>CM029013.1:56856194-58068528 GCA_016801055.1 Panax notoginseng | reverse complement strand
ACTTATTGTTGAAAACTCCGTTTGGTGAAACATTCTTACATCTACAGTTTATAAATCTCTGCATGATCAAGTTGGCACTATCACATTACCTGTTGATTCTTATCTCTTTAAGATACTTTGCTTTTGATGTGATTTTAGGAATTGATTGGTTAACACTCATCATGCTCAAAAATTGATTGTTTTCGTAAGTTGTTATTTTCATATTCCTAACCAACTGTCATACGAATTCAACTACTAAACCACTAAAATCAGTCACTGTCATATCAAGCCACAAAGCTATTCGTTTATTGAAAAACGGATGTCAAGCTTTCTTAGCCCATGTTATAGATTTGAACAAAGACAAGTCAGATTTGAATAATATTTCTATTGTTAGAGAATTTTCCGATGTATTTCCTGAAGAACTTCCCGGTCTACCCCCGGAACGAGAATTGAAATCTGTATTGACCTTGAACCCGGTACAAAGCCCATTTTTAAAACCCCATATCGAATGGCTCCTATTGAACTTCAGGAGTTAAAAGTCCAACTACAGAGAGTTGTTGGACATCGGTTTTATTCGTCCTAGTACTCTCCTTGGTGGTGCTCCTGTTTTATTTCGTAAAGAAGAAAGACGGGAGTATGCGACTTTGTATTGACTATCGAGAATTGAACCATGTCACCATCAAGAATAGGTATCGCTACCTCGCATTGATGACCTGTTTGACCAGTTGCAAGGAGCACAATTCTTTTCAAAGATCGATCTTCTGTTCTGGATATCATCAGCTGAAGATTAAAACTGAGGATATTCCAAAGACTGCCTTCAGAACTCGGTACGGGCATTATGAATTCTTAGTAATGTCTTTTGGATTGACTAATGCTCCTGCTGCCTTCATGGATATGATGAACCGTGTATTCAAGAAATATTGGATCATTTCGTTGTTATCTTTATTGATAACATCCTCATCTATTCCAAAAGCCGTGAAGATCATAAGCGCCTTTGAAGCTGTACTGCAAAGGCTTCGGAAAACAAGCTATATGCCAAACTGAAGAAATGCGAGTTCTGGCTTGAGGGAAGTAGCATTCCTTGGGCACGTGGTGTCAAAACATGGAGTATCTGTCGACCCGGCGAAGATTGAAGCCATACAAAGTTGGGAGCAGCACAGAAGTCGGTAACCGAAGTACGTAGCTTTTCTGGGCTTAGCTGGTTATTATCGGAGATTTGTGGAGGATTTTCTCGAATCGCTACTCCGTTAACTCAGCTGACTCGGAAAGATACAAAATTCGTATGCAGTGAGGAATGCGAGAAGAGTTTCCAAGAACTCAAGAGGAGACTCATTTCGGCACCTGTTTTGACAATACCATCTGGTTCGTATGGATTTGTTTCTACAGCGATGCTTCAGGCAAAGGGTTAGGATGTGTTCTCATGCAACATGGGAAAGTCATAGCCTATGCCTCACGACAACTCAAAGAATATGAGAGGAATTATCCTACTCATGTTGGAGTTGGCAGCAGTCGTTTTTGCGTTTGAAGATCTGGAGACACTACCTTTATGGGGAGAAAGTGGAGATCTATACAGAATCATAAAAGCCTCAAATATTTCTTCACCCAAAAGGAACTCAACATGCGGCAGCGACGTTGGCTTGAGCTGTTGAAAGATTACGATCATACCATCCAATACCATTCTGGAAAAGCAAACGTAGTAGCTGAGCATTGAGTAGAAGATCTCATGCGGGTACGAGTGCAATGTTTTTAACACAAAGGCCCATTTTGTATGACTTGCAAAGGATGGAGATAGAGATGAAGGCTCCAAGTACCCACATGATGATATCAAATATACGAGTAGAACCGACTTTAATTGATAAAGTTAAAGCTGCTCAAGCTACGGATATAGAGCTGATGCGTATGAAGAAGAAAGTGCAAGAAGGTGCTATTCCAGAAGCAAGAATCGATGAAGAGGAATACTTCGAGTCAACTCCAATTTGTGTTCCTAACGATTTTGACTTGAAGCATAGAATAATGATGGAGGCACACAACACACGTTTGCAATCCATCCTGGGAGTACCAAAATGTATCACGATCTTCGACATAATTTTGGTGGAGCAATATGAAAAGAGAAATCGCGGAGTTTATCTCGAGATGTTTAACTTGTCAACGTGTAAAAGCGGAGCATCAAGTACCAAAGGGTCCATTGCAACCACTTGAGATTCCGAAATGGAAGTGGGAACACATTACTATGGATTTTGTTACAGGTCTTCCAAGGTTTCTCAAGGCATAGATGCGATTTGGGTTATTGTTGATAGATTAACCAAGTCCCGTCATTTTCTTGCCGTACGTGAGACTTATTCCCTTGAACGTCTTGCTAGTATGTACGTGAACGAGATTGTGAGATTGCATGGCATGCCAGTATCCATAGTTTCGGATCGTGACCCAAGATTCACTTCACGATTTTGGGTTAGCTTGCAGAAAGCTATAGGCACGGATTTACGATTCAGTTCGGCATACCATCCTCAAACGGACGGACAATCAGAGAGGACTATTCAAACTTTTGAAGATCTATTAAGACTTTGTGTCTTAGATCTCAAAGGGAGTTGGGATAAGTACCTACCATTGGTGGAATTCTCCTACAACAACAGTTATCAGGCGAGCATAGGTGTGGCTCCATTTGAGGCGTTGTTATGGAAGAAAATGTCGTTCTCCAGTATGCTGGGACGAGTGGGTGAAGCAACATTGTTGGGACCAGAATTGGTACGCATTACTACAGAGAAGATCCAAACGATTCGACAACGTATACAAACGGCACAGGATCGACAAAAGAGTTATGCGGATCTTCATCGGAAGGACGTGGAATTAATATGGGGATCATGTATTGTTACGTGTTGCACCATGGAAGGGAGTTACAAGATTTGGGAAGAGAGGAAAGCTCAATCCAAGATTTGTTGGTCCATTTGAGATTCTTGAGCGAATAGGAAATGTGGCATATAGACTCGCATTACCTCCAAGCATGTCTCGTGTTCATAATGTTTTTCACATATCTATGCTTCGTAAATATGTTAAAGACCCGAACCACATTATTGAGTTAGAACCAGACGAGATAGCTGAAGATTTAACGTACGAGGAGGTACCTGTTAAGATCTTGGATAGGAAAGAGCATGTCCTACGCACGAAGGTTATACCACAAGTTAAGTTTTGTGAGAAACCATGCTATTGAAGAAATGACCTGGGAGTTGGAATCAGAAATGAAAGCGAGGTATCCTCACCTTTTTGAAATATCAGGTACGTACGTCAATTTCGAGGACGAAATTTCATAAGGAGGGGAGGTTGTAAGACCCCAACTTATTAAGAATAAAATCAAATTTTCTCTAAATATTATTGTGAATAATAAGGGGTTAATTTGATATAATACTTTGGTTATGGGTGAAATGTGCAAATTTTGCAAAATAAGCAAGTGGTTATAAAATATTTATTTTTGGTCGGTGAATATTCGGTTGGTCGTGGAATATTCTTGCTGTCGGGGAATATTCGTACGACGACGCAGCCTTGTGTGGGCCCCATAACGAAAGCGATTGGATGAAGAAAACGACAAGTATAAGTTGTTTATAAATAACGGCGTAGTTGTTACCGTTAATATGTTGGAATTACCCGGTGGTTAAAATACAGTAGCACACGGTATTGCACCAATTATTGATTCTTACGTAAGAAGGCACTACTCAATAATTGTTACAGTAGTTATTATTCAATATTTTATTTTATTGATTCAATAATTGCTGCGTTGATATTTTATATTATTGTTGTTTCAATAATTGTTGCTGCACAGTATTTTCATTTATCAGATCAATAATTCATATTATTTGAATAATATTATTAGATAACATTATTGGCAATGTCTAGAAAGTTCTGTCTAACGAGAGGTTTGGTCATCTAATTGCGCGCCAGTAAGGAGAAATTCTTATTGAAAAGCCCCCTCTTTCCTGGGAACGGCCTGATTGTCATAAATGTGATTCTGTAATATTATTTGTGAATAATTAATTATTGATTCATGGATAAGGAATATTTATTTTATGTGGATATAAATGAGGGATATATTTTTTGTGGTTAAAAATGAAGGAGTTAATGTTGAGGTTTTTGTCAGTATTTTTGTCGGAATGGAGGAATTAAAAATCAGGGTTTTTGAGATAGTTTGCGCGGGGGTTATAATTTTTAATCCGACCGTTGGATCGTGGTAATTTTTGGATATGTTATACATATATAAGTTGAGTATATGTCCACAAATTTTGAACCGTTAAAAATGAACGTATGATTTATTACGAATTTTACAAGATGACTGGTTCAGAAATTGTTGAATTTTCGGAGTTTATCATTTTGGTGGAAAATTCTAGAATTGGTGGGCCCCACTTATGGTTGGTGAAGAAATGTGCTGAATTATATTTCAAATGTGGTGGGTGGGAATAGTAGCAGGTAAAGCCATCAGGTTGCAGGTCAAACCTACCAAAATTTTCCTATAAATAGAGGGCTAAGTTAGAATTGAAAATCACACCAGAAACAAGTTTTCTCTCTTTCTCTCTCTAGATTATTGAGTGTATTTTGTGAGTATTTAGATACTTTGAGAGTTTCTATTCATCAGAGCAAGTTTCTTTCAGCCTTATACCGGTATTCCGACCAGAAGTACTGATATTTTGAGGTAAGGGATATTATTTTCTTCTTAATGATATTATTTTCTTCAATATCATTATGCTGAAATATTGATATGAGTTTTTATCAAATTTGGAACTTTTTGTGTCGGGGGTTACTATTCACGTATACGGCACTATTCACGTATACGGCACTATTCATGAATACGGCACTATTCACCGAAAAATAAAATTTTCCCTTTTTGTCCAAGATGTCTATTATGGTTACTATCTTTGATTGTATCCATGTTTTGATCTTTATTTTTGAATTCTGCTTCACAATTGATTATTATGAAGTATTATTGATCTTGGATAAACTGTTATACGAATCCCTACTATTTGTCCTTCTGTCTCATTGGATTCGTTCTCTTTAAGATATTTTTCATCATCCTCAGTCCTAAATGATGATATTACTGAATATCTTTGGCCTGTAGTGCAAAGATGTATAATTACTTGATGAATATCTTTGGCCTGTAGTGCAAAGATGAACAGGTGTTGAGATGAACATGACCGACTGATGATACAAATGAATATCTTTGGCCTGTAGTGCAAAGATGAATATTTGGTTAAAGATGATTATTAATTGATGTTACAGGGATAAAATATTGATGATGGACTTTTAAATCTTAGAAGATAGTAGAATTCTTTCTCTACTTGACTCTTCTAATGGTTTGCTGTTTCCGCTGCAGTTGTTGATCTAAAACTTGTTGTCGATTATATTTTATCAGATTTTTCCCTGTTGAAGACTAACGATAATTTGTTGTATATTATCTTAGTCATAATATTCTTTACTGGGCTAGTTGACCTCACCCTTTTCCTTTTTGTTCCATTTTTCTTCTCAGGAGGTGAGAACATAGCAGGATCTAGTCGGGGTATGGAGTGATGGTTCTAGAAAGATGTATTAGCAGTCCTCACTATTTCTGTAAAATAGTGTTTGAATAATTGTAATGGGATTTATTTGAGTGTGGATATTGTCTAGAAGACAATATTTGTATTTAAACTCACAGTATGTGTTGTCGTATTTTGCACGACAATTGTATTATTGAAGTTGTAGTTTACTTTCTGTACCATGTATTTGGCGACTCAGAATGGGTGTTGTATACCTATTCTGGGGGCGTCACACGTGGGGATGGGTGGTGTCAGTAGGTAGTGGGTGGCACGTTAAATCACGCAAGAAAGTATAACCCAGAAAAAGAGTCTCCAAGAAAAGGTACGCATACACACGACATACAATTTTATCTCTCTCAATACACTAGATATTTTATCCTCCATTGTTAACCTTTTGAACATCGATACTGACTCTCACGCCTGAGCTATCCCCCGACGGTCGAAGCCGTCAAACTTGTGGTGTTGATCGCGTTTACTGTGCAAGATCAGGACGTCTTACGTGATTGGGACGTGGCAAAAGATCTTGTCGGATTAGAACTCGAAGCTTCCTTGTTAGGGTTTGGGTTTGGTGGAGCGACACTGATCGGTGTCATTAAGAGAGGCGAACCTTGTTCAGAATCTTGGGAAGCCATTGATGAGATTTCGCAGAGAAGGAAAGAAAAATTCTGGGGAGGAGAAGAAAGTTCAAAGGTCCGAAATTCAAATTGGTAGGTAAAACTGTCAAATTTTGGTAAAGTTTACCTTTTATACTGGCGGTTACATAGTAATCGAGGACGGCACATTTAATTGATAGTCATAATCAGGAATTTGAAAGAGTGGCGTCCGGACTAAGTCTCAAGCGTCTAACAGATTGGGCCCTTCAATTGGACTTTGGTAAATTTCAGTTTGGGCTTATTTCGATCCTATCAATCCTATAAAGTCATGGACCATTTATAGTTTTCTACTAAATATCCTATTTAATAAAAAATTAGGGGACAATGTTGGGTCATGATATTTCTCCTATTGGGCCTGTTTAATTAATTAGTCCCTTGGGCCTCCACTATTGAGTCCTAAAGTTATTGGGCCTAATCCTTACATTATATCTCTTTAATATTGGATCAGATCATTGAGTTAACCCATCATACACTTAAATATATCCATCTTTGACTTGTAATGATGAAAAAGGTAATGATTGACTGTTTTGACTGCAAATCATTAATGTGGATGGGATGATTTTCGACCGGCGGTAGAAAACAGTGAACAAAGGTGATGAAGTGACAGGTGAGTCACCGGACGTGGGGATGGGTGGTGTCAGTAGGTAGTGTGGTGGCACGTTAAACCAGGTAAGAGAGTATAACCCAGAAAAAGAGTCTCCAAGAAAATGTACGCATACACACGACATACAATTTTTATCTCTCTCAATACACTAGATATTTTATCCTCCATTGTTAACCATGTGAACATCGATACTGACTCTCGCGCCTGAGCTATCCCCGACGGTCGAAGCCGTCAAGCTTGTGGTGTTGATCGCGTTTACTGTACATGATCAAGACGTCTTACGTGATTGGGAGTGACAAAAGATCTTGGCGTTAACAGTATTAATATTTTAGTACAATCAAACGATTACTCTCTTTTTTTCCCTCTCCTTTTAGCAATAAAAAATAATAGTGTCATTTTTCTCTTAAAACTAAGATTAATTGTTATTTGTTAACGCCAAGATCTTTGATGACGTCCCAATCACGTAAGACGTCCTAATCCTGCACAGTAAACACGATCAACACCAAAAGCTTGACGGCTGGACCGTCGGGGGATAGCTCCGGCGTGAGAGTCAATACAGGCGTTCAAGGTTTAACAATGGAGGATCTAAAATGTCTAGTGTGTTGAGCTAGATGAAAAGTGTATGCGTACCTTTTGTTAGGAGACCCCCTTGCTAGGTTATACTCTCATACTCGGTTTTTTGTGCCACCAACCATGATCTGACACATGCCCCTGCTTCTCTATGGTCTCCGCCGTGTGCATGCAGGTTGTCACCTTTTTTGTACTATTCCTGCCGCCGGCTGGATAAAATCCCATCCACATTAATGATATGCAGACTTTTTGTCAACTGCTCTTCCTTTTCATCATTACAAGTCAAGGGTCTAGATATTAAAAGATTTAAGGGACCGGCGCCGCTTGACCCAGCCCATTATTAAGGAGATACAATAAAGGTAATATAAATGTTAAGCCCAATGACTATAAGACTTAATAGTAAAGGTCCACTAGGCTAATTAAATGGGGAGGCCCAATCCGTCCGGCCCAGTAGTAAGGAAATATTGTGACCCAACATTGCCCCCCAGTCTTTTATTAAACAGGATGTTTAATGAAAGAGTATAAATAGCATCGGAAAATAGTATAAATGGCATCGGTCCAAGGCAAAAAGATTTATAATAAAGTCAATAAAGGCCCAAAATATAGCTTACCGAAGCCCATCTGATGAACATCAAATAACAACATAAATTAAGATTGGAAGTCCATTTAAAGAGCCTACTCCAGCCGAACATACAACACAAAAATATTTCACCGCCTCCCGAACAATTCAGACCTTCGCCACAAAAACCATCCTAATCTGAATCCAGGCCCGAAGCTGTGGCGACACCGATGATCATCGGTTCGGCAATAATTCCATCATGGAACTGATGGGTGAAGGAGTGAAATATTAGACTAAAGGAAGTTGGTATTTGACCATCAGTTTGAACTGATTGATTAATATTGACCATCTGCAAGCAAACGCTATCTTCGGATACCTCCGTCTCAAATACAAAGAAGCCGAAGAGGATAACGAAGAGAATGCCGAAGAGAATGCCGAAGAGAATACCGAAGAGAATATCTCCCGAAGGGAGAAAGACATTCTGAAGTCTATGTTGGCAAAAGAAAGAAGCAACCTTGACATTGTTCTTCTCAACAATGAAGGACTTCGGAAGGATCTCGACAAGGTCAAAAAAGAGTTGGAGTCGATCAAGGCCACACATCGGGTCATCACAGATATAAATGTCGACCTGTTTCCGAAGAATGAAATTTTGACGAAGAAGAATGAAGATCTAGCCGAGTCCAATCAGAGTCTGGCGAAGCAAAATAATAATATCCACGCTAAAGAGGCAAGATATATAGCACTTCGTCAAAAGCTTTGAAGAGGGACTCCGATAACTTCGGGCCTTGGGAACTTGGATCTGCCACTGACCGAAGATATTTGTAAGGAGATCCAAGCAGAATACAGAAAACCCGCCGAGCTGAACGATGAGATCGTCCATATATATGCCAAATGATATGAAATCTGCCGAAGTAAAGGCAAGAAAAAGCTCGGGCCAAGGTAGATCCATCTCTTCTAGACTCTTCAGATGGTGACGATGACAAGGAAGAAGCCTGAAGATGACCTCTCCTCATCTTTAGCTGTAGAACTTTCTGTAAAAATTCTAACTAGTTGTGAACAGTTAATATTAAAATATCAACTTCATGCCTTATTACTTCTGAGTGAACATTTCTTGTCAATACTTGATCATCAATCAACTTGAAAACTGTTCAAGTACCTCTTATCTTAAACCGTTAGTCAATAATCAAGCAAATTATATAACAGTTAAGAAAAATGACAATATAATCCGAACTCAACACTTGAACAAAATAAAGTAATGCATACTTATCGTTACCGAAGTGTGAGACAGATCAGTCAATAAGGTGAATTCGGCTGATCCTCCTTGCACCATTAAGATCTTGTTTACCACTCGGGGTAGAACAAGTATATAAGGATCCAGGATTTCGGTGACCATTGCTTTACCACCCTTGGTAAATACAATATAGGATCCAGGAGGATTTGACTACCACGCGGGGTATCAAATAAATTGGCTACCATCGAATGGCCATCGAGTCCTACTATACCTCCTTACTTCGGTGACCATTGATTTACCACCCGTGGTAAAAACAATATAGGATCCAGGATTTGACTACCACGCGGGGTATCAAATAAATTGGCTACCATCGAATGGCCAGCGAGTCCTACCATACCTCCTTACTTCGGTGACCATTGATTTTACCACCCGTGGTAAAAATAATATAGGATCCAGGATTTGACTACCACTGCTTTACTACGTCTTTTAGACTGGACATAATTGGACGCCTCGTCCTTCAGCTCTGCCATCCGAAGCATCTGCTCCAGCTCTGGCATCCAAAGGATCTGCACCAACTCTGCCAACCGAAGGATCTGCACCAACTTTGCCATCCGAGGGATCTGCACCGACTTTTCCATCTGAAGGACCTGCTCCAGCTCTGCCATCCGAAGCATCTGCACCAACTTTGCCATCCGAAGGACCTGCTCTAGCTCTGCCAATCGAAGGATCTGCACCAACTTTGTCATCCGAAGGACCTGCACCAACTTTGCCATCCGAAGGACCTGCTCCAATTCTGCCATCCGAAGGACCTGTTTCAGCTCTGCCATCCGAAGCATCTGCACCAACTTTGTCATCCGAAGGACCTGCACCAACTTTGTCATCCGAAGGACCTGCTCCAATTCTGCCATCCGAAGCATCTGCTTCGTCTGCCATCTTCGTCAGCTTGGCAGCCTTGTCGTCCTGATCACTTCGGTGCCGAGTTTTAGGTGGGGTGCCTTCTACTCGCCTTCGGCCATGATCACGGTCCTTGTCAGCCGCCAAAGACCAACCTCCTTCGGGCTTCACTACGGGCTCTCGAACGAGAACCCCCTGAATCACGCTTGGAAGCCATACTCTCAAGAGTACTTTTGAAAGGACCCAAATGATCCTTAACTGGAACACGAGGCAAGGGTGAACTTACAGCCATCGGTTGTCCCTCCGGTGTACTATTTCTACTCCTCACCATTCTTTTCGACGTAGAACAAATGAAACTTTGTGATTGAAAACTCAAGGACACTAGAACACATCCCTCCTTCTAGCGCCAATGTTAACGCCAAGATCTTTAATGACGTCCCAATCACGTAAGACGTCCTAATCCTGCACAGTAAACACGATCAACACCAAAAGCTTGACGGCTGGACCGTCGGGGGATAGCTCCGGCGTGAGAGTCAATACAGGCGTTCAAGGTTTAACAATGGAGGATCTAAAATGTCTAGTGTGTTGAGCTAGATGAAAAGTGTATGCGTACCTTTTGTTAGGAGACCCCCTTACTAGGTTTATACTCTCATACTCGGTTTTTTGTGCCACCAACCATGATCTGACACAGCCCCCTGCTTCTCTATGGTCTCCGCCGTGTGCATGCAGGTTGTCACCTTTTTTGTACTATTCCTGCCGCCGGCTGGATAAAATCCCATCCACATTAATGATATGCAGACTTTTTGTCAACTGCTCTTCCTTTTCATCATTACAAGTCAAGAGTCTAGATATTAAAAGATTTAAGGGACCGGCCGCTTGACCCAGCCCATTATTAAGGAGATACAATAAAGGTAATATAAATGTTAAGCCCAATGACTATAAGACTTAATAGTAAAAGTCTACTAGACTAATTAAATGGGAAGGCCTAATCCGTCCGGTCCAGTAGAGGAAATATTGTGACCAACATTATCCTTAATAAAAAGTGTATGGAATGAATAATGGAGAAGAAAATGATTGAGAATACGAAAGCTAATACTCCTATCAATTACTTCACGAGTTACACACTACACAAAATCCAAAGCTGATATTGTCACTACACGAGTTACGCAACAACCACGATACTTGCGGTATATCAACTAATCCAATCCAAGTTTAAATATACTTTCTCCGTTTTTAAAAGATTGTCGTTTTAGAAAATAATTTTTATTTTAAAAAGATTATCATTTTGAATTTATCAATACACATTAATTATTTTTTTCCTACTTTACTCTTATTTAAAATTTTCTTCCCTTCCCAATAATTCTTATTCAATTTAATACTATAATCTAAGTAGTAATTGGTTGAATAATAAGTAATTGGTTGAATCGAATAAGAAACATTGAGAATGAAATAATTAATTGAGACAATTAATAAGGGTAATATAATATTTTTATTAGTTATTAATTATATTCCTTATCTGGCATGTATTAATTTTAAAAGACAATATTTTAAGAACGGAGAGTACTATTCCTTGATTACGTAATTGCATTAACGTATGAGCATACGTACGATTACATTTTTTTTTAAGTAGTAAAGTTGACAGAGCCAGCCAGGGAGGGTCCCTCTTGCTATCAATTTATTAGGCCCAATCGGCCGGCCGGCCAACTATAAGAATAGTTCTCAGGAATCTCCATAAATCACACATCATCATCTAGAAAACCTTTGTAACCAACCCAACCCCGTTAGATTGTCTCACACACACTAAAAACACACACTACATACTACATACAAAGAGACGAAAGTAGTATGGATCAACTGAAGAAGCCAATGGCAGCAAATTCAAGCCCTCTTACTCCTTTGGGTTTCTTGGACAGAGCTGCTTTAGTCTATGGCGACTGCCCTTCTCTTGTCTACGATAACACTACCTACACGTGGTCAGATACCCACAGTCGATGTCTCCGGTTGGCTTCTGCCATATATAATCTCGGCATTGGAAGAGGCCACGTGGTGTCCGTAGTGGCACCCAACATTCCGGCCTTGTACGAGCTCCATTTCGCAATTCCCATGGCTGGCGCCATACTCAACACCGTCAACACCCGCCTGGACGCCCGCACTACTTCCGTCCTCCTCCGTCACAGTGAATCAAAGCTCGTCTTCGTTGACTACGAATCCACCTCTAAAGTTCTTGAAGCCATCTCTCTCTTCCCACCAAGCTCGCAGTCCCCACTTCTGGTCCTTATTGCTGAAAATGAATCCCCATCATCAGCATCGACCGTTGATTTCCACTCCTCCTACGAGACAATGATCACGAAGGGTGATCCCCAATTCAAGTGGGTCCGGCCCGAGAGCGAATGGACCCACTCACCTTAAATTACACCTCCGGAACCACCTCGGCTCCAAAGGGTGCGGTTCATAGCCACCGTGGTACTTTTATAGTATCACTTGATTCTCTCCTCGAATGGTCGGTACCCAAACAGCCAGTCCTCTTGTGGACCCTACCTATGTTCCACGCCAACGGCTGGAGCTACACCTGGGGTATGGCTGCTGCTGGTGGTACCAACATTTGTCTCCGAAAGTTCGACGCTGCGACTATTTATGCAGCCATAAATAGACACAGTGTGACACATATGTGTGGAGCGCCTGTCGTGCTGAACATGCTATCAAACTTTCCGGGCGCCGAACCACTTCGTCACCGGGTTCAGATTCTAACAGCTGCAGCTCCACCTCCAGCGGCTGTGCTTTTGAAAACCGAGTCACTAGGTTTTGTGGTTACTCATGGTTATGGACTAACAGAGACTGGTGGGATGGTGATATCTTGCTCATGGAAGCGGAAATGGAATCGACTTCCAGCGGTTGAGAGAGCTAGGTTGAAGGCAAGACAAGGGGTGAGGACAATCGGGATGACGGAGGTGGACGTGCTGGATCCTGGGTCTGGTGCTAGTGTGGAGCGAGACGGGCTGAGCCTAGGCGATATTGTGTTGAGGGGAGGGTGTTTGATGTTGGGTTACCTTAAAGACCCGGAGGCGACAGCCAAGTGCATGAGAGAGGATGGGTGGTTCTACACTGGGGATGTTGGTGTGATGTACCCAGATGGGTATTTGGAGGTTAAAGACCGATCGAAGGATGTGATCATAAGTGGCGGAGAGAATTTAAGCAGTGTGGAGGTTGAATCGGTGCTGTACTCGCATCCTGGGA
The DNA here is from genome assembly GCA_016801055.1 of Panax notoginseng. Taxonomy (NCBI): domain Eukaryota; kingdom Viridiplantae; phylum Streptophyta; class Magnoliopsida; order Apiales; family Araliaceae; genus Panax; species Panax notoginseng. Next base: position 58,055,252 of record CM029013.1, on the reverse strand, counting down.
TTAATGAGGCGGGGGTGGTGGCGCGGCCTGACCAGTTTTGGGGAGAGACACCATGTGCCTTTGTGAGTTTGCAGGGAGAGAGAAAAGATAGGTTGACAGAGAAGGAGATTATAGAGTTCTGCCGAGATAAGTTGTCGCATTACATGGTGCCTAGGACGGTGGTGGTTTTGGAAGAGCTTCCTAAGACATCAACTGGGAAGATTCAGAAGTTTGTGCTCAGAGAAATGGCCAAGGCTATGGGATCAGTGAAAACCAATAGTCGCATGTAAGGACAATTTCAGTGTTGAGATATCTTCCATGATATCCCCAAATGATCAATGCCTATATTTATCATATCATGTATATTCTGATAGGATAAATGTCATATGTTTAGCCATATGATCCATGATGCAAGCAGGGGGTGAATTTCAATGCTACTTTACGAATTATAGAAGTAGTGGGTGCCCTTTCTGTAGATTCAAAACTAATGAGATGAGTAATATATAGATAAGTTCCCCTCAATCATCAATTTATGACTTATCTAAGTAAGACTTCCATGCAGTTTGTAGAAACCTTCACCCTGTATTTGTTTTATCTCGTATAACCATAAACAAATCAAAATTCCCAAAGGCAGTATATATTATGCAGGCAGCATCAAACAAGATAAATATTCAAATATGAAACAATTGCATGTCACAAATTTATATACACTTGACAATTCCGAAAAGTTAAAAACCTTGAACAAATCATGACACTGTGTACTATGCAGGCACAGCAACATCAAACAAGATAAATATACATTTATGATATATACATCGACGTACGTGAATATATGTCACAAATTTATATATATTTAACTGTTACTGAAAGTAGAATAAACAAATTTCCAAGAGTCCAAGACAAATCAATATATTGATGCCCAACATACAGTAGGCTGGCAAAGAAAAGCATAATACAAAGAAATTCGAATTTCAATAATCGTCAACACACATTCAATATAAGCAACCAACTAGCAAATAGTTTTATTCACCTCATGAACTTAGTCTTCCTTGGCCATCTCAACTAATTCTTTAACCTCACCAACAGAAGAGCGTGCAACAAGCCTCTCCACAGGAATTTTATTCACATCTCGACGTACTCCTATATCTGAGACAAGTCGGCTAACACAATAAATCCCACAACTAACAGCTGCCAGACCACCAAAACTGGTAGTAAGGAAACGAAGTGGCGAAGAAACAATGGCACTAGCAGCAGCTATAAGGGATGCTGCCTGCCCACTACGACCTACACTTACACTAGTGAAGATAAGTAGACCCGTCTTACAATAAATAGCAAAATCCTCACAGTTGTTATTAAAGATATGATAGACTCCAAAACCATTCTTTACGAGGAATTCAGCACGGTGAAGGACATCCTCGGAAGGGTCAGACTTAGCAAGAGTGCAGGTGCCTCCTCGAGCTTTGGCAAGAAAAAAAAATGGCGAGACATCATACTGAAAAATATACAGTTCACCACCAGAGAGAAAACAATCGAGGCATGAAGAAATTACGCCATCAGCACTTGATTGATCACCACATCTTGGGCATGGAGTGTCCAAAGAATGAGAGGGAGGCGAGCTTAAACTGATGCGGTCTAAAAAAGTTCCCGTGCCAATCTCCTGGCCTGGACCTCGGGTGAAATGAATAACCTTTCCATCACCAACATATATCCCTGGTGTCAAATGGAAGACAAATTGGTAAGTTGTGGTGAAAATGTCAGTCTGAAAATAAATATTTAGCCTAAGTTTTATGAAATTCCTCCAGAGACTGAAAACCAAAAATTATAAATAATATAAGTAAAAGAAGAAAAGGAGAAAAAGAGGGGTATGGAGATGTTTTATGGACCAATATCAATATATGACATTATTGTTCATTAAAAGAGCAGAATTTTGGGTAAAGAATAAAGAGAATGAGAGATATTGCTAAAAACAATTATTTTCAATGTCTAAAATAATCCAAGCTTCTAATTAGTTGATGTATCAACTAGATAAAACACAATTAGGACCACGCAAAAGCAACTGCTGCTACCTTTCAGCATGTTTGAAGCAATTTTTATCTTTCTGTAACGAAATGTTACCTATATCAACCTCTAACCAGTCAGTTATGTAAGTTTTACAGTTATCGTTCAGCTTTTTCTTCGGTAACTAAAGCAAAAGAAAAAGTTCTCATTCAGCTTTGCTGAACATCATATGGTCATTTCCCTTTTTAATCTCCAATCAATGCCAATATGTTCGCACAAATGCATTTATAGTATGATCTTTTCCAGCTCCTGCTTTTATTTTTTCCACAATCTTCACTTAGCTATTCTCATTCCATTCTTACTTCGATTTTTGCAATACCCAACAATAGCACAAGAGAATGAGAGATTTTACTACAACAAGCATTCAATCTACCAATAAAAATAATCCAAACTTCTAACCAGTAAGATGTTTCATCCTGATATAATCAATTAGGACCAGGCAAAAGCAACTTCTACGATGCTTCAGTGCGTTTGAAGCCATTTTTATCTTTTCTGTAATGAAAGTTTGCTTATTTCTACCTCTAACCAATTAGTTACATAACTTTTACATTTTTCATTCAGCTCTCGCTTCTGTAATTAAAAGGGGAAAAAAAGTTCTCTTTCAGTTTTGTTGAACATCATAAGGTCATTTCCCTTTGAAGTCTCCAACATCTTTAAAAAATAATTCCTTAAATAAGAGTATACAATTTTCTACCACAGCAATATGAGATTTCCAAGATTAATTGACTCAATCTCTAGTTCTCTTATTGACCACGGTACACAACAAAGATTATAAATTAAAAGCTTTCTTATACATATACTGTAGATCAAGTGCCTAGTTCGAAACAGCTTAAAAACACCTAGTCCTATACACATTATTATATATCATCGCAACTCAGAATCTTAATATCTTGTTTGCTTACAAAATAAAATGCAGCTAGAAACACAATTGAATCACCTTACTCTCAACTCTGCTAAACCAGAAAAGAAAATGCAATAAACCAGCAGAAAGGAAGTCCCGCAGAAAATTGGTTTCTAGGGAAATAGGATTGTTTAACATAAAAGCAATAATTTCAAAGTAAATAAAATATTAGACAGTCGATACCAGTCACAATCTTAATAACCTAATGCAAGTGATATGCCTTGCATGAATTTGAGCGGTTTCCATACGATATAAGTGAATGTTACCTGGAATGTGGTTCGTTTCTGCACGCAATACGAATACGGGTTCGCGGTACACTATATAGCTAAAACGCGGTACGCTAAGGTATCTATATATAAGTTCTTATAGTTGAGAATTCTTTTAGAATCTAAATAAAATAAACCTAAGTTTCATAAAAACTTTTTAGTTGAATCAACAAGTTAGTTGTTTTATAAATAGTTTAGACAAATGTAATGTTTGAGCATCCAATACTAAGTTATAATATTGATATTTGTGTAATTATAGGTAACATAATAAAGAAATTTTTCGGTATGCTAAATTTAGAGTATTAGTACGTAAGAATATCTTGTTTGTTAGGGTACATAAGTATCAATACACGATTCAGTGAATGAGAGTATTTGGTAACTCTTATAACCTCCCCTTTTCAAAACTGTGGTGTTGAAGCATTATACATCACAAAGAATTCAATTTCAAATATATTTGCATGTCTACATTACTAATGTATGTATTAGTTGCTATAATTGTAAACTTATTTTTCAGTTTATTCAGATGTGGTATTCTATTTGGGTACATGGGAAAACTGATTTGTTTTTAATTTTCTAATGGCGAGGATCTTATATAAATAGAAGTAATTGCCTTGAGCATGGTAAGAAAGAAAAAATATGAACTTGTTGGAACTTGTGACTCATAATTTAGAAGTTATTGAAAAAGACTAGTGCAAAGCGGAGCAAAGTGACGAACTACCCATCAGGGTTGAATCAAAGGTTGTGGAGCCCCCGCGGTACAGTACGAAGTTTCTACAAGACTGGCGCGGGCCGCGCCAGGACAGGCTTATGTGTAGCGCGGGGCGCGCTGAGAGGACATCAAGTTCTGGAGCACTGGCGCGGGGCGCGCCGACGCGGACAACTTCTGGAGCACTAGCACGGGACGCACTGCTGGCAATCTAAAAGCGGCACGGCTCGCGCCTCGCGCCGAACGGAGAACATCAATTTTCTGGTTTGATTAGAAAATGACATTATGCGGTATTTAGGCTATAATGTGAATTAGTTAGGATAGAATTAGTAGTTATAAATACTATCTATTGTAAAACCATATGTAACTCAATCAATCATAATAAGAAAAGGAACGCCGCTCCCGTGGACATACCCATATTGGGAAACCACGTAAATCTCTGTATTATTCTTTACTATAATGTGTGCGTGTGATCTAATTCTAACAAAACTTTTTCTCTCTTCTTCTTCTACTTATACTTTTTTTTCATTTCCGATTTCTTGATGAAGCAAAGCCTAGCGAGTAAGACATAACTAACATAATGAGCACACGCTAATAATAACCTTACTACCATCCACGTATTGTACACAGAAAGTCAATTTCTCCCTTTCCCAATTCAAAATTCCAAAATAAGGGATAATTGTATCTATTGAATCGTCTATAATTAGGGGAAAATATAATGCCTGATCCAGAATCTAATACTACTATACAGATGCTCAAAATCTATAGGTTGAGTGAAAATATAACTATTAACGCAACATATCCATAAAATAAGGGTTTTAATTCTAAAAAACCACAAGTTCATAAGCAGACATGGTAAAATTGATGCTAATTGCAAGAGAGCGAAAATGGGAGGGCTAGAAAACGAACCGTGATGGGCGTAGATGTAAGCGTTCCTCCATGAATAAATGTGATCCCCAGGCTTTACTTCATCTCTTTCGATCTTGTTCGACAGTATTCCCATTTTTTTCTCTCTCTCCTTTCTCTTCCCCCAATTGTAGCATATACTCCGTAAGAATTAAGAATTGTTTCCTTTGGCTGAATGACTAGACAGTTGCGTGTTCTAACCGCGGGAGTCTAGCCCCGAATATCAGCTTCTTAAGTTCTTATCTCAGGCGATCAGTATGTTTCTGTCTCCAATCCAGATGTCGATTTATTTTTAATGAGTTTAATGATATAATATTAAATATTTTAATAATAATTTATGGTATAACTAATATCCAGATATCTACTCAATAAATACAAATCAAATTCAACCAAACAATATATTAAATTATTGGCTCAGACTCATTTAAAAGATCGTAACTAAACATATTATTGTTATATACAAAAAAAATAAATTATATCTTCGATATGGGATTAGACTGTTACATAATTACATATTTGTTATTTATAAATTTATTAAAACGTTAGATCGATTATGAGTGGTGCATTGATCTTATATTAGGCGGACATTAACTTATATGTCAAAAAAAAAGTCTTACGGTTAAATTATCGTTAAAAAATTAACGCTCAAGACGAAATTTTAAAGTTTTTGTCAATAAATTAAAATTTAGTGAGTTGACTGTAAAAAAAATATTAATAAAATATTTATTAATTTGAATAAAGTAGGGTTACTAATAAGCATTTAACTCTCTAGCGTCCAGGTGAGAGCTATAGATGGACCTATTTAAGAACCAGAATCTCTTTTAAAATAAATTAAAGATTTTTTTTATATTTGATAACTCTTTAAAAAAGTTTTGATTAATATATATATATATTGAACTTTAATTGGCTTTAGCTAAATTTATAAATCTATATTTTTACTAAAATATTTTTGTGTATCCTTCTTATGCAAGAGATTCTAAGCTCTAATCCTCCTCCGCATGTGGCACATTGCAATAGCAATGACTTAACAAAAAAAGAAAAAAGCACACAATATCAATGTGTGTGTGTGTGTGTGTGTATATATATATATATATATATATATATATATATATATATATTATTTATTTATTAAAGATAAATTCGCATGCCATTCATTTTCTTAAAAACTCCTTATTAATTTTTAGACAAACAAATTTAAAATTATGTAAAATATATATTTTTAATTTCATCATAAAAATATTTTTATCAAAAACTTTAATATGAAAATGTATTACCTAATACCTATACGCACCACGTGCCCTGTCAAAATACGACTTGCTTTTGACTCTAGGAATAATTGGTATTTATTTCTGTGCCACTCGTATCAACCACACACAAAAAAGATAAAATAGCAAAAAATTATAATACACCCCAGTCTTTCCTCAACTTATTTCCTAGTCGATAATAAACAATCGTCTCTCCTCTTTCCTCTGAATCTCTCTGCGTCAATGGCGATTCACCGACTCCTCTTCCTCTCAATCCTCCTCGGCTTCGTTGCAATCTCCGCTACTGCCAGACCCTGCAAAACCATCTTTTTCATCTCCTCCACCACCTCCTCCTCTTTCCCCGTCGATCAGAACCCTAATCTCCCCCTCCAAAACCCTAAATTCCTCACCCTCTCCTTCACTGAAGTCCGTCAACTCAACCCTAAACCCTCCTATATCTCTTACGACGACAACCTTATCTTCCCCGGTCGTCGCCCGCTGAATCCCTCTCGCTTCCCGGCCGAATTCGATGGATCGGTTGGGAATTCTGTTCGTGATCGCACGCTCGACATCATGGCTGTCATCGGCGCTCTCCTCTTTGGCGTTGGAAGCGGCGCTCTCTTCGTCGGCACCATGTACTTGATTTGGTATTGCATTTCTCCCAGGAGTTTCAGTTTCGGTGGTGATTCTGATGATGTTACTGCTTATGATGATGACATCAGCCCTAAGAAGATGGGATATGTGGCCATTTCTGCTGATACGGTTGTGGCTACTCCGGCTAAACAGGTGGAGTAGGGTATGGAGTCGATTCGGCGTTTCTTATTGTAAGTACGGTCCTTAGAAGACGAAACTGTTACTCTGTCGGTATATTACTATCCGTAACTGTCCATGAATGTTATGATCCTGTACAAGGAATGTTACCTTTTCTTTTGGATTGAAATCTACATTTTCTTTTGTTTATATTGGTTGCCTTTACTGATTCTTGTGGTATTTGTTGGATTTTAGATGCTATGCATATGGTTTTCGCTGAACTCCTGGGATGGAATTATTATTATTTATTTATTTGGTACTTAAATTTTTTATATCATTGCTTTCAAAGATGCTTGTCTTTGACATTTGGATAGCTGTTTCAATAACGGGTGTTTAGAGGGGAAAGATAAGTGGTTTGCCCCCTAGGTTGTTTTGCTGATAGAAAGGTATTAGCGTGTACAGGGTATGGTGGCACCTATAGGAACTTCTCTCTTAAGTTTTATAATGTGTCAGTTACTTTTTAATTTATTATGCCAGTGTATTTATTTGAAGGAATTTTAGAAGTTCAGCAATGATTGTTAATGGAGTGTGGTCCCTACCTGTTTATAGGAAAATTGTAAGAGTTCTGTTTGAGGTGGTGAAAGTTATAGTTGTCTGAATTTACTAAGAAAAGCCTTCATGTCTATTTCTCTGGATGTTGTGGTTTCTTAAACACTTTCTGGCTTGAGTTTACTCTGGCAGAAGCTCTATTAGACGTCGACTTTACCCTCTTAGAAGGGTGCTGATAGGAAGAGTTGGTAGATTTCATGCTAATGCATTGGGATATGAGTTATATTGACAAGAATATTAGTATTTGATAAATGTTTACTAAACTATCCATTTTTTCTTTGTTTTCTTCCCCCCTCCCCCCTCCCCCCCCCCCCCCCCCCCCCCACCCCACCCCACCCCACCCCACCCACCCCACCCCACCACACCACACCAAATAAAACAACTCTCTTGTATTTCCTCCTCTTTGTTTTTGTCTTATATTATTCTTCAGCTTTAGTAATCACATTCTCGAGCAAGTTGAGGGTCTTTGTTTAGTTGGTCCTGATGACCTTCACAAATTGAGATGTACAAAATTATGTTTTGTAGAATTTATTAGTTTCGCTTTTACATATATCTTATTTGAACTATTTATCATTCTTCTGCGCTCTAATTTTCTTAACCCTTCTCGGTTTGTTTCTCGTTTTCTATTTTGATGCATATTTATGGGTATGATGTTTTACTTCTTTCTTTTTCTTTATTTTTATCTATCCCTTATTTTTGCCCCTTTTTTACTTTTTCTTCGTTTTTTTTGTCTGTTCTATTATTTTTTTAATTTTTTGAAGATGATGATTTCAAACACCACTACCTTCAAGTCGAAGAAGGTTTATGCTTAGTTGGGGCGCCTACTCGCCTGACATCTGAAACGGAATCTTTTGAAGTTGTTTTTTTTAACTTTTTCTTTCTAGTGATTTTGCTACAACTTATCTCTGCTAAAACTATTTATTTTACTTTTTACTTGGTTGACAAGTAGATTTCAGTTTTTAGTTTTATGTTGGTTCTAACTTCTATATAATTACCAAATTTTCTTTCATCGTCCCTGTCTGCTAACCTTTTCCCATCTTGGAAGTTGGAATCTTATACTCCATGTCTCCATTTTAATAATGAATCTCAAGTGTTTTGCCAAGCTTCTGTAGGCTGATGGTTTGATCTTGTTCCCATCGTGAAATTATTATTTTTTTATCTTAATGTACTATGTTTTTTCAAAATGATTGCCTCACAGTTGGATTGGTTTGAGTTAGAGATGTAGAGAGGATGATTTACAAATGTCTTTAGCAGTATGCTCTCAACACCAACTTATGCCTTGAGGGTATATTGGAATTAATGCATAAAACATCTTAGGTTGTGTTTGATAAATTTGGGAATTAAGATCTGAATGATTATGATGTCTTAATAAATTAGATCATCTGAATGGTTATGAGGTCTGAATCTAAAAAATTGTTTGATAACAAAAAAGTAAGTTGTCTCTTAATGACACTATTTTACCATTTTAAAGGATAAAATTTTATTTAATAATTTTAAATATTCAATTTAATAAAAATAAGTGCATAATATTGTTGAATATATTTATATAAAAAAAATTATTAAAAAAATTTCATTAAGAGGTACCTCTTAATTATTAAGATTTCATTTTCTGTCTTACCTATTAAGAGGCATTCAGAGGTAACACAAAACAAAACAAACAGCATCATGCCTCTTAACGAATAAGAGGCAGTCCATTAAGAGGCAATCAGATGTAAACAAACAGCACCTTAGTTGGCTTCTTGGAAGAAATATACTGGTCAGCACATGGTAAGGTGATGCTCATAAGAACTATTGTCCAATTTTTGTGGCGTCAATTGAAAATCTTTTGGCTCCGATGTTTGTCAATTAAGGGCCTTCTGGCTATAAGGAAATTGAAAGTCTAAACACCAGTTTTAATGAATTGTAGTCTGGATATCCCAATTCCTGTACAGCTTATAAGAATATTTATATTAGCGGGAAGGAAATTTTTGATTCTTGTAGTTAACTGATCAATAAGAAAAAATATTAATCTCCTGGTGGTTTCAGATTTTAGTAGGAGAAAAGTTCTACTAGTTTTTATTTTCTAGACTCTGTTTTCTTATCAATGTTTATTTTAGCTGTAAGGTTACCTTGATACTTATTTAGTTATTTTTATCTATTAGTAATGAATGTTTTACATTCACGTATATGTAAATGATTTTCTCATTTTTTCCTATTTTATTTCTTCTTTATCTTGAATCAGAATAATGTCATTGATGTTGATAATCCATAAGAAAGTAAAGGATCAATAATGTTTGCAACAATTTGAGCAGTTTCTTGTGACTGGCTTGTGTTGTACTTGTATATGTCATTCTGTTGTGCAACACCAAGAATGTTGATAGTTTGATAGTTGATGTCCTTTTTGAAGTCATCAGTGTTCTCTTTGGTTGTTGCTATACGTATTTTGCAGGATATTTTTGTTCTACCCTTTCATTTATTTAGTAGCTTGCAAAGGTGATGATGGTGATTTTTGCATCAGCTGCATCTCAAAAGTCTACTTTTAAGGTTTATGTTTTAATTTTTTAAAAATTTGTTTGATTTGAACTTTTGCAAGAACCAGATGATTTTTGCTTTGCATCTGCTGTTTGTGAATTATTTTTATGCTCTTTTTTTCATATTTTCTCCTTTCTCTCTTTGTGTCCTCTTTTCTTTGTTTTGTCTGTTCTTTTTTCTCCTCCCCTTATTATCTGTTTTTTCTTTTCTTTCTGTTTTCATCTTTTACATTTTTCCTACTATGTTGATTTAGTTCGTGCTTCACCATCAGTTTGTTGGTATATATTTTTACCCCTCTTAATACATGCCACATACCACACGCATATGATGTCGTTGGGGATTTCATCCTCCATCTACATTTTAGTTCAAGTATCCATTAGGTTTAAATTTCATTGTTTTTGTTCTTTGTTTGTTTATTCCCCTCCCCCTGGAAATCTCTTTGATTTTTACTTTTGTTGAGATTCCTTGTGCTTTTTTTCCATAAATTTTCAACTAGTTTATTATCATTTTCCCATCAGATTAGTTACTTCTTTTCCACCAATTTTCCTGTTTTATTTTCGTTTCTTCTAATTATTTAAGGTGGTGATGATGATTTTTCCATTTGCTTCTTTTTCTCCATGTTTATGTTTATCTTCTTTTCCTTTTATTTTTTCTCTTACTCTTAGTTGCATTATTCTATGCTTCTCTTTTTTGCAAAATCATTTCAAGTATAGATTTTGTTGCCCTTTGAACTAATGTCTGATTTTGTTTCCTTCGCCAAATGTTGCTCTAGTTATCTGCTAAAAATATGAGGTTTGTCTTGTGTAATTGAAATGATTCAAGGCAAATAGAAAACTCATTCTAGATCTTGGAGATTGCCTCTGAAAATATTTACTTTGCACTGGAGCTTTTTGATTTTCTTTGAATTTGAATTATTTTTGTTCTTAATAATTCATTTGGCATTTTTATTGCTTTGCTCTTTCAAATCTATTTTTCCTTAATTTGGATGATTTTGTTTAGAAAAATTCAGTTGGTCTTTTTATTGCTTTGCTCTTTGAAATACTGAATATATAATTACCTGCTCATTAAGCTTCGCCCTCCAACATTTTTGTGCCTTTTTCTTTCAACCTCTTTTCCTTTCTACAGTCTTTCTTTTGCTTTTTGGTCCTCCTTCCTTGCTTTTTTTTCTCTGCATTTATAATCTCTCTGCCTTGGAGTGGGTAAATTTTACCCCAAAAATATGGGTATGTGAAGATTAACCCTCCTCCAACCATTTCTCTTCATCATGGAACTGCAAGTAATGTTCGTTTTGTTTGAAGCTCGACTATTCCTAGAGAAGAAAAGGAAGAGGACACTTGAGAGCCCCTCTAAAGCTTTAGATCAAATCATTGTGTTGGAGAAAAAATCTTTGATCTAATTAGTTTATGTGGAACTACAATCTCAGTTTCTCCTCTCTTTTTATTTTTTTTAAAAAAAAACTTTTGTACAACCACCACTCATCTAGGGGTGGTTCTTCCACAGAAAAAGGCATGGCCAGTAATAAAGAAACCTGTAAATTGGTTCACTGTACGTGCGTGTGGGGGTGCCTAGTATCCTGCACTTAAAAAGCAGGGACAAATGGTTTTTTGTTTTTGGATGTATTGATTGCAAGTTGGAGACTACTACATGATGGTTTATAATCAGTACGACACAAATGGAACAATTAACTTGACATCAATATAGCACAAGTAACTTACAAATTGATGAGGTTTCCAGTTGCTGCAGTGGAGACGACAATTATAAGAAGGATTAGTTATGCTCCCTCTGCAACCTATATGCTTATCTTTTCAGTAATATTATCATCGTTGTCAAACCTAAGAGACTTTAACTGCATGTCAATTCCTAGCGACAACAATTCTATCTCCCCCATAAGTGCATGAGACCTATCTCCAGCAATAAATTCCCTAACCACGCCATCAACCTCAATCAAGCTACACCCGGGCACCTTTTTCACTTCCTTCTCTTCCATTCCTTTCCTTACCCTTTCCACATGGTCCCATTGGTTAGCTGATGCATAAATGTTCGAAAGAAGAACATGAACTCCACTATGATCAAGACTCTGGTTAACCAGTCCCTCAACCATTTCTTTACCCAGATCGACATCACCATGAACCCTACAAGCATGGAGTAATGCACCCAATACATAAGAATCAGGCTCCATGGGCATTTCCCTTACCACCTTCTTCGCCTGTTCTAGCAATCCTGCTCTACCTAAGAGATCTACCAAGCAGCCATAATGATGAACCCCTGACTTAATCCCATATGTATCATTCATGCTTTCAAACACTCTTAACCCTTCTTTCACCAATCCCACTCGACTGCAGGCACTCAGAAGACAAATGAATGTGACTTCATTCGGTTCAATACCTTCATCCCCCATCCTCTTTAGCAACCCAACTGCCCTTGCACTCTCTCCATGATTTGCTAAACCTGAGATTAAAGAAGTAAAAGCAAAGACATCCCTTTGTGGCATCTCCTCAAAAACGCGAGAAGCTGTTTCCATACATCCACACTTAGCATACATATCAATAAGCGCTGTGCCCAACACCTTGTCTAACTCCATTTTAGTTTTATCCACATAAGCATGAATCCATCTACCCTGATCCAAAGCCCCAAGAAAAGCACAAGCAGAGAGCGCACCAACAATCCCAGAGTGATTTGGCCTTACCCCAGCAACCTGCATATCATTAAAAATTCCCAAAGCCTCCTTAAAATACCCAACTTGTACATACCCATTAATCATTGCACTCCAAGAAACAACATTCTTCTCCGGCATTTCATCAAACAGTTTCTTGGCAACCACGACCTGGCCAGACTTGGCATACCCATTAACAACCGCAGTCCAGGTAACCACATCCCGATTCAAACTAATATCAAACAATTTACGGGCACAAACCATTATATTACAAGTAGCATAGAAATGAATCAGCCCATTTTGCACAAAATCATAACCTTCCCAACCCAATTTGACCACTTGGCCATGGCAAATTAAACCTAATGAAATGTCAGAGAGTTCAGTACAAGCTCTGAGAACAAAAGAGAATGTGTAATTGTTGGGCACTGAACCACTATCTAGCATTCTTTTGTAAAGAAAAAGAGCATTACTTGATTCATTCTTTTCTAAAAAAGCTCTGATCATAGTGTTCCACAAATAGGCGGATCTATTGGGTAAAAGACGAAAGAGGTCGTAGGCCTGGGCGTGGCCGGAGATAGCTAACAAGGAGATGAGCTTGCCGGCGGCGAAAGGGTCGGAAATAGAGCCGGAAACCATGAGGTGGGATTGAATTTGGTTGAGCTGGGTGATTGAAAGGCATGGTTGGTTTAAGAGGGAAAGAGCTCTGTAACTTGATTTTAAATATTTGGAGCCAAATTGAGACATGTAATGACGGCTCTCAAATTTTTATTTTGTAGCGGAACAAATTGCCGCAAAGCAATGTGAAGAAGATAAAATAAGGGAATTTTTTTTTTTTGGCCTTCCAAACTCCCAAGATGGGTGTAACTGGAAAAAAAATATGTTTAAATGTTTTTGGTGGCATGATGTAGAAACCTGTTTGGACAATTAAATTTTTTTAAGTAATTCAAGATTCCATTAAGGAATCAGACGTAATGAGAAATCATATTTCTATACGCGAAAGGGCGTGCAGTTGAACGTGTTTTTAGTGATTGAGTCGCGTGGACAATTTTTGACGTGAACAAATTTTGACGTGAACAAATGTGTTATGAACAAACTTAAATAAGTGTAAAATAAAGTCATTTTGATGGGATTCTATTTTTGGACGTCGGTATTATTCGGTGATACTTGGAACATGTGATTCACACAAAAACAATTTCTAGACACACATCTTTGGTATCTATCAGTATCACTCAGTTGAGCTTAATAAATTTTACTTGTCCAAGTGGTTTATCAAAGAAAATAAAGATATAATGAGAGATTCACAATGCGTTATGGGGTCCATTTTATGATTTCAATAACAATAAGGCTCGCGTGCTAAATTGCATGCTTAATCCCAAGTCAATTATAAGTAGGGGTGAGCATGGTGCGGTTTGAAGTTCAAACCGTACCTGAAATCGCTTAGGTGCGGTTTGAAAAATTCAAAACCGCACCCGAAACCGCTTGTGATTGGTGCGGTTCGATTTTAAAGTGTGCGGTTCGGTTTTAATTGGTGCGGTTTCGGTTCCAAAATCAATTGAAACAACAAAAAAGTTTAAGCCTTCAATAAAATTTAACATAAAATTGAGCAATTAACTTAGTGACAAAGTAGATAATGAAAATTATATCAAGCATGTTTTAAAACTAAAATATGCGCTATATAAAACAACGGAGACTATTCGATAATAAGCAAGAATGTTTATCTAGTTCCCCAAAAATTAAAAGTATATACTGAAGATAGAATAAAATATATTGCAGGGAGGACTAAAAATAATCTATTAGACTATTACAATTATAGCATTGACATTAATCAATGCATCAAGTGCTCGAGCAACTTTAGAATTTACTAGAGATAATACATACATACACACACATGGTGCGGTTTCGGTTTTATGCGATTTGGTTTTGGCTAGTAACCAAACCGCAACCGTAAATTTGGTTATTCAACCCACCTAAAACCGCCACATACGCCGGAACCGTTGGTGCGATTTTAATTGGTGCGGTTCGTGTGATTTTTGGTGCGATTTAGGTTCCAATTTAATTACTTGCTCAGCCCTAATTATAAGTGTGTTTCTCTTTATTTATAAGCATTTCTAAGGGGGTGGTGGTGCTATTAGAATTGACAGCAAAACGAGGTTATTTTCGGGTTCATAATTACAGCAGTAGTAAAAGATAAAAAAAAAGTTATGACATTTTTTTACTTTTACCTCCTTTAATGTTGATTATTGTCTTCTCAATTTCGATAAGATTCAAAAATATTCTTGACATTTATTTTGAAGTTATATTTATACTCTAAATCTCTTTTTTTTTTTGCAAAAATATATTTGACGTTATAAATGTTGAGTGGGCAAATGTTCAAAAATACCTCTAACGTTTACCCCGATGTCCCACTTACATCCTAAACTTTTTTTTTTTCAAAAGTACCCTTAACGTTACAAAATTCAGCCCAACTATGCCCCTCCCGTTAACAGACTTGCCACCGAGGCAAACGTAACAGACACCTGGCAAAATGTGCATCTGCCGTTAACGGGCATGCCACATAGACAAATAAATGTTAATTTATTTATGAACAAGTGACACGAGCTTGAATATTTACACTAAGGCTGTGACGCCCCCAAAATAGGTATACAATACCCATTCTGAGTCGCCAAATACATGGTACAAAAGCAAACTACAACTTCAATTATACTATTGTCGTACAAAATATGACAACACATACTGTGAGTTTAAATACAAATATTGTCTTCTAGACAATATCCACACTCAAATGAGTCCTCATTACAATTATTCAAACACTAGTTTACAAAAATAGTGAGGACTGCTAAAACATCTTTCTAGAACCATCACTCCATACCCCGACTAGATCCTGCTATGTTCTCACCTCCTGAGAAGAAAAATAGAACAAAAAGGAAAAGGGTGAGCTCAACTAGCCCAGTAAAGAATATTATGACTAAGATAATATACAACAAATTATCATTAGTATTCAACAGGGAAAAATCTGATAAAATATAATCAACAACAAGTCTTAGATCAACAACTGCAGTGGAAACAGCCAACCATTAGAAGAGTCAAGTAGAGAATGAATTCTACTATCTTCTAAGATTTAAAAGTCCATCATCAATATTTTATCCCTGTAACATCAATTAATAATCATCTTTAACCAAATATTCATCTTTGCACTACAGGCCAAAGATATTCATTTGTATCACCAGTCAGTCATGTTCATCTCAACACCTGTTCATCTTTACACTACAGGCCAAAGATATTCATCAGGTAATAATACATCTTTGCACTACAGACCAAAGATATTCAGTAGTATCATCATTTAGGACTGATGATGATGAAAAATATTTAAAAAAAAACGAATCCAGTGAGATAAAAGAACAAATATTACGGATTCGTATTACAGTTTATCCAAGTTCAATAATACCCCATAATAACAAATTTTTAAGCAGAATTCAAAAATAAATATCAAAACATGGATACAATCAAAGATAGTAACCATAATAGACAACTTGGACAAAAAGAAGAAAATTTTATTTTTCGGTGAATAGTGTCGTATTCGTGAATAGTGCCGTATACGTGAATAGTAACGTATACGTGAATAGTAACACCGACACAAAAAGTTTTAAATTTGATAAAAAGTTCATATCAATATTTCGGCATAATGATATTGAAGAAAATATCATTTAAGAAGAAGATAATATCCCTTACCTCAAAATATCAGTACTTCTGGTCGGAATACTGATATAAGGCTGAAAAAAACTTGCTCTGATGAATAGAAACTCTCAAAATATCTAAATACTCACAAAATACACTCAATAATCTAGAGAGATAAAGAGAGAAAACTTGTTTCTGGTGTGATTTTCAATTCTAACTTAGCCCTCTATTTATAGAAAAATGTTAGCACGCCGAAGCAGACTTAACCTGCAACCTGATGGCTTTACCTGCTACTATTCAAGCCTACCACATTTGAATAAAAATCTCAGCATATTTCTTCACCAACCAAGAGTGGGGCCCACCAATTCTAGAATTTTTTACCAAAATGATAAACTCCGAAAATTCAACAATTTATGAACCAGTCATCTCGTAAAATTCATAATAAATCATACGTTCATTTTTAACGGTTCAAAATTTGTGGACATATACTCAACTTATATATGTATAACATATCCAAAAATTACCACGATCCAACGGTCAGATTAAAAATTATAACCCCCGCAAAATATCTCAAAAACCCTGATTTTTAATACCTCCATTTCGACAAAAATACTGATAAAAACCTCAACATTAACTCCTTCATTTTTAACCACAAAAATATATCCCTCATTTATATTCACATAAAATAAATATTTCCTTATCATATGAATCAATAATTAATTATTCACAAATAATATTACAGAATCACATTTATGACAACCAGGCCGTTCCCAGGAAAGAGGGGGCTTTCCAATAAGGATTTCTCTTTACTGGCGCGCAATTAGATGACCAAAACTCTCCTTAGACAAAATTTTCTAGACATTGCCAATAATGTTATCTAATATTATTCAAATAATATGAATTATTGATCTGATAATGGAAAATATTGTGCAGCAACAATTATTGAACAACCATAATATTAAATATCAACGCAGCAATTATTGAATCAATAAAATAAAATATTGAACAATGACTACTGTAACAATTATTGAGTAGTGCCTTCTTACGCAAGAATTAATTATTGGTGCAATATCGTGTGCCACTGTATTTTAACCACCGGGTATTCCAACAGTATTAACGGTAACAACTACGCCGTTATTTATAAACAACTTATACTTGTCGTTTTCTTCATCAAATCGTTTTTCATTATGGGGCCCACACAAGGCTGCGCCGTCGTACGAATATTCCCCGACAGCAAGAATATTCCACGACCAAACGAATATTCCCCGACAAAATGAATATTTTATAACCACTTGCTTATTTTGTAAAATTTGCACATTTCACCCATAACCAAAGTATTATATCAAATTAACCCCTTATTATTCACAATAATATTTAGAAAAAATTTGATTTTATTAATTAATAAGTTGGGGTCTTACAACCTCCCCTTCTTATGAAATTTTGTCCTCGAAATTGACGTACGTACATGATATTTCGAAAAGGTGAGGATACCTCGCTTTCATTTTTGATTCCAACTCCCAGGTCATTTTTTCAATAGCATGGTTTCTCCACAAAACTTTAACTTGTGGTATAACATTTGTGCGTAGGACATGCTCTTTCCTATCCAAGATCTTAACAGGTACCTCCTCGTACGTTAAATCTTTAGCTATCTCGTCTGGTTCTAACTCAATAATGTGGTACGGGTCTTTAACATATTTACGAAGCATAGATATGTGAAAAATATTATGAACACGAGACATGCTTGGAGGTAATGCGAGTCTATATGCCACATTTCCTATTCGCTCAAGAATCTCAAATGGACCAACAAATCTTGGATTGAGCTTTCCTCTCTTCCCAAATCTTGTAACTCCCTTCCATGGTGCAACACGTAACAATACATGATCCCCAATATTAAATTTCACGTCCTTCCGATGAAGATCCGCATAACTCTTTTGTCGATCATGTGCTGTTTGTATACGTTGTCGAATCGTTTGGATCTTCTCTGTAGTCATGCGTACCAACTCTGGTCCCAACAATGTTGCTTCACCCACCTCGTCCCAGCATACTGGAGAACGACATTTTCTTCCATACAACGCCTCGAATGGAGCCACACCTATGCTCGCCTGATACCTATTATTGTAGGAGAATTCCACTAATGGTAGGTACTTATCCCAACTCCCTTTGAGATCTAGGACACAGAGTCTTAATAGATCTTCAAGAGTTTGAATAGTCCTCTCTGATTGTCCGTCCGTTTGAGGATGGTATGCCGAACTGAATCGTAAATCTGTGCCCATAGCTTTCTGCAAGCTAACCCAAAATCGTGAAGTGAATCTTGGGTCACGATCAGAAACTATGGATACTGGCATGCCATGCAATCTCACAATCTCGTTCACGTACATACTAGCAAGACGTTCAAGGGAATAAGTCTCACGTATCGTTAAGAAATGAGCAAACTTGGTTAATCTATAAACAATAACCCAAATCGCATCTATGCCTTGAGAAACCTTGGGAAGACCCGTAACAAAATCCATAGTAATGTGTTCCCACTTTCATTTCGAAATCTCAAGTAGTTGCAATGGACCCTTTGGTACTTGATGCTCCGCTTTTACACGTTGACAAGTTAAATAACTCGAGATAAACTCCGCGATATCTCTTTTCATATTGCTCCACCAAAATGTATGTCGAAGATCGTGATACATTTTGGTACTCCCAGGATGGATTGTAAACGATGTGTTGTGTGCCTCTATCATTATTTTATGCTTCAAGTAAAAATCGTTAGGAACACAAAGTCTGGAGTTGACTCGAAGTATTCCTTCTTCATCGATTCTTGCTTCTGGAATAGCACCTTCTTGCACTTTCTTCTTCATACGCATCAGCTCTATGTACGTAGCTTGAGCAGCTTTAACTTTATCGATTAAAGTCGGTTCTACTCGTATATTTGATATCATCATGTGGGTACTTGGAGCCTTTATCTCTATCTCCATCCTTTGCAAGTCATACAAAATGGGCATTTGTGTTAACAACATTGCACTCGTACCCGCATATGATCTTCTACTCAATGCGTCAGCTACTACGTTTACTTTTCCAAGATGATATTGGATGGTATGATCGGAATCTTTTAACAGCTCGAGCCAACGTCGCTGCCGCATGTTGAGTTCTTTTTGGGTGAAGAAATATTTGAGGCTTTTATGATCTGTATAGATCTCCACTTTCTCCCCATACAGGTAGTGTCTCCAGATCTTCAACACGAAAACGACTGCTGCCAACTCCAAATCATGAGTAAGATAATTCCTCTCATATTCTTTGAGTTGTCGCGAAGCATAGGCTATGACTTTCCCATGTTGTATGAGTACACATCCTAACTCTTTGCCTGAAGCATCGCTGTAGATAACAAATCCATCCGAACCAGATGGTATTGTCAGAACAGGTGCCGAAATGAGTCTCCTCTTGAGTTCTTGGAAACTCTTCTCGTATTCCTCACTCCATACGAATTTTGTATCTTTCCGAGTCAGCTGAGTTAACGGAGTAGCGATTCGAGAAAATCCTTCCACAAATCTCCGATAATAACCAGCTAAGCCCAGAAAGCTACGTACTTCGGTTACCGACTTCGGTTACCGACTTCGGTTGCTCCCAACTTTGTATGGCTTCAATCTTCGCCGGGTCGACAGATACTCCATGTTTTGACACCACGTGCCCAAGGAATGCTACTTGTGACGCCCCCAAAACAGGTATACAACACCCATTCTGAGTCGTCAATAACATGGTACAGAAACAACTACAACTTTATTAATACAACATAAAAACTATGAGTGTAAATACAAATATTGTCATCTAGACAATATCCACACTCAAATAAGTCCTCATTACAATTATTGGTACAATACTTTACAAAAAAAATGGTGAGGACTACTAAAACAACTTCCTAGAACCTTCATTCCATACACCGACTAGTACTTGCTACATTCTCGCCTCCTGAGAAGAAAATGGAACAACAAGGAAAAGGGTGAGCTCAACTAGCCCAGTAAAGAATATTATGACTAAGATAATATACAACAAATTATCGTTAGTCTTCAACAGGGAAAAATTTAATAGAATACAATAGACAACAAGTTTTAAATCAATATTCGCAGCGGAAAATAATAATTCATAGAGAAGTTACATAGAGAATGAAATCTACGATTATCTATGAATTTAAAAGTCCATCATCAACATTTTATCTCTGTAACATTAATCAATAAATATCTGAAATCAAATAGTCATCTTTGCACTACAGGCCAAAGATATTCATCAGTTGGTCATGTTCATCTCAACACCTGTTCATCTTTGCACTACGGGCCAAAGATATTTATCAGAAATCATTCATCTTTGCACTACAGGCCAAAGATATTCAGTTATATCATCATCTAAGACTGAGGATGATGAAAAATATTTTAAAGAAAACGAATCCAGTGAAACAAAAGAATAAATATTAAGGATTCGTATTTCAGCTATTTCATGTCCAAAAATACCTCATAAATAATCATAGTGGAGTAAAATTCAAGAATGATCAAAACATGGATACAATCAAAGCTAGTATCCAGAATAGATATTTTGGACGAAAAGAAGAAAATTTTATTTTTCGGTGAATAGTAACTCGTGAATAGTAACTCGTGAATAGTAACTCATGAATAGTAACTCATGAATAGTAATCCCGACATGAAAAGTTCTAAATTTGATAAAAAGTTCAGATCAATACTTCGGCATAATGATATTGAAGAAAATAATATCATTTAAGAAGAAATAACATCCCTTACCTCGGAAAGACGGTACTTCTGACTGGAATACTAGATATAGTGCTGAAGGAAACTTGCACCGTATAGCAACACTCAAAGTATCAAATACTCACAAGAATACGCTCGATATAGAGAGAGAAATAGAGATAAACTTGTGTTTCTGGTGTGATTTTCAATTCTAACCTAAGCACCCCATTTATAGGAAAATGCTTAGAACACCAAAGCAGAAAATTTAATATAATAATAATATATTTATCAAATTTTCCTTAGCCCACCTCTAGACATCTGATCTCAGCCCATTTATATCACATGTTAGCCCACTTAAATGCCAAAAAAACGTTTTTCTTCAAAATAATAAATAAAACTTCCAAAAATCAATTATTTCGGAACTTCAGAACTTCAATAATTCATAATAAATAGCCCTTTTATCAGAAAATTCGAATCTCACGAGTTTTTATAGGAAATTCAATTCTCTACAACTTTACAGAAGAAAGTTTTTCCAAATTCCAAACAGAAATGGACCAAAATCCACAAACGGACGATTTTACAGTCAATAATAAATTTTCGGTCAAGAATTGTGTCCACCAACACACAAAACATGTGTTAATCATTTAATGTCACAAAAATACTCTTCCTCCTCATATACTCATATATCCCACATTTATTGTAAAAATATCACCATCAATATATTATTAAAATAATATATTTAAATGAATTATTTTATCAGAAAAAGATAAAATATTAATTTTCAACAATTGTCACATTAAAAATTTTCTCCATCTATATCCACATAAAATTAATATTTTCCTCATCATATAAATCAATAATTAATTATACACAAATAATATTACAGAATCACAGTACTGGCAACCAGGTCGTTCCCAGGAAAGAGGGGGCTTTTCAATAAGGATCTCTCCTTACTGGCGCGCAATTAGATGACCAAACCTCTCCTCAGACAGAACTTTCTAGACATTGCCAATAATGTTATCTAATAATATTATTCAGATAATATGAATTATTGTTCCGATGTATCTTTCCGAGTCAGCTGAGTTAATGGAGTAGCGATTCGAGAAAATCCTTCCACGAATCTCCGATAATAACCAGCTAAACCAAGAAAGTTACGTATCTCGGTCACTGATTTAGGTTGCTCCCAGCTTTGAATAGCTTCAATCTTTGCCGGGTCAACCGATATTCCGCGACTTGATACTACGTGCCCAAGGAATGCTACCTCTTCCAGCCAGAACTCGCATTTCTTCAACTTGGCATAAAGCTTGTATTCACGAAGCTTTTGGAGTACCAGCCTCAAGTGTTGCTCATGATCTTCACGGCTTTTGGAATAAATAAGGATGTCATCAATAAAGACGACCACAAAATGATCCAAATATTCCTTGAATACCCGGTTCATCATATCCATGAAGGCAACAGGAGCATTAGTCAATCCAAAGGACATGACTAGGAATTCATAATGCCCGTACCGAGTTCTAAAAGCCGTCTTTGGAATATCCTCAGTTCTAACCTTCAGCTGATGATATCCAGAACGAAGATCGATCTTTGAAAAGAATTGTGCTCCTTGCAACTGGTCAAACAGGTCATCAATACGTGGCAATGGGTACCTGTTTTTGATGGTGACATGATTCAACTCCCGATAATCAATACAAAGTCGCATACTTCCATCTTTCTTCTTCACGAATAGAACAGGAGCTCCCCAAGGAGAAGTACTAGGACGAATAAAGCCAATGTCTAACAATTCCTGCAGTTGGATCTTTAACTCCTGAAGTTCAATAGGAGCCATTTGATATGGGGCTTTGGAAATGGGTTTTGTATCGGGTTCAAGATCGATACAAAATTCAATTTCACGCTCTGGGGGAGGCCAGGAAGTTCTTCAGGGAATACGTCAGGGAATTTATTAACAATAGAAATATCATTCAAAACTGACGTATTTTTGTTTAGATCTGTGACATGAGCTAAGAAAGCTTGACATCCGTTTTTCAATAAACGAATAGCTTTATGACTTGAGATGACAGCGATTGATTTTAATGGTTTGGTTGCTTGAATTCGCATAATAGGTCGATTAGGAATATGAAAGCTAACAACCTTACGAAAACAATCAATTTTTGCATAATGAGTAGTTAACCAATCAATCCCTAGAATCACGTCAAATGCAAGTATTTTTAATGAAATCAGATCGATAGGTAATGTGTGGGTACCAACTTGAATCAAACAAGACTTATAAACAGTGGAGGTAATGAAGGTTTCTCCCAACGGAGTTTCCACATATAAGTCAAAGTCTAATTTCTCCGGAATCAAATTTAATCGATGAGCGCAAGTAGGAGAAATAAAAGAATGGGTTGAACCGGTATCAAATAAAGTATAAACTTCTTTAGAGTTTATAATAAGCTTACCCGTGATGACCTCATTCGGGTTCCTTGCTCTCTGGGAGTTCACAACAAACGCTCTCCCTTGCACAACCGGTTTTGACTTTTCTGGGACGGCTTTTGGTGCCTCCATCCTAGCTGCATTTGTCTTCGGTAAACGACAAAATCGAGCTAAATGACCTTCTCTTCCACAATTATAACATGCTTTGGACGGCATCGCGCAGTTTGGACTGATGTGTCCCTCCCCTCCGCATTTGAAACATATGATAGGTGGTCGTTCTCCTTCCTTAACGACAGGTGCTGGTGCTGACGTCTTTCCGTCATTGTTGAATCTCCTCTTCTTGAAATGTCCATTCTTATTGTTTTGGCCCTGACTACCACCGAAGTGGTTACCATTTCTAGCCTGTTGATTCCCTCCACGCTTGTTGTCACCGCTTCGATGACTGCTCTCACTGGTATTATCATTTTGCCGGCTGCTCTCTTTTGGTTGCGTTATCTCGTTATCGCGCTCCACCAACTGAGCCCTATTTACAACATCTGAATACAAACACAGTTTATGAGAAACAAGATGTTGACGTATCTCCGGCTTCAAACCTCTTAAAAACATCCGCGTCATTCTTTCTTCATTATCCACCAGGTGGGACGCAAACCGGGATAACTCCGCAAATTTTGCCTCGTACTGCGACACGGTCATATTATTCTGCTCCAATTTGATGAACTCCACCTCCTTCATGTGACGAATACTCTCGGGAAAGTATTTGTCGTTAAACAGATCTTGAAACTTCTCCCAAGACATCTTCAGTGCGGCAGGTTGAGTACGCTTTATCGATTTCCACCAGTAATCTGCCTCTCCTCGCAACATAAAGGCGGCAAAGGGAACCTTTTGCTCCTCGGAGCAACCCAAGACATCAAATATCTTGGTGATCTGCTTTATCCATGTTTCAGCTACAAGTGGTTTGGGTTCTCTCTTAAACTCTGGTGGTCCCAGCTCCTTAAACTGTTTAGCGGTGACCGCCTGAGAGTTTCCAGTATTTCCACCTACGTTGTGGACAGGAGCCGCTTTCACCTGTTGTTGCATGAATTGCATAAAGCCTCTGAACATTTGATCATTCATCATTTGGTCAGTGTTGTTGTTTGTATGAGGATTGACACCTTCCTGATGCACATTATCCTGATTATTGATATTTGGTGAATCAACAGTCGTCTGTGCTCCATTGCTATTCTCAACGTTCTCAGATGCCATTTTCAGATACTGCCACAAAATAAAAATTAATTGATATTTCATATATTATCCTTATATTATGACCGACCAATTAAATACCATGCAAATAAACTTAGGTATGTCATACTAGCGAAGGAATTCCCCGTCTCTCCCCTCCTAGTTCTATTCTCACATCTTAGCCAGGGATCATATCCCTAAGCTCTGATACCAACTGTGACGCCCCCAAAATTAGGTATACATCACCCATCTTGGGTCGTCAGATACATAGTACAGAATACAAATACAACTTAATAATACAACTGTCGTGTACAATACGACAAAACATAAACTGTGAGTTTGAATACAAATATTATCTTCTAGAGAGTATTCATACTCAAAAGGAGTCCTCATTACATTTATTAACACACCATTACATAGAATAGTGAGGACTACTAATTAATACTATCATTCGGACCATCACTCCGTACCCCGACTTGTCCCAGCTACGTTCTCATTTCCTGAAGAGAACAGTGAAAGAAAGGGTGAGCTCAACTAGCCCAGTAAGAAATATTATGACTAAGATAATGCAGAATAAATTATCATTAGCCTTCAACAATGTTAAACTGATAAAATATAATAGACATCAAGTTTAACTGTAGCGGAACAAGCAATCCATTAAAAGAGTCAAGTAGAAAATAAACTCTACTATCTTTTATGATTTAAAAGGTTTTTCAACACTGCGATCGCTGAGACTCAGCTTAATAAAATAATCCACATCATCGAATCACCCCTGCACTACGGCCAAGGATATTCGTGTATTCATTAATGGTCATGATCATGCCAACAACTGTCCATCAATGCACTACGGGCCAATGAGGACTTTTACCACATCATTTGTAACATTACGGTCATGATTATACCGAATAATCCCTGGTCATAATCATACCAAGTCCATCTATGCACTACAGGCCACAGATGACTTTCAACATTTTATAAACATGAGGATGATGACAATGATATAAGAATTCAATAAAACAAGTTCAAGAATTAATTTATCCAGGAATTAACAACGTCCAAATTGTCAACATGATACTGCATTGTGGAGTAAAATTCAAGAATGCTTAGAAGAATATTTTCTTGAAAAGATACTGGATGAAACGCAACTATCAAGGATATTCCACAAATTTCATGGAGTATAGAAGTCAAAACTTAACCAACTGAGTATAATAAAGAATGGAATAACAAAAGAAATCACCATGCATGCGATAGACCGCACAGACAGGTTATTCCAACAGAATAATAAATAATGGAACCAGGTCCGGCGTAAACGCACAGACAGGATATTCCGACAGAATAATAAATAATGGAACCAGGTCCGGTGTAAAACACACAGACAGGATATTCCAACAGAATAATAATAAAACGGAACCAGGTCCGGTGTAAAACACACAGACAGGATGTTCCAACAGAATAATAAACGGAACCAGGTCCGGTGTAAAACACACAGACAGGATGTTCCAACAGAATAATAGAAGAATGTCACCAAGTATAGGGTAGACCGCGTATACTGGTTATTCCAACAGAATAATAACAAATGGAATAACAGAAGTTCTCTTCATGAATATAAAAGAAATAATATTCCCTACCTTAAAAGAACTGGATATTGGAAAAGTGATGTAGCAGAATACTTTTATTCTCTCTCTCTTATTCTCTCTATACTTTCTCTCTCTATAGCTTGAATGAATTCGTGAAAAATAATGAAGCCCTAGGCCTCTATTTATAGAAAAACTGAGGGTGGCTCTTGGTCTTAACGAAGGGTCAAATGACTCTTGGTAATATTGAAGGGACAACTACTATTGACGAAAGTAATTACTATTGACCAAGGTAAATACTATTGACGAAGGTAATTACTATTGACCAAGGTAAATACTATTGACCAAGGTAAATAATATTGACGAAGGTAATTACTATTGACCAAGGTAAATACTATTGACGACGGTAATTACTATTGACGACGGTAATTACTATTGACCAAGGTAAATACTATTGACGACGGTAATTACTATTGACGACGGTAATTACTATTGACGAAGAGACTCTTAGATGATGACATATGGCCCCCCATAAAATAACTAAACTTACCACAACGTCTCAATAATATAACATATTATACAGATGATACTATGACAATAATTTAAGAGATATGATGCAGCAATTACTGTAGCAATAATTGAGTATAGCTGAGTGACTTCTCACGTAAGCATCAATAATCAATACCGTGTGCTACTATGCAACCACGCGTATTACTGTACTTTTACTACCGAGTAGTTCAACAGTTTTAACGGTTTTAACGGTAACACCTCAGCCGTTATTTTTATAGAAAGATAATTCTGTCGTTTTCTCAATCCGACAATAATTCCGTTGTGGGGTCCACCAATGATTGTGCCGTCGTACGAATATTCCCCGACAAAAAGAATATTCTCCGACCAAACGAATATTTTATAACAACTTGCTTACTTTGCAAAATTTATAAATATTACCCACAACTATAACATTATATCAAATTAACTCCATAATATTCAAAAATGATATTTATAGAAAATTCATCTTTATTTATAAAAATTGGGGTCTTACAACCTCCCCTTCTTATGAAATTTCGCCCTCGAAATTAGGGTACGTACCTGGTATGTCGAAGAGGTAAGGATACCTTGATTTCATTTCTGATTCTAACTCCCAAGTCATTTCCTCAACATCGTGGTTTCTCCACAAAACTTTAACTTGAGGTATAACCTTGGAGCGTAGAATATGTTCCTTCTTATCCAAGATTTGAACAGGAACTTCTTCATACGTCAAATCCTCCGCTATTTCGTCCGGTTCTAACTCAATAATGTGGTTCGGGTCTTCCACATATTTGCGTAACATGGATATGTGGAAAACGTTATGAACACGAGACATACTTGGCGGTAAAGCGAGTCTATAAGCCACAGTTCCTACTCGATCGAGGATTAAAAATGGACCGATGAATCGAGGATTTAGCTTTCCTCTCTTTCCAAATCTCGTAACTCCTTTCCATGGAGCAACACGTAAGAACACATGATCTCCTACATCAAATTCCACGTCCTTTCGATGAAGATCAGCATAACTCTTTTGTCGATCTTGTGAGGTTTTTATACGTTGTCGGATCGTTTGAATCTTTTCTGTAGTCATACGTACCAACTCCGGTCCCAACAACGTTGCTTCGCCCACCTCATCCCAGCATACTGGAGAACGACATTTTCTTCCATACAATGCTTCGAATGGAGCCATGCCAATACTTGCTTGATAACTGTTGTTGTAGGAAAACTCCACCAATGGTAAGAACTTGTCCCAACTTCCCTTGAAGTCAAAGACACAGAGTCTTAATAGATCTTCAAGAGTTTGAATAGTCCTCTCTGATTGTCCGTCCGTCTGAGGATGATATGCTGAACTAAATCGTAACTCCGTGCCCATAGCTTTTTGTAAACTAACCCAAAATCGTGAAGTGAATCTTGGGTCTCGATCAGAAATTATGGATACTGGCATACCATGCAGTCTTACAATCTCGTTTATGTACATACGAGCAAGACGTTCAAGTGTATAAGTTTCTCGTATCGGTAAGAAATGAGCAGACTTGGTCAATCTATCAACAATGACCCAAATCGCATCAATACCTTGAGAAACCCTAGGAAGACCGGTAACGAAATCCATGGTAATGTGCTCCCACTTCCATTCTGGAATTTCAAGTGGTTGCAATGGACCTTTTGGTACTTGATGCTCCGCTTTGACTCGTTGACAAGTTAGACACCTTGAGATAAACAACGCTATCTCTCTCTTCATATTGCTCCACCAAAATGTATGACGAAGATCATGATACATTTTGGTACTTCCAGGATGGATTGCAAACGGTGTGTTGTGCGCCTCCATCATGATTTCATACTTTAAATCAGGGTTGTTAGGAACACAAAGTCTGGAGTTGACTCGAAGTATTCCTTCTTCATCGATTCTTGCTTCCGGCATAGCACCTTCTTGCACTTTCTTCTTCATACGCATCAGCTCCAGGTCTGTAGCTTGAGCAGCTTTAACTTTATCGATTAAAGTCGGTTCTACTCGTATATTCGCCATCATCACATGGGTCCCTGGAGTCTTCAACTCTATCTCCATCCTTTGCAAGTCACACAAAATGGGCCTTTGCGTTGTTAATATTGCACTTGTACCCGCATATGATCTTCTACTCAATGCGTCAGCTACCACGTTCGCTTTTCCAGGATGGTATTGAATGGTATGATCATAATCTTTCAACAGTTCAAGCCAACGTCGTTGTCGCATGTTGAGTTCCTTTTGAGTGAAGAAATATTTGAGGCTTTTATGATCCGTAAAGATCTCCACTTTCTCCCCATACAAGTAATGCCTCCAAATTTTAAGTGCAAAGACAACAGCTGCCAACTCTAGATCATGAGTAGGATAATTCCTCTCATATTCCTTGAGTTGTCTTGATGCATAGGCTATGACTTTTCCATGTTGCATGAGAACGCATCCCAACCCTTTGCTCGAAGCATCACTGTAGATGACAAATCCCTCCGAGCCAGATGGTATTGTTAGAACAGGTGCTGAAATGAGTCTCCTCTTGAGTTCTTGAAAACTCTGCTCACATTCTTCGCTCCAACCAAACTTTGTATCTTTCCGAGTCAGCTGAGTTAATGGAGTAGCGATTCGAGAAAATCCTTCCACGAATCTCCGATAATAACCAGCTAAACCAAGAAAGCTACGTACCTCGGTCACTGATTTAGGTTGCTCCCAGCTTTGAATAGCTTCAATCTTTGCCGGGTCAACCGATATTCCACGACTTGATACTACGTGCCCAAGGAATGCTACCTCTTCCAGCCAGAACTCGCATTTCTTCAACTTGGCATAAAGCTTGTATTCACGAAGCTTTTGGAGTACCAGCCTCAAGTGTTGCTCATGATCTTCACGGCTTTTGGAATAAATAAGGATGTCATCAATAAAGACGACCACAAAGTGATCCAAATATTCCTTGAATACCCGGTTCATCATATCCATGAAGGCAACAGGAGCATTAGTCAATCCAAAGGACATGACTAGGAATTCATAATGCCCGTACCGAGTTCTAAAAGCCGTCTTTGGAATATCCTCAGTTCTAACCTTCAGCTGATGATATCCAGAACGAAGATCGATCTTTGAAAAGAATTGTGCTCCTTGCAACTGGTCAAACAGGTCATCAATACGTGGCAATGGGTACCTGTTTTTGATGGTGACATGATTCAACTCCCGATAATCAATACAAAGTCGCATACTTCCATCTTTCTTCTTCACGAATAGAACAGGAGCTCCCCAAGGAGAAGTACTAGGACGAATAAAGCCAATGTCTAACAATTCCTGCAGTTGGATCTTTAACTCCTGAAGTTCAATAGGAGCCATTCGATATGGGGCTTTGGAAATGGGTTTTGTACCGGGTTCAAGATCGATACAAAATTCAATTTCACGCTCTGGGGGTAGGCCAGGAAGTTCTTCAGGGAATACGTCAGGGAATTTATTAACAATAGAAATATCATTCAAAACTGACGTATTTTTGTTTAGATCTGTGACATGAGCTAAGAAAGCTTGACATCCGTTTTTCAATAAACGAATAGCTTTATGACTTGAGATGACAGCGATTGATTTTAATGGTTTGGTTGCTTGAATTCGCATAATAGGTCGATTAGGAATATGAAAGCTAACAACCTTACGAAAACAATCAATTTTTGCATAATGAGTAGTTAACCAATCAATCCCTAGAATCACGTCAAATGCAAGTATTTTTAATGAAATCAGATCGATAGGTAATGTGTGGGTACCAACTTGAATCAAACAAGACTTATAAACAGTGGAGGTAATGAAGGTTTCTCCCAACGGAGTTTCCACAGATAAGTCAAAGTCTAATTTCTCCGGAATCAAATTTAATCGATGAGCGCAAGTAGGAGAAATAAAAGAATGGGTTGAACCGGTATCAAATAAAGTATAAACTTCTTTAGAGTTTATAATAAGCTTACCCGTGATGACCTCATTCGGGTTCCTTGCTCTCTGGGAGTTCACAACAAACGCTCTCCCTTGCACAACCGGTTTTGACTTTTCTGGGACGGCTTTTGGTGCCTCCATCCTAGCTGAATTTGTCTTCGGTAAACGACAAAATCGAGCTAAATGACCTTCTCTTCCACAATTATAACATGCTTTGGACGGCATCGCGCAGTTTGGACTGATGTGCCCCTCCCCTCCGCATTTGAAACATATGATAGGTGGTCGTTCTCCTTCCTTAACGACAGGTGCTGGTGCTGACGTCTTTCCATCATTGTTGAATCTCCTCTTCTTGAAATGTCCATTCTTATTGTTTTGGCCCTGATTACCACCGAAGTGGTTACCATTTCTGGCCTGTTGATTCCCTCCACGCTTGTTGTCACCGCTTCGATGACTGCTCTCACTGGTATTATCATTTTGCCGGCTGCTCTCTTTTGGTTGCGTTATCTCGTTATCGCGCTCCACCAACTGAGCCCTATTTACAACATCTGAATACAAACACAGTTTATGAGAAACAAGATGTTGACGTATCTCCGGCTTCAAACCTCTTAAAAACATCCGCGTCATTCTTTCTTCATTATCCACCAGGTGGGACGCAAACCGGGATAACTCCGCAAATTTTGCCTCGTACTGCGACACGGTCATATTATTCTGCTCCAATTTGATGAACTCCACCTCCTTCATGTGACGAATACTCTCGGGAAAGTATTTGTCGTTAAACAGATCTTGAAACTTCTCCCAAGACATCTTCAGTGCGGCAGGTTGAGTACGCTTTATCGATTTCCACCAGTAATCTGCCTCTCCTCGCAACATAAAGGCGGCAAAGGGAACCTTTTGCTCCTCGGAGCAACCCAAGACATCAAATATCTTGGTGATCTGCTTTATCCATGTTTCAGCTACAAGTGGTTTGGGTTCTCCCTTAAACTCCGGTGGTCCCAGCTCCTTAAACTGTTTAGCGGTGACCGCCTGAGAGTTTCCAGTATTTCCACCTACGTTGTGGACAGGAGCCGCTTTCACCTGTTGTTGCATGAATTGCATAAAGCCTCTGAACATTTGATCATTCATCATTTGGTCAGTGTTGTTGTTTGCATGAGGATTGACACCTTCCTGATGCACATTATCCTGATTATTGATATGTGGTGAATCAACAGTCGTCTGTGCTCCATTGCTATTCTCAACGTTCTCAGATGCCATTTTCAGATACTGCCACAAAATAAAAATTAATTGATATGTCATATATTATCCTTATATTATGACCGACCAATTAAATACCATGCAAATAAACTTAGGTATGTCATACTAGCGAAGGAATTCCCCGTCTCTCCCCTCCTAGTTCTATTCTCACATCTTAGCCAGGGATCATATCCCTAAGCTCTGATACCAACTGTGACGCCCCCAAAATTAGGTATACATCACCCATCTTGGGTCGTCAGATACATAGTACAGAATACAAATACAACTTAATAATACAACTGTCGTGTACAATACGACAAAACATAAACTGTGAGTTTGAATACAAATATTATCTTCTAGAGAGTATTCATACTCAAAAGGAGTCCTCATTACATTTATTAACACACCATTACATAGAATAGTGAGGACTACTAACTAATACTATCATTCGGACCATCACTCCGTACCCCGACTTGTCCCAGCTACGTTCTCATTTCCTGAAGAGAACAGTGAAAGAAAGGGTGAGCTCAACTAGCCCAGTAAGAAATATTATGACTAAGATAATGCAGAATAAATTATCATTAGCCTTCAACAATGTTAAACTGATAAAATATAATAGACATCAAGTTTAACTGTAGCGGAACAAGCAATCCATTAAAAGAGTCAAGTAGAAAATAAACTCTACTATCTTTTATGATTTAAAAGGTTTTTCAACACTGCGATCGCTGAGACTCAGCTTAATAAAATAATCCACATCATCGAATCACCCCTGCACTACGGCCAAGGATATTCGTGTATTCATTAATGGTCATGATCATGCCAACAACTGTCCATCAATGCACTACGGGCCAATGAGGACTTTTACCACATCATTTGTAACATTACGGTCATGATTATACCGAATAATCCCTGGTCATAATCATACCAAGTCCATCTATGCACTACAGGCCACAGATGACTTTCAATATTTTATAAACATGAGGATGATGACAATGATATAAGAATTCAATAAAACAAGTTCAGGAATTAATTTATCCAGGAATTAACAACGTCCAAATTGACAACATGATACTGCATTGTGGAGTAAAATTCAAGAATGCTTAGAAGAATATTTTCTTGAAAAGATACTGGATGAAACGCAACTATCAAGGATATTCCACAAATTTCATGGAGTATAGAAGTCAAAACTTAACCAACTGAGTATAATAAAGAATGGAATAACAAAAGAAATCACCATGCATGCGATAGACCGCACAGACAGGTTATTCCAACAGAATAATAAATAATGGAACCAGGTCCGGCGTAAACGCACAGACAGGATATTCCGACAGAATAATAAATAATGGAACCAGGTCCGGTGTAAAACACACAGACAGGATATTCCAACAGAATAATAATAAAACGGAACCAGGTCCGGTGTAAAACACACAGACAGGATGTTCCAACAGAATAATAAACGGAACCAGGTCCGGTATAAAACACACAGACTGGATGTTCCAACAGAATAATAGAAGAATGTCACCAAGTATAGGGTAGACCGCGTATACTGGTTATTCCAACAGAATAATAACAAATGGAATAACAGAAGTTCTCTTCATGAATATAAAAGAAATAATATTCCCTACCTTAAAAGAACTGGATATTGGAAAAGTGATGTAGCAGAATACTTTTATTCTCTCTCTCTTATTCTCTCTATACTTTCTCTCTCTATAGCTTGAATGAATTCGTGAAAAATAATGAAGCCCTAGGCCTCTATTTATAGAAAAACTGAGGGTGGCTCTTGGTCTTAACGAAGGGTCAAATGACTCTTGGTCTTAACGAAGGGTCAAATGACTCTTGGTAATATTGAAGGGACAACTACTATTGACGAAAGTAATTACTATTGACCAAGGTAAATACTATTGACGAAGGTAATTACTATTGACCAAGGTAAATACTATTGACCAAGGTAAATAATATTGACGAAGGTAATTACTATTGACCAAGGTAAATACTATTGACGACGGTAATTACTATTGACGACGGTAATTACTATTGACCAAGGTAAATACTATTGACGACGGTAATTACTATTGACAACGGTAATTACTATTGACGAAGAGACTCTTAGATGATGACATATGGCCCCCCATAAAATAACCAAACTTACCACAACGTCTCAATAATATAACATATTATACAGATGATACTATGACAATAATTTAAGAGATATGATGCAGCAATTACTGTAGCAATAATTGAGTATAGCTGAGTGACTTCTCACGTAAGCATCAATAATCAATGCCGTGTGCTACTATGCAACCACGCGTATTACTGTACTTTTACTACCGAGTAGTTCAACAGTTTTAACGGTTTTAACGATAACACCTCAGCCGTTATTTTTATAGAAAGATAATTCTGTCGTTTTCTCAATCCGACAATAATTCCGTTGTGGGGTCCACCAATGATTGTGCCGTCGTACGAATATTCCCCGACAAAAAGAATATTCTCCGACCAAACGAATATTTTATAACAACTTGCTTACTTTGCAAAATTTATAAATATTACCCACAACTATAACATTATATCAAATTAACTCCATAATATTCAAAAATGATATTTATAGAAAATTCATCTTTATTTATAAAAATTGGGGTCTTACACGGTTCATCATATCCATGAAGGCAGCAGGAGCATTAGTCAATCCAAAAGGCATGACTAAGAATTCATAATGCCCGTGCCGAGTTCTGAAGGCAGTCTTTGGAATATCCTCAGTTTTAATCTTCAGCTGATGATATCCAGAACGAAGATCGATCTTTGAAAAGAATTGTGCTCCTTGTAACTGGTCGAACAGGTCATCAATGCGAGGTAGCGGATACCTATTCTTGATGGTGACATGGTTCAATTCCCTATAGTCGATACAAAGTCGCATACTCCCGTTTTTCTTCTTTACGAATAAAACAGGAGCACCCTAAGGAGATGTACTAGGACGAATAAAACCGATGTCCAACAACTCCTGTAGTTGGACTTTTAACTCCTGAAGTTCAATATGAGTCATTCGATATGGGGTTTTAGAAATGGGCTTTGTACCGGGTTCAAGGACAATAAAGAATTCAATTTCACGTTCTGGGGGTAGACTAGGAAGTTCTTTAGGAAATACGTCAGGAAATTCACTAACAACAGAAATATTATTCATATCTGTCGTGTTTTTATTCAAGTCCATAACATGGGCTAAGAAAGCTTGACATCCGTTTTTCAATAAACGAATGGCTTTATGACTTGATATAACAGCGATTGATTTTAATGGTTTGGTTGCTTGAATTCGCATAACAGGTTGGTTAGGAATATGAAAACTAACAACCTTGCGAAAACAATCAATTTTGGCATGATGATTAGTTAACCAATCAATTCCTAAAATCACATCAAATGCAAGTATCTTTAAAGAAATAAGGTCAACAGGTAATGTGATGGCGCCAACTTGGATTAAGCAAGATTTATAAACTGTAGATGTAACAAAGGTTTCACCCAACGGAGTTTCAACAGATAAGTCAAAGGTCAATTTCTCCGGAGTCAAGTTCAAACGTTGAGCACAAGTAGGAGAGATAAAAGAATGGGTAGAACCGGTATCTAGTAAAGTATAAATGTAAGACCCCGAATTTTATGAAATAAAAGTATTCAATTTTTCTTATAATTACGATTCAGTAAATGGTTAAATTGATAAAAAAGTTAAGGTTAAAGGTGATATATGAATTTTTTTTAAAATACACAAGTGGTTATAAAATATTCATTGTTGTCGGGGAATGTTCGTTTGGTCGTGGAATATTCTTTCTGTCGGGGAATATTCGTACGACGGCGCAGCTATTTATGGGCCCCATAACGAATAACCGTCGGATGAAGAAAACGACAAATTTAAGTTTTTACAAATAACGGCGTAGTTGTTACCGTTAATACTGTTGAAATATCCTGTTGTAACGACCCCAAAATAGGTTCATTCCACCCAACCCATTCTGAGTCGTCAAATACATGGTACAGAAAACAACTACAACTTTATTACAACAATTGTCGTGCAAAATACAACAACACATATGCTGTGAGTTTGGATACAAATATATACCAAATGTGACTCATGTTCCAACCGTGGACATCACCTCACAATAACACCTTACATAAAGGTATAGTCAAAAACTGTTTTAGAAATTAGAATCTTTGGGAAGTGCTCAAGGAAACCTTCGTACATGGGAGGCCACGCGTCTAGGTTATGATAGATATCATATGGCCACAGAATTATCCTTGGTTGACCCAATAGACCCCAAAGAAAAACGAGTAGATTACTATCATATTCTTCCCAATGGTGAGTCTTCTCTCGACTTATCATTATCTCCACTGTCTCTAATTGAGAATTATACTTCAAACAAACACCAAGATTATATAGGTAGTGCCCATAGATATACTCAGCAAGTGGATGAGCACAACCCTGTCTTATGATGACACGAGGTTGTATGTCATTAGACATCTTGTATGATAGTGACAAAACACCCTTCCAACGTTGGGTTCGCCTCACCCTATTTTCTTCACCAAATATAACTACTAAATGATGACCACCGCTCTATTCCCTTGTTACCCCCGCTCGACCCAGCTACACTCTTATTACCTGAAAGGAATTGTGAAGCAAAAGGGTGAGCACAACTAGCTCAGTAAAGAATATCATGACTAAAGATAATTCAATTATCAATAGCCTTCATCAACAATAAATCAGAGATTTAGAACATATGGTAAATGATAAAAATTTCAACCATAGTTGCAGCGGAACGAGCAATCCATTAGAAGAGTCAAATAGACTATAAAGTCTATTATCTTCTCCATGTTAAAAATCCACCAACAATATTTTATCCATGTAACATCACTCAACAGTTCCTTTCCACAATCATATGAATAACTCATAATCATAATTGTGACTATAAATTTTTCTTCGCACCCAGGACGAAGAATATTTTCATCACCTGTCTTTACCTGAAACATCAAAGATCATGGTTATACCAAATCACAATTCCTGTTTATAATCATACTAACAAATCCATCTTTGCACTATGGGCCAAAGATATTCGTCAACAGTTTATCTTTGCACTACTGGCCAAAGATATTCAACAACAGTTCATCTTTGCACTACAGGCCAAAGATATTCAACAACATATCATCTTTACACTACAGGCCAAAGATATTCATCAACAGTTCATATTTGCACTACAGGCCAAATATATTCATCAACAGTTCATATTTGCACTACATGCCAAATATATTAATATCTCAAAGAATTATAATTATTTTAGAATTTATATAAACAATAATTATAACCATGTTGATCAATTCACCTTTGCACTTAAGCTTAAGATATTCAATTATAAATTCAATGGTCATGATCATACCAGTCACAATTCAACTTTGCACTACAGGCCAAAGAGAACCCTAGTCATGATCATACCAATAATCTACCCATCTTTACACTCCAGTGAAAGAGAATTTCAACATCAAGGTTATAAAAATGTTATATATGATAATAAAAACAAAATGATCAACATATAGATTTAATCTCAAGAGTAATATTCATAACTCAACTATAATTTGGTCAGAAAAAGAAACCAATTTTATCATGAATAGTAACTCGTGAATAGTAACCCATGAATAGTAACTCGTGAATAGTAACTCGTGAA
This sequence comes from Panax notoginseng, assembly GCA_016801055.1. NCBI lineage: Eukaryota > Viridiplantae > Streptophyta > Magnoliopsida > Apiales > Araliaceae > Panax > Panax notoginseng. The sequence continues at coordinate 58,017,720 of CM029013.1, read as the reverse complement.
TAGTAACTCATGAATAGTAACTCGTGAATAGTAACCCCAACACAAAAGATAGAAATTCTACAATAAAATCCATACCAATATTTTGGTATAATGATATTGAAAGAATAGCATTTCTTAAATTTATAAACAATTTATTTTAATTGTTTACACTTTACTAAATAAATCATTTAATCATTTTAAAATGCCAAACTCATAAGATTTCATCACCAATAACCAAAAATTCTCATCAAAAATCTGCATATACCTCATATAGGATTCTCAAGCCATAAAATCCTATTTTCCAATTTTCTTTCTTCACAAAACATATTTAATTCATTTACTCATAACTAGACCATTTTCATGAAAAATACCAAATCAGTTCCAAAAATATTTCTTTTCTGGGATTTAGCATAATATAGTCCCATAGTGAACATATATTTTTCTCAGAATTTTTAAAAGTCATTTACTATTTTTCATATGGCCAAAATAGCGGAATATTTAGACATTTATCAAAAATTGTACTTTTGTCTAAAAATTTTGAAATTTACAGAGTATACTTCTATCATATACATGTACTCCCAATAAAAATTTCATCAATTTTAGAGTTAACCACAAGGAATTATAAGCGGTTACTTTTAAAATAGTCTTTTCCCGTAAAATTCATAACTCTTAATCTATACATCCAAAAATCACTATTTTTGGACACAATCAATAAAACTCATCAAAATATCATTTCAAATTTTTTCATAATTTTTGAAGATCAGAAAAATTACAAAACTGAAAATCATAACAACCCTTAAAATCCATTACTATCCCTTACTATCCCTTACTATCCCTTACTATCCCTTACCTCAAAAGAGCAGTACTTCTGATCGGTATAAGGCTGAAGGAAACTTGCACTGATGAATAGCAACTCACCAAGTATCTAAATACTCACAAAATATGCTTCATAATATAGAGAGAGAAAGATAGAAAGCTTATGTTTCTGGGGTGATTTTCAATTCTAACTTAGCCCTCTATTTATAGGAAAATTTTGGTAGGTTTGACCTGCAACCTGATGGCTTTACCTGCTACTATTCCCACCCACCACATTTGAAATATAATTCAGCACATTTCTTCACCAACCACAAGTGGGGCCCACCAATTCTAGAATTTTCCACCAAAATGATAAACTCCGAAAATTCAACAATTTCTGAACCAGTCATCTCGTAAAATTCATAATAAATCATACGTTCATTTTTAACGGTTCAAAATTTGTGGGCATATACTCAACTTATATATGTATAACATATCCAAAAATTACCACGATCCAACGGTCGGATTAAAAATTATAACCCCCGCAAAATATCTCAAAAACCCTAATTTTTAATACCTCCATTCCAACAAAAATACTGATAAAAACCTCAATATTAACTCCTTCATTTTTAACCACAAAAATATGTCCCTCGTTTATATCCACATAAAATAAATATTTCCTTATCATACGAATCAATAATTAATTATTCACAAATAATATTACAGAATCACATTTATGACAACCAGGCCGTTCCCAGGAAAGAGGGGGCTTTCCAATAAGAATTTCTCCTTACTGGCGCGCAATTAGATGACCAAACCTCTCCTTAGACAGAACTTTCTAGACATTGACAATAATGTTATCTAATAATATTATTCAAATAATATGAATTATTGATCTGATAAAGGAAAATACTGTGCAGCAACAATTATTGAAACAACAATAATATAAAATATCAACGCAGCAATTATTGAATCAATAAAATAAAATATTGAACAGTAATTACTGTAACAATTATTGAGTAGTGCCTTCTTACGTAAGAATCAATAATTTCAAAAATACTATGCAATACCGTGTGCTACTGTGCAATAACGCGTATTACTGTATCTTAACCACCGGGTATTCCAACAGTGTTAACGGTAACAACTACGCCGTTATTTGTAAAAACTCAAATTTGTCGTTTTCCTTCACCCGACAGTTATTCGTTATGGGGCCCACAAATAGCTGCGCCGTCGTACGAATATTCTCCGACAGAAAGAATATTCCACGACCAAACGAATATTCTCCGACAACAATGATTATTTTATAACCACTTGCTTATTTTGAAAAAAAATCATATTTCACTCATAACTTTAAACTTTTATCAATTTAACCATTTACTGAATAGTAATTATAAGAAAAATTGAATACTTTTATTTCATAAAATTCGGGGTCTTACACTGTGGTTAAAATACAGTAATACGCGTTATTGTACAGTAGCACACGGTATTGCACCAATTATTGATTCTTACGTAAGAAGGCACTACTCAATAATTGTTACAGTAATTACTGTTCAATATTTTATTTTATTGATTCAATAATTGCTACGTTGAAATTTTATATTATTGTTGTTCAATAAGTGTTACTGTACAGTATTTCCCATTATCAGATCAATAATTCATATTATTTGAATAATATTATTAGATAACATTATTGGCAATGCCTAGAAAGTTCTGTCTAAGGAGAGGTTTGGTCACCTAATTGTGCGCCAGTAAGGAGAAATTCTTATTGGAAAGCCCCCTCTTTTCTGGGAACGGCCTGGTTGTCATAAATATGGTTCTGTAATATTATCTGTGAATAATTAATTATTGATTCATATGATAAGGAAATATTTATTTTATGTGGATATAAATGAGGGATATATTTTTGTGGTTAAAAATGAAGGAGTTAATGTTGAGGTGTTTTATCTGTATTTTTGTCGGAACGGAGGTATTGAAAATCAAATTAGGGTTTTTGAGATATTTTGCGAGGGTTATAATTTTTAATCCGACCGTTGGATCGTGGTAATATTTGGATATGTTATACATATATAAGTTGAGTATATGTCTACAAATTTTGAACCGTTAAAAATGAACGTATAATTTGTTATGAATTTTACGAGATGACTGGTTCAGAAATTGTTGAATTTTTAGAGTTAATCATTTTGGTGGAAAATTCTAGAATTGGTGGGCCCCACTCTTGGTTGGTAAAAAAATGTGCTGAGATTTTTATTCAAATGTGGTGGGTGGGAATAGTAGCAGGTAAAGCCATCAGGTTGCAGGTTAAGTCTGCTTCGGCGTGCTAACATTTTCCTATAAATAGAGGGCTAAGTTAGAATTGAAAATCACACCAGAAACATAAGCTTTCTCTCTTTCTCTCTCTATATTATGAAGCATATTTTGTGAGTATTTAGATACTTTGAAAGTTGCTATTCAGTGCAAGTTTCCTTCGGCTTTGCATTCCAGTCAGAAATACTGCACTTTTGAGGTAAGGGATAGTAAAGGATTTTAAGGGTTGTTATATTTTCCAGTTTCGTAATTTTTCTGACCTTCAAAAATTCTGAAAAAATTTGAAATGATATTTTGATGAGTTTTCTTGATTGTGTCCAAAAATGGTGATTTTTGGATGTATAGATTGAGAGTTATGAATTTTATGAGAAAATACTATTTTAAAAGTAACCGCTTATAATTCCTTGTGGTTAACTCCAAAATTGATGAAAATTTTATTGGGGGTACATGTATATGATAGAAGTATACTCTGTAAATTTCAGAATTTTTGGACAAAAGTTCAATTTTTGATAAATGTCTAAATATTCGGCAGTTTTGGCCATATGAAAAATAGTAAATGAATTTTAAAAATTCTGAGAAAAATATATGTTCACTATGGGACTATATTATGCTAAATCTCAGAAAAGAAATATTTTTTTAGAACTGATTTGGTATTTTTCATGAAAATGGTCTAGTTATGAGTAAATGAATTAAATATGTTTTGTGAAGTAAGAAAATTGAAAAATAGGATTTTATGACTTGAGAATCCTATATGAGGTATATGCAGATTTTTGATGAGGATTTTGGTTATTGGTGATAAAATCTTATGAGTTTGACATTTTAGAATGATTAAATGCATTATTTAGTAAAGTGTAAACAATTAAAATAAATTGTTTATAAGCTTAAGAAATATTATTCTTTCAATATCATTATACTGAAATATTGGTATGTATTTTATTATGGAATTTCTACCTTTTTGTGTCGAGTTACTATTCACGAGTTACTATTCATGAGTTACTATTCACGAGTTACTATTCACGACAAAATTGGTTTCTTTTTCTAACCAAATTATAGTTGGTTTATGAATATTAATCTTGAGATTAAATCTATATGTTGATTATATTGATTTTATTATCATATATAATATTTTTATAACCCTAATGATGATATTTCTCTTTAACTTGAGTGTAAAGATGGGTAGATTTCTGGTATGATCATGACTATGGGTTCTCTTTGGCCAGTAGTGCAAAGTTGAATTGTTGACTGGTATGATCATGACCATTGAATTTATAAGTGAATATCTTTAGCTTAAGTGCAAAGGTGAATTGATCAACATGGTTATAATTATTGTTTATATAAATTCTGAAATGATTATATATTTCTTTGAGATATTAATATATTTGGCCTGTAGTGGAAATATGAACTGTTGATGAATATATTTGGTCGTAATGCAAATATGAACTGTTGAGGAATATCTTTGGCCTGTAGTGCAAAGATGAAATATTGATGAATATCTTTGGCCTGTAGTGTAAAAATGAATTGTTGATGAATATCTTTGGCCCGTAGTGCAAAGATGACATGTTGTTGAATATCTTTGGCCAGTAGTGCAAAGATGAACAGATGTTGAGATGAACATGACCAACTTGTGATACAAATGAATATCTTTGGCCGTAGTGCAAAGATGAAGTTATTAGTATGATTATGAACAGGAAATGTGATTTGGTGTAACCATGATCTTTGATGTTTCAGGTAAACATAGGTGATGAAAATTATATTCGTCCTGGATGAGAAGAGGAATTTAGAACTACAGTTATTATTATGAGTTATTCATATGATTGTGGACCAGAATTGTTGATTGATGTTACAGGGATAAAACATTGTTGGTGGATTTTTAACATGGAGAAGATAATAGACTTTATAGTCTATTTGACTCTTCTAATGGATTGCTCGTTCCGCTGCAACTATGGTTGAAATTTTTATCATCTACCATATGTTCTAAATCTCTGATTTATTATTGATGAAGACTATTGATAATTTATTTATCTTTAGTCATGATTTTCTTTACTGGACTAGTTGTGCTCACCCTTTTGTTTCACAATTCCTTTCAGGTAATAAGAGTGTAGTTGGGTCGAGCGGGGGTAACAAGGGAATAGAACGGTGGTCATCATTTAGTAGTTATATTTGGTGAAGAAAATAGGGTGAGACGAACCCAACGTTGGAAGGGTGTTTCGTCACTATCATACAAGATGTCTAATGACATACAACCTCGTGTCATCATAAGACAGGGTTGTGCACATCCACTTGCCGAGTATATCTACAAGCACTACCTATATAATCTTGGTGTTTGTTTGAAGTATAATTCTCAGTTAGATACAGTGGAGATAATGATAAGTCAAGAGAAGACTCACTATTGGAAAGAATATGATAGTAATCTTCTTGTTTTTCTTTGGAGTCTATTTGGTCAACCAAGGATAATTCTGTGGCCATATGATATCTATCATAACCTAGAAGCATGGCCTCCCATGTACGAAGGTTTCCTTGAGCACTTCCCAAAGATTCTAATTTCTAAAACAGTTTTTGACTATACCTTTATGTAAGGTATTACTGTGAGGTGCTGTCCACGGTTGGGACATGTGTCACATTTGGTATATATTTGTATTCAAACTCACAGCATATGTGTTGTTGTATTTTGTACGACAATTATTGTAATAGAGTTGTAGTTATTTTCTGTACCATGTATTTGACGACTCAGAATGGGTTGGATGGAATGGACCTATTTTGGGGTCGTTACATTTGGTATCAGAGCTTAGGGATATGATCTCTGGCGGAGATCGGGAAATACAACTAGGAGGTGAGAGACGAGTAAATCCTTCGCTAGTGTGTCCTACCTAAGCTTATTTGTTGGTCTGTCATACTATCGGGATATGATGTGATATGTTAATTTGTTAAATTAACCTTTATTTTGGAAGTTGTATTCTAGAATGATATCTGAAATACAGGAGATGAGCAATGGAGAAATCATGATGACAGAAAAGATAGAATCTGAAATGAAAGAAAGGTATTCTCAACTCTTCAAAATACCAGGTACGCAAATTTCGAGGACGAAATTTCATAAGGAGGGGAGATTGTAAGACCCCGAATTTTATGAAATAAAAGTATTCAATTTTTCTTATAATTACGATTCAGTAAATGGTTAAATTAATAATAAGTTAAAGTTAAAGGTGATATATAAATTTTTTTCAAAATACACAAGTGGTTATAACGACGGCGCAGCTATTTGTGGGTCCCATAACGAATAACCGTCGGATGAAGAAAAAGACAAATTTGAGTTTTTACAAATAACGGCGTAGTTGTTACCGTTAATACTGTTGAAATACCCGGTGGTTAAAATACAGTAATACGCGTTATTGTATAGTAGCACACGGTATTGCACCAATTATTGATTCTTACGTAAGAAGGCACTACTCAATAATTGTTACAGTAATTACTGTTCAATATTTTATTTTATTGATTCAATAATTGCTACGTTGAAATTTTATATTATTGTTGTTCAATAATTGTTACTGCACAGTATTTCCCATTATCAGATCAATAATTCATATAAAATACTGTGCAGTAACAATTATTGAAACAACCATAATATAAAATATCAACGCAGCAATTATATAATCAATAAAATAAAATATTGAACAATAACTACTGTAACAATTATTGAGTAGTGCCTTCTTACGTAAGAATAAATAATTGGTGCAATACCGTGTGCTACTGCATTTTGACCACCGGGTATTCCAACAGTATTAACGGTAACAACTACGCCGTTATTTATAAACAACTTGTACTTGTCGTTTTCTTCATCCAATCGCTTTCCGTTATGGGGCCCACACAAGGCTACGCCGTCGTACGAATATTCCCCGACAGCAAGAATATTCCCCGACCAAACGAATATTCCCCGACAAAATGAATATTTTATAACCACTTGCTTATTTTGCAAAATTTACACATTTCACCCATAACCAAAGTATTATATCAAATTAATCCCTTATTATTCACAATAATATTTAGAGAAAATTTGATTTTATTCATTAATAAGTTTGGGTCTTACAAAGGCTCCTCTTCTTTGAAAAATTACTTTAAATTCTCAAAAGTCCAACCTGATCTTGAACCTCTTTGAGATCAACCAAATCTCACCTCAAGTCTCAACATCTATCAGTTGATAGATTCACACCAAGTTTTTTCCTGTGATTCATCACTGATTGACCCCAATTCACTTGATGCCTCCAAATAAATCACAAGCTACTTATTTAAACATCATTCCTACGGACAATATCATAAAACCTAAAATAAGTTCGAATTTCAAACCATCTCATCCTGTTGCTGCAATAATGTATCATCCTTACGTTTTGAAGCCACTGGTCCCGGCGGTGATGCTACCACCGTCGTCGATCTCCCCTTTCTTAAATGCTTACACACCACATGAAGCCCGCTCGGTAAACTTCCCCGCTTCTCATTCTTCACATTGCGCTGGCTGCTAATCTTCGGTGATTCCATTGCACTTTCTCCACATGAGGCGATTTTATAACGATCGTAGACGGCATTGGCCCTAGTCCGACTTTAATTGCTCCAGATAAGCTCAACTATCCAAAAAACCCTAGCTTCTCGTTGTATCGCTTCAACACGCGAACATGAGGAGATTTTTCAATATTATGCTTCTGTTTTATTATTTGCTAATTTCTAGCTAGAATCTCTTATAAACAAATTCATCATATTGTGCTTTTTCAGGTGCATTCAATTTTGACGATTTCTTCAATTTCAACATCATTACACAATTTGTGGATTTTATAGCATATTTCAACAAAGAAACAAGCTTACAATTCGGTTCAGAAATCGGCTGCCTACCGTCAGATCGGAACAATCACGAACCTCATTCATGTTATCTAATCGGAAAAAAATCAGAATTGTAGTCATGGCAGCCATCTTTTTTGAGAACATGGAGATCTTAAGTGTAAGACCCCAACTTTTATGAATAATGATTGAATTTTTTTTCTAAATGTTATTTTGAATAATAAGGTGTGGATTTAATATAATATTATAGTTGTGGGTAATATTTATAAATTTTACAAAGTAAGCAAGTTCTCATAAAATATTCGTTTGGTCGGGGAATATTTGTTTTATCAGGGAATATTCGTACGACGGCACAATCACTGGTGGACCCCACAACGGAATTATTGTCGGAGTTGGGAAACGACATAAATAACTTTTTATAAAAATAACGGCAAAAAGTTTATCGTTAACTGTTGAAATACCCGGTGATAGTAATCTTCTCGTTTTTCTTTAGAGTCTATTGGGTCAACCAAGGATAATTCTGTGCCCATATGATATCTATCATAACCTAGAAGCATGGCCTCCCATGTACAAAGGTTTCCTTGAGCACTTCCCAAATATTATAATTTCTAAAACAGTTTTTGACTATACCTTTATGTAAGGTGTCATTGTGAGGTACTGTCCACGGTTGGGACATGAGTCACATTTTGTATATATTTGTATCCAAACTCACAGCATATGTGTTGTTGTATTTGGCACGATATTTGTTGTAATAAAGTTGTAGTTATTTTCTGTACCATGTATTTGGCGACTCAGAATAGGTTGGATGGAATAGACCTATTTTGGGGTCGTTACATTTTGGTATCAGAGGTTAGGGATATGGTCTCTGGCGGAGATCGGGGAATATAACTAGGAGGAGAGATGTGACGACCCCAAAATAGGTCTATTCCACCCAACCCATTCTGAGTCGTCAAATACATGGTACAGAAAATAACTACAACTTTATTACAACAATTGTCGTGCAAAATACAACAACACATATGCTGTGAGTTTGGATACAAATATATACCAAATGCGACTCATGTTCCAACCGTGGACATCACCTCACAATAACACCTTACATAAAGGTATAGTCAAAAACTGTTTTAGAAATTAGAATCTTTGGGAAGTGCTCAAGGAAACCTTCGTACATGGGAGGCCACGCATCTAGGTTATGATAGATATCATATGGCCACAGAATTATCCTTGGTTGACCCAATAGACCCCAAAGAAAAACGAGAAGATTACTATCATATTCTTCCCAATGGTGAGTCTTCTCTTGACTTATCATTATCTCCACTGTCTCTAATTGAGAATTATACTTCAAACAAACACCAAGATTATATAGGTAGTGCCCATAGATATACTCAGCAAGTGGATGAGCACAACCCTGTCTTATGATGACACGAGGTTGTATGTCATTAGACATCTTGTATGATAGTGACAAAACACCCTTCCAACGTTGGGTTCGTCTCACCCTATTTTCTTCACCAAATATAACTACTAAATGATGACCACCGTTCTATTCCCTTGTTACCCCCGCTCGACCCAGCTACACTCTTATTACCTGAAAGGAATTGTGAAGCAAAAGGGTGAGCACAACTAGCTCAGTAAAGAATATCATGACTAAAGATAATTCAATTATCAATAGCCTTCATCAACAATAAATCAGAGATTTAGAACATATGGTAAATGATAAAAATTTCAACCATAGTTGCAGCGGAACGAGCAATCCATTAGAAGAGTCAAATAGACTATAAAGTCTATTATCTTCTCCATGTTAAAAATCCACCAACAATATTTTATCCATGTAACATCACTCAACAGTTCCTTTCCACAATCATATGAATAACTCATAATCATAATTGTGACTATAAATTTTTCTTCGCACCCAGGACGAAGAATATTTTCATCACCTGTCTTTACCTGAAACATCAAAGATCATGGTTATACCAAATCACAGTTCCTGTTTATAATCATACTAACAAATCCATCTTTGCACTACGGGCCAAAGATATTTATCAACAAACCATCTTTGCACTACGGGCCAAAGATATTCAACAACAGTTCATCTTTGCACTACAGGCCAAAGATATTCATCAACAGGCCATCTTTGCACTACATGCCAAAGATATTCATCAACAATTCATATTTGCACTACAGGCCAAATATATTCATATCTCAAAGAAATATATAATCATTTCAGAATTTATATAAACAATAATTATAACCATGTTGATCAATTCACCTTTGCACTTAAGCTTAAGATATTTAATTATAAATTCAATGGTCATGATCATACCAGTCACAATTCAACTTTGCACTACAGGCCAAAGAGAACCCTAGTCATGATCATACTAATAATCTACCCATCTTTACACTCCAGTGAAAGAGAATTTCAATATCAGGGTTATAAAAATGTTATATATGATGATAAAAATAATATGATCAACATATAGTTTTAATCTCAAGAGTAATATTCGTAACTCATGAATAGTAAATCGTGAATAGTAACTCATGAATAGTAATCCCGACACAAAAGATAGAAATTTCACAATAAAATCAATACCAATATTTCGGTATAATGATATTGAAAGAATAACATTACTTAAATTTATAAACAATTTATTTTAATTGTTTACACTTTACTAATTAATGCATTTAATCATCATAAAATGCCAACTCTTACAATTACATCATCAATAACCAAAACCCTCATCAAAAATCTGCATATACCTCATATAGGATTCTCAAGCCATAAAATCCTATTTTCCAATTTTCTTTGTTCACAAAACATATTTAATTCATTTACTCATAACTAGACCATTTTTATGAAAAATACCAAATCAGTTCCAAAAATATTTCTTTTCTGGGATTTAGCATAATATAGTCCCATAGTGAACATATATTTTTCTCAGAATTTTTAAAAGTCATTTACTATTTTTCATATGGCCAAAATAGCCGAATATTTAGACATTTATCAAAAATTGTACTTTTGTCTAAAAATTCTAAAATTTACAGAGTATACTTCTATCATATACATGTACTCCCAATAAAAATTTCATCAATTTTGGAGTTAACCACAAGAAATTATAAGCTGTTACTTTTAAAATAGTCTTTTCTCATAAAATTCATAACTCTCAATCTATACATCCAAAAATCACCATTTTTGGATACAATCAAGAAAACTCATCAAAATATCATTTCAAATTTTTTCAGAATTTTTTTGAAGGTCAGAAAAATTACGAAACTGAAAAATATAACAACCCTTAAAATCCCCTACTATCCCTTACTATCCCTTACCTCAAAAGAGCAGTACTTCTGACTGGATATCGGATATGATGCTGAAGAAAACTTGCCCTGATGAATAGCAACTCACCAAGTATCCAAAAACTCACAAAATATGTTTCATAATATAGAGAGAGAAAGAGAGAAAGCTTATGTTTCTGGTGTGATTTTCAATTCTAACTTAGCCCTCTATTTATAGGAAAATTTTGGTAGGTTTGACCTGCAACCTGATGGCTTTACCTGCTACTATTCCCACCCACCACATTTGAAATATAATTCAGCACATTTCTTCACCAACCACAAGTGGGACCCACCAATTCTAGAATTTTCCACCAAAATGATTAACTCCGAAAATTCAACAATTTCTGAACCAGTCATCTCATAAAATTCATAATAAATCATACGTTCATTATTAACGGTTCAAAATTTGTGGACATATACTCAACTTATATATGTATAACATATCCAAAAATTATCACGATCCAACGGTCGGATTAAAAATTATAACCCCCGCAAAATATCTCAAAAACCCTGATTTTTAATACCTCCATTCCGACAAAAATACGGATAAAAATCTCAACATTAACTCCTTCATTTTTTAACCACAAAAATATATCCCTCATTTATATCCACATAAAATAAATATTTTCTTATCATATGAATCAATAATTAATTATTCACAAATAATATTACAGAATCACATTTATGACAACCAGGCCGTTCCCAGGAAAGAGGGGGCTTTCCAATAAGAATTTCTCCTTACTGGCGCGCAATTAGGTGACCAAACCTCTCCTTAGACAGAACTTTCTAGTCATTGCCAATAATTTTATCTAATAATATTATTCAAATAATATGAATTATTGATCTGATAATGGGAAATACTGTGCAGTGACAATTATTGAACAACAATAATATAAAATTTCAACGTAGCAATTATTGAATCAATAAAATAAAATATTGAACAGTAATTACTGTAACAATTATTGAGTAGTGCCTTCTTACGTAAGAATCAATAATTTCAAAAATACTATGCAATACCGTGTGCTACTGTGCAATAACGCGTATTACTGTATTTTAACCACCGGGTATTCCAACAGTGTTAACGGTAACAACTACGCCGTTATTTATAAAAACTCAAATTTGTCGTTTTCTTCATCCGACAGTTATTCTGTTATGGGGCCCACAAATGGCTGCGTCGTCGTACGAATATTCCCCGACAGAAAGAATATTCCACGACCAAACGAATATTCCCTGACAACAATGATTATTTTATAACCACTTGCTTATTTTGAAAAAAAATCATATTTCACTCATAACTTTAAACTTTTATCAATTTAACCATTTACTGAATAGTAATTATAAGAAAAATTGAATACTTTTATTTCATAAAATTCGGGGTCTTACAATCTCCCCTCCTTATGAAATTTTGTCCCCGAAATTTACGTACCTGGTATTTCAAAGAGTTGAGAATACCTTGCTTTCATTTCAGATTCCGTCTTCCCTATCATCATGATTTCTCCATTGCTCATCTCCTGTATTTCAGATATCATTCTAGAATACAGCTTCAAAATAAGGGTTAATTGAACAAATTAACATATCACATAATATCCCAATATTATGACTGACCAATAAATAAGCTTAGGTAGGACACACTAGCGAAGGATTTACTCATCTCTCCCCTCCTAGTTATATTTCCCGATCTCCGCCAGAGATCATATCCCTAAGCTCTGATACCACCTGTGACAACCCCAAAACAGGTCCATTCCACCCAACCCATTCTGAGTCGTCAAATACATGGTACAGAAAATAACTACAACTTTATTACAACAATTGTCGTGCAAAATACAACAACACATATGCTGTGAGTTTGGATACAAATATATACCAAATGTGACTCATGTTCCAACCGTGGACATCACCTCACAATAACACCTTACATAAAGGTATAGTCAAAAACTGTTTTAGAAATTAGAATCTTTGGGAAGTGCTCAAGGAAACCTTCGTACATGGGAGGCCACGCGTCTAGGTTATGATAGATATCATATGGCCACAGAATTATCCTTGGTTGACCCAATAGACCCCAAAGAAAAACGAGAAGATTACTATCATATTCTTCCCAATGGTGAGTCTTCTCTCGACTTATCATTATCTCCACTGTCTCTAATTGAGAATTATACTTCAAACAAACACCAAGATTATATAGGTAGTGCCCATAGATATACTCAGCAAGTGGATGAGCACAACCCTGTCTTATGATGACACGAGGTTGTATGTCATTAGACATCTTGTATGATAGTGACAAAACACCCTTCCAACGTTGGGTTCGCCTCACCCTATTTTCTTCACCAAATATAACTACTAAATGATGACCACCGCTCTATTCCCTTGTTACCCCCGCTCGACCCAGCTACACTCTTATTACCTGAAAGGAATTGTGAAGCAAAAGGGTGAGCACAACTAGCTCAGTAAAGAATATCATGACTAAAGATAATTCAATTATCAATAGCCTTCATCAACAATAAATCAGAGATTTAGAACATATGGTAAATGATAAAAATTTCAACCATAGTTGCAGCGGAACGAGCAATCCATTAGAAGAGTCAAATAGACTATAAAGTCTATTATCTTCTCCATGTTAAAAATCCACCAACAATATTTTATCCATGTAACATCACTCAACAGTTCCTTTCCACAATCATATGAATAACTCATAATCATAATTGTGACTATAAATTTTTCTTCGCACCCAGGACGAAGAATATTTTCATCACCTGTCTTTACCTGAAACATCAAAGATCATGGTTATACCAAATCACAGTTCCTGTTTATAATCATACTAACAAATCCATCTTTGCACTACGGGCCAAAGATATTCATCAACAAACCATCTTTGCACTACGGGCCAAAGATATTCAACAACAGTTCATCTTTGCACTACAGGCCAAAGATATTCATCAACAGGCCATCTTTGCACTACATGCCAAAGATATTCATCAACAATTCATATTTGCACTACAGGCCAAATATATTCATATCTCAAAGAAATATATAATCATTTCAGAATTTATATAAACAATAATTATAACCATGTTGATCAATTCACCTTTGCACTTAAGCTTAAGATATTCAATTATAAATTTAATGGTCATGATCATACCAATCACAATTCAACTTTGCACTACAGGCCAAAGAGAACCCTAGTCATGATCATACCAATAATCTACCCATCGTTACACTCCAGTGAAAGAGAATTTCAACATCAGGGTTATAAAAATGTTATATATGATGATAAAAATAATATGATCAACATATAGTTTTAATCTCAAGAGTAATATTCGTAACTCATGAATAGTAAATCGTGAATAGTAACTCATGAATAGTAATCCCGACATAAAAGATAGAAATTTCACAATAAAATCCATACCAATATTTCGGTATAATGATATTGAAAGAATAACATTACTTAAATTTATAAACAATTTATTTTAATTGTTTACACTTTACTAATTAATGCATTTAATCATCATAAAATGCCAACTCTTACAATTACATCATCAATAACCAAAACCCTCATCAAAAATCTGCATATACCTCATATAGGATTCTCAAGCCATAAAATCCTATTTTCCAATTTTCTTTGTTCACAAAACATATTTAATTCATTTACTCATAACTAGACCATTTTTATGAAAAATACCAAATCAGTTCCAAAAATATTTCTTTTCTGGGATTTAGCATAATATAGTCCCATAGTGAACATATATTTTTCTCAGAATTTTTATAAGTCATTTACTATTTTTCATATGGCCAAAATAGCCGAATATTTAGACATTTATCAAAAATTGTACTTTTGTCTAAAAATTCTAAAATTTACAGAGTATACTTCTATCATATACATGTACTCCCAATAAAAATTTCATCAATTTTGGAGTTAACCACAAGAAATTATAAGCTGTTACTTTTAAAATAGTCTTTTCTCATAAAATTCATAACTCTCAATCTATACATCCAAAAATCACCATTTTTGGATACAATCAAGAAAACTCATCAAAATATCATTTCAAATTTTTTCAGAATTTTTTTGAAGGTCAGAAAAATTACGAAACTGAAAAATATAACAACCCTTAAAATCCCCTACTATCCCTTACTATCCCTTACCTCAAAAGAGCAGTACTTCTGACTGGATATCGGATATGATGCTGAAGAAAACTTGCCCTGATGAATAGCAACTCACCAAGTATCCAAAAACTCACAAAATATGTTTCATAATATAGAGAGAGAAAGAGAGAAAGCTTATGTTTCTGGTGTGATTTTCAATTCTAACTTAGCCCTCTATTTATAGGAAAATTTTGGTAGGTTTGACCTGCAACCTGATGGCTTTACCTGCTACTATTCCCACCCACCACATTTGAAATATAATTCAGCACATTTCTTCACCAACCACAAGTGGGACCCACTCAATTCTAGAATTTTCCACCAAAACGATTAACTCCGAAAATTCAACAATTTCTGAACCAGTCATCTCATAAAATTCATAATAAATCATACGTTCATTATTAACGGTTCAAAATTTATGGACATATACTCAACTTATATATGTATAACATATCCAAAAATTATCACGATCCAACGGTCGGATTAAAAATTATAACCCCCGCAAAATATCTCAAAAACCCTGATTTTTAATACCTCCATTCCGACAAAAATACGGATAAAAATCTCAACATTAACTCCTTCATTTTTTAACCACAAAAATATATCCCTCATTTATATCCACATAAAATAAATATTTTCTTATCATATGAATCAATAATTAATTATTCACAAATAATATTACAGAATCACATTTATGACAACCAGGCCGTTCCCAGGAAAGAGGGGGCTTTCCAATAAGATTTTCTCCTTACTGGCGCGCAATTAGGTGACCAAACCTCTCCTTAGACAGAACTTTCTAGTCATTACCAATAATGTTATCTAATAATATTATTCAAATAATATGAATTATTGATCTGATAATGAGAAATGCTGTGCAGTGACAATTATTGAACAACAATAATATAAAATTTCAACGTAGCAATTATTGAATCAATAAAATAAAATATTGAACAGTAATTACTGTAACAATTATTGAGTAGTGCCTTCTTACGTAAGAATCAATAATTTCAAAAATACTATGCAATACCGTGTGCTACTGTGCAATAACGCGTATTACTGTATTTTAACCACCGGGTATTCCAACAGTGTTAACGGTAACAACTACGCCGTTATTTGTAAAAACTCAAATTTGTCGTTTTCTTCATCCGACAGTTATTCTGTTATGGGGCCCACAAATGGCTGCGCCGTCATACGAATATTCCCCGACAGAAAGAATATTCCACGACCAAACGAATATTCCCCGACAACAATGATTATTTTATAACCACTTGCTTATTTTGAAAAAAAATCATATTTCACTCATAACTTTAAACTTTTATCAATTTAACCATTTACTGAATAGTAATTATAAGAAAAATTGAATACTTTTATTTCATAAAATTCGGGGTCTTACAAGAGAGATGAGTAAATCTTTCGCTGGTGTGTCCTACCTAAGCTTATTTGTTGGTCAGTCATAATATCGGGATATTATGTGATATGTTAATTTGTTAAATTAACCTTTGTTTTGAAGCTGTATTCTAGAATGATATTTGAAATATAGGAGATGAGCAATGGAGAAATTATGATGACATGGAAGATGGAATGAAAGCAAGGTATTCTCAACTCTTCGAAATACCATGTACGTAAATTTCGAGGACGAAATTTCATAAGAAGGGGAGATTGTAAGACCCCAAATTTTATAAAATAAAAGTATTCAATTTTTCTATTTAGTAAATGGTTAAATTGATAAAAAGTTAAAGTTAAGCGTGATATATGAATATTTTTCAAAATAAGCAAGTGGTTATAAAATATTCATTTTGTCGGAGAATATTCGTTTGGTCGTGAAATATTCTTTTTATCGGGGAATATTCGTACGACGGCGCAGCTATTTGTGGGCCCCATAACGGAAAGCGATTGGATGAAGAAAACGACAAAATTGAGTTTTTATAAATAACGGCGTAGTTGTTACCGTTAACACTATTGGAATACCTGGTGGTTAAAATACAGTAATACGCGTAGTTGCACAGTAGCTGTGACGCCCCCAAAATAGGTATACAACACCCATTCTGAGTCGCCAAAATACATGGTACAGAAACAACTACATCTTTACTGTTACAACATAAGAACTGTGAGTTTAAATACAAATATTGTCATCTAGACAATATCCACACTCAAATAAGTCCTCATTACAATTATTGATACATTATTTCACAAAAATGGTGAGGACTACTAAAATAACTTCTAGAACCATCATTTCATACCCCGACTAGTACTCACTACATTCTCGCCTCCTAAGAAAAATGGAACAAAAAGGAAAAGGGTGAGCTCAACTAGCCCAGTAAAGAATATTATGACTAAGATAATACAGAACAAATTATCGTTAGTCTTCAACAGGGAAAAATCCAATAGAATATAATAGACAACAAGTTTTAAATCAATAACTGCAGCGGAAACAGCAAACCATTAGAAGAGTCAAGTAGAGAATGAGTTCTACTATCTTCTAAGATTTAAAAGTCCATCATCAATATTTTATCCCTGTAACAACAATCAATAATCATCTTTAATCAAATATTCATTTTTGCACTACAGGCCAAAGATATTCAATTGTATCACCAGTCGGTCATGCTCATCTTTGCACTACGGGCCAAAGATATTCATCAGTTAATCATCCATCTTTGCACTACAGGCCAAAGATATTCAGTAATATCATCATTTAGGACTGAGGATGATGAAAAATATCTTAAAGAAAACGAATCCAGTGAAATAAAATAACAAATATTAAGGATTCGTATTTCGATTTATCCATGTCCAAAAATACCTTATAATTATTCATAGTGAAGTAAAATTTAAGAATGATCAAAACATGGATACAATCGAAGCTAGTACACAGAATAGATATTTTGGACGAAAAGAAGAAAATTTTATTTTTTGGTGAATAGTAACTCGTGAATAGTAACTTGTGAATAATAACTCATGAATAGTAATCCCGACGTGAAAAGTTCTAAATTTGATAAAAATTTCCAACCAATATTTCGTCATAATGATATTGAAGAAATAATATCATTTTCGAATGAAATAACATCCCTAACCTCGTAAAGACAGTACTTCTGGTCGGAATACCGGTATAAGGCTGAAAGAAACTTGCTCTGATGAATAGAAAATCTCAAAATATCTAAATACTCACAAAATACACTCAATAATCTAGAGAGAGAAAGAGAGAAAACTTGTTTCTGGTGTGATTTTCAATTCTAACTTAGCCCTCTATTTATAGAAAAATGTTAGCACGCCGAAGCAGACTTAACCTGCAACCTGATGGCTTTACCTGCTACTATTCAAGCCTACCTCATTTGAATAAAAATCTCAGCATATTTCTTCACCAACCAAGAGTGGGGCCCACCAATTCTAAAATTTTCCACCAAAATTATAAACTCCGAAAATTCAACAATTCCTGAACCAGTCATCTCATAAAATTCATAATAAATAATACGTTCATTTTTAACGGTTCAAAATTTGTGGACATATACTCAACTTATATATGTATAACATATCCAAAAATTACCACGATCCAACGGTCGGATTAAAAATTATAACCCCCGCAAAATATCTCAAAAATCCTGATTTTTAATACCTCCATTTCGACAAAAATACTGATAAAAATCTCAACATTAACTCCTTCATTTTTAACCACAAAAATATATCCCTCATTTATATCCACATAAAATAAATATTTCCTTATCATATGAATCAATAATTAATTATTCACAAATAATATTACAGAATCACATTTATGACAACCAGACCATTCCCAGGAAAGAGGGGACTTTCCAATAAGGATTTCTCCTTACTGGCGCGTAATTAGATGACCAAACCTCTCTTTAGACAGAATTTTTTAGACATTGCCAATAATATTATCTAATAATATTATTCAAATAATATGAATTATTAATCTGATAATGGGAAATACTGTGTAGTGACAATTATTGAAACAACAGTAATATAAAATATCAACGCAGCAATTATTGAATCAATAAAATAAAATACTGAACAGTAATTACTGTAACCATTATTGAGTAGTGTCTTCTTACGTAAGAATCAATAATTGGTGCAATACAGTGTGCTACTGTGCAACAACGCGTATTACTGTGTTTTAACCACCGGGTATTCTAACAGTATTAACGGTAACAACTACGCCGTTATTTATAAACAATTTATACTTGTCGTTTTTTTCATCTAATCGCTTTTCGTTATGGGGCCCACAAAAGACTGCGCCGTCGTACGAATATTCCCCGACAGGAAGAATATTCCACGACCAAACGAATATTCTCCGACAACAATGAATATTTTATAACCACCTACTTATTTGAAATATTTGCGCATTTTACCCATAACTAACCTCATTAATCAATTTAACCCTTACTATTTAAAAATAACAAATAGAGGGGATTTAAATTTTATTTATTAATAATTTTGGGTCTTATAACCTCCCCTCCTTATGAAATTTCGTCCTAGAAATTGATGTACGTACCTGGTGTTTAGAAAAGATGAGGATACCTCGCTTTCATTTCCGTTTCCAACTCCCAGGTCATTTCCTCAATAGCATGATTTCTCCACAAAATTTTAACTTGTGGTATGACCTTCGTGCGTAGGACATGCTCCTTTCTATCCAAGATCTTGACAGGTACCTCTTCGTACGTTAAGTCTTCAGCTATCTCGTCCGGTTCTAACTCAATAACGTGGTCTGGGTCTTTCATATATTTACGTAACACAGATATATGAAAAACATTATGAACACGAGACATACTTGGAGGTAACGCGAGTCTATAGGCCACATTTCCTACTCGGTCAAGAATCTGAAATGGACCAATAAATCGTGGATTGAGCTTTTCTCTCTTTCCAAATCTTGTAACTCCTTTTCATGGAGCCACACGCAACAATACATGATCCCCAATGTTAAATTTCACGTCCTTTCGATGAAGATCCGCATAACTATTTTGTCGATCCTGTGCCGTTTGTATACGTTGTCGAATCGTTTGGATCTTCTTTATAGTCATTCGTACCAACTCTGGTCCTAGCAACGTTGCTTCTCCCACATCATCCCAACATACTGGAGAGCGACACTTTCGTCCATATAATGCTTCAAATGGGGCCACACCTATACTTGTCTGATAACTGTTATTGTAGGAGAATTCCACCAATGGTAGGTACTTATCCCAACTCCCTTTGAAATCTAGGACACAAAGTCTTAATAGATATTCTAGAGTTTGAATAGTCCTCTCTGATTGTCCGTCCGTTTGAGGATGGTATGCCGAACTAAATCGTAAATCTGTGCCCATAGCTTTTTGCAAGCTAACCCAAAATCTTGAAGTGAATCTTGGGTCACGATCCGAAACTATGGATACTGGCATGCCATGCAGTCTCACAATCTCATCTACGTATATATGAGCAAGACGTTCAAGGGAATAAGTCTCCCGTATCGGCAAGAAATGAGCAGACTTGGTTAATCTATCAACAATAACCCAAATAGCATTTATGCCTTGAGAAACCGTGGGAAGACCCGTAACGAAATCCATGGTAATGTGTTCCCACTTCCATTTCGGAATCTCAAGTGGTTGCAATGGACCCTTTGACACTTGATGTTCCGCCTTTACATGTTGACAAGTTAAACACCTCGAGATAAACTTTGCAATCTCTCTCTTCATATTATGCCACCAAAATGTATGTCGAAGATCACGATACGTTTTGGTACTTCCAGGATGGATTGTAAATGGTGTATTGTGTGCTTCCATCATGATCTTGTACTTCAAATCAGAATCGTTAGGAACACAAAGTCTGGAGTGAACTCGAAGTATTCCTTCTTCATTTATTCTTGCTTCTGGAATAGCACCTTCTTGCACTTTCTTCTTCATACGCATCAGCTCCGGGTCTGTGGTTTGAGCAACTTTAACTTTATCAATTAAAGATGGTTCTATGCGTATACCTGACATCATCGCACTCCTTCCTGCATATGATCTTCTACTGAACGCGTCAGTTACCACGTTTGTTTTTCCAAGATGGTATTGAATAGTGTGGTCGTAATCTTTCAACAGCTCGAGCCAACGTCGTTGCCGCATGTTGAGTTCTTTTTGAGTGAAGAAATATTTGAGGCTTTTATGGTCTGATTAAATCTCGACTTTCTCCCCATATAGATAGTGCATCCAGATCTTTAGCGCGAAAACGATTGCTGCCAACTCTAGATCTTGAGTAGGATAATTTCTCTCATATTCTTTAAGTTGTCGCGAGGCATAGGCTATAACTTTCCCACGTTGCATGAGAACACATCCTAACCCTTTATCTGAAGCATCGCTGTAGATAACAAATCCATCCGAACTAGATGGTATGGTCAAAACAGGTGCTGAAATGAGTCTCATCTTAAGCTCTTGAAAACTCTTCTCGCATTCCTCGCTCCATACGAATTTGATATCTTTCCGAGTCAGCTGAGTTAACGGGGTAGCAATTCGAGAAAACCCTTCCACGAATCTCCGATAATAACCAGCTAAGCCCAGAAAGCTACGTACTTCGGTCACCATCTTTGGTTGCTCCCAACTTTGTATTGCTTCAATCTTCGCCGGGTCAACAGATACTCCATGTTTTGACACCACGTGCCCTAGGAATGCTACTTCCTCAAGCCAGAACTTGCATTTCTTCAACTTAGAATATAACTTGTTTTCACACAGCCTTTGGAGTACCAGCTTCAAATGATGTTCATGATCTTCACGGCTTTTGGAATATATGAGGATGTCATCAATAAAGACAACAACGAACTGATCCAAATAATCCTTTAATACTCGGTTCATCATATCCATGAAAGCTGCAGGAGCATTAGTCAATATAAAAGACATGACTAGAAATTCATAATGCCCGTACCGAGTTCTGAAGGCAGTCTTTGGAATATCCTCAGTTTTAACCTTCAGCTGATGATATCCAGAACGAAGATCGATCTTTGAAAAGAATTGTGCTCCTTGTAACTGGTCAAACAGGTCATCAATACGAGGTAGCGGATACCTATTCTTAATAGTGACATGGTTTAATTCTCGGTAATCAATACAAAGTCGCATACTCCCGTCTTTCTTCTTTACAAATAAAATAGGAGCACCCCAAGGAGATGTACTAGGACGAATGAAATCGATGTCCAACAACTCTTGTAGTTGGACCTTTAACTCCTGAAGTTCAATAGGAGCCATTTGATATGGGGTTTTAGAAATGGGCTTTGTACCAGGTTTAAGATCAATAAAGAATTCAATTTCACATTCTGGGGGTAGACCGAGAAGTTCTTCAGGAAATACATCAGGAAAGTCAATAACAACAGGAAAATTATTCAAATTTGACGTGTCTTTATTCAAATCCATAACATGGGCTAAGAAAGCTTGACATCCGTTTTTTAATAAACGAATGGCTTTATGGCTTGATATAACAGTGATTGATTTTAATGGCTTAGTTGCTTGAATTCGTGCAACAGGTTGGTTTGGAATATGAAAACTAACAATCTTACGAAAATAATCAATTTTGGCATGATGAGTAGTTAACCAATCAATCCCTAAAATCACATCAAAAGCAAGTATCTTCAAAGAAATAAGGTCAACAGGTAATGTGATGGTGCCAACTTGGATCAAACAAGATTTATAAACAGTGGATGTGATGAAAATTTCTCCTAACAGAGTCTCCACAGATAAATCAAAGTCTAACTTCTCCGGAGTCAAGTTTAAACGTTGAGCACAAGCAGGAGAGATAAAAGAATGGGTAGAACCGGTATCTAATAAGGTATAAACTTCGCATGAATTTATGATTAGCTTACCCGTGATCACCTCGTTTGGGTTCCTCGCATGTTGACTAGTCACGACAAACGCTCTTCCAGGAACCGTTGACTTTATCTTTTCTGGGACAGCTTTTTGAGTCACCATCCCCACTGGACTTAGTTTTGCTACAGTGCAATCTCGAGCGATATGTCATTCATTTCCACAATTATTACATACCTTAAACTGTTGTGGGCAGTTTGGGCTGATATGTCCTTCTTTTCCGCACTTATAGCATATAACCGGTGGTCATTCTCCTCCCTTGGAACTAGTTGCTGCTGGTGCTGACGTCTTCGTATTGTCATTGTTGAATCTCCTCTTTTTAAAATCTCCTCCCGACTCGCTTCTTCTATTTTCATAGTCACGATTACCATCAGAGTGGTTGCCGTTCTTATCTGTATTTTTCTTTCTCCGCTGGTTATCATTGTTCTGATGACTGCTGTCACCGATATGATCCTGGTTGTGGTCCCTCAGTTGACCGTACTCGTTATCTCGCTCTAATAACTGAGCCCTGTTGACAACATCTGAATAGAGAGAAAATTTATGAGAAATGAGATATTGACGTATGCCGGGTTTCAAACCTCTCAGAAACATCCTCGTCATACGTTCCTCATTCTCCACCAAATGAGGTGCAAACCTGGACAACTCTGCAAACTTCGCCTCGTACTGAGACACCGTCATGTTATTCTGCTCCAATCTAATAAACTCTACCTCCTTCATATGACGAATACTTTCAGGAAAGTACTTGTCATTGAACAGTTTCTGAAATGTCTCCCAAGACATGCTGAGTGCGGCTGGATGGGTACGCTTCACAGACTCCCACCAGTAGTCTGCCTCGCCACGGAACATAAAGGTGGCGAATGGAACCTTCTGTTCCTCCGTGCATCCTAAGACATCGAATATCTTGGTAATTTGTTTGACCCACGTTTCCGCCATGATCGGATCCGGCTTTCCCTTAAATTCTGGTGGTCCCAATTCTTTGAACTGTTTGGCTGTGACAAACTGTGAATTGCTATCATTTCCTCCTGTATTTTGAACACGAGTCTCCCTCGTCTGGTTTTGCATGAATTGTAAAAAACTTCTAAACATTCCATCGTTCATAATCTGCTCATTGGTGTTGTTCACAGGGGGAACATTGCCAGCATGTTGCACGTTCTCCTCGTTGGTAAGCACCGGTGTCTTCACGGTCTCATAGTAATCTTCTCATTTTTCTTTGGAGTCTATTGGGTCAACCAAGGATAATTCTGTGGCCATATGATATCTATCATAACCTAGAAGCATGGCCTCCCATGTACAAAGGTTTTCTTGAGCACTTCCCAAAGATTCTAATTTCTAAAACAGTTTTTGACTATACCTTTATGTAAGGTGTCATTGTGAGGTGCTGTCCACGGTTGGGACATGAGTCACATTTGATATATATTTGTATCCAAACTCACAGCATATGTGTTGTTGTATTTGGCACAATATTTGTTGTAATAAAGTTGTAGTTATTTTCTGTATCATGTATTTGGCGACTCAGAATAGGTTGGATGGAATGGACCTATTTTGGGGTCGTTACACGCGTGGTTGCATAGTAGCATACGGTATTGTACAGTATCTTTGATTATTGATGCTTACGTGAGAAATCACTCAGTTTATTTCAATTATTACCACAGTAATTACTGCATAATATCTCACATTATTGATTCAATTATTGTCACAGTATCATCTGCACAATATTTTATATTATTAAAATTAATAATTGAGACGACAAAGTTATTCATATTATTATTTGCATTGTTGACAATGTCTAAAAAGTTCTACCGAGGGAAGGGGCTTGGTCAGTACCCCGGGTGAATAGTACTCGAGTGAAAAAATCAAAATTTAACAAGAATGTTTAGAAAAATATTATTGTGAAAAGATATTAGATGAAGCGCAAATTTCAAGGGTATTCTACTAATTTCAAGGAATATAAAAGCATTACTTATTAACATGAATGTAGAATTAAGAATACGAAACAAAATAATATTACTTACATACTACAGATTATGAAATAAATTATTATTTCATACGAATATTTAAAAAAAATATCACTTACAACTGTTGAACGAAAATAATATTCCTTATGAATATTGAACGAATATAATATTCCTTACGAATATTGAACGAAAATAATATTCCTTACGAACGACAAAAATTGATTTCTTTTCTGTCCAAATTATTTTTGATACATGAATATTATTATTGAATTTTACTCCACGTACAAAGCAATTATCATGTTAACAATTTGGACATTTTTAAACTCTGACTAAATTAAAAATCATTAATATTTATCCTTGATTTCGTTTGATTGATGCTTATATCATTGTCATCATCCTCATGTTTATATTGTGATGAAAGTCATATTTGGCTCGTAGTGCATAGATGGACTGTTGATTGGTATGATTATGACCACGAATTATGTATTGGTATAATCATGACCTATAATATTATAAATGATGTGGTAAAAGTCCTCATTGGCCCGTATAATAGTGCATTGATGGACAATTGTTGGCATGATCATGACAACTAGTGATAATAACGAATATCCTTGGCCCATAGTGCATTGATGATTCTTGGATGTGATACTAATGAATATCCTTGGCCCGTAGTGCATGGATAATTCGATGATATGGATTATTTATTGAGCTGTGTTATAGCGATAAAATATTGATGATGAACTTTTAAATCATAGAAAATAGTAGATATCATGCTCTACTTGACTCTTCTAATGGATTGCTTGTTCCGCTGCAGTTAAACTTGTTGTTTGTTGTATTCTATCAGTTTTACACTGTTAAAGGCTAATGATAAATTATTCTACATTATCTTAGTCATAATATTTTTATTGGGCTAGTTGAACTCACCCTTTTCTTTCATTGTTCTCTCCAGAAAATGATAATATAGTTGAGACTAGTCGGGAAATGGAGTGATAGTTCAAGATGGTGCCTATAGTAGTCCTCACTATTCTATGAAATAGTGTGACAATAATTATAATGAAGATTCCATCTGAGTTTGGATATTGTCTACAAGACAATATTCGTGTTAAAACTCTCAGCTACGTTTTGTCGTATTATATAAATGAAGTTTGTATTTAAATTATGTACCATATATTTGGTGACTCAGGATAGGTTGTGTATACCTATTTTGGGGGTGTCACATGGCAGACCCAATTGAATGTAATCGAAAAAAATTAATAGTTCAATCATCTAATTGAAAAGTGGATCACCAAAGTGAAATATGACATATAGTTTAGGATAGTAAATTATATTTAAGCCTTTTTTAAATTACACATAAGCATTAGTTTATTTAGTCAGCTGGCCACATCATCAATTTATGACGTGACAACTTAAATTGGATCGAATTGAAAAAAATTAATAGTTTAATGATCTGATTGAAAAAAATAAAAGGTCAATCATCAAAGTGAAAAAAGGCTAATAGTTTAGTGTAATAATTTATATTTAAGCCTTTTATATTTGCCATCAAATTTATGTGGGGGTGTATTTGTTAATTGATTTAAAAAATTGATATTTTCATGTATATTTTTTATATTTTTATGTTATTATCTCTCACATGATATACAATACGTCATATTTTCACGTGAAAAATAACTATGTAAAAATATCAAAAATATATGTAGAAATAGTAATATCTTTGATTTATTATTGCTCTCTCGCATATCTAGTAGATTACTCTTCCCCTCTCTAAAATAATGAACAAAATAAAATTTATATACATATTAAAAGAGTAAATGATTTTAAATTTATATTTAATGACATTATAAAATTACGAGTATTTTTTTTATACTAATAAAATTCACTAAATAACATACTACCCTTTATTTTTTGTATTTTATCTCACCTTTTTATAAATAATAAAATTTATATATTTAGTCATCATTTTTAAAGAGAAATAGAATACTATATAATTCACCCTCCTAATGTAGTGTTTTTACTTTAGTTGTTCTTTTAAATAATGCTATTTTGATAAAAAGAAGGGAGTGGTAATTTATATATATACACTTTATTTGTCTTTAAAGTGATGATTACAAATATATTTTTCTTGTTTCTAAAATTATAGATTAAGGTACGTAAAGTAAATAGTAAATATATTATTTAGTGGAGTTTATCATTATAAAAAATAAAAATATTAATCATTTAATATAATTATTTGGGGCCATTAAAGATAAGTTTTAAATTTTGTTAGTCTATTTCTTTTGCTTTATTTTTTTAAATATATAAAAAATACTCCCTCCGTCCCAAATTAACCGCTCAATTTTGACTTTTTAAAGTCAAATTGACCATTTTTAAAACTAATATTTTTACTATTTTTGCTAAAATATAGGTGAAGTGATTATAACCAAAAGAAAGTATATACAATTTATTACTAATCCCAATTTTTATAATTTTAGAAATATATTTATATATGTTTAATTATTAATTCTAAAAATAGTCAATTTGACTTAAAAAAGTCAAAACTGAGCAATTAATTTGAGACGGAAGGAGTATATTTTACTCGTCTTATTGAGAATGGAAGGAATATAAGATTATACAAAGTAACATTATTTTTAATTTTTACGTAATAGTTTACTCAATTATATTAATGCGCCCTCATTCACATCTTATTTTTTATATTCAAATTTCAAAAATTTATTTATTACATTTACTTTTGAAAGGAAAGAACTAGTAGTTAAGTTTAAGGATATAAATACGCTGAGTCGAACTCAATATTAAATTGTTCAAATTTGATTCATAAAATTTATTAAGTACTCCCACCGTCCTAGTTATTAATATTTTGAGTAGTCCCATGTTAAATGTCTATTTTCCTTTAATAACCAAACTTTTACATAATTTTTTCTATTATACCCTTAACATTAAATATCTCATATTTTTCTTATTATAATTCTCTCTCCATATTCATTAAGTATAATTAGTTATGTGTTGAAAATATTTTGAATTGAAAAACTAGAAAGTCACTCTCTCACTTACATTGAAAATAATTAATGACATATTATTATGGACAGTTTTATCATTTCATTCCTCTTCTTAATATGCCTGAAAAACTTACGAAGACTTTTATCCTGAAACGGAGGGAGTATAAAATAAAATTTCATTAAAATTCGTTTAACCACTCAATTGAGCACGATTTTAAATCGAATTCGAATAGTCTAAACTTTTTATACGAATATGATTTGAGTATTAATTAAATTTAAATAATTTATTTAATTTTAAAATTTATTTATATTTAAATATTTATATTTTGAATGGAGATCGAATCAAATTTTTAGTCGATCCGATACGAAATTTTAAGGCTTGGTCGAGTCGGTCAGTCCTTTTTTTCTTAATCTCTTTCCACACGCTCTCTCTTCTAAATTGATGTTCAATATTATATTCAACCTCCGTACTCTGACAACGACCATTGAAGGATGGTGGCACATGCTCCCTGTCATACCAGTAATCAAATCGACGGTCACGATCCTCAGGTACGGATTTCCCTACGGTCTCGATTCCACCTAATTCTCCCTAAACCTTCATATTCATATACAAAGAAGATAGATATTATTACAACAGTAGTCTAATTCCCCTTTTCTCTCTCCTCATTTTTTTCTCACTCTACTGCTCTCAGGTCGAACTTGGTCGGGTGCCGTATAAAGAGAAAGAGAAGCAGAAGAAACCACTTTCTCTCTCTACCAGCGACAGCGATGGGCCTCTAAAAGCTTCTCTTTCAGCTCAGCCATGGCGGTTTCGCGGCTTTCTGAGCTCGGTTAGGGTTTTCGGAAGGGTACTTTACCATTTGATTGATGAGCTAGTTACTGAATTTGGGGGTTTGGGTTTTGATTCGTTGCGAAGATGAAGGTGAGTGAAGAGGATATTGAGGAGGCCAAGTTGGTTTAAAGGAGGAAATATTTAGGGCACACCAACATTTTAATTGTACTTGCTAATGAGGGTTAGGTTAGCTGAGCTGAGGGTTTTATAGTAGTATTACTATTGGATTAAGTATAATTTTAATTTTAATTATATACACAACTACACAAGTTGAGCTAGTCAGTAGATAAAATATGAAGCTTTCAACATCAGGGTTGGGTCAGCAAGCTCATGAAGGTATCTTTCCCATCCTTCTCTTCCCCCTCTCTTTCTATCACATACACGCACCTTTTTTTCCCCTACTTCATTTCCCTTTTAATATTGACTTTTCTATACCTCTGTCTCCTTCACTGGTTTTTTGTAGTTACCTTACGGACTTCCATACCTTCAACTACATTTTTTTTGTCAATTTATTAAAAAACTGAATTAACAATTGATAAACTATGAATTGATTTATTAATTACTGCTTATAAATCTTATGGTAGGAGAGAAAAAATGTTTGAATTCAGAGTTATGGCATGCCTGTGCTGGTCCCCTCGTGTCCCTACCAATACTTAATAGTCGGGTGGTTTACTTCCCTCAGGGTCACAGTGAGCAGGTTTGAATTCAATAAGACTGATTTTTATTTTTTTTCAGTGTAATGTTTTCATGACATTAGTTCTTTAAATTTTACTATGCATGATTCTGCAATGTATACAAAGTTATGTAATTTATCGATCAAAAAGCAAATTTTAAGGATCCCAATTGGAATTTGGATGCCAGGTTGCTGCCACGACTAATAAAGAAGTTGATGCTCACATCCCCAATTACCCGAGTTTGCCCGCCCAGTTGGTCTGCCAGCTCCACAATGTCACAATGCATGTGGGTTATATTATATTATATCATTGGAAGGTGTTTGTTCATATTATCTTGTAGGTCGCAACAAAGTGAATGTTTTCTCTTTTGGGTGGGATTTCAGGCAGATGTTGAAACAGATGAAGTATATGCTCAAATGACGTTGCAGCCCTTGACACCGGTAGTCTTGACTTACAGTTTTGATTTACAATTTACTAGTATCAATGTTTCTGGTAGCTTCTTGTGAACTGAGTTGCTACTTTCTCAGCAAGAGCAAAAAGATACATATCTTCCAGTTGAGCTGGGAATTCCGAGCAGACAGCCAACAAATTATTTTTGCAAGACACTAACAGCTAGTGATACTAGTACCCATGGAGGGTTCTCTGTTCCTCGTCGTGCTGCAGAGAAAGTTTTCCCTCCACTGGTATTGATTTTACTTTTCTTTTTCAGCATTTCCCACTCAAGCTTGCTACTGTTTCTAATTTCCTACTTTTTTTTTGGGTTTCCACAGGATTTCTCGCAGCAGCCCCCTGCTCAGGAACTGATTGCTAGGGATCTCCATGATGTTGAATGGAAGTTTAGGCATATTTTCAGGGGTAAGTAATGTAGATTTTTTTCATCATCCAAAAATTTTCATTATTGAAGGAAAATGTGCAAAATACCCCTTTGTCCATTTAATGTCCTTTGAGCAGTGTAGTAATAATTTTAAGGCAAACTTAATAGTAAGTTGTAATATGTTATATGATAATTCATAAGCTGGACATGATGGAGATGTCTATAGTTAAAAGCACTTAACTCACCTTTAAGTTTTAATTCACTACTAGAATGTCACATGATAGGTATCAGGGCATTATGTCCGTGTGAACATTTAACCCCCCCCCCCGGGCGGATATCAGCTCTCCACTGTATTGATAACTTAAAAACAGTTCTTGTTGTGTTGTCTTCTTTTCTTATAGGTTGAATATAGCTTGAATAGATTTCTTGCATCGAATTATTTAGGGGATCTTTAATTTTTTAAGAATGTTTGCTCTGGTTTTAGATGAAAGAGGTATTCCCTATTTCACGTTAGTAATTGCCTAGGAAGCATGTTGGACAAGTGTTGGACATGAATTCACTCCGATACACCTTAGACACGCACCCAGACACATCAGGACACGCTATGGGACATGTTTTTTAAGTTTGGACGTTATTTATTATGCAAGTTGTTTGTGTTTCTTATTATTTTGTTTAAGTTTTTATCATACTCTATTAATAATTAAATACATTTATATTATATATATATATATATATATACAGATATATATAATTGAACGTGTACCTGACGTACATATCATATCCTTTTTTTTGTGGAAAATAGCGTATCCTGTGTCGCGTGTCATGTCCGTGTTGGAGATTTGTAGATAATTGCTAGCTTTATTACTTTATGAGACATATCAAGTATGCCAATTGCATGCAGCAATAGCTGCAATCCTGCATTCCTCTTTATGTGGTCTTTCAGTAACAAAAGTGGAGGCGATTGATAGAAAAGGTGTATATTTTGAGTCAATGGTTTTGAAGACAATGTATTATTAGCCCTTTATAAAAAGTAAGGGTGCTATCTTTGGGAAGTGCTTCTACATTGCTTAATTTATGCTCTACATGATCTTGCTGGCGGAATTTGACTTGAGCTGATTTGTCTTTTTATTTTTTTTTATTTTTTTTTCCGTAAGTTGAATAACTGATTCATGACACATTTAGTAACAATGTTGGTTTTGATATGTATATATATGTATTCACTTGCATTATCGAGCCCTTTAGGATCTCCATTATTTTCTTTGGTTGAGAAAGAGACCTTGTCCCAGTAGTAGTGTTGATGAAACAATAGAAAATACGACATGTTCAAGGTGGTACCAAGATGCTGCTTTTTAAGTGGGAGTGCAATGATTGGTTCAAATAAAGAACAGGAAACTTATTTGGGTTCAACTGGAACTTGCGATTTTTGTAGGCTGATATAGGACTCAAGAAACTATGGGCCCAAATGTTTGGTTGCATAAGATGAATTTGGGATTCTAATACCCATTTCCAGCTTCTTCATATTTTAAAACTCGTATATAATACCTATGGAATCAAGTTAATCAACTATTAGTGTCGATTCTTCACTCTCAAAATTATTCATTATTGTCGAATTGTGCATGTAACGATCTGAATTTGACTTTAGTACAAAATAAAGCTCAATTTACTATATACTGTCCAACAGTACCATTTGGGCCTTCTTAGCTCACAACATGCACACACAAAAGTCATGACAAGTTATTGTTTCTCATGGTAGTAGAGTTAAGGCTTATATACTATTCAATTTATCCCACATGTTTGATATTTGATGGAGGTAATACAATCTCCTTCACTTAAAGATTGACGTCTCTATCAAGCCACACATAGTACTAAGGATCAACTTTTGGGCAGTACAGGATTTTAGATGTGTCTCCTACGAGGTCTAGAGGTGGTTTTCACCTTTCCACAAGGGGTAACAGTTGGTCCCACAAAGCAGTTAGTTCCCTACCCAGCCAAGTTTTGCTCTAATCGCATTCGTACGACTTAGAGTGCACTTGAAGACTGGAGTAAAGCTCAATCTACTTCTCAAAAGTACCGGGGGGTCATCTTTTATGATGACCCCAGTTCCATATTGAAATATGTGACTATATAAGATCTTAATTTTACTTCATGGAGTTCTAGTAGCTTGTCATGACTTTCTTAGTGCCTGTTTTGGGTTAAGATGACTCAACCGATACTTTTTGATAGCTGATTGAGCCTTATTTTTTCTCGGGTTTAGGCACAAGTCATTACAAATGGTTTTTGAGTGGTGACCTCTCGTAGCGTTGTGAGTTTGGAGACCACACATACCCCCAAAGATTGATTTTTGATTTGACTGTGGATTCAACTTTGACTATGGGCCTGACGAGGACGTCGAAAGTTTAAGTAGAGGAGATTATGAACACTAGTCCCACATTGAAATGTGGGATAGACTGAACTGTATGAGTATTAGACTAGCTACTAGAGTGCCAATAACTTGTCATGATTAGAAGGAGGACATGTGGTGCGTCAAAATGACTCGGCCGGTGCTCTTGGATAGTTGATTGAGCCCAACTATGGGCTTGGGTTTAGCCTCGGGTCCTTACAATGCATACGAATATTGTGTGCTTTGAAGAATGAAAATATTGTGATACTTGATATGAAACTATATAATCATTATTGAAGAGTGAAAAGTACCTTCAAAAACATGTAAATGCTATGTAAACTACAATAATCCTCTCATAAGATATAGACCTAGAATGATAAGGATTATTTGTCCTTGCTACCTTTAATAACACTTTCTGCAGATGTGAAACTACAAATTTTTTTAAGAGTAATTGACATAAATTGATAAGATTCCCCGACTTGAGACATCATATTTCTTTGATTGGGAACCTATATAAGGCCTCACATAATCATCTTTTGACGGTTCATCCATCCACTTAGGCAGCACAATCAGAATAATTGACTAGATAATCCAGTCCAGGAAAAAAGGAAAAAGAGAGAAACAAGTAATAAAGTGATGAATAATAGAAAAAATTCACGGGCTTCCGTAACTTCTTGGATCCAGGTGGAAGCGTGAACTTTGGAGTGTGCCATACCTCTTGCTAATAATGAAGAGATCAACAGTGAAAGTAACGAAAGAAATATAATGAAAGAAGAATGTGCTCTTTGTAGCCTCTTGATTGCACTCATTCATTGAGGATCAGAGGGAGGTGCTAAATGTATTTTTAGACATTCATCTGGCATATTCTTTGTTTTTTTCTTAGCTATATATCCATTGCTTATGTCCTTAGGATCCATTGCTTTTGTTGGCTTTTTCCCCTCCCCTCCTGTTCTTAATACAGAATGCCGAGATGATATTTTTGCCCTCATCACGCAGGACAGCCAAAACGGCATCTTTTAACTACTGGCTGGAGCGTGTTCGTCAGTGCCAAGAGACTTGTTGCTGGAGATTCTGTTCTTTTTATATGGTATTTGATATCTTGACTTTGCTGTGTTTTAATAATCTTAGTCACTGCTTCTCGTGAAATCTTGAGTGTCCATATTCATGTATATATTTTTTGAACATCCGTATTAGGAATGAGAAAAATCAGCTCCTTCTGGGAATTCGTCGTGCCACTCGATCGCAAACTGTGATGCCTTCATCTGTTCTTTCAAGTGATAGCATGCACATTGGACTGCTTGCTGCTGCTGCTCATGCTGCTGCTACTAATAGCTGTTTCACAATATTCTATAACCCAAGGTGGCTATATATATTGATATGAAGAGAATTAAGATGTTTATTTCACACTTTCTCATCTCTTCTACTCACCCGTTAGTTTTACTCAGGGCTAGTCCATCTGAGTTTGTCATTCCACTTTCGAAATATTTCAAAGCTGTACTTCACACGCGTGTTTCTGTTGGGATGCGTTTTCGGATGCTTTTTGAAACTGAAGAATCAAGTGTCCGGAGGTATGGCAATAACTATTTCTTAAATACTAGTTTTTTAAAAGTTATTTTCCACCTTATATTTTTTTTGTGTTCTGGCATTGATGTAATAAAACTAGTGTGTGATTATGACATCTTCAACTAGGATAAACTTGTTATGGATGATATCACGACATTCTAATATTGCATCACAATTCTGCTACTGCATATTGGGCTAATACTTTGTTATTATGTTATTACTGTACCTATCCTATAGAATGGATGAACTTATTGTTTAATGCACATACAGTTGTCCCTGCATGTCACTTTTGAAGGACAGGTGGGATGTATACATGACATGACTACTTTTTAATGTAAGGTACTTTTACCGGCTTAGTATCTAATCAAGATTATTAATCTTGCTGGTGTTTGCAATTGTAGCAGGCACTGTATAGAGTGCTTGTTTTAACATAAAATGCTTTGGTAAGAGATGTTTCTATTTAATATTTGTGGCCATCAGTAGCACCAGCTCCAAATCAAATGCAAATACTCAACCAGAGTCGATATTTTGTTAAAGAGTTCAAGCAGTCAGAGCCAGAAAATATTCATTAAGGGAGTCAGAAATTAGATAATCATAAATGATACTATATACTACAACCAATTTTTTTAAAAATAAGGGGGTCAAAATTCAATATTGTTATCTCTTTTCCCATGATAAGATTGGGCAAGTTGTATATGTTTACCCTTGGATCTTGTTTTTCCAAGAAAAATTAGTATTATAATTAATTTTCAGTTTTCTTTTTAATGTCTTAAGGGGTACTTGACCAACTAAGTCATAAGGTGGATCTGTTCCTGGGTTCAATAGTAACCTGATTGGTTTAATTTTCTTTAAAGTCATTATATTAAAGAATAAGTGGGTCAAACTTTGAATCTAATATGTTTTTATCCATAAATTTGGGGGTCAAAGTTCTATATGGTTACACCTTTGCCCCTATTTATTCGGAAAAAAATTGCATTTACTACACTTGTATCTTCATTGTTATCAAATCCCAAATTGTAAGGTGGGCATTGGTCCACCCTACCCAAGGTTGGCTTATGCAAAATACTTGTAATGTATGTGCTTCTTAGGAGATTCCTTGTTCTCATACACATGTATGACTCCTTTTATCCAGATACATGGGCACGATCACCGGCATTGGTGACTTAGATGCTGTTCGCTGGCCAAATTCTCACTGGCGATCTGTCAAGGTAAGAGCTTGTGCATACACTAGTTTCTTATTAAATGAATTGTATTTGTGTCTTAAATTTTCTTAGAATTTTGTAGACCTATGTACTTCATTAAAATTTCTCTATGCTGTTTGAGCTCTGTTTCTTGGTAAATTGTATAAAATTGTTCTAATGACAAAGTTCAATTCAAAAGTGTTCTGTTTATACGTCTTTCATCTTGTTTAACAAGTTATGTTCTGGTGTGTGCTTACTATTTTATTATTCGCTCAATTAGAAAAGTGATATCAAATTAGTTATATTATACATTTCCCCATTTAGTTTTATTAAAAAACTGATATCAACTTCTATTCACTGACTTTAGTTTATTGCATTGTTGGCTAAGGAGGTCCTTGTGGATTTGTACTTTGTTCCATATTATCACAATCTCATTATAAAAGATTCTTATTAGTAAAATGTTACCGAGACTTGAACATGTTTTTAGGTATTAAGGCGGTTAATTGCGTTATATATTTGGTCATTGATGCTGAACGTTATAATACTTTCTAGAATAGCACCCAACAGTTTTTCATTTCTCTGTCAAAGCTCTTATTTTGTTCTGAGATAGTGTGGTTGTTTGTCTCATTAAGCATCACCTTCACTTCTCAGAAAACAAACTCAATTGCCGAATATTAGACATTTCTCATCCTTGAACAACTAAGTTTTGCCTGAGAAAAATTGGAGGGGTTGCAAAGTACTATGACTTTCATCCTAAATGGGATTCAATTTCAACAAATTTTTCGTTGATAGCTGATACCGTTAATTAGTACTAGGGCTGATTGTTAATGTACTATGATAACCTTGGTATGGAATTTTTGCATGAAGTTAATGCTAATAACTTCTTCTCGACCTAGCTGCTGATGAAGCTTCATGTACACCTAGAATAAATCATGTCTTTTATTTATACTCCCTATCTTCAAAAATATAAGATGCGTTTTGATTTTTTGAAGTCAATTTGAAACATTTTCAAATTCAAAGTTGCTATAATTTTATTTAATCTAGTCCATGCAATCATGATACCTAAAAACTATGAAGTACTACTAATTATTAGATTTGTTGTTTTAAAACTTTTCTATCAAGAGGGCTATATTTCTCCTTACTTCTTGTTTAAGCTATTAAGTAATTTTAAATAACCTAGTTCCTGTAACTTACCTTGAAGAGAAGGGATTTTCATGGGTTTGGTCATGCTTGAGCTTAGTTATTTCACTATAAATATCTTGATTCATCGTTTCTCACTGTTGTAGAGATGAAAAATGTACCTTGATTATATTGTTTTAGACATACTTTTGGTTTTACTCACCCTGTTCTTGTTTTGTTCAATCTTCTTTTATAGGTTGGTTGGGACGAGTCAACTGCAGGTGAGAGGCAACCACGGGTGTCGTTATGGGAAATTGAGCCTTTGACTACTTTTCCCATGTATCCATCACTGTTTCCCCTAAGGCTGAAACGACCATGGTATCCTGGAGCCTCATCTTTTCAAGGTATAAGCCACATAAATGCATAAACAAAATATTTGTGTCCTTTTATAGTGGACCATGTCATTCATGTAATTTTCAATATATGTGAACTTAGTGTTTTTGTAGATAAGAATGTGGCATGCTTAATATATAGAATGCTAAGTTTGGTTCTTTCTAAATTAGGTCAGTTTTTCCAACCTTAATAATGTGTTGAAGAAGCTTGGTTAGATGTTGATGTCTTAGTCGCTATAATATGTTGCTGAAAGTTGTATGTAACACCCCCTTTCCGAAATAGAAAGAGATGTTACTCAAAACATAACAAAATTGATGAATTTAATAGCAAGGCTCAAGCCCCAAAATAATAGTCTTAATATATGATAAATACACAAGTTAACCATAATAAATCTCAAACCATAATCTAAAATAATTATTTCAATTCCAAATAAACTGACACATCAAGTCTAAACAGAATATTTCTAAATCATTGGAATGAATGGAGCTCTCATCACACTTGTCCTTGATCTCCCTTGATTACCTGCCGGAAGAAAAACACAGCATGAGCCAAATGCTCAATACGGATATAGAATACAAATGAAACGAAACGAACTAAAAGGAAACGAACAAAACTAACACAACGAAATAATAGGTTGAATCAAATGGCTGGGTATTATTTTATACCGAGCTCAGAACAAAACAGAAATATACCTTGCCACACAGGCAAGTCAAATAATGCCACGCAGGCAAGTCACACACATTGGACCGCGAATCCAATGCATGTAAAATCGAAAGGTGTGTTTGGTACAAACATCATCAATCCGCAGAACAGAACAGAAAACTAGGGTCGACCCATACGCCTCCCACAACAAAACATCAAATAGCCAACTCCCACCGGAGCACAAAACGGAGACGCCGTGGACTGATCACACCGCCACGGAAGGTGTCATGCCTCGGTGCCAAGAGGACATGCCTGTGGTACCCCCACAGGTGGTTATAGCTCAGGTATACCCTACGGTATATTCTAACAAAGATATCATGTCACAACACATGCGACAGAATATCAACACAAAGGGGTTCTAATATGTACATGCTAAACTAAAATGAATCAACTCAAAGTCCCCAAAAATACTAACATGCACATTACTACGAATATCAAAATAAATTTAGACATGTACTAGTCTAAAGAGTACAAATATGAGTTCCAACTATGAACGCCAAACGAAACTATAACAATGAATTGACAAGGAATAATTATGAGAGGAAATACTAAATTTCGAAACGAATAAATCAAAAACAAAAGTCTCGCTGAAAGAGTACGGAATCCGTACCTGGATTAAGCAATGTAATACCCAAAATTTAAATAAGATTATGCTAATCTCCTTCAATCCGATCTAATAAAATAAAATAAAATTTATTACAAATTTTCCCATTAACAACATAATATTGTTAAATTTATTATCAAGTAAATTTTATAATTTTATCAACAAGATTAACGAGTTTAAATTAATATACATAACTTTCAATTTGATTCGATAATTCCGTTTATAAATTTTATGGCCAAATAATTATTGAAAAAAAAAATTTAATGAAATCACGCATGCAGATTGCAAGCCTGCAATCAACTATATATAGAATCTTTTTATATATTGACAAATCAATCATATATATATATTATATGAATCACTGCTTATAACTTAAACCATAAATCATGTTCCGAATTCTTTTTTTTTTTTTAGCAGATTCAATATATATATATATATATAAATATAGTCCAATGTCCTCCATTCCAACAAATAATCTGACAACTTATATATATATATATATATATATATATATACATATCTAGTCAAATCAATCATGTATGCTTTTTCCAATTCTAAATCATGAAACTAAAAGAAGTTTGAAACAAAAAAAAATAATCCTAGATATGCAGAAACGTATCAAAACAAAAGAAAATCAACTTGATAATCCTTTTCTGATTATTTCACACAACTTCTCTCACAATATAATAAGAGGCGGTTTGTTTTCCCTTTTTTTTCGGCTGCTATCTCCCTCTCATAATCTTCCTCCAACTCGTGTAATGCCACTAAATTTAGGTCTTAACTATTTATTTACTAATTAATATATTTTATTAGATCTCCAAATTTTAAAAGAATTTTAAAAGTACACAATTATAAATTAGACCCACTTAGTTTTAAAACCCAATTTTACCAATTTAATTTATCTACCACTTATTAATACATTAGCCCACATAAATTAAATAACTAGTTGATCTAAATAAAAGACGAAGTCCAATTAGAAAAATTAAAATATGCATTTCAATGTTATTTATTTATTTTTTTACTGGGTATTACATCATCTACCCCTTAAAAAGAATTCCGTCCCCGGAATCAAAATAATGGAACGCACCTAATTTTCAAAGAGATACGGATACTTTGCTCGAATAGACTCCTCCATCTC
The DNA here is from genome assembly GCA_016801055.1 of Panax notoginseng. Classification (NCBI taxonomy): domain Eukaryota; kingdom Viridiplantae; phylum Streptophyta; class Magnoliopsida; order Apiales; family Araliaceae; genus Panax; species Panax notoginseng. The sequence goes on along the minus strand of CM029013.1, from coordinate 57,978,204 downwards.
TTATGTAGCCTCCCGCTCCGAATGATTCCTCCATAAAACCTTAACAAACGGAATAGTCTTCCTCATAATCCTCTCTTGACGATCCAAAATCGCCACGGTTTGCTCCTCACAAGTAAGATCCTCCCGAATCTTATCGAATGGATATTGCACCACGTGCAACGGATGATACTTGTAACTTCTCAACACTGACACATGGAACACATTGTGCACATGAGATAGCTGTGGAGGCAAAGCTAACTGATATGCAACTTCACTAACCCTCTCTAAAATCTCAAATGGACTGATATATCGCGGACTAAGCTTTCCTTTCAACCCAAATCGCCGAATGCCCTTCCAAGGAGAAACTTTTAGAAACACATGCTCACCAGGTTCAAATTCTAAAGTCCTCCTATGCTTATCCGCATAACTCTTCTGCCGTGATCGAGCCGACTTCAATTTCTCCTTAGCCACCGCTACCTTCTCCGTAGTGATTTGAACTAATTCAGGCCCTTTTATGGCCCTTTCGCCAAGCTCATCCCAACAATTTGGTGCCCGACACTTCCTACCATACAATGCCTCAAAAGGTGCCATCCCAATACTTCATGCCAGCTATTGTTATAAGCAAACTCAACTAGGCTCAAAAAATTATCCCAATTACCCGACCACTCAAGTACACAAGACCTCAACATGTCCTCCAACGTCTGAGTAGTCCTTTCGGATTGCCCATCAATTTGCGGATGAAAAGAAGTACTAAAGTTGAGCCGAGTGCCCCAAGCTCGTTGAAACCTTTTCCAAAACCGTGAAGTAAACCGTGGGTCCCGATCTGAAACAATAGACACCGGAGTACCATGAAGTCTAACAATCTTCTGCTGAAAGATATGTGCCAACCTATCCACCGAGTAACCCTCATGGATAGCCAAAAAGTGTGTCGATTTGGTCAGTCGGTCCACCACTACTCAAATGGCATCATTCTTCTTAAAAGTCTTCGGCAAACCAGTCACAAAATTCATTGTGATATCTTCCCACTTCCACACTGGAATGTCTAACTGTTGTAGCAAACCACTAGCTCGTTGATGTTCTATCTTCACTTGTTGATATACATCTTCCCATTCCACCAAAAATTCTTATTCAAATCTCTATACATCTTCGTAGAACCTGGATGAATAGAAAATGGCGAACTATGAGCCTCAGCCAACACATCCTCCCGAATAATTGGATCTGATGGTACACACAATCGCTCACCCAACCAAATCACACCGTGATCATCAATACGAAACTCAGACTGCTTGCCCTCCTCTAGATTATGCGTCATACTCCACAACTCCCCATCTTCGTTTTGAGCTTCTTTGACCCGCGAGATAAGAGAGGGCTCCACTCTCATACCTGTCAAATGCCCATCTGAACATCGTACATACAACTCCAACTCGAGCCGCTCCATATCCAAAATAAGTTGAGGTTGTGTAATAAGGGCTGCTACACTCCCTGAACTCTTTCGGCTAAGAGCATCTGCAACCACATTTGCCTTTTCCGGGTGATACTGAATTCTAGCATCATAATCCTTTAGAAGCTCCAACTAACGCCTCTGCCTCATATTGAGCTTTTTCTGAGTGAATGTATTTAAGACTTTTGTGATCGGTGAAGATATCACAAGTCTCTCCATACAAATAATGCCTCCAAATCTTTAGGACAAAGATCACCGCAGCCAACTCCAAATCATGTGTGGAGTAATTCATCTCGTAATGTTTAAGCTGCCTAGAAGCATAAGCAATCACCTTACCGTGTTGCATCAAAACACATCCCAAGCCCTTCTTAGAAGCATCACTATAAATCTGGTAACCTCCTGTCCCCGACGGCAATTTAAGTATTGGGGCTGTCACAAGCCGTTTCTTCAACTCAAAACTTTTCTCACGCTCTTCATTCCACACAAACTTCGTCCCTTTCTCATCAACTGGGTCAATGGAAAGGCAAGCAAAAAAAATCCTTCCACAAATCGCCTATAGTAATCTGCCAAACCCAAGAAACTTCTAATCTCTGTCACTGTAGTAGGTCTTGGCCATTTAGTGATAGCCTCAACCTTAGCAGGATCTACCTTAATGCCTGCAGCAGAAACAACGTGGCCCAAAAATGCAACCTGCTTCAACCAGAATTCGCATTTAGAGAATTTAGCATACAATTTCTCTTTCTGCAAAATCCTCAACACTGTGCGAAGATGCTCATGCTCTTCCTTAGACTTGGAGTAAACCAAAATGTCATCAATAAATACAATAACAAATTGGTCTAAGTACTCCCTGAACACCCGATACATTAAATCCATGAACACAGCCGAAGCGTTAGTTAACCCGAATGACATCACCAGAAATTCGTAATTCCCATATCGAGTACGAAAAGCCGTCTTAGGGATATCCTCATCCCTCACCCTCAATTGATGGTAGCCTGGCCTCGAATCTATCTTCGAAAAATACTTTACCCCTTGAAGTTGGTCAAACAAGTCATCAATCCTCGGCAATGGATACCGATTCCTGATGGTGATCTTGTTCAACTCTCTGTAGTCTATACACAGCCTCATAGACTCATTCTTCTTCTTTACAAACATGACCGGAGCACCCCAAGGCTAAACACTCGGGAGAATCACACCACGATCTAACAGCTCCTGCAACTGCTCTTTCAACTCTTGTAACTCTAACGGTGCCATCCGATACGGCGCCTTAGAGATAGGCTCTGCACTAGGAACAAGCTCAATAGCAAACTCTACTTTCCGCTGCGGTGGCAACCCTGACAACTCCTCAGGAAACACATCGGAAAAATCACGAACAATTGGAACATCCTCAATACGGGACTTACCCTTAGAGGTATCCTTCACAAACGCCAAATACCCCTCACAACACTTTGCCACCAACTTCCCAGCCTTCAAAGCTGAAATCAACTTCAACACCCTACTCGGCTGTGAACCCTGAAACACAAACTCCGGAGAGTTCACATCTTCAAATATAACCTTCTTCGCTTGACAATCGATAGTGGCCTGGTGCTTATCCAACCAGTCCATCCCAAGAATGACATCGAAATCGTGCATACTCATCGGAAGAAGATTAGCCCTACGAATCTTATCCCTAAAACTGATCGGACACCCTCGATATAAATTAGAAATAACAACTGAAGTCCCCATCGGGGTAGTAATAGACATAACAGAATCTAAAGACTGAGATGGCACACCCAGGTGCCGAACAAAAGACTGCGCAACAACGGAATGAGTAGAACCCGTATCAAACAAAATAGACGCCTCATGATTGTCAACTAAAAGAGTACCAGAAACAGTACTTGGTGCACCTGCCGCCTGGTTATATGTCAAGGCAAACACTCAACCACCCTGACGCTGACCTCCATTGCCACCATTATTGCCACCTCCACCATTTCCACGTGGCCCGATACAATCTTTAGCCATATGACCCATCTGTCCACACAAGAAGCATGCACCTGTGAGTCTGTGGCACTGTCTCCCCGGATGATTAGCCCCACAAGTAGCACAAGGAACTATTGGGCTCTGTTCTAAAAATCCCCGCCTAGGTCCGCCTAGGCCCCGCCTAGGCGCTAGGCCCCCCCTTGGCTCCCCGCCTAGGACCTAGGCCCCCCCTTGGCGCCTCTAAGCCCCCCAAGCGCCTCACCTAGGCCCAAGACGACAAAAAAATTTCTTTAGAAAATTAGGCGGGTTCTAGGCGGAGAGATTTTTTTTATTTTAATAGCCAAACCAAATCTTGATATATTTATTTTTCTAATGATTTGTCATATTCATAATACAGATTGTAACATATCAAATCACAACAAGAAGCAAACAATATCAAGTCAAAATGGATAATTTTATTATAATTATAATTTTTTGAACTTGTACCAACTTCAAATTATATAAATGAGAATACATTTGTAATACTTAGTTTAATTCAATTTTATAATTCTTAAATTTATGTTTAGTTTCTTAAGTTTTAATATTGAATTAAATTCTTGAAATTTTAAATTTTATTATTTAATAGCAATCTTGTTTATAAATAAAACGAATACGTTAAAAATATGTTTAAACTTTGAACAATTGCATGTTTGTGTTTGAACTTTGATATTAGCAATATGGATATGTGTTTAAATTTTAAGAAAAGGTCTTTATTATATTTATTATAGATTGTTTTGCTTTATATTATTATTTTGTTTGGATAAATGTAAGATAAAATATTAGAATTGCCTTAAAATAAAAAATCCCGCCTAGGCCCCGCCCAGGCCCCCTAAGCGCTAGGCCCCCCTCGGCCGCCCGACTCCCGCCTAGCGCCTTTTAGAACATTGTTATTGGGGAATAAGGTTTGGGTTACCCCCACCAGCTGGTCCTGGATAACGACCCTGATTTTGCCCCTGCTAACGATTATGCCCCTGCTGACGATTCTGTCCATACCAAGGTAGCTGAAGCTGACGATTTTGCCCTTGCTGAGGCATCTGCTGATAATCCCTGTTCTGATTCTGGCCACGCCACTGCCCCTGATGGCCACCACGGTTCCTATTCTATTGACCACCCTGACTTCTCCCATGCTGAACTGAAGCTTAACCGACCCTGCTGGTCATCTCTGTCCCTTTTTCGACTCCCTTCCGGTTTAGAAGACCGAAAGTCCTGTCGCTCCGTCTCGATATTCTTAGCTGCATTAGCCACTGCTGACACGTCTGCAAACTTATTGTTAATAAGATGCTGGCGATACTTATAATGAATTCGTCACTTAAACTTCTCCGTCTGTTCCGCTGCAGTCCATGCAGAAGTTCCTGCAAAGCCTGCCAACCTGGTGAACCTCGTCATAAAATCTGTGATGGACTCGTCATCTTTCTGTCGAATAGACAGATAGTCTCTAGCATAAGCCTCTTTATCAGCAGCTTGGAAGTACTGCTGATAAAAGACCTCACAAAATTCCGCCCAATTAAGTGTCTCAGCATAATTTTCACTTTTTGTTGTTTTCATCGCTTTCCACCACCTCTGTGCATCCCCTTCCAGCTTGTAAGCAGCAAGCAGCACTCTCTGATTATCTGAACACCCTAACACATCAAAAATCTTCTCCAGGTGGGCAATCCAATTCTCTGCCTCAATTGGAGTCGGTGCTGAACTGAATGATTGTGATTTCTGCTTCTGAAACCTTTCCAACCATACATACATTGCAACCCCTTGCTGATCATGACCATCCGCATTCCCTTCCTCAATATTTGCATGCTGACCATTATTTTCCGGATTCTCTTGTTTAGGAATTTCTGGTGGCGGCTGCTGCTGCATTGCCTGTACAACCTGTGCCACCAACTGAGGTAAAGCCTGATTCATCGCCTGATTCACCAAGTTAGCCAGTTGAGCATTAATCTGATCATTAGGTCGTTCATTGGGTTGACCCTCACCTCTTCCCCTATTATTACCTCGCCTCCCAGCAACTCTAGCTGATCTACGAGCCATCTAAGAAAGAGATCACGAATAGATAACAAAGCAGATTAGAGACAGATTTGAATATAGTTGATATGATAGTTGAATAGAAAATCAAACAGAACAAAACCTAATCCAGAAGTCTACCCATAACTCATAGGTCAAACCTAAATAGATTTTCTACAAGAAAGAACTTGACTCTGATACCAACTCTGTAGCACCCCCTTTCCGAAATAGAAAGAGAGGTTACTCAAAACATAACAAAACTGATGAATTTAATAGCAAGAGCCCCAAAATAATAGTCTTACTATCTGATAAATACACAAGTTAACCATAATAAATCTCAAACTGTCTCAAACCACAATCTAAAATAATTATTACAATTCCAAATAAACTGACACATCAAGTCTAAACAAAATATTTCTAAATCATTGGAATGAATGGAGCTCTCATCACACTTGCCCTTGATCCCCCCTGATTACCTGCCGGAAGAAAAATACAACATGAGCCAAATGCTCAATACGGATATAGAATACAAATAATGAACCGAAATAACTAACTCAATTAAATGAAATGAAACGAAACGAACTAAAAGGAAACGAACAAAACTAACACAACGAAATAATAGGTTGAATCAAATGGCTGGGTATTATTTTATACCGAGCTCAGAACAAAACAGAAATATACCTTGCCACACAGGCAAGTCAAATAATGCCACATAGGCAAATCAAATAATGCCACGCAGGCAAGTCACACACATTGGACCGCGAATCCAATGCATGTAAAATCGGAAGGTGTGTTTGGCACAAACATCATCAATCCGCAGAACAGAACAGAAAACTAGGGTCGACCCATACGCCTCCCACAACAAAACACCAAATGGCCAACTCCCACCGGAGCACAAAACGGAGACGCCGTGGACTGATCACACCGCCACGGAAGGTGTCATGCTTCGGTGCCAAGAGGACATGCCTGTGGTAACCCCACATGTGGTTATAGCTCAGGTATACCCTACGGTATATTCTAACAAGGATATCATGTCACAACACATGCGACACAATATCAACACAAAGGGGTTTTAATATGTACATGCTAAACTAAAATGAATTATCAACTCAAAGTCCCCAAAAATACTAACATGCACATTACTACGAATATCAAAATAAATTTAGACATGTTGTACTAGTCTAAAGAGTACAACTATGAGTTCCAACTATGAACGCCAAACGAAACTATAACAATGAATTGACAAGGAATAATTATGAGAGGAAATACTAAATTTTGAAACAAATAACGAAACAAATAAATCAAAAACAAAATAGTCTCGCTGAAAGAGTACGGAATCCGTACCTGGATTAAGCAATGTAATACCCAAAATTTAAATAAGATTATGCTAATCTCCTTCAATCCGATCTAATAAAATAAAATAAAATTTATTACAAATTTACCCATTAACAACATAATATTGTTAAATTTATTATCAAGTAAATTTTATAATTTTATCAACAAGATTAACGAGTTTAAATTAATATACATAACTTTCAATTTGATTCGCTAATTCCGTTTATAAATTTTATGGCCAAATAATTATTAAAATAAATAAATAAATTTTTTTTTAATGAAATCACGCCTGCAGATTGCAAGCCTGCAATCAACTATATATATAATCTTTTTATATATTGACAAATCAATCATATATATATAACCTTAAACCATAACCTTAAACCATAAATCATGTTCTGAATTCTTTTTTTTTTAGCAGATTCAATATATATATATATATATATATATATATATATATATATACATATCTAGTCAAATCAATCATGCTTTTTCCAATTCTAAATCATGAAACTAAAAGAAGTTTGAAACAACAAAAAAAAAATCCTAGATAGCAGAAACGTATCAAAACAAAAAAAACGACAACTTGATAATCCTTTTCTGATTATTTCACACAACTTCTCTCACAATACAATAAGAGGCGGCTTGTTTTCCCTTTTTTTTTTCCGGCTGCTATCTCCCTCTCATAATCTTCCTCCAACTCGCGTAATGCCACTAAATTTAGGTCTAACTATTTATTTACTAATTAACATATTTTATTAGATCTCCAAATTATAAAAGAATTTTAAAAATACACAATTATAAATTAGACCCACACTTAGTTTGAAAGCCTAATTTTACCAATTTAATTTATCCACCACTTATTAATACATTAGCTCACATAAATTAAATAATTAGTTGACCTAAATAAAAGACGAAGTCCAATTAGAAAAATTAAAATATGCTTTTAAATGTTATTTATTTATTTATTTTTTTACTGGTATTACATTGTAGCTTGTTAGAAGGATGTCATAAAGTTAAAATTATCATCTCTAGGATTGTATTTCTCTTGGGCACAGAGGGGGGGGGTCTATATAATACATTAATGTAAACATGTAAATCTAAAATAGGAAAATTAGGAGTTAAAGAATTATTATGCTACCTCCTTACCTGATGACCTTTTTAACTCGGAGAAACAAGATTGAATTGGAGTCGTAGAAAAGCCAAGAAACAATTCGTTTTTTAAATTCAAAAAATAAAATTACCGACAAATTATTCCTTTTCCTTTTTGGAGTTGGAATATATATGTTGAGATAAATTATTCACAGAATGATGGTTTCCAATCTTCTACATCATGTATGCTTCAAAGCAAAACGCTCTAATACAGGATAGTTCAAGATCAAGCATCATATATATATGATACATTGCAGAAAATGTTTGCTATTGTGATTGTTAAAACATAATAAAAATTAATGCTTCATTTGGAGAAGAAAGGATTTTAAAGGAGACAACGTGATAAATGGTAAGAGTGCTATTTGTCATATCAAGAAGAAAGAGGTAGAAGACGCATTATTTTTCGATTTTGTACAAGTAGAATCCTCATTTGTTTGGATCTCAAGTGAGTTGATTCATCGTAATCATTTGACCATGCGTTACAAAGTTCCTATCACCATTCATTTATCAATTCTATATCCAGGGTTTTACATATGCATCTAGCTTATAGCTAATAGCCTTATGCAACCTTAAACAAAGACAAAGTCAAGTTTAAGAATTCCATCTGAATGCAACCTATGTGAATCAAATTCCAAGCAAAGCTGCAAGTGACCTGATAAGTAGGTAGTTGCTTTCATGTGGAGCTTTCCTTTCTCTCTTTCAGATAGATCAACAAATTTCTAAAATATTGCGTCTTCATTGATAGGTGCTGATTACTTTGTCCCCAATTTTTAGATGTGGTCTCTAGAGAACCTTTTTAACAACGCTAGATCCATTTCACTCTTAGCTAAATAGTTATCTTTATATGTATGTCTCCATGCACAAGTATGCATTTTTAAACTCAAGAATTCTGTTTTGTTCATTATCCTCTATTGTGTTTTTGTTGCAGATACCAGAGATGAAGGTGTTAATGGCATGACATGGGTAAGAGGGGAAACCGGTGAGCAAGGACTTCACTCTTTGAACTTTCAGTCTGTTGGTATGTTTCCCTGGATGCAGCAGAGAGTTGATCCAACATTCATCCGGAATGACCTTAACCAGCAGTACCAAGCCATGTTAGCTGCGGGTTTACAGAATTCAGGAAGCGGAGATTCACTGAGACAGCAATTGATGCAGTTTCAGCAACCTCCTGTGCAATACCTCCAACATCCAGGCATAGGCAGCCATAATCCACTGTTGCTGCAGCAGCAGCAAGTTATTCATCAATCAGCCCCTCCGCATATTCTACATGGACAAACACAATTGCTACCAGATAACCTGCCTAGACCACTGCAGCAACAACTTAACAGCCACTCGGAGGAACAACACAGTCATGCATATCCCGAGTCATATATGATTCAAAGTGATCTGCTCCAGCAGAGGCAGCAAGCAAATGTTTCCTCCCCATTTCCAAAAACAGACTTCATAGATTCAAACTGTAAAATATCAGCGTCTGTATCTCCTTCCAGTATTCAGAACATGCTGGGGTCACTAAGTTCCGAGGGGAGTGGGAATATTTTGAATTTCTCCAGAACTGGTCAGATCATGCTTGGTGAGCATCCACCCCAACATTCCTGGGTATCAAAGTTTACTTCTCCGCAAGTCCATACTTCTGCTTCATTGTCACTTCCCTCATATCCTGGAAAAGATTCTGCTCTTGAGCAAGAAAGTTGTAGATTGGGTGCCCATGGTCAGGCTCTTTTTGGTTCTAATATGGACTCCTCAGGGCTCCTTCTCCCAACTACTGTGTCTAGTGTTAGTACTTCAGTTGATGCTGATATTCCCTCAATGCCATTAGGGGCATCAGGGTTCCAGAGTTCTCTTTATGGCTTTATGCAAGACTCATCGGAGTTGTTGCATAGTGCAGGACAAGTTGACCCACCAACCCCTAGCAGTACATTTGTAAAGGTACATTCTGATTGCTGATTTTGTGTGTACAACTAATTTTTTTTTCTTTGAATTAGATTATTGGATGGATTTGGCTGTTTGCAGGTATACAAATCAGGGTCAGTTGGGAGGTCATTGGACATCACCCGATTCAACAGCTATCATGAGCTGCGTGAGGAGTTGGGTCAGATGTTCGGGATCGAAGGGTTGCTTGAAGACCCTCAAAGATCAGGCTGGCAGCTTGTATTTGTTGACAGGGAGAACGATGTGCTTCTCCTTGGAGACGACCCATGGGAGTAAGTACCTAATCGTAGTTAGTTCATCCAATACGTAAGTAATCCTTTTGTTGGATCTAGAGATTGTAATAAGGTATTTGGGGGTCCCATAACTTATATATCTGTCCTACTGAACTCTTGACCGTCTAAGGAGTTGTTCTCCTAGGCAACAAAGTTAATAGACCTTGATGAAAGTGTCATTGAACTGTCAGAGTCAGAGTTTTCCTCCCCCACCCAAGTCTACCGGATGGGGTTGTGCCTTTCCCCTTCTACTTAACAAGGTTACAGTAGGATTGCAAGTGGAATCATTTAAATTATTTGTTAAATGCTAATTTGTCTGCACGTTCAGTTCATACAGGTTTATGCTTATTTTTCATGGACTTACTATATAATATATATGTGCAGGGCATTTGTAAATAATGTCTGGTATATCAAGATACTTTCACCTGAGGATGTTCAGAAGCTGGGGAAGCAAGAGCTTGAACCCTTCAGCCAAAATGCAGGTGAAAGGATGATTAGGAACGGAAATGATGACCGAGACCTTCTTTCTGGAATGCGTTCTCTAGGGTCGCTGGAATATTGAGATGGACAAAACCAGATGCCTCGGTCTGAATCTCTACTTCGTAAGAATGCAAGAGATCTTCTCTAGTTTATTTCGTCCTAGTCTAGCTGTTGCTTTTGGTCCGTCTGACCATTCTCCAAGTCATTATTGCACGTGTCTTATAATATTGCACGTGTCTTATAATATTGCTTTAATACAACCCCAATTTACTAGGACATGGATGTTTCGATGATTTTAAGGATTTGAGATCATCAAGACACGACAGACTTGAGAATTAAAACATGTGGACCTTTTAAATTGAGTTTAGATTTATTATGCTTATAAATATGTTTATACCTGTAAGTGTTTGCTACTGTATTTCCTCTCTTTGCACTATGTTCTGTTTAAAGTTTAAGTTTGGATATGGAAATTAGTGAGCTTACATGAATGACTTAATTGTGGTGTTTTCTTTACACTAAAGAGACGGGCCATTTGGATTTGTTAACATTCAAATATAATTATGTCTAATTTTTTTGTTTTTACTAGTAAAAGCGAAAATCATAAAAATAGAAACAGCTACCAAACGAACTCGTAGGAATTGATATTTTCATTTCTACATTATTTCATCCATTCCGTCCTAACAACTAGGCTAACACCTTATAGGTCATGAATGAATGTGAATCTTATGAATAGAATATTCATGTGAGATTTTTTTTGCAGAAATATCATTTTTTTTTATATAAAAATATTGTCTCTCTTAAATTAAATAATCATTATATTTAGAGGTAATTATGAAATAAAATATAGTTTTAAAATGTAAAAATATTAAGACCACAAGAAGGAAAGAAAGTGAAGGTCAAAAAAAAATTCGTCTTGGAAAGACGGGGAGAGGAGGCTTGAAATGATATTTGGTCCACAACGGTGCGGCCTTAGCCCTTCATACTATTTTTAAATCAGAGCAAAATAAAGTTGCAAAAGTCTATAAAAAGGTCTACAAATTAGTAAACCTCCTAGTAATTGACTTCTAGTTTCATTCCTGTATAGATGAGCTAAACTTTTAAAATATAAATATACAAGTGAATGTTTTATTTCTTAAGGTGACAATTTTTTATTTTTTAGTTTTAATTTATGACTGTTTTTCTTCAAGAGTATATCTGGTGTCCACTAATTGTTGATACGATTGATATTTTTTCCTTATTATCTGTTATTATGTTGGAAAAGAATATCATTTCAATTTTTTATATTGTAATCTTTTTATTGTTTATAACAGTTTACGATTTTAATATATTTCAGCAGATTAGGCTGTGAAAAAGAATTGTGGGTGCAAATCCAGTTTACTTTTTTAGCAACAATTGAGCAATCAATTGCTTAGCTTAAAAGTGAAAAGTTCTGGACCAAAATTATAGCAAAATAAGTTTCAGGGAAAAGCACACTTGTCCTCATTTGCTTGCATGTTTGTTAGTAGAGGCTATTATTATTACCAGAAAACCGCAGGACACCATTTTTTAACATCATACCATATCAGTCAACAGAATATAAATAAAGGACGCCAATTTTAAATATTCTACACACTTGTGATTCATGTGAATTTCATGAAATTCTTATTTATCAATTTAATTAATTCTCCATGCTTCAAAAAGATGATGAACCAGTACCACCTTTATTTAGTGCAAATTATATATATATATATATATATATATATATATATATATATATATATATATAATTTTTGGCTAGTGGGGAAATCTATTGGCACCAAAAAGTCTAGTATATATCATGATGATTAAAGTTGCCTTTTAGAAAGAGGATAGATAATGTTTTATTGTCTGCAAATTACATCAAGTTTACCAACCAATATAATTGGCCAATGCTATATATATAATTTTAGTCTATACTACTTATTTCCCTCCCCTCCCCTCCCCTCAATTTACATGTGAATAACTTAAATGCTCTCTATATATACTATTTGTCTTTCATCCTCTCTATCCAAAACAAAAGCAAAACCACAATTTTCAGGCATCCTCCTACAAACCACTATAACACTACGAATTTTACTAGTTACCACATTATCTTTTGTTAAATTAGACATCCAGTTTTTTCAATATTAATTAATTTAATGTATAAATTAGAATATAATTATTTTTTTAAATGTAAATATTATTTTTACTGTATAACCCACTATTAAACCACTATAAGCATCGTTGCCACACCACCGACGCAACTCATTATTGTCACACTCGTAACATCTACCACCACGGCACCACCACATGAAAGGTAAGTATATTATCAATACTGTAAGTAAGGGTGTAAATGAACCGAGTCGAGCCGAGTATATAAGTTGCTCATATTTGGTTTACAAAATTTATCTAGTATAAAATAAAGTTTGATTGAACCTCGTTTAGTTACCGAACCGAACCGATCACAATCTCTTCTAATCGAGCTCGAGCACGAGCAATTTGAAATTTTTGAACGAATATGATCCATCAATAAAAATTACAATTTGAAGAGGTTCAAATAATTTATTAAACTTTAAAATTTTTGAATTGAGTGAGTACGAATCGAGTCCGAACTATTTGCTTATTTTACGGCGTTAACTCTAGAACCACCACCATACATTCCACTACAATAAGTAAAAACTAAGCAACCGACATTAATTGAAAATTTTGTGTTCAAACAAAAAAGAGAGGAAAATAGAAAAAGAAGAAGAAAAAGCTAACAAACCTTACATAGAAGAAAAATTGAGCAGGGAGAAGATGCTACTTTAGGCATCTTTTTGTCCTTTCATTCATGTCCATCAGCCGAAGTTATTGGGCCTAGCTAGCTACTAGCCTACTATATTATATAAATTAAATTAATATTAATATTAATATTAATAAACTCGATCGATCCCAATCCTTTTGCATGCCCATGCCCATGCCCATGCCCAGTGGTATCAAATCTATCTATCTATCTGGGACTGTTCTCATATTTTTCATGTCTGTCATAATTTCTTTTTTCCTTTAATTACAATTGCAATTACAATTACAATTACAATTAAACAAACCACCTGACTAGGTAATGAGTAGTGGTCAAGCCAAGCCCTCAAGGGCTTGTAAATTTTAAAACAAATAATAATTGTACGTGTCCATTTTTAGAATTTTCGCAAGAGGCTCAAGCCGGCATGGCCTGCAGTTGAGCTTTTTGTTGCATCTCCATGTGCCATAATCACATTCTTCTTTTCAAAAGGTTGCCATCACAATCAGGCCAATTCAATTCCATGCACTACTAAGGCACGTTTAGGAGGATCTAGCAAAGTGGCAAATATGTAAATTAATAAATTTATTTTAAATACAAGTAAAATTTATAAAAAGAAACCAAAACTAGTTTATGTTTTGAAATTAATTCATGGTTTTGTTTGAATATAGAAAAAAAAAAATTAATTTGAGACTTTGAGCATTTGGAGAATCATTATTGAACTATGATAAGTAATCGAAATAAGTTTCTAAATTGTATTTAAATATTTTTTATTTGATTTTCTTTTTAGTTTGAATTATGAATATTTATTACAATTTATAAATATTATTATAATTACTTAATATTACGATTAGTTCAAAAAATTTTTTACTAAAAATTTAACAAAAAAATTTAATTAAAATCCGCCCCTGCTTGTGCGTAAAATGCAGTAATAGTTTTTAGAATTTGATATGAATATAACTTTACATATCAAATTCTTATTTTGAAACATTGGGGGGGGGGATTTTTTAATAGATTAATTCAATATATATATAAGTGTAGTAGTATATTAGTATATTAATACTGGCCTAAGCCTTTGGTGAATTTATAAGCCTCGTGCGAGCACTTAAATGGATCAAGAAGCCTAGTAAGTATATTTGAAGCTAGAAAGAACCTGTGAAACTATTTAATGTCATTTACTATATTATTAGCAGCCAATGATTTGGTAGCAGCACGCACAAGAACAGCTGATACATGTGAATCCAACCAGCCACCAGGTATACAAACTTGTCTTTAATTCCCGCAAAAATTACAAACAATGAATTCTTTTACTTTTTTGTTTTTGTTGACATAATAATAATAATAATAATATATTATTATTATTATTTATTTATTTTTTATATATTAAAATTATGGGGGGTATTAGTATTATTCCAACCCATAATTTTAATATACAAAAAACAAAATACTATCATTTAGAGACTACCAAAAGCCGAAAGGAAAAGTAAAACTCATTTTGTGACTTGTGTATCATCCAGTATAAAACAAGGATATTCCCCCAATTCACTTCTTCATGGCATGGCATGTCATGGATGTTACATTTTCACACGGTGCTACAACAATTTTTATTGGGAGAAATATTATGAATGTACTCTGGTTAATCTCTCTATCACAGCTAAGGTCGTAAAATAAACTAATAAGTCATATTCGATTTATACTTATTTGACTAAAAATTTGATTTGAGTTCGACTCAAAATATAAATGATTCAAATATGAACAAATTTTAAAATTTGATAAATTGCTCAAACCTCTTCAAATTACAATTTTATATTGATGCTCGGATCATATTCCCTAGAAAAGTTCAAACTGTTCGGACTCGATTCTAGATTGTGCTAGACTCAATAGCTAAACAAGCCTCAATAAACCTAATTTCATATTAAATACTCCCTTCGTCCCTATTTAAATAACGTTTTAGAGTTTTTTATTTGTCCCTAATTAATTGACGTTTGTTCAAATATAGGAGAATTAATGATAATTTTTTTAAAATTACCCCTTATTACTCTACCTATTTTTTTGGTACTTTAAACTCTTGTGCTATGATAAATTAATGATTTAAGGATATTATAGACAATTGAGTACTATATTTAATGTTTTTTAATCATTATCTTAATTCTTGTGTCTATCTCTAAAACGTCATTTAAATAGGGACGGAGGGAGTAAATTTTATAAACTAAATCTGAGCAATTCAATACTCGGTGTTCATTTACGCCCTTAATTTTCTTAGCTTATAAAACAACTTATAATTTATTATTGATTTAAGCTCATTATTCAATAAGTTAAAGTATTCTGTTTGGCGTAATTTTTAAAGTTAATTTATTAAAATATAAATCGTAAATATTTTTTTTATTACTGAATACTTATTTGCCTTATGAATTGAACAGCCCACACCACAAACTGACAATGTGGATATATTTTAACCCAGTCAGTCAAAGATAGAAAATATTTATTTTCCCTTTTATTTATTTACTTTATTATTATTATTATTTTTTGTTCTCACTCAAAAAAAGAACTTGAATTATTTAAAAATAGTCTCGTGACCTTCCCCCATGTTTTCTCCTTCCCTCCTCTTCACTTCATCTGCCCCTCTTTCTCTCTCCTCCCTCTATATTTCTCTCTCATGAGTACTCAGATAACACGACCGGCGGGGAATCTTCAATTATACGGCAATATTACCAAACCAAACTCTACTTTTCCCTTCCTTAACAAACATTCTATCGGTTTTCCAATTTCCATGGTATTTTACTTTTTATCCCTTTTGCCCTTTCAATTTTAGCGAACATATATACACACGCAACTGTGTCTGTATATATGTTGTTATCATATTCTGTGCTGGTGGATATGCTAGATATTGTGTAGCACTTCAATTTAAGTTTTTCGATCTGTTCACATTTGCAGCTTTTTTAATTTTCTCATTTCCTCATTTGGGAGTAGGATTTAATTGCCAAATGTTGAACCTTTTCTTATTTTAATGCTTGTTTCTGGGTTGATCTCTGCTTCGATTCAGTGGGTTTTTGGTTTCCACCACTGTAGCATTTCTGGAATTGCTGGGAAATTTATGTTGAACCTAAGTTCAAGATCTTGTTTTCTAAAATTTGCTTATTATTACTTAGTAAATTATAACTTAGGGTTCATTGTATTTATGTTTTCCCTCTTGAGCTCATTTTTTTAAAGTTGGGTTTTTGACTACATCACCAATTGAAATAGTGTACTAGTTTTTAAATTTTTTCTGGGCTGTGGTTTTTTAGTTTGTGATGATTATTTAAGTTTTTGTTTTAGGAAGCTTTCGTATAATTTTTAAGTAACTTCAAAAGTTTGTAAACTATTGATTTGAAATTGGATATTCTAATTGATTGTAAAAATAATACACGAGCTTTGTTTTGTTTTGTCAGCTTCTGAGTTTGATGAATCTAATTGAAAAGCCTTGACTTTAGAGGGACTAGTTAGGACGAAGAATTGCTTATTTAGAGAGTAGCTGTGTATAGAAGAAAAATATTGGACTACTAGGAGTCCAGGATTTTTTCGGTGGAATGACATCTGATTTACCACCAGTTATGTCCCAAAGTATGAGATCAAGCAGGTCCTCCTTTGGCTCAAGTAATGGGTATGAAACTCCCTCGCGGAACTCTGTTATCTCAAATGGGGATGGTTATGACAGTGATGGCTCCAATTTCGCACCTCCGTAAGTTGATTTTTTTAGCTTGAACAATGTGGAGATTTCCAGTTCTTACGTTCCTTTACCATAGGATAATCAGTGACATTTCTCCATACATGGGCAACTTATTAGTTCTGATTAATTAAAAACATTTGTAGCTCATATGCCAATATGAAAAAGTCTAATCAGAATAGATTTTTAACTTCATTTCTTGCAGTACACCAACGACTCTGTCAAGGGCTATGCCAGAAGAACTCTCTGGTGCTATACCCTTAATTGATAAATTTCAGGTGAGCATTGTTTAGATAAAATATATCAAGCATAATTTTTTTTTATCACTTTCATTTAGGTAGACCAATTATTGTTAAAACAACTACCACATTTTACTAAATGTCCGATCTTTTTATTTTGTCTTCTGCTTCCTTTTAAGGTCAATTTTGTGAAAGTTTCTTATTGTTTTATTACATTTCTTTTAGGTAGAGGGATTTTTAAGGGCGATGCAGAAACAGATTCAGTCTGCTGGAAAACGGGGATTTTTCTCTAAAAGATCCGTGGGCCCACAAGTCCGAGAAAAATTCACATTTGAGGACATGTTGTGTTTCCAAAAGGTAAGAATAAGCTGTTTAAATTAAATTCGGTAATATGTTTTGGAAAATAATGATGAATCGAAGATTATATTTTGAACTTGACAGGATCCTATCCCGACTTCACTACTGAAGATAAACGGTGACCTAGTTAGTCGGGCAGTGAAATTATTCCAGATGATTCTGAAGTACATGGGAGTTGATTTCTCTGATCGAGTGACTCCAACAAGCTCAGATGAATGTATAGAGCTTGTTGGGAAACTATATAAGCAGGCTCTGAAGCGTTCGGAGCTTCGAGATGAACTTTTTGCACAAATTTCAAAGCAGACAAGGAATAATCATGATAGGTACTAGTATTCTTATTGCACATATTAAGGGGGGCAAGAGCTACCTCACCTTTTTTCTTGGTGTGATTTTTCTTTATTCTTCACTCGTATTTGTCTGTTCTCAAATTCATTTTCCATATACAGGCAATATTTGATCAAAGCATGGGAGCTGATGTATTTATGTGCGTCTTGCATGCCACCTAGCAAGGATTTTGGCGGATTTTTAACGGAGTATGTTCATAATGTAGCACATGGTGTCACTACTGATTCTGAGGTGCAAGTCCTTGCATTGAACACACTGAATGCTTTGAAGCGTTCTATCAAGGCTGGTCCGAGGCATACAATACCTGGACGTGAGGAGATTGAAGCTCTTTTGACTAGGAAAAAGCTTACAACCATAGTGTTTTTCTTGGATGAAACTTTTGAAGAAATCGCCTATGACATGGCGACAACTGTAGCTGATGCAGTTGAGGTACTGCTCCACTTTCCTATACTAATTTATTACTTTATACCTATATAGTATGGATTTTTTAAGCTACAATCAGAACCTGATTATATAGTGACCTATTTGAGATTTGCAAACGTAATATTTTTTGGTACTGAATATTAATGGTAGAGCAAGTAAATAATGTACGGGACCTCTTTTTGAGACTGCTTAACTAGTTGTATGGAGTCCATGTAGTTACTGACAATGCATTATTATATATTGGTTGTGCAGAAAAGAGTATATTATAAGGATGTTTACTTAATAGTCACAAGATTTTGTAGTATTGATTAAACAAAAGAAGAAAAAAGAATCTGAGGAAACTTGGTTATCTTGCTTCTTATGCAGTTATGCTCCAATAGAAGGTTCTTGTGTTTGGTTTTAGCCTTGTAGGGAAAGTTCTGTATCACCAGAACTGCTCAGGAACAAAATCTACATCATAACTTGTAAAGTCTATCTATGAATACCTTTTAACAAAAAAAATGTTTAATGGTCTAAAATGTAGAACTGGATACAAATTGGTTTACTGGTGCACATGTTCAGCTGAGCATGTCTGCATAACGTCCCAACTGTATTTGAACTGGATATAAATACCTTTGTGGTGTAAATGCTGGAAATTTCTCAGCTGCTCTTCAATAACGTTCCATCTGGCATCCACTTTTGCTTTCTTCAAAATTTCATTAAATTCATCCAGCAGTTAACTGGTTTTTCTTAATGGCATTTCCACTCAGGAGCTTTCAGGGATAATTAAATTGTCAGCATATTCTAGCTTTAGTCTGTTTGAGTGCCGCAAAGTTGTTACTGCTTCTAAATCTCCTGATTCTGGAAATGGTATATATTAACCTTCTTAATTGTTTTCTAATTTAAAATTTCTACAATAACTTTCTAAAACTTGTAGTTACTTACTATGCACTTGTTCTTTAGAGGAGTATATTGGATTGGATGATAATAAGTACGTTGGAGATCTCCTGGCAGAATTTAAGGCAGCAAAAGACCGAAGTAAAGGAGAAATATTGCACTGCAAGCTGACATTTAAAAAGAAGTTATTTCGGGAATCAGATGAAGCTGTGGCAGACCCAATGTTTGTACAATTATGCTATGTTCAGGTATTTAAACTATAAATTACTTTCATTATTAGTAATTGATAGTTGACATTGAGGGTGTAAATTGTAGTTCAAGGTTTTTTTTTGACAAGTCTACATTGTGGTTTAAGTTATTTTGTAATAAACTTTGGTGTTTCTTGTTGTATTGTCTCAGTTGCAACATGATTATATATGGGGCAATTATCCTGTTGGAAGGGATGACGCTGCACAGCTTTCTGCTTTGCAGATTTTGGTTGAAATTGGAGTTGTTATTGGTCCTGAATCATGCACGTTAGTACTTGGTTTACTTCTTTACTTCATAGAGTTTGTTGTCCTTTTGTTTTTCATATATCTCCTTTCTGAATAAGTTTTAGCTGTGTTAGTGTATTATTATTCATTTTCATCTTCTACTTGTTACGTGCTATTAAAGTTTTAAATCATGTCCATTCTGATGTAATGTGTAGATCAAAAATATTATTTTTTAGGTCTTTTAATTTACTTTATGTTGTTCCTAATGTATTTACCTGTTTATATTGTTCTCAGTGACTGGACATCACTCCTGGAGCGATTTCTACCCAGACAAATTGCTATAACTCGAGCAAAGAAGGAATGGGAATCGGATATCCTTAAACGTTATGGTTCTATGGTAAGAGCCAAATATTTTGAAATTCCAATTTCCTGAGAGAGGGTGCTTTAAAGAATCTTGTCCATACTTTTCACTTTCTGTTCAATTGTGGGTTATATATTGATAAAATACTTTATCTACATATAGAATTACAAACTACTACATTAGTTTTACTTAGGATACTATTTGCTTCCCATATAAGAAAATCCTTTTTAAGTAAAGTACGATCATATAAGTGCCACTATCATTTTCCTTTGTTTCCTCATTTCTCAATTTAATTTTTGAAATTTGTGTTTTGTATGCGCATATATACGCTGTCGGATTAGTTCTGGAAACTTATAGAAGAGATGTTGACAACAATGCTTTCAAGAACATCTATATATTCTTTAAGATGATTCTTTTGGCTATGTAGGAAAATCTAACAAAAGATGATGCAAGGCAGCAATTTTTACGCATTTTAAGAACTCTACCTTACGGGAACTCGGTCTTCTTCAGTGTTCGCAAGATTGATGATCCCATTGGACTTCTGCCAGGAAGAATCATTTTAGGCATAAATAAGCGTGGGGTAAGTTTTAATTATTTGATTGGTCTGCATACACTAGTATTTATTCTCTCTATTATAGGCTTGTAGCTTTACTTACCACCCCCGAATATCCGTCTCTTTGCTGCTCTATCTCTAGGTTCACTTTTTCCGTCCAGTGCCAAAAGAGTATCTACATTCTGCTGAATTAAGAGACATTATGCAATTCGGAAGCAGTAATACCGCTGTATTTTTTAAAATGAGAGTTGCTGGTGTCTTGCATATATTTCAGTTTGAAACTAAGCAGGTTGTGAACATCTGTCTTTTCAATTTAGGATTCAGCATTGGAATTTTATGCTTTTTAGGTTTTTGTTGTTCGTCCGTTGAATAGCTTTTACCTGTCATGCAGGGAGAGGAAATTTGTGTTGCCCTTCAAACACATATAAATGATGTTATGTTACGCCGCTACTCTAAAGCGCGGTCTGCTTCTAATGGCTCATTTAATGGAGATCTTTCTAATAATGTTAAGCCTCCAATTGTAAATGTTAATGAGAAACGTGTCGAGGAGTTGTCCAAAGCTCTTGAAGAATCCCAAAGGGATGCTAATCAAGTAAGTTATTTGGACTGCTGAACAAGTTCATACTTTCCATTTAAAAAAAAAAAATTCTTTTATCTTTTATCATGGGAAATTAGCAACTCCATTAAATTACCATCCAATAAATTATTAATTGAGGGAGGAACATATGTGGACTGATAAAAGTCTCATTTCATATGTCCAAGGTTGTTTTTCTTCTGTACTATATATTTCCCTGGGGACCTGGGTTGTCTTTGATTGGAGGAGTACATATCTACTATAATGCACTTGATCATTTGTACGTTTTAGATTGACTCTATGGGTGGAGAACTGGAGATGGTCCCGATGATGTTTGTTTTTCTCTCTGAAAGGCAAAAAGCTCTATTTGTTAGTGAATATGTAATCTTTAAGTGATTTTGTTCATTTCTCTTATTTGTTGCATGTTTATTGAGCTCTTTTACTGAAATTAAATATGATCTGAAGATGGAGTTCAATTTTGAAGTTCCCAGTTTGTTTTTACTCCTAAAAGAGCTGTTTCACTTGTTACAAAAATGACCATCTGTTGTTTAAATCTCTTACTCACTCGGCTAACTATAAATACCAGTTGCTGGGAGCTTTACGTGAGAAACAACAACAAGAAGATGTTATACAAGATGAACTGGAGCGCTTAAAGGATATCTTGAATTCTGAGAAGGATAATGTAGCAGCACTTACCTGTGATCGTGATAAAGTCAGATCTCTGTGTGATGAAAAAGATTCGGCTCTTCAGGTCCATATCTCTCTGTATATGAAGTTAGAACACTGATCAATTTATTCAGTGCCTTGTTCCAAAATTCATTCTTGTAGGCTGCTCTGCTGGAGAAGCGGAACATGGAAGTTAGGCTTGCAAAACTAAGTAAGCCAGAGTTGGAGAACAACACTAAAAAGGAGTTGGTCGAGGCAACTAATCAGGTAGATTTTGTTAAAGTATACACACACACATATATTCTTGCTGTCAGACCTACTGCTTCGTTTTCAATCATTGACTGACACATGCTTGATTTAGTGTTGACACTAGTCTTGTTCATGTAATTGAAATCCATCACTTGGTTTCTAATGGTTAAGTAATTGATGTTACAAGTAGGTATTACAAAAGATCCAAGATGAGTTAAAAATTCGTAGTTCAGAATTGCATGCAGCAGAAGAAGCTAAAAAGAGACTGATGAATGAAAAACTATTCTTGGAAGAGAAAATTTCAAGGGTTGAGAAGAAGAAGAGTGATGAGGTAATGATTTCGTATCTTTTTCTTTTCTGGACAAACATATGTATGCCTTGTACACTCTTTAACAATTTTTTGTGGCTGTTGAAATCCAGTTACTGGGTATTGAGAAGAACTTTGAAGAACAACACAAGGCCTTGAAGCTCCAAATTATTGAACTTGAGAAGAAGCTGGAAGACGTCAGACAGAAAGTTGTCGTGGCAGAGTCCAGTATGGCAATCAAAGATAGAGAGTTGTCAATGTTGCAAATCGATCTGAAGGAATTAGAGGAACTAAGAGAAATGAAGGAGGTGACAACCTTGTACCATCATTTTGGGGAAATATTCTTGTCTTCTGATTTTCATATAAAATTTTATCCTTTATTTTGCATCTAAATTACAAACGGTTCTAGATAATACGTTCTTGCTTTCAGGATATTGATAGAAAGAATGAGCAAACAGCTGCAATCTTGAAAATGCAAGGGGCTCAGTTGGCTGAGTTAGAAGCACTTTACAAGGAAGAACAAGTATTAAGGAAGCGATATTTCAACACAATAGAAGGTTGTAGTTGCATATCTTTTGTCCTATATTACTTTTATTATAATTTTTGTTTGTAAGATGTCATGTTTCCTAATGGTGGCACAAATGCTGCACCTGATGTGTATATATCTCAGATATGAAAGGCAAGATTAGAGTCTTCTGCCGATTAAGGCCTCTCAATGACAAAGAAGTTGCTGAGAAGGAAAAAAGTGTGCTTACGAGTGTTGATGAGTTCACAGTTGAGCATCTGTGGAGAGATGATAAAACAAAACAACATTGTTATGATCGCGCCTTTGATGGAAATGCCACCCAAGAAGACGTATTTGAGGATACCAGGGCAAGTTGAATGAAATTGCTGATTCAGTTTGAGTGTTGCATTTCTGCTAGTTGCCTGTTATAGTAATTCAATATTTGACATTGTTTATTCTCTGATGCAGTATCTGGTGCAATCTGCTGTTGATGGATATAATGTTTGCATATTTGCATATGGCCAGACGGGTTCCGGGAAGACATTTACTATTTATGGATCTGATAGCAATCCTGGACTTACCCCCTTGGCTACTTCTGAACTATTCAAAATTTTGAAGCGGAACCATAACAAATTTTCATTCTCCTTAAAGGTACACCAGTGGATGTTGTAGGTGTTATCATCTATAACAATCTAGTATAGACTATAGTAGCTAAATATTGTTACATCACTATCTTTTTCTTTTCTATTTGTTTATGTGGATATTGGACATCAATATTACTAGTTCAGGGGATTTTTCAAGTTGCATTTAATGGATGATTTATGCATCTCTTTTGGCTCTTTATATTATATGTGAATATGAGTTTCTTATCACACATTCACACCATGTTTCTCCATGTTAAAATAACTTCAATTTACGTGGTGCTATTTATAATGGTAATTGGTGTTGTGCTCATGCAGGTATACATGGTGGAGTTGTATCAAGATACATTGATTGATCTTCTACTACCAAACCATGCAAGGCGCCCAAAAATAGATATCAAAAAAGATTCAAAGGTAACCAATGTTGATTGATGATTGCATATGTTTCCGTAAATTGGATGCTACATATAGGTGAATGGATATATCATATCGGAGATCTATTTCAACTTTTTATCTGTAGTTAATGCTTCCTTTTAAACTTTTAGCATGTTAACAAGAACACATTATTGATTGATTCTAATAATTTGTAGTGTTGAAATATTTAGGGCATGGTATCTGTAGAAAATGCGACTATTGCATCAATTTCAACGAATGACGAGCTAAAAAGTATTATTAAGAGAGGATCTGAGCAACGTCATACTACAGGGACTCTGATGAATGAAGAGAGTTCAAGATCTCATCTTATACTTTCAGTTATCATTGAGAGTACAAATCTTCAAACCCAATCCGTAGCCAGGGGAAAGGTATATTTTAATGTACTGTGAATTAAGTTATGTTATCTTGTTTGAGTGCAGGTGCATGCATCTGCATTTTCTGTTCCTATCCTTTGTCATGAATTTAAAAAATGCTGCAATGTCTATTGTAAATAAAAGAATATCAAATGTAGCGTGAATGAAGATGGGAAAGAAGATACAGTGCTTTGACCTGGAGAACATATTGTGCTTGTTTTTGCAGATGAAAAATCACTTGTTAATTCATCTTTACATGACCATTTTATGTCTCCTGTGCAGCTAAGTTTTGTAGACCTTGCTGGTTCTGAAAGAGTGAAGAAGTCGGGGTCTACTGGTAGTCAGCTAAAGGAAACTCAGAGCATCAATAAATCACTTTCAGCACTTGGTGATGTCATCAGTGCCTTATCTTCTGGTAGTCAGCACATCCCCTATAGAAATCACAAGCTGACAATGTTAATGAGTGATTCAATTGGAGGCAATGCTAAAACACTGATGTTTGTTAACATATCTCCTGCTGCATCAAACTTGGATGAGACTTACAATTCTCTCATGTATGTTATTCCTACCTTTAACATATCATCTCTTCTTTAGTCATTTTCATTGAAATTCTAGAAGTTCGGATAGATCAGTTTAACTATTTTAGATTGGTAAGGTATCCTCGTGTTAACTAACGTTAGTTGGTGCTTCTTGAAATAGATCATGACTTCTATCTAAGCCGTAAAACTAAATTTGAGTGATTATAAATGAAAGAGAATTTATTCCTCTCCCTAGATGGTTTTGAATAAATTTCAGATCCAACTGATATACTCTCTCCGTCCCAGGATAAAAGTCTTTATTACTATTTTGGGTAGTCCCATGTTAAATGTCCACTTTTCTTTAATAACCAAATTTTTACACAACTTTTCCTATTATACCCTTGACATTAAATATCGTATACTTTTCTTATTCTAATTCTCTCTCCATATTTTATAAGTATAATTAGTTATGTGTTGAAAATATTTTGAATTGAAAAGTTAGAAAGTCACTCTCTCACCTGCATTAGAAATGATTAATGAAATATTATTATGGACAATTTTGTCATTTCATTCCTCTTCTTAATATGCGTGAAAAATTCACCAGGACTTTTATCCTGGGACGGAGGGAGTATTTTGTAATTCTCAACTCCACAGCTTGAATTATTAACATTTCTTTAATCTTGATTTTATCACTAGTCTGATATATACTAAACATTGATTTGCTATTAAAAACTAATCTAAAAAAACCACCTGTTTGTTTATTTTTCTTCACTTGTCTTGTTTTGGCATATCAGATACGCATCAAGAGTTCGATCAATTGTGAATGATCCTAGTAAAAATGTGTCATCGAAGGAAGTGGCTCGTTTGAGGAAACTTGTGGCATATTGGAAGGAGCAAGCGGGTAAGAGGGGCGATGAAGATGATCTAGAAGAGATTCAAGAAGAACGGGCAGCAAAAGACAAAAGTGATGTCCGCCATTCCATGTAAAGTTGGTTCGTTTTATTAACTTGAAGGAACGCTTTGTTCCAGACGAGGTGGAGAATACTCTTTATGATTGCCAGGGAATGACCGTTAGCGAGGGCTTGGGCAACATCTGACCATGTAGAGCATGTGACATTCCTGTATGAATTGCTACTCTACTAATGTTAATACTACTACAGTTTTATCAAAATTTTGGTCCAGACAAAAGAAGGGGTGTAGGCTATACTCGGATTAGAAATTGAAAAAGTTATTGTTGTATAGTACGTAATGATGTGTATTTGAATCCAATTTAACGAATGAATGTCAAATTGGATATCCTTGTCTTCTCAATTTTATTACAATACTCTTCTCACTTATTGTTGGAAATGCAAAAGTCACTAGAAATTGCTAATTGGAAAATGATCTTTTTAGTGGACTTTTTTATTGCAAGTTTGGTAATATTTTACGATGTATTTGGTAGCAACTGAAATTTGGCTGAAATATAGTGTAGGGACTCTTGCTAATTTCCACAATCGTACAACCCCAGTTTGAAGAAATGCCTTAACCATTTACACAATTGCAAGGTCTAAATCATAAATCACACACAATTATCACTACTACTCAACAAATCATACACAATTGCAAGGTCTAAATCATAAATCATACACTATTTCAATTTTACATGGGAATATGGATTGAAATGAATACAACGCCTCAACTCTGTCACTTCAAATACTAAAAGTTTGTCATGACTATTATTAGGCAGGCCTGTGTGAATTTTTAATGACTTAATTTTGAATACTTCAGGACTTGAATCCTACCCGAATTTGTACAAATTATATTATAACAATAACCAGTTGTGGTGTGATCAATTTGGAGCAGCATCTGGAGCCTATACATCTTTGAAATTGAAAATTAATATAAAATTATTATTGATATTTTGAAGTCAACTCAAGATATTTTTAACCTCAAAATTTATATAAATTTATCTAATTTTAATCAATATAATTATACAAACAATAAAATAAGTAAAAGGTAGTAATAATTATAGTATTATTATTTTGTAGTTTTCAGTGAATCATATTAATTTAAATTTAAAAATATATCAAATTGTCTCTTGAAAGTCTATAATAATCCTAATGGAGTAACCAACGTTCTTAGAACCGGACCAATCATCGAACCGATAGATGGAATACTGGTCCAACCAGTGGTCGAATCGCTATTGACCCAGTGACGCCATTAATATATAAAAATATATATTATTAATAATTAATAATTTTTTTAAAAATCTCATTTTTAATGAACTAAAACATAATAAAGATGAGTTACAATATTAATAAAAGTAGTTAATTTTAATATTAAATTTTTTTTTATAAAAAAAATAAATTAAAAACCGAGTCAACTGGATCAATTAACCGAGTTTACCAGTTGGATCACCGGTTGGACCGGTGCTCCAAGGGTCAACCCGAGTTTTGACCAAAATCGGGTTATTAGTCCAAACTAGACTGAAAGACAGATCAATTTCAATTTTTACCGATTCGACCGCAAGTTCAGTCCGAATTTTAAAACACGGAAGAATTACTCCATGTAATCATATTTAAGCTTTATGATTTTTGGAAACTACCTCTGTTCCAAATTATATTATTAATAATTTTTGAAAGTTAATTCGAAATATTTTCAAACTTAAAGTTGAGATTATTCATTAAAAATTATATATAACAAAAAAGAAATAAAATAAAATTAAAGAAATACACCATTGTATTGACTAAAATCAATGTTTTAAAAACCAGACCAGATCGGCGATCGGACCGATAAAAATCGAAACTGGTCCGTCTTCCGATCCAATTGGACCAAGTGAACCAATTTTGATCAAAACCCAAGTTGGCCCGTTACTACCGGTCCAACCGGTAAACCCGATTAATTGACCACTGGTGATCCATCCACCGGTATCTTTTCCAATTCGATGAACGGTCCGATTCTAAATACCTTAACTAAAATAAAGTGAAATTTAATTTTATAAAACCTCTCCCTCTGTTACAGTCCCATCGTCATCTCATATCTCATAAATATATATACTTATTCAAATTTACTTGAATGTGCATATATATATATATATATATAATTATTATGTATTTTACATGTTTGTGATTTACATTATTATTTTTGCATTGTTAACCTATTTGAAGTCGGTCGGAACAAATCAATTTCACCAGGTACTCTGCACCGCATTCATCAGGTACCTTACACCTCTCTCTAAATATATATATACTTATTCAATTTTATATTCAATTTTACTTGAATGTGCATATATATATATAGTTATTATGCATTTTACATGTTTGTGATTTATATTTCTATTTTTGCAGACTGTTAACCTATCGGAGGTCGGTCAGAACCAATGTTCTAAAAGGCGCTAGGCGGGAGGCAGGCGGCCGAGGGGGGCCTAGGGCCTAGGCGGGGCCTGGGCGGGGCCTAGGCGAGATTTTTTATTTTACGACAATTTTAATATTTTATCTTATATTTATCAAAACAAAATAATAATATAAAGCAAAACAATTTATAATAAAGATAATAAAGGCCTTTTCTTAAAGTTCAAACACATATCCATATTGCTAATATCAAAGTTCAAACACATATCCATATTGCGAATGTCAAAGTTCAAACACAAACATGCAATTGTTCAAAGTTGAAACATATTTTTAACGTATTAGTTTTATTTATAAACAAGATTGCTATTAAATAATAAAATTTAAAATTTCAAGAATTTAATTCAATATTAAAACTTAAGAAACTAAACATTAATTTAAGAATTATAAAATTGAATTAAACTAAATATTACAAATGTATCTTCATTTATATAATTTGAAGTTGGTACAAGTTCAAAAAATTACAACTATAATAAAATTATTCATTTTGACTTGATATTGTTCACTTCTTGTTGTGATTTGATATGCTACAACCTGTATTATGAGTATGGTAAATCATTAGAAAAATAAATATATCAAGATTTGGTTTGGGTAGTTATTAAAATAATAAAAAAACCTCCGCCTAGAACCCGCCTAATTTTCTAGAGGGATTTTTTTGTCGCCTTGGGCCTAAGTGAGGCGCCTCGGGGGCTTAGAGGCGCCAAGGGGGGGCCTAGGTCCTAGGCGGGGCGCCAAGGAGGGGCCTAGCGCCTAGGCGGGGATTTTTAGAACAGAGGTCAGAACAAATCAATTTCACCAGGTACTCTGCACCGCCATCATCAGGCACCTTACGCCCAACTCTAAATATATATATTATGCATTTTACATGTTTGTGATCTATATTTTTATTTTTGCATTGTTAACCTATCGAAAATCGGTCGGAACAAATCAATTTCACCATTTTTAGGGCTTTCTGCTAGTTATATAAGATTTGTACGACAATTTAGTAATTTTTATTTTATAATTATTATTACCATTTATTATAATATTTTAAAGATATTTTTTAATATTTATTATGTATTAATTAAAATTAAAAGAAACATATCATATTTGTGTTTGGTACAAAATATTATGATAAGTACCTCTACTAGGTACAAGTAATGTATTCAAAACTCCATAGCTAAGAGTAGTGGTTACACTTTATGAAACATGATGATTTTATATGTAGCTGAACTAATGGCCAATGAAAATAATATTGATTCAATGCTTCAGAAAGTTGATGATCTGCTTTATAAACATCTAATTGATGGATTAATTTTAGCCTCATAAATGGACTTTCGAAAATCTAATTATTATATATGCATTTGAAGACTTAATAGAGATAAAATTATATGAACAATATCAGTAACATATTGTATTTCTTGGGACCTTTCAATCTGCAAAGGAATTGAAATTGAGTTCTAATGATTATAATTAATCTGGTAAGAGCAGTATGATAGCAATTACAAAAGAAAACTGGATTGTGCAAAGATGATGCATTTGTTTTTGAAGGTGAGAAATTTAAAAATTATGATATAAATATCAAGGTAATGCAGAGTTATACAGTTATTCTTTAGTCTTGAGCAGCGGATGGTACATAAAAATGGTGGTCCAAAGAAATTAAACGGAGTCGACTGTGAGAAGTGTCATGGCATTAAGCGTAGGTAAAGCAAAATTGAGAGAAGAAAATTATCTTGTATTACACAAAAATTTGAATTTTTTTTTCAATTTAAGCATGCTAGTTACAGGCTCTTCTGCATCTTATGGTATTACATTTAGTCTAATGTTATTCTCTTTTATTATATTTAGAGAGATTTTATTATATTTAGAGAAAGGCGTAAGATACCTGATGAGATATGAGGACGATGAGACTGTAACAGAGGGTGGATGTTTTATAACAGAGGGAGGCCTTCGGAAGATGGGCCTCAAAATTATATTTCACTTTATTTTAGTCAAGGTTTTTAAAACTGGACCGTTCATCAAACCGAAAAAGGTACTGGGTGAATGGATAACCAGTGGTCGAATCGTTATTGACCCAGTGACGTCATTACTATATATAAATATATATTATTAGGAATTTTTTAAAAATATATATTATTAATATACTAATTTTATTAATTACAAATAATATATATTTTTATATATTAATGACGTCACTGGATCAATAACGATTCGACCACTAGTGATTCATCCACCCGATACCTTTTCTGGCTTGATGAACGGTTCAGTTTTAAAAACCTTGACTAAAATAAAGTAAAATGTAATTTTGAACCCCATTTCCGGAGGGGCATCGTCCAAGGCCTCCCTCTGTTATAAAACTTCTCTTCTGTTACAGTCTCATCGTCCTCATATCTCATTAGCTACGCCATCTCTAAATATCTCTAAATATAAAAAAAGAGAGAATAACATTAGACTAAATATAATACCATAAAATGCAGAAGAGCCTATAGTTAGCATGCTTGAATTGAAAAAAATATTTTTTTTTTCAAATTTTTGTGTAATACAAAATAATTTTGTTCTCTCAATTTTGCTTTACCTATGCTTACTGCCATGACACTTCTCACAATCGAACTCACTACTAAAGAATAACTATATAACTCTGCATTACCTAGATATTTATATCATAATTTTTAAATTTCCCACCTTCAAAAACAAATGCACAGATTGAAATTTTAATGATAAAATGCATCATCTTTGCACAATCCAATTTCCTTTTGAAATTGCTATCATACTGCTCTTACCAGATTAATTATGATCATAACAACTCAATTTCAATTCTTTTGCAGATTGAAAGGTCCCAAGAAATACAATCTGTTACTGATATTGTTCATATAATCTTATCTCTATTAAGTCTTCAAATGCATCATTTCCTATGAAAGTTCATGTATATAATAGTTAGATTTTCGAAAATCCATTTATGAGGCTAAAATTAATCCACCAATTAGATGCTTATAAAGCAGATCATCAACTTTCTGAAGCATTGAATCATATTATTTTCATTAGCCATTAGTTCAGCTACATATAAAATCATGCTTCATAATGTTTAACCACTACCCTTGGAATGTGCACGAGTTAAATTCCTTTGCACCAGAGCTCCTCTATGGAGTTTTGAATACATTACTTGTACCTAGTAGAGGTACTTATCATAATGTTTTGTACCAAACACAAATTTGATATTTTGATATAATTATTTTAATTTTAATCAATACAATAATAAATATTAAAAAATATCTTTAAAATATTATAATAAATGATAATAATAATTATAAAATAAAAATTACTAAATTGTCATACAGATCTTATATAACTAACAGAAAACCCTAAAAATGGTGGTGCAGATTCTATCTGGTGAAATTAATTTGTTCCCCGACTTCCAATAAGTTAACAGTGCAAAAATAAAAATATAAATTACAAACATATAAAAAGAATAATAACTATATATATATATATATATATATATATATATATATATATATATATATAGTCCCCTTCAGTTGAGGGATCCCTCAAATAATGTTATTTAAGGAATAGTGCGCTCAACCGTTAGATCTGTTTTAATAACTTTATGTGGCTGAGATTTTACATCTTATGTGTTGCATTGAATAACCGTTACATTGGATGTGTTGGGTTTTGAAAAAACATGTTTAAAAAGATGTAAAATCTCAGCCACATAAAGTGATTAAAACAGATCCAACGGTTGAGCGCACTATCCCTCAAATAACACTATTTGAGGGATCTCTCAACTGAAGGGGACTGTATATATATATATATATATATATATATATATATATATATATATATATGCACATTCAAGTAAAATTGAATAAGTATATATATATTTAGAGAGAGGCGTAAGGTACCTTATGGTGCAGAATCTACCTGGTGAAATTGATTTATTTCGATCGACTTCAGATAGGTTAACAGTGCAAAAATAAAAATATAAATCACAAACATGTAAAATGCATAAAAACTATATATATATATATATATATATATATATATATATATATATATATATATGCACATTCAAATAAATTTGAATAAGTATATATATTTAGAGAGAGAGGCATAATTATCTCTATTAAGTCTTCAAACATTTCTTGGGATCTTTCGATCTGCAAAAGAATTGAAATTGAGTTATTATGAGTATAATTAATCTGGTAAAGCAGTATGATAGCAATTACAAAAGGAAACTGGATTGTGTAAGGATGATGCATTTTATCATTTTACTTCCAATCTGTGCATTCTTTAGTATTGAGCATAACGGATGGTACATAAAAATGATGGTCAAGAGAAATTAAACAGAGTCGATTGTGAGAAGTGTCATGGCAGTAAGCGTAGGTAAAACAAAATTGAGAGAGAAGAAAATTATCTTGTATTACATAAAATCAAGAAATTTTTTTTATAGGATCTTCTGCATGTTATGATATTACATTTAGTCTAATGTTTTCTATTTCAATTTTTACACATTTAACTTTTTTTGTTTATTTTATATTTTTAAACCAGATTTCTTAAACTATTTAATAGTTTGCGCCGCCACCAGTGAAGGAGCCACGACAGACTGCCCCGGGGGTACTTCGGCGCAAACAGTTGAGACACAAGGAGGAGCAAGTCGAGGCTAGGGGTGCTCATCGGTAAAAAATCAAATCGCAATAACCGCAAAAATAAGAACCGGAACCGGTACCGAATTATCAATTTCGGTACCGGTTTGGTACAAAAGCGGTACCGATTTTTTCGGTTCGATTTTCGATAATACCGCATGCATGGTAATATTTATAATTATAAATAAATAATAATAATTAAATAATTTTTTTTAATATATTAACAAAAAAATTTTAAAACTAAGAAATTATCTACAATGTTTAAGCAGTCAAGACTCAAGCTACTGTTCTGTGTGCTAGTAATTCACCAATATCCAATATCCAAAAAAAACTACTGTGAGCAATATTACAAAATTAGAGACTTTCGGTTACTGTGCTAGTATTTATGTTAGTAATTCAAGCTACTGTGCTAGTAATTCAAGCTACTATTATTTATGTTAGTAATTAGAGACTTTCGGTTATTGTGCTAGTAATTCAAGCTACTGTGCTAGTATTTATGTTGTGAGCAATATTACAAAATTAGAGACTTTCGGTTTTTTTTTTCGGTTTTACCGAATTCGAAATTTCTATTACCGCTACCGGTACCGAAAAGTATAAAAAAACCAAAAAACCAGTACCAACGGTACCGGTGGTACCGGTTCGGTAAAAAAACCGAATTTTTTGAGCACCCCTAGTCGAGGCAGCTGAGGCCGAGGCCAATACTGTTTGACAAATACTTGGGTTCTTTGATGCGTGATTTGAATTTTCAACCAGTTTGACAAAACAAATACTTGGGTTTAATGTCTGACAAATACTTGGGTTCTTTGATGTGTGATTTGAATTTTCAACCAGTTTGACAAGACCAATTTAACCAATGTGTAATAAATATCTAAAAATAATTGCTTTCCAATTTTGAGGTTATAGTATAGCAAAGGGTTGAGTCTTATTTCTGTCATTCTGACAATTAATTTTACCTACAAAAACCCAAAGTCTTTAAATGGTTTTAAAGGGTATCAATTACACATGCTTTTGACTCGGCATAATTTCTTATTTCCAATAAAATGCTATTTGGTAATCTTAAGGATAACAAGTTCTACTGTATCCACAAATTCTGGAAGCCTAGCTTTGAGTAACAAAATGCATTTTACATAAGTAAATAATTTTAGAAGTTAATAAGTTCTTTTAACAAGCTAAACACAGATTGAAAATATTAGATACATAGAAACAAATTCATGCACAGGATCCAACTCTAACCAACATAAGATGGTTAATTGTTAGTGATCAATCTAGATTAAATGGAAAGTCCTAAGATTGATTATAGTGGACATGCAGGGCCTATAAAATTGAAGTAGGAAGGCATGATCAGGTACACTCTTATAGGATGACAAGGCTGAATAATAAGCTAAACAAAAGCAGATGGTTAAGAGAATGAAAGATTATCCTACATTCCAGTGCCAAATTTTTAGCAGTAAATGTTGAACAGAACGTCACTTCATAGTAAACTCAAAATTACCAATAACAGTTAACTATCCAACTAGCCTAAAACAAGAAAAACACCAGTTAACTATCCAACTAGCCTAAAAAAAGAAAAACCCCAGTTAACTATCCCGAAAAAAAGAACATTTTTAACCAGGAAACTAAACTTTCGAGGATATTCATGAGGTGGGGCAGAAGGAGGATATTGGAAAATGATTACCTATAATAGAGAGAATAAATACTAGTGTATGCAGACCAATCAAATAATTAAGACTTACCCCACGCTTATTTATGCCTAAAATGATTCTTCCTGGCAGAAGTCCAATGGGATCATCAATCTTGCGAACACTGAAGAAGACCAAGTTCCCGTAAGGTAGAGTTCTTAAAATGATAAAAAATTGCTGCCTTGCATCATCTTTTGTTAGATTTTCCTACATAGCCTAAAGAAGCAACTTAAAGAATATATAGATGTTCTTGAAAGCATTGTTGTCAACAGCTCTTCTATAAGTTTCCAGAACTAATCCGACAACATATATATGCGCATACAAAACACAAAATTTAAAAATTAAATTGAGAAGTGAGGAAACAAAGGAAAATGATCATGGCACTTATATGATCGTACTTTACTTAAAAAAGGAGTTTACTTATATGGGAAGCAAATGGTATTCCAAGTAAAACTAATGTAGTAGTTTGTAATTCTATATGTAGATAAAGTATTTTATCAATATATAACCCACAATTGAACAGAAAGTGAAAAGTATGGACAAGATTCTTTAAAGCACCCTCTCTCAGGAAATTGGAATTTCAAAATATTTGGCTCTTACCATAGAACCATAACGTGTAAGGATATCCGATTCCCATTCCTTCTTTGCTCGAATTATAACAATTTGTCTGGGTAGAAATCGCTCCAGGAGTGATGTCCAGTCACTGAGAACAATATAAAAAGAAAAATACATTAGGAACAACATAAGGTAAATTAAAAGACCTAAAAAATAATATTTTTGATCTACACATATTACATCAGAATGGACATGATTTTAAACTTTAATAGCACATAACAAGTAGAAGATGAAAATGAATAATAATACACTAACACAGCTAAAACTTATTCAGAAAGGAGATATAAGAAAAACAAAAGGACAACAAACTCTATGAAGTAAAGAAGTAAACCAAGTACTAACGTGCATGATTCAGGACCAATAACAACTCCAATTTCAACC
Organism: Panax notoginseng; assembly: GCA_016801055.1. Classification (NCBI taxonomy): domain Eukaryota; kingdom Viridiplantae; phylum Streptophyta; class Magnoliopsida; order Apiales; family Araliaceae; genus Panax; species Panax notoginseng. The sequence continues at coordinate 57,942,595 of CM029013.1, read as the reverse complement.
AAAATCTGCAAAGCAGAAAGCTGTGCAGCGTCATCCCTTCCAACAGGATAATTGCCCCATTTATAATCATGTTGCAACTGAGACAATACAACAAGAAACCCCAAAGTTTATTGCAAAATAACTTAAACCACAATGTAGACTTGTCAAAAAAAAACCTTGAACTACAATTTACACCCTAAATGTCAACTATCAATTACTAATAATGAAAGTAATTTATAGTTTAAATACCTGAACATAGCATAATTGTACAAACATTGGGTCTGCCACAGCTTCATCTGATTCCCGAAATAACTTCTTTTTAAATGTCAGCTTGCAGTGCGATATTTCTCATTTAATACGGTCTTTTGCTGCCTTAAATCCTGCCAGGAGATCTCCAACGTACTTATTATCATCCAATCCAATATACTCCTCTAAAGAACAAGTGCATAAGCAAGTAACTACAAGTTTTAGAAAGTTAATGTAGAAATTTTAAATTAGAAAACAATTAAGAAGGTTAATATCTAGCATTTCCAGGATCAGGAGATTTAGAAGCAGTAACAACTTTGCGGCAATCAAACAGACTAAAGCTAGAATATGCTGACAATAATTCATAGAACAAAATTCGCAAGAGACTAAAGAGGAGGAAAAAACAGTTTGGGAATTTTTGGAGGTAAACTAGTCCGAATCACCCACAAAGCAGTCTTTTTGTTTCAAAGAAACAGATGATCTGTTAAAGATCACAAACCTTTCAAAAAACAATATCACAATATGAAAACACTATAAAGATATGTTCATTATATAATACTTCATGTTTCAAAACCTCAGAACACAGACAGATGGCCATAAAGATAAGAACTTTTGCAACAAATAAAAAAGAGTGACAGAACGGAGATAGATAGAGATCAAAAAACATAATAATAATAATAATAATAATAATTACAAAAATACAAAACTGAAAGACTGGTCAATAAAATCAAACCAGATCACAGATAAAGATTAGATAAGCAATAGTCAACCAATTGGATTCATCTACCAATAGAACTTTCTTACATATATACAAATCTCAATAATTCTTGAGTAAATCGGAGCAACTGCTGTAGCACGGTCAAAAATTAATAATAATAATCTTTCTAACTGGAAATCCAAATCAAACTTTGTATAGATTAAATAGATCCACATATATATTCATAGATATACCAACCAGGCAGAAAAAATAAAAAGGCAAGCATTCAAAAACAAATTGAGAGATGGGTTAATTAGATCCACACGTATACATATATAATCCACACACAAAAAAAAAAGATCAAAAAATTATCACATCTTTTGCAACAAAAAAAATAAATCATCAATAATGGGGAAAAAGGTGAGTTCTTCGCAAAACTTATCATTAAAAATTGAGTCTTTCGATCTTCTTTTAAATATTAAAATAATCAAACAACAAATATATAACATATCAAGAATATATATGCTAAAATTTAAAAAACATACCCTGCTGAGAGAAAGAGGAGTTGCGGCGATGACAAGGAGGAATAGGGTTTTTTGGTTTGAAATTGGATTTAATTAGAGTTTTTCTTGAAATACATTAGCATGATATAAGTACACCCACTTGGCACCTGCCCGGCCACTCTGTTGCCCTATGTTTGTTTGTGAGTTTTTTATTTTGTGGAAAAAAGAAAAATGATGTGACAGAAAAGTTTTTCCTTTTATTAAAGATAAGAAAGAAGATGCTATATAATTTTTTGATTCAATTAACATGAAGTTTATTTTTTTTAAGTTGTCAATTGAACAATAAAATACTGATACACACAGAGTCTCGCCCGCTTTTCAGCAATCTATTGGTCAATTAACCAACTTACCCAAAAATAAACTTCATGCTAACCAGTTGCATAATTTTTGATTGTATTACATCTTAGGTGGTGTTTAATTGCATCTTAATACATCTTAACAGTTTATCTCTTAATGTCTCTTAAAAGCCCATATATTTGTATTAAGAGGTCATATTAATAGTTAACATACAAATATGAGTGTATTAAGAGGATCTCTTAATACAAAATTATAGGCACTTAAGAGGCATTAAGGTGGTGTTTGATTATATCTTAATATATCATAACAGTCAATCTCTTAATGTCTCTTAGGTGTAATTTGTTACTCCTTTCTATTTTTCCAACCTTTTGTAGACAAATATATTGAAGATGAAAAACCTGCAGATTTGTCGTGGTACAAGTTCTGCAAGACAAATTTGTAATGGTAGAAATTTGGTTAGTAATTTCCCGCCGTACTTCTCAGGACAATATCCGTGGTTAGTTACTTACTACTCTAAACGCAAATTGGACAAAGATCAGATTTTTTTCTCCTATTCAATATCACCATTATCATTGTCGAATCCCACAATTACTGGGGAGAGAGATTTGGGGCTGTTTCCATGGCTGGTTAATTATGTCCAAGTATCCAGATAACCTTGAGTTTTGTCTTTAAAACTTGGTTACTTTAAAGTTTATTCATCTCCCTCGTTTGAAATTGAAGTCATTCGGAGATGATGATCAGCTGAAGGAGCTCAATGATGATATTGGTTGTTGTTTCTGGTCATCCCCTCTTTCTAATCCCGATTCTGTAGTCATCTTACTGCTAAATAGCAAGCCTAACATTGTTTTCTGTTTGCTACGCAATAAAAGAAGAAAATGGACACAAATGTCGTATGCTAACCAGATCAGAAAAATATCCAATCACGAAGATGATTCGATTGAAGACTTGGCTCTCTCCAATGGTAACGTATACCCCACTACTCCTCGTGGAAGTTTTGTACAGATTGACATACAAGTTAATCATAACAATAAGAAGAAAGAAGTTGTCATCAGTTTGTTGCCATTTGGAATTTTACCCCAATCATTTTCAGGTCATTTCTGCTATTATGACCACTTGTCGGGATGTGATACGGAATTGTTCATAATTCGTGTATCTTTTAAAAATTTCCAATTCAGAGAAATTCAATCCATATATTTGTTCAGATTGGATTTCTCCACTATGAGGTGGGGGGAAGTAAAAAATGTCAAAGATCGTGTGTTCTTTCTGGATGAATTGAGCCAGCCACAAATTTGCTGCCCTGCAATTGAATCAGAAGATGGAAATTATATACACATTATTCGGGATTCATGCAAATTATACTCGTACAACATGGAAGATAAAACCATGTCTCTATCTTTTTTACCTTGTCTAGATTTGCCACCCGGACCAAGGCAACGCCATCACTACTTGTGGGTAATGCCTGAAAGCAGGTATGCTATTGTTCTATTCTATTGATTTTTGGTTAATAATGAAAAGAAACCAAGTATGCTACTCTCTATAGAACCTTATCTTATTAAGAAGATGCAAAATTTTACCGTGTAAATATATTGTCTTTGGAGCCTGACATCTTTTAATGACGCTGTGTATTTTTATACAATTGTATTCGTAGGTTATTGGGTGATCACGGAGAAGGAAAGTGCAGTGCCGATACTAAAAAAGAACAGGTCAAAGAGGAGGAGGAGATAGTGGTAAGATCAGTTATTAGTAGTGATGTTGATATTACAATGGATGAGCAGCTGGGAGAGAGCATGGAAGCGTGTCTAGTTAATATGTCGTTCCATATTTTGGAATTGATTGCTGAGCATTGTGTTGCTATCGAGTACTTGAATTTTCGTGCTATTTGTAAGCAGTGTCTATTAGCAGCACCTTTGAAACAATGGCGTACTGAAACTGCATTGGGGAGATTGCGAACACACTCTTTAGTTTCACCATGGCTATGTGACAAAGATCAAGAAATTCTCACTTTTATTGATCCAAAGTTTGGTGATAAATATTTTATGACTACAATTCCTGAATCAATTGGAGATGCCGTAATATGCTATTCCAAATATGGTTGGCTGCTAATATTAAAAAGAATTGGTTGTTTGGTTTTCTTTAATCCCTTTACAAGGGCTATAATCCAGCTTCCACCATTGGCTCCACCTTATTCGACATATTTTTCAAGTCTTTGTTTTTTAGCACCGCCTACTTCCCCTGATTGTATAGTGGTTGGTTTGCAGAAGATTTTGACAGAAATTTTTACATCACTTCTCCAGGGGCAACATTATGGCTTACAATTAGTATCAATCCTGATATTCAACCTAATCTATCATCACATGATAGCACTGCATTTTGTGGACGAAATCTTTATGTCTTGTGTGAAGATGGAAAGCTTGGAATCTTAAGAATTGGTACACGTAGCTGGGAAATACTTATAGCTGAACCCACCCGAGCTTCTTGCATATCTTGTGCTCAAAGTTTCCTAGTAGAATGTTGTAATGATCTTTTATCAATCTTTGTGGACGAGTTTGGAGAATGGGTTGAAGTATTCAAGCTGAATCATTCTTCATTACAGTGGGAGAAAGTAGATGGTCTTGGAAACCACATGATTTATGTTTGCGCTACGACTTCTTTCTCTGTAGTTGCAAAAAGTCCAGGAATGGAGAACAAGATCTACTTTCCTAGGTTTCTTGATGGGAGCATAATCTGCTATTCTCTCGGCACATGCAACTATCGCACATTTGGCGACAAAGGCAAAGACGAGCAAGAATTCACCAATTTCTTAACCACTGAAGAACCCTTGTCATGTGTCTGGATTGAACCTAGTTGGGCCTCCTAACCTTATTTAAGGTATTGAATTGATGTGATTATTTGTGTTACGTTAACTTTTCATCTTTGGAGAAGATATATGTCGAATACAATGCTTAGCATTTGAGAACAACTCTGATTGAGGTAAATTTATATACACTTGTCACACGAATTATCAATCCATTTATTATTCCATGAAAAAAATAAATGTGACGCCCCCAAAAATAGGTATACATCACCCATCTTGGGTCGTCAGATACATAGTACAGAATACAAATACAACTTAATAATACAACTGTCGTGTACAATACGACAAAATATAAACTGTGAGTTTGAATACAAATATTATCTTCTAGAGAGTATTCATACTCAAAAGGAGTCCTCATTACATTTATTAACACACCATTACATATAATAGTGAGGACTACTAACTAATACTATCATTCGGACCATCACTCCGTTCCCCGACTTGCCCCAGCTACGTTCTCATTTCCTGAAGAGAACAGTGAAAGCAAGGGTGAGCTCAACTAGCCCAGTAAGAAATATTACGACTAAGATAATGCAGAATAAATTATCATTAGCCTTCAACAATGTTAAACTGATAAAATATAATAGACATCAAGTTTAACTGTAGCGGAACAAGCAATCCATTAAGAGAGTCAAGTAGAAAATAAACTCTACTATCTTTTATGATTTAAAAGATTTCTCAACACTGTGATCGCTGAGACTCAGCTTAATAAAATAATCCACATCATCGAATCACCCCTGCACTACGGCCAAGGATATTCGTATATTCATTAATGGTCATTATCATGCCAACAACTGTCCATCAATGCACTACGGGCCAATGACGACTTTTACCACATCATTCGTAACATTACGGTCATGATTACACCGAATAATCCCTGGTCATAATCATACCAAGTCCATCTATGCACTACAGGCCACAGATGACTTTCAACAGAATATAAACATAAGGATGATGACAATGATATAAGAACTCAATAAAACAAGTTCAAGAATTAATTTATCCAAGAATTAACAACGTCCAAATTGTCAACATGATACTACTTTGTGGAGTAAAATTCAAGAATGATCAGGAGAATATTTTCATGAATAGATACTAGATGAAGCGCAAATGTCAAGGATATTCCACAAATTTCATGGAGTATAGAAGTCAAAACTTAACCAACTGAGTATAATAAAGAATGGAATAACAAAAGAAATCACCATGCATGCGATAGACCGCACAGACAGGTTATTCCAACAGAATAATAAATAATGGAACCAGGTCCGGCGTAAACGCACAAACAGGATATTCCGACAGAATAATAAATAATGGAACCAGGTCCGGCGTAAACGCACAGACAGGATGTTCCAACAGAATAATAAATAATGGAACCAGGTCCGGTGTAAAACACACAGACAGGATGTTCCAACAGAATAATAATAAAAATGGAACCAGGTCCGGTGTAAAACACACAGACAGGATGTTCCAACAGAATAATAATAACAACGGAACCAGGTCCGGCGTAAACGCACAGACATGATATTCCGACAGAATAATAGAAGAATGTCACCAAGTATAGGGTAGACCGCGTATACATGTTATTCCAACAGAATAATAAGAAATGGAATAACAACAGTTCTCTTCATGAATAAGAAAGAATAACACCCCTTACCGTTTTAAAGACGAGCTGAAATAAGGAAGTAGTTAAGTAGCAGAATACGCTTCTTCTCTCTCTCTCTCTATAGTTTCTCTCTCTAGAGTTCAGTGAATTCGTAAGAAATAATAAAGGAATGAGCTGCTATTTATAGAAAAATAGAATGCATAGTAACTAATCCATGAACGGTCCAGATTGATTACTTTAATCTGACGGTCCATATTTAAAGAAAAATCTTTTAAATAAAATATAATATATTCTATTTATAGAATAACTTTAATAAAGTATTTTGTTTTATATAAAAAGATGTTTCTGTTTTATTACGTTAATAATACGAATAAAACAAAACGTCATTATCGCTAAATAATTCATATTATTAACTGACAATAATTGAATCAAACTGAGTGGCTTCTCACATAAGTATTAATAATCAATACCGTGTGCTACTATGCAACCACACATATTACTGTACTTTTACTACCGAGTAGTTCAACAGTAACAATGGTAAAATTTCCGCCGTTATTTTTAATAAAATATTTTTGTCGTTTTCTCAATCCGACAATAATTCCGTTGTGGGGTCCACCAATGATTGTGTCGTTGTACGAATATTCCCTGCTAAAACGAATATTTCCCGACCAATCGAATATTATATAACAACTTGCGTACTTTGCAAAATTTATAAATATTACCCACAACTATAACATTATATCAAATTAACTCCATAATATTCAAAAATGATATTTATAGAAAATTCATCTTTATTTATAAAAGTTGGGGTCTTACATAAAAGTACTCTTTCCGTTCCAAAATATTTTATTAGTAAGCTGAAAGCTCTGTTGAAGAAGTTATGATTTAAAGTGCATTTTATATATATCTTGGATTAAGCAAAATGCACAATCCTTTACTCCATTCTGTGTATATATCTCGGATTATAATAGATCAGGTTGATGTTTTTAAATTCTCTAGGCAGTTTGTTAATGAAGCTTTGAAATTGAGCACATAGGATAACAGAAACTTTTACATTGCACCAGCAATGTACACAAGCCATCCACTTTTTCCCACCTTTAAATTTACAAATGTATGCAAAAAAAATTTGAAAAAGAAAAAAATGAAAGTGTACTTAAAAATTTAAGAAAAGTCCAAAAGAAATGAAGAAAAGCTAAAATAACACAATGTTGGTAATAGTTGTTTATGAAAGGAACTACACCATAGAGTGATCAGTGCTGAGATACTGCGGGCACCATCTGGAACAAATTAGATGTTTTGGTGGAAAGTGTAGTGGCCTGGCTAATATCTTCTTTCATCGGAACCATCGATGGCCACACAAAAGTCGGCTTGAAGGACGATACGTGCGGCAAGGGCACAGACCCTGATAGAATCTAAACTATAGTATGCGTTTTAGGCCTTTCACTTGTTATTGGGTGAAAATATGCCGGTCCTAATAACAAGATTCTTTCTGCTTCCTTAGTTACATAATCTTCCCCTAGTCTTTTGTCGACAGCTTCAAGTATACGACCTTCGCGATACAAAGACCATACTGGTGTAATCTCGGGCTAATTAGAAACTCTCATATCGCAACCTCTCGTTGGAATTGAAAAGTACTGGAACTCTCTTCCAGGAGAAATGGAATCTCTCCAAATCAAGTGTTTAAATTTTCAAATTTCACTGCCTTCTTTATTGAAATGTCTGGCTTAATATAGCCACCCAATAGTAACAAAATAGCAAAAATAACGCAACAAATAACAACTAAAAGTAAAAAATAAAAAAAGAAAGCAGAGCTATTCTAACAGCTTCAGCTAACTAAGACTCCTTAAATTACTGACTATGACGTTTTGGAAGTTGAGATGGTCACGCAATAGACTTGGTCAAGTCCCCTCACGTGCTCTGTTTTCATCAGTCCTCACGTGCTCTGTTTGCATCAATTGCAACCCTCCCAGAAGAACTTGCCTCCGGCAAGTTTCGTTGCAGATAGTCTTCCATAAGTTCTGGGTTCAAACGTAAAACTTCATCGGCAGGAAGCCACACAGAATCTGATAATGGTCTGTTCTTCCAGCTAACCAGAAACTTGTGATAACCTCCGCGACGCGTGGAAACAAATTGATGATCTCGGATAGCATCAATCTCATCACGTTTTGCTGGCACGGTAGGAATTCGAACCACTGGCTCCTCTGGTGGTTCATCTGTTATTGCCTCGCCTCGGTACTCCGTCAAATCTTCAACATTAAAAACTGGGCTAATACGAAAGCTTGTGGGTAAGTCTATAACATATGCATTGGTGCCCAATTTCTTAAGGATTGGAAAAGGCCCTGCTTGTCGAGCATGAAGTTTGTTATAGCTGCCTGGAGGAAATCGTTCGGAACGAAGTCTTATCAAGACCATATCACCAACTGCATATTGTTTGTCCCGCTTTTTTTTATTGGCTTGGTTGGAGTATTCCTCCATGTGGATCGCAATCTTCTGTCGAACATCATCATGCATAGTGGACATATATTTGGAAAAATCAATTGCGGGCTCGCTAACCTGCAGTGGCATAGGAAGAGAGCTGATATCCAAGGGAGTCTTTGGATTGTAGCCATAAACAATTTGAAACGGTGTGTACCCAGTTGTTCGGTTTACTGAATTGTTAAAGGCAAATTCTGCTTGAGGCAAAATCAAATCCCAGCTGGTCGTATGATCTTGCACGAGGCATCGCAGCAAATTGCCTAAACTCCGGTTTGTAACTTCTGTCTGGCCATCTGTCTGTGGGTGGAACGCACTGGAAAAGGCTAACTTTGTACCCATCTTCGACCACAGAGTTTTCCAGAAATAACTCACAAATTTCACATCACGATCAGAGACAATTGTAGATGGGATTCCATGCAAGCGTATTATTTCCCTTAGGAACAAGGTTGCAACTTGCGAAGCATCATAAGTCTTCCGGCAGGGCACAAAATGGGCCATTTTTGAAAAACGGTCGACAACGACCATCACTGAGTCATTACCGCGAAGAGTCTTGGGCAAGCCCAACACAAAGTCCATGCTCAGATCAACCCATGGTCTGTGGGGTATCGGCATGGGAGTATACAGTCCTGAATTTTGCTTAACCCCTTTATTAACTTGGCACACTCGACAACGGTTGACAATAGTGTGAACATCATGACGCATCCTGGGCCAGAAAAAACGATTGGCAACTACTGCAAAGGTTTTGTCATAGCCAAAATGTCCTGCTAGACCACCACCATGGAGTTCACGGATTATGAACTCTCTCAAGGACCCGTCGGGCACACAAACTCGAGAGTGTTTGGTGAGGAACCCATCCTTGATAGAGTAACCAGACACTACAGTAGACGGATCGTGCTGGAGGTCTGCCCAAGCAACCATGAAATCTGGATCTGTAGCGTATTGATCCTTCATTGCTTCAAATCCCGTAGTATTTACACAAAAAATGGGCAGCAGGTGTGATCGTCTACTAAGAGCGTCGGCAGCCTTGTTTTCCTTCCCAGCTTTATGTTTAATTACGAACTCAAATTGTTGGAGGTAATCAAACCAGCGAGCATATTTTGGATTCAACCTATTTTGAGAATGGAGGTGTTTCAAGGAGTCATGGTCTGTGAAAAGAATAAACTCACGATGGAGGAGATAGGTTCGCCAGTGTTTTAACGTTTGGACCAACGCATAAAACTCCATATCATAGGCGGAGTATTTTTGTCGTGATTCATTAAGCTTTTCGCTAAAAAGAGCGATGGGATGCCCTTCTTGACTCAAAACACCACCGATGCCGACGTGAGAGGTGTCACAGGCGACCTCAAAAACTTTAGAGAAATCAGGTAATTTGAGCACAGGGGTGGTGGACATCTTCTTTTTAATCTCAGAAAATGCATTATCTGCCGCAGCTGTCCAGTGAAACACCTTCGCCTTCAAGTATGCAGTAATTGGAGACATTATAGTGTTGAATCCTTGTATGAAACGTCTATAAAAAGTTGCCTGCCCATGGAAGCTTCGAACATCAAAGAAAGAACAAGGGGTTGGCCAGTCAAGGATGGCTTGAACTTTTGAAGGATCAGCTTCCACTCCTCTATGTGACACTATGAATCCCAAAAAATTAGCCTGTGGTTTAAAAAAAGAGCACTTGTCGCGATTTAGGAAAAGTTGCTCCTTTCGCAAGGTATCTAATACTTGACGAAGATGACCAAAATGGTCTAATACCGAATGACTAAAGATGAGGATGTCATCGAAATACACCACCACAAACTTTCCTAAGAATGGCTTAAGTGCTTGGGTAATTACTCGCACGAACGTACTAGGTGCATTGGTCAATCCAAATGGCATTACAAGCCATTCATAGAGTCCCTCCTTTGTTTTAAAAGTCGTCTTCCATTCGTCTCCAGGCCTAAGACGAATCTGGTGGTACCCACTACGCAAATCAAGTTCAGTAAAAATGACCGATCCTCCCAATAGATCTAACATGTCGTCGAGCCGAGGAATGGGGAATCGATATTTCACGGTTATCTTGTTTATGGCTCTGCTGTCGATACACATGCGCCAACTTCCATCTTTCTTTGGCGTAAGTAATGCGGGAACGGCGCATGGACTTAAACTTTCGCGTACAAACCCATGGTCCAGCCACTCTTGGACTTGGCGCTGAAGCTCGGTGTGCTCAATTGGGCTCATCCGGTAATGGGGCAGGTTGGGCAATGTGGACCCAGGCACCAAGTCGATGACGTGTTGAATATCTCGCAGGGGTGGCAGGTGGTGTGGTAGTTGATCAGGCATTAAATCTTGATATTCATGAAGCATCTCAGCAAGCTCGGTTGGTATCATACCATCTGTCTCTTTGGCATCCCTACCAACTAAGAAAAAGATCATTTGTTCTTTTGGTACAGCCTTGATAAACTGCCAAAGGGTAAGGACTGAGGTGGGTTGCTTAACGGCGTCAAATTCATTGATTGGGAGTGGTTCAAGCACAATTTTCTTATTCCGATAGATAAAGGAATAAGTGTTCTCAAAACCGTCATAAGTGGCACGCTGATCATACAACCAAGGTCGCCCCAAGAGCAAGTGACATACCGTCATGGGGATGATATCACACCATACTTCATCTGCATATTTTTTTCCTAATGAAAACTTAACAAGACAACGGTACTGAACGGGAATTGAGTTGGTGTTATTTATCCAGCTAATACGATAGGGGGTAGGGTGTGCTTCTTGTTTCAACCCCAATCGTTCAACCACTTCTCCAGAAATGACATTCATGCCGCTGCCATTATCGATGATTACATTCAACGCCTTGCTGCCATGTTCGACTCGTGTGTGAAAAATATTATTTCGTTTCCACCCATGGTCGCCTTGCTCGAACTTGCTATTGTACCCAGCCAAGACTCTTTGAATGACACAGCTAGGGAGTGTAGTAGCTTCCAATCGCTCTTCTTCAGGATCGACTTTTTCCATTACAACATCATCGTCTATCTCCTGCATATCTTCGGCTAGCAGCAGGTCATTCTCGCAAACATAAGCTATTCGTTGGTCTCGAGTGGGACAGACCACGGCGAAATGGCCAAATCCCTTGCATTTGTAGCATTGAGGTCCCTCGCCAAACGCTTTAGCTTTTCCCTTCCAATCACTTGCAGTTCCTTCTTTGGGCATCTCCGTCGGTGGCGACGGTTTTGAATTTGGAGTTGTTGCTTGTCTGTTGGTCCTAGCTTCGACAAATGGGAACCTCCGCAGCCCGGCTGAATTCATCTGTTTTTCTACTTGGAGGGCCACTTGGTAAGCTTCGTCGATGCTATAGACTTGCGTCGTCAACATTTCTCTTCTTATTTCACTCTTCAACCCATTGAGGTAACGGGCCAAGGTCTGGGTTTCGGTCTCCACCACCTTGCTTCTCACTGTTAGTTCATGAAACCGTTCAGTATATTGATCGACAGTTGCCCTCACTCCTTGTTTTAGTTGAAGCATGTCCTCATAAATAACTTGTTCGTAGTTGATCGGTAAGTATTTCCCCTGTAGTCGCTCTTTCATTTCTCCCCACTCAGAAACAGGAGGTTGACGGGTTCGGCGCAGCTGTTCTTCCACGTTGCCCCACCACGCGCGAGCAGGACCCTTTAGTTTCATTCTTACAAATCTTACTCGGCGGTCTTCTGAAACGGCAAACCATTCAAAATAATCTTCGAGAGCAGTAAGCCAGTCAAGAAAAGCATCAGGATCGAGCTTTCCAAAAAAATCGGGGACATCGACCTTTATCCTCTTGGTTACTTCATCCAGGGGTTCCCTTCGAACATACTGGTTGGCTTCAAGTTGACCCCGCTGGCGATTTCCTTGTTCATGAAAGACTCTCCGTCCTCTTATTCCGCCCATTTGCACCTCTTCTTCTTCTTCCCGATCACTTTCCTCACCCCATTCTCCTCTCCGTGGATCCCTCCGATCTCCTCTTGGTTCCCTAAATTCCTCACGGTGTCGTCGCACATCCATGACATCCAACCTTCGTGCGACCACGTCCACCGTTTGGGAGAGCTGGTCCAGTTGTTGTTGAAGGCTTGCTTGTGCTGGGTTGGGATCGGCGTTGGAATTTTGATCCATGGGGTTGTAAGCTTGGCCACTTCTGGTTCGGGGCATATGATGAAGGGATCAGATCGAACAACGCTTTGATACCAATTTGGTGTAATCTCAGGCTAATTAGAAACTCTCATATCGCAACCTCTCGTTGGAATTGAAAAGTACTGGAACTCTCTTCCAGGAGAAATGGAATCTCTCCAAATCAAGTGTTTAAATTTTCAAATTTCACTGCCTTCTTTATTGAAATGTCTGGCTTAATATAGCCACCCAATAGTAACAAAATAGCAAAAGTAACGCAACAAATAATAACTAAAAGTAAAAAATAAAAAAAGAAAGCAGAGCTATTCTAACAGCTTCAGCTAACTAAGACTCCTTAAATTACTGACTATGACGTTTTGGAAGTTGAGATGGTCACGCAATAGACTTGGTCAAGTCCCCTCACGTGCTCTGTTTTCATCAGTCCTCACGTGCTCTGTTTGCATCACATACCCAAACCACTAAGAACTGGAAACCGCCAATCTTGGTCCCGGGTGTGTGTCCACAAGCTACTTCAATCAGCACTGCTATAAAAGCATAGACATCAGATTTCTGTGTGGCCCTGCTAGTGTGGAAACACTCGGGGGCAATGTACCCAACGGTGCCTAGCAATCCCTCAGCCTTCATGTACGAGGTTTTTTTGTTCGTCCAGGGCATGTGCAAGGCCAAAGTCACCGAGGCTTTTTGAATCGAGCATGATGTTGCTTGCCTTGAGGTCTCGGTGAACAACTCTATCGTCGTATTCCTTGTGGAGATAGTGCAGGGCAGGGATAGCCCTGAGATGATGTTGTATTGCAATGTCCAACTTAGTGGCACCTTGTCGGGTCTGGCAAAAAGGTTTATGTCCAGGCTACCATTTGACATGTATTCGTATATACAACAGTAGCAACTTACCATTCTTGTGGCAGCATCCTGTGACCAAATTTCTACAAATGGTTAATAATAGACACATAATTATGTATCTGCTCTCAGAGCTAGAAATATGTATAAATGACAACTACTTTAAATTGCAGCTTGTTAAGACAAAATACAAAGTTGATGATTATGTTGCTCCATACAAATCCACAAATCCTTGATGCAAATTGTGTTTTTTCTTTATTTTTTACTTTTTTATTAAGTAATATGTATTGTTTTAGTTGGAAACTGGGGTTGGTACTCCTTTAAAATCTCTTATCCCTCGAATTCCTTTATAGGTAAAATAATGTTAATATTACATAAAAAGTGTCACATAATGCTCATATACATACACATACTGCGGATCCTACATGTCAGGCGGGGATCCACAGTATGTATGTGTGTGTATGTGAGTATTATGTGACCTTTTTTTATGTGATAGTAGCTTTGTTTTTATAGTTATAGTTATAAATGATGTGAAAGAAAAGTTTTTCTTTTTATTAATTAGAAAGATTATTTTTTTTTCTCATTTATCATTTTCTTAATCAAAAAAAAATTTACCGACACGAACTTAACTGTGACTTATAAATAAAATATTTGATCGCAATTAAAATAAACTTATAAATAATTTATAAGTTATTTTAAATTAAGTATTAACCTATTTTAATTATTTCGTCTTTAAAAGGATAACTAAAGGTATAAATTTTTTGATTGAAAAGGATAAAATAAAGTACATAAAATGAAGATAATTAAGGGGGTGTTTGATAAAACTAAATGAAAAAGTTATAAATGTTTAAGTAATCTGAATGAGCTGAATAAAACAGAATTCTGAATATTGAATAAAAAAATTATTTGATAATTGACATGTCTGAAACATCTGAATAACAAATTTTTATTATTTTATCCCTTTGAAAAATTTTAAAATTGTTGTAAATTTATTTAATATTTCTTAATATAATAGTTAATGTTGAAAAAAATTAAATATAAAATATTTCATTCTGCAATCATTCAGCCAAAAATATTACACTTGGTCATTCCACCCAAAAATTTGACTGATATTTTTATTCAAAATAAATGCACTGAATGGTTGACCGATTCAATCATTTAACTTTAAACAAACCCCCCCAAGTCTTTTTTTAGGGTCCATTAATAATTGTGATTGTGTGTTTTTTTAATAAAAAAAAGTACATAACTTTTCTACCATTAATAGATCATAAAGGAAAAGTTTTGTAAAAAATTATAAAAAAGTAAAAAAATGTTAAAGGTTGAATTTTACAAAAGAGGTACAAATTAGTGAGAGACAAATGACGTTAAAAATGAATAAACTAACATTTTTTTTTTAAAATAATCAATTATAAATTTTTTTAATTAAACATTAAACTATTAAAGTCAAGATAATTTATTTTTTCTAATTTTTTCGACAGAAGTTTGTTGACTAGTTTGACCATTTATTTTAAAATTACGTGACTTTTATGGTTATTTTTAAGTTGTCCATGTCATTATTATTGGGAAAAAAATAACTTGTGTGACGCCCCCAAAATAGGTATACATCACCCATTCTGAGTCGCCAAATACATGGTACAAAATTTCAATACAACTTAATTATACAATACGACCAAAAGCGTAGTTGAGAGTTTTTACACGAATATTGTCTTCTAGACATTATCCAAACTCAATGGAGTCCTCATTACATTTATTATTACACTATTTCATAGAATAGTGAGGACTACTATAGCCACCATCTCGGACCTTCACTCCGTTCCCCGACCAGTCCCGACTACGTTATCATTTTCTGAAGAGAACAATCAAAGCAAAAGGGTGAGTTCAACTAGCCCAGTAAGAAATATTATGACTAAGATAATACAGAATAAATTATCGTTAGCCTTTAACACTGTTAAACTGATAAAATATAATAAACATCAAGTTTAACTGTAGCGGAACAAACAATCCATTAGAAGAGTCAAGTAGTGCATGATATCTACTATCTTCAATGATTTAAAAAGTTTATCATCAATTTTATCGTTGAGACTCAGCTTAATAATAAATCCACATCACTGAATTATCCATGCTCTACGGGCCAAGGATATTCATTAGTATCACGACCACGAATTATCTACGCATTACGGGCCAATGATATTCGTGTTTTCACCAATGGTCATGCTCATGACAACAACTGTCCATCAATGCATTACGGGACAATGAGAACTTTTATCACATAATTTGTAACATTACGGTCATAATTATACAAAATAATCATTTGTCATAATCATATCAATCAACAGTCCATCTATGCACGTACGCCAAAGATGATTTTCATCACAATATAAACATTATGATGATGACAATGATATAAGAATTTAATTAACAGAAAGCAAAAGGATAAATTTTTAAAGATTTATAATTTAATTTTTCCAGAATTTAATAATGTCCAAATTGTCAACATGATACTGCTTTGTGGAGTAAAATTCAAGAATAATATTGTATCAAAAATGATTTGGACCGAATTTTTGTAATTTTTATCATGAATAGTACCCGATTGAATAGTAACCGAGTGAATAGTACTTCAGGAATAGTATCCTGTGAATAGTACTCCGGCATAAAAAAGTTAAAACTTATAAAGAATGCTTAGAATAATATTTTCATGAAAAGATACTGGATGAAGCGCAAATATCAATGATATTCTACTAATTTCATGGAATATAGAAGTTAAAACTTAACAAAACGAGTGTAGAATTCGGAATCTAAAACGAAATAATATTACAGTAAAATCACTATTTAGGAATACTCTATATAAGAATAATCTCTACAATATTATAAAGGGTAAAGTTCAGATCACCACTTGGGGTTTGAGCGCTTTTTCACTTAACCACCTGTAGTCAGTAAAGTTACATTTAAACTCTCGACTTTTTGAGTTGAAGCGAATAAATGTTTTCCCTCTTAACTCCGTTACTTGAATTGGCTAAATACTTAATTACCCTCCATATATATATTGAAAACGACATATGAGACAGGTTTTTGTTTCATTTCATTTCAGTTGTCTCTCCTCGCTACTTGTGAATTATTAAGTTACCAAACCCAAACGTGGACACCAGAGTTCCTCCAAAACAGAAAAAGTATATGATTAATTACATTATTTTCCTTCAAAATTATACACATTTATTAATTGAGGGATAAGAAAAAAAATACTAAAAACAACAAATTAATTCCCCCGCAGCATTCTTCCTCTTCCCAAGTTAAAATGGGTGGAAAGAGTGACAAATCCAAACCAAGAACATATGCTGTTAAAGCCAGCCATATTAGGAGGTTCATATGTGGATGCTTTCCTGAGGCATTTGCTTATGTTTTTATAGAAACAGAGGAATCCCAAATTCAGTCATGCAAGTTAAACTTTCAACACTTACTTTTGATTGCATAACAATCCAAGTATTTACATGAACACAACCTAACACAGTGGTTTTCTTTAACCACTCATTCATTCATTCTAATGCCCTATAAATTACAATCCTAGATCTGGCTACAATGTTGCAGCCAAACCCATTTCCTTTTGCATCCTTATAGCTTTCAATTTGGCATTCTCTTCATTTCCTTTTTCTCTGCTTTTAGCTGTTACAGTTGACTAAGCAACACATCTGCAGCTTCCTGCAAATAGCCATATTACATCTCTCAATATCGATCTGCACTGAAAAAAATTCAACAAAAATTAGGCCATATTCTTACCAAATTGGAGCACTATTATTGAAAGGCACTATTATTCAACAAACATCATAATGTTATTGAAAAGCTTTGAGGTGATTGGAGCACTATTTGTTAGGCATTACTCTGATTTTGAAAAAATTGCAACCAAATGGCTAAAGCTATGGAGCAGCAAAAGTAATAATATCCATGTTACCAGACAGTCTTCTACATTAACATGATGACCACCAAAAAAATGAGGAAAAAAACATCATCATTTTTGAAGATTCTAGTAGAGAAATATACTAATCAAGTGATGAACAAAATCTAAATAACAAATTAAACAAAAATTAATTGTGTCACGATTGTTGCAGAAGAACAGAGGAACAGTGGTGGTGAAAAAATCAACTGAAAAAATACCAAATTGCAAAAACCTAGAAATCAGCCGAGGTCAAGCCCTTACCGAATCCAAGGTCAAGCCCTTACCGAATCGAAGTGTGATTTGTGAAGGTTTCGATTTTCAAGGGTCACGAACTAAGGCCATCCAACTGAGGGGATCAAGAGTCATGAACTGAAGACTCTCCAAATCTGAAGAAATATTGGGTAGGGGTGCTCAAAAAATTCGATTTTTCGGTTTTTTTACCGAACAGGTTGAAACCGGTACTGGCGGTACCGGTTTTTTTCGGTTTCAATTTTTTTATACTTTTCGGTACCGGTAGCGGTAATGAGAATTTTGAATTCGGTAAAACCGAAAAAAAAAACAAAATTACTACTTAATACTTTAATTACTTTAATTACTCAGTTACTTTACAGAGACTTTACTTTACTCTTCACTTCTTAAGTCCCTTCTTCTTCAGTCTTCAGTCCCTTCTTCTCAGACTAAACATTGGACCTAATAATATTAACAGCAGATTATTTTCTAGTGCCACACAGCAACATACATAATAAGAAAATATGAACACCATCCAGTATATTTCACAGGGCGATGAACCATATACCAAATTAATCTTAAACACAAACAGTACGAGTGCCATTCAAAATTCAAAGAAGAAATACCAACTACTTTCAAAAGATTCATTAGCCAAACTCGTAGCAAAGCTTGCACATTCGTGTGCTTAGATATGCTACTCGAGAGACCCATAAAAAGGTTCTTGTGTTTAATTTTTTTTGTTAATATATTAAAAAAATTATTTAATTATTATTATTTATTAATAATTATAAATATTACCATGCATTATCGAAAACCGAACCAAAAAAATCGGTACCGCTTTTGTACCGAACCGGTACCAAAACCGGTAATTCGGTACCGGTTTCGGTTCTTATTTTTTCGGTTATTTCGGATTAGTACCGGTTCGGTTTTTTCGATACCGGTTTGGTTTTTTACCGATGAGCACCCCTAATATTGGGCTTCGATGTTCTTCTGATTTCGACTTCGATTTCTATTTCAACTTCGTTGCTCTTCAGATTTGGAGAAGTTTTGTGAAGATTCAAATGGGGAAGGAACCCGACTCGTTAGATCGACTGGGAGCATTCAAAATGAGGAGAGAGAATGTCTTTTAAAAGTCAGAGGAAGAAGAAGGGGGTATTTCGGACATATACCAGTCTTTTTTGATCGTTACAGTCCCTTCTCACGCGCTTTTGGCGTCTGAAATACATGCACGGTTAAGTTGGATGGAAAAAGTGACGTTTTCACTTCAACTCAAAAAGTCAAAAGTTTAAATGTAACTTTATTGACTACAGGTGGTTAAGTGAAAAAGACCCCAAACTCCAGATGGTGATCTGAACTTTACTCTATTATAAAAAAAAATTGGTCCCAATTTGGGCCATTTATAAATAGGAATAACTTCTAAATTGTAATATGTTATATACTTTTTAAGTCCCGTATTAATAAACTATACCTCTATATAGTAATAATTATATATATATATATATATATATATATATATATATATGAGAGACAATATTAATTTTAAAAGACTACATTTTTTATAAAAGACTACATTTTCTATAAAGAACTACATTTTCCTATAAAAGACTACATTTCCTATAAAGGACTATATTTTCTTATAAAAGACTATATTTTCTATAAAAGACTACATTTCTGTAAAAGATTATATTTTCCTAGTTTAAAAATCTAAATAATTTACGTTTTCTTTAATTTTTTCCCATTGAATATTCTATAAATACCATATACACAACTCACTATTTCAACCAATTTCAAAGGATATAATTTCCTTTTCCTTTTGTAAACTAGCCATGCCTCCCAAAGACAAAACCCGAGTTCATCTCACAGAGTTCATCTCCCAAAGACAAAAGTGGATATTTTTAGGTGTTCGAAAAATATTTTGTATCAATACCTCTATTTAGTAATAACCTCTCAATTAGAATACAAATAGTTTGGTCCCAAGTCTATTCCTAAATAGAGGTTTTACTGTACTTACATACTACGGAGAATGGAAGAAAATATTATTTTATACGAATATTGAACAAAAATAGCATCCCTTACCTTAAAAAGAAGAGTATTTCGACTGATAGAGCGAAGATATTCTTGAAAAAACTTGAATTGTTTTCTACACTCAAAGCTTCCTAAAACTCGAAAGAAATACGCTCAATATTATAGAAGAAGAGTTTTCTGATTCTGGTGTGATTTTCAATTCTAAACTAAGCATCCTATTTATAGGAGAATGGAAGGATACTATTTAAAATTTTCACGGACTGCACAGTAGAAAATCAGACGAAATCACGGGCGCCGAAAACTGAATTCACAAGTTTTTTAATGTGCACTGCATAATAAAATACTATGCAAATAAAATATAATATATTCTATTTTTCATAAAAAAACAAAATTTATTATATATATATATAACAACAACTTTTCACCACCATCCACCACATTTCTCTCACACACAAAATCACGGGACACACTTTATATATATACATACCTTATATAACTTCCACCACAATTACCACACATTTCCCTCAATTCCAAGTAATCTTACAGCACTCCCTTTTCTTTTCTTTACCCGTGACCCCCCCCCCCACTTGACAAACAAATATATATATATATATATATATATATATAATTGAGATAATTTTCTACCAACAGTTTTGAAAAATGGGTAAGTGGGGGGTCTATATAATAATCAAAATTTATAACAAATACTTCATAAAAAAAATTTCCTCCATATTTTTAAAAATATTTATTCATCATTATTATAACTCGCAATATTAACAACCAGATCGTTCTTAGGAAAGAGAGGGCTTTCGATAAGGATTTCTTTCTATTGACGCGCAATTAGATGACCAAATCCCTTTTCTCGACAGAACTTTCTAGACATTGTTAATTATGCAAATAATAATATGAATAACTTGTCATCTCAATTATTGATTTAATAATATAAAATATTGTAACAATAATTGAATTAATAACGTGAGATACTATGCAGCAATTACTGTAGCAATAATTGAACAAAACTGAGTGACTTCTCACGTAAGCATTAATAATCAATACCGTGTGCTACTATGCAACCACGCGTATTACTGTACTTTTATCACCGGATAATTCAACAGATAACGATAAAACATTCGCCGTTATTTTTATAAAAAGTTATTTTTGTCGTTTTCTGACTCCGACAGTAATTCTGTTGTGGGGTCCACCAATGATTGTGCCGTCGTATGAATATTACCTGTTAAAACAAATATTTTCCGACCAATCGAATATTATATAACAACTTGCTTAATTTGTAAAATTTATAAATATTACCCACAACTACAACATTATAACAAATTCACACTTTAATATTCAAAAATGATATTTATAGAAAAAATTCATCTTTATTTATAAAAGTTGGGGTCTTACAACTTGAAAGGTCGCATTAGCTTTTGTCGCCGCTTACTCTTCAACGTTGATCTGAAGTTCTGACGGGTGGTGAAAATGCATAAACTGGAGGTGTTGGGAATTGGGGGAATACGTTACAAATGTTTTCTCTCTCCTCAAAACTAACCTCAACCATCTCTTTCCTTTTCTCTCTAATAATTCATGGCCAAAACCTTAATTTGTACCCTCAACCATCTCTCTTGTAATCTCCCTTTTCCTCCCGATGTTTTCGGTGTTATGTCCACCATTTAACACACCGCCGCCGATCCCATCCCTGGCATCGGTGGATCTGACTCGGGCACAGTTGATAATGTAATCAATTTCAAATTTATTCACTTCGTTTTCTTTCTTTCTATTTTTTTAATTTAAAATTATAGCATTAGAAATAAGTTGGGCCATGCCATTTTGTTTTAGTAAAAAATAAAATAAAATGCCACATACTAAAGTTTTAATAGTCAACTAACACCTGTTGTGACGCTCCTAAAATAAGTATACACAATCTATTCTGAGTCGTCAAATACATGGTACATAACTTAAATACAAACTTAATTTAAACAACTGTCGTGCAAAATACGACAACACAATAGTTGAGTTTTAACACGAATATTGTTTCGTAGATGATATCCAAACTCAAATGAAGTCCTCATTATAATTATTATCACACTATTTCATAGAATAGTGAGGACTACTATAGCAACCATCTTGGACCGTCACTCTATTCTCCGACTAGTCCCAACTATATTCTTATTTCCTGAAGAGAACAATGAAAGAAAAGGATGAGCTCAACTAGTTCAGTAAAAAATATTATGATTAAGATAATGCAAAATAAATTATTCTTAGCCTTTAACAGTATAAAAACTGATATAATACAATAGACAACAAATTTAACTGCAGCGGAATAAACAATCCATTAGAAGAGTCAAGTAAAGCATGATATCTACTATCTTCTATGATTTAAAAGTTCATCATCAATATTTTATTTCTGCAACACAATTCAATAAATAATCCACATCACTGAATTATCCACGCACTACGGGCCAAGGATTTTTATTATTATCGCATCCACGAATTATCCATGCACTACGGGCCAAGGATTTTTATTATTATCGCATCCACGAATTATCCATGCACTACGGGCCAAGGATATTCGTTAGTGTCACCAATGGTCATGATCATGCCAAACAACAATTCATCTTTGCACCCTTGGCCGAAGAGAACCCATCGTCATGATCATACCAAACAATTGTCCATCAATACACTACGGGCCAATGATGACTTTTACCACATCATTTATAACATTACAGGTCATGATTATACCGACACATAATTTCTGGTTATAATCATACCAATCAACAATCCATCTATGCATTATGGGCCAAAGATGACTTTCATCATAATATAAGCATGAGGATGATGACAATGATATAAGAATTCAATTAAGTGAGAGCAATGATATATTTTAAAGATTTATAATTTAATTTATCTAGAGTTCAAGAATGTCCAAATTGTTAACATGATACTGCTTTGTGGAGTAAAATTCAAGAATAATATTCACGTATCAAAAATAATTTGGATAGAAAAGAAATTAATTTTTGTCATGAATAGTACTCCGGGTGAATAGTACTCTAGTGAATAGTACTTCATGAATAGTATCCCGACATAAAAGATTAAAATTTAACAAGAATGTTCAAACAAATATTTATGTGGAACGATACTAGATGAAGCGCAAATTTAAGAATATTCTACTAATTTCAAGGAGTATAGAAACAATACTTATCAAAATGAGTGTAGAATTCGGAATCTGAAACGAAATAATATTACTTACATACTACAGAGTATGGAAGAAAATATTATTTTTTACGAATATTGAACAAAAATAATATTCCTTACTACTGTTGAACGAAAATAATATTCCTACGAATATCGAACGAAGATAATATTCCTCATGAATATTGAACGAAAATAATATTCCTTATAAATATTGAACGAAAATAAAATTCCTTACGAATACGAAAAATGATATCGTAAGCGAATATGAAATAAATAATACCCCTTACCTCAAAAAGAGAGTAATTCCGACTGGTATAGCGGAGATATTTTTGAAGAAAAACTTGCATTATTTGCTACACTCAAAGTTTTCTTAACTCAAAAAAATACGCTTAATATTATAAAAGAAGAATTCTCTGATTTTGGTGTGATATTTAGAAAATTAAATCTTTATTCATAAAAGTTGGGATCTTACACCTGTTAATTTTTAATAGAAAAATAGATTATCTCTCGATTTTAATATTTAACTGAATTTTTTTTAATTGGATATTTAAAAAGGAAATAAGTAAAAATTTGTCTATTTTTAGCGTCATTTACTTAATAGAAAACTAAGTTTGCATTTCAGTTATGTTAGGGTGATCATGTGAGTGTACTTATATCGTGATATCTTTTAAGAAAAAGATAAATACATAATATTTAACTTGATTTAATCCTTAATTAGTTTATAAGATACTAAGTATGCGTAATTAAGAAAAAATATTTAAATAAATTAAAATAAGACTTGAATAAGAAAAGATAGGAGAGAAAATAAATAAGGAGCGGGAGGGAGGAAATAAGCATAAAACAACTATTTTTTTTTTTTAACTATCCTTTATAAGAAGAGATGTCATACTCTACAACCCATTTTAATATATTATGATTTTTGCAATAAATTTTTTAACAGTCAACTTAGAGCGGTTAATTTTTAATGGGAAAATAAGTTCTCTTTCGACTTTAATATTTAACTAAAAATATTTATAATTGGTTATTTAAATAAAAATTCGTTGCTTTTAAGCACTATTTACCTATTAGAAAATTAAATTTGTATTTCAGTTATGTTAGGTGGCCAGCCAGGTGAGTGTACTTGTACCATGATGTCTTTCAGTAAAAATATAAATACATAACATTTAACATGATTTAATCTTTAATTAGTTTATGAGACACTATGTATGTGTAATTAAAAAAATATTTAAATAAATTAAAATAAGACTTGAATAAAAAAAGATAGGAGAGAAAATAGATAAAGAGCGGGGGAGAGAAAATAAGCATAAAAATATATTTTTTTCACTCTCCCTTAATAAGGAAGAGATGTTATACTCTACAACACATTTTAATATTTTATGATTTTCGCAATAATTGTTTTTACAAAAGTTATAAAAATCATCCTTCCAATAATATAATTTTTTTTGCTTGAAATACAAAAATTATGAAAACTCTCCCTCACACAAATCCAAAATTCACTTAAACCCCTCTTCAACTATAAAGATGCTATAAAACTTTTTTATTGTATCACACCTTATTAACTAAACTTAATATCCTATGTATAGAGTACTTAAAATTTTCTAAGTTGAATTTTGAATCGAGCATGATGTTACTTGCTTTGACGTCTCGGTGAACAACTCTAACGTCGTATTCATTGTGGAGATAGAGCGAGGCAGAGGGCACCCCTGAGATGATGTTGTGTCGCAGTGTCCAGCTTAGTGGCACCTTATCGGGTCCGGCAAAAAGGTGGCATGTCCAGGCTGCCATTTGGCATATATTCGTACAACAGTAGCAACTTACCATTCTTGTGGCACCATCCTGTGACCAAATTTCTACAAATGGTTAATAATAGACACATAATTATGTATCTGCTCCCTGCTCTCGGACCTAGAAATGTATAAATGACAACTACTTTAAATTGCAGCTTGTTAAGACAGAATACAAAGTTGATGATCATGTTGCTCCATACAAATCCTCGATGCAAATAATGTTTTTTCTTTAATTTTTATTTTTTACTTTTTAATTAAGTAATATATAATGTTTTAGTTGGAAATTGGGGTTGGTACTCCTTTAGAATCTCTTATTCGGGAGTGGTTAGCATAAAGTTCACGTAATTGAATGATCGGTCTTCTTCAGTGTTTGCAAGATTGATGATCCCATTGGACTTCTGCCAGGAAGAATCATTTTAGGCATAAATAAGCTTGGGGTAAGTCTTTATTATTTGATTGGTCTACATACACTAGTATTTATTCTCTCTATTATAGGCTTGTAGCTTTACTTACCACCCCCGAATATCCGTCTCTTTGCTGCTCTATCTCTAGGTTCACTTTTTCCGTCCAGTGCCAAAAGAGTATCTACATTCTGCTGAATTAAGAGACATTATGCAATTCGGAAGCAGTAATACCGCTGTATTTTTTAAAATGAGAGTTGCTGGTGTCTTGCATATATTTCAGTTTGAAACTAAGCAGGTTGTGAACATCTGTCTTTTCAATTTAGGATTCAGCATTGGAATTTTATGCTTTTTAGGTTTTTGTTGTTCGTCCGTTGAATAGCTTTTACCTGTCATCCAGGGAGAGGAAATTTGTGTTGACCTTCAAACACATATAAATGATGTTATGTTACGCCGCTACTCTAAAGCGCGGTCTGCTTCTAATGGCTCAGTTAATGGAGATCTTTCTAATAATGTTAAGCCTCCAATTGTAAATGTTAATGAGAAACGTGTCGAGGAGTTGTCCAAAGCTCTTGAAGAATCCCAAAGGGATGCTAATCAAGTAAGTTATTTGGACTGCTGAACAAGTTCATACTTTCCATTTTTTAAAAAAAAATTCTTTTATCTTTTATCATGGGAAATTAGCAACTCCATTAAATTATCATCCAATAAATTATTAATTGAGGGAGGAACATATGTGGACTGATAAAAGTCTCATTTCATATGTTCAAGGTTGTTTTTCTTCTGTACTATATATTTCCCCGGGGACCTGGGTTGTCTTTGTTTGGAGGAGTACATATCTACTATAATGATCATTTGTACGTTTTAGATTGACTCTATGGGTGGAGAACTGGAGATGGTCCCGATGATGTTTGTTTTTCTCTCTGAAAGGCAAAAAGCTCTATTTGTTAGTGAATATGTAATCTTTAAGTGATTTTGTTCATTTCTCTTATTTGTTGCATGTTTATTGAGCTCTTTTACTGAAATTAAATATGATCTGAAGATGGAGTTCAATTTCGAAGTTCCCAGTTTGTTTTTACTCCTAAAAGAGCTGTTTCACTTGTTACAAAAATGACCATCTGTTGTTTAAATCTCTTACTCACTCGGCTAACTATAAATACCAGTTACTGGGAGCTTTACGCGAGAAACACCAACAAGAAAATGTTATACAAGATGAACTGGAGCACTTAAAGGATATCTTGAATTCTGAGAAGGATAATGTAGCAGCACTTACCTGTGATCGTGATAAAGTCAGAACTCTGTGTGATGAAAAAGATTCGGCTCTTCAGGTCCATATCTCTCTGTATGTGAAGTTAGAACACTGATCAATTTATTCAGTGCCTTATTCCAAAATTCATTCTTGTAGGCTGCTCTGCTGGAGAAGCGGAACATGGAAGTTAGGCTTGCAAAACTAAGTAAGCCAGAGTTGGAGAACAACACTAAAAAGGAGTTGGTTGAGGCAACTAATCAGGTAGATTTTGTTAAAGTATACACACACATATATTCTTGCTGTCAGACCTACTGCTTCGTTTTCAATCATTGGCTGACACATACTTGATTGAGTGTTGACACTAGTCTTGTTCATGTAATTGAAATCCATCACTTGGTTTCTAATGGTTAAGTAATTGATGTTACAAGTAGGTATTACAAAAGATCCAAGATGAGTTAAAAATTCGTAGTTCAGAATTGCATGCAGCAGAAGAAGCTAAAAAGAGACTGATGAATGAAAAACTATTCTTGGAAGAGAAAATTTCAAGGGTTGAGAAGAAGAAGAGTGATGAGGTAATGATTTCGTATCTTTTTCTTCTCTGGACAAACATATGTATGCCTATTTTTTGTGGCTGTTGAAATCCAGTTACTGGGTATTGAGAAGAACTTTGAAGAACAACACAAGGCCTTGAAGCTCCAAATTACTGAACTTGAGAAGAAGCTGGAAGACGTCAGACAGAAAGTTGTCGTGGCAGAGTCCAGTATGGCAATCAAAGATAGAGAGTTGTCAATGTTGCAAATCGATCTGAAGGAATTAGAGGAACTAAGAGAAATGAAGGAGGTGACAACCTTGTACCATCATTTTGGGGAAATATTCTTGTCTTCTGATTTTCATATAAAATTTTATCCTTTATTTTGCATCTAAATTACGAACGGTTCTAGATAATACGTTCTTGCTTTCAGGATATTGATAGAAAGAATGAGCAAACAGCTGCAATCTTGAAAATGCAAGGGGCTCAGTTGGCTGAGTTAGAAGCACTTTACAAGGAAGAACAAATATTAAGGAAGCGATATTTCAACACAATAGAAGGTTGTAGTTGCATATCTTTTGTCCTATATTACTTTTATTATAATTTTTGTTTGTAAGATGTCATGTTTCCTAATGGTGGCACTAATGCTGCATCTGATGTGTATATATCTCAGATATGAAAGGCAAGATTAGAGTCTTCTGCCGATTAAGGCCTCTCAATGACAAAGAAGTTACTGAGAAGGAAAAAAGTGTGCTTACGAGTGTTGATGAGTTCACAGTTGAGCATCTGTGGAGAGATGATAAAACAAAACAACATTGTTATGATCGCGTCTTTGATGGAAATGCCACCCAAGAAGACATATTTGAGGATACCAGGGCAAGTTGAATGAAATTGCTGATTCAGTTCAAGTGTTGCATTTCTGCTAGTTGCCTGTTATAGTAATTCAATATTTGACATTGTTTATTCTCGTTGATGCAGTATCTGGTGCAATCTGCTGTTGATGGATATAATGTTTGCATATTTGCATATGGCCAGACGGGTTCCGGGAAGACATTTACTATTTATGGATCTGATAGCAATCCTGGACTTACCCCCTTGGCTACTTCTGAACTATTCAAAATTTTGAAGCGGAACCATAACAAATTTTCATTCTCCTTAAAGGTACACCAGTGAATGTTGTAGGTGTTATCATCTATAACAATCTAGTATAGACTATAGTAGCTAAATATTGTTACATCACTATCTTTTTCTTTTCTATTTGTTTATGTGGATATTGGACATCAATATTACTAGTTTGGGGGATTTTTCAAGTTGCATTTAGTGGATGGTTTATGCATCTCTTTAGGCTCTTTATATGTGAATATGAGTTTCTTATCACACATTCACACCATGTTTCTCCATGCTAAAATAACTTCAATTTACGTGGTGCTATTTATAATGGTAATTGGTGTTGTGCTCATGCAGGTATACATGGTGGAGTTGTATCAAGATACATTGATAGATCTTCTACTACCAAACCATGCAAGGCACCCAAAAATAGATATCAAAAAAGATTCAAAGGTAACCAATGTTGATTGATGATTGCATATGTTTCCGTAAATTGGATGCTACATATAGGTGAACGGATATATCATATCGGAGATCTATTTCAACTTTTTATCTGTAGTTAATGCTTCCCTTTAAACTTTTAGCATGTTAACAAGAACACATTATTGATTGATTCTAATAATTTGTAGTGTTGAAATATTTAGGGCATGGTATCTGTAGAAAATGCGACTATTGCATCAATTTCAACGAATGACGAGCTAAAAAGTATTATTAAGAGAGGATCTGAGCAACGTCATACTACAGGGACTTTGATGAATGAAGAGAGCTCAAGATCTCATCTTATACTTTCAGTTATCATTGAGAGTACAAATCTTCAAACCCAATCCGTAGCCAGGGGAAAGGTATATTTTAATGTAGAGTGAATTAAGTTATGTTATCTTGTTTGAGTGCAGGTGCATGCATCTGCATTTTCTGTTCCTATCCTTTGTCATGAATTCAAAAAATGCTGCAATGTCTATTGTAAATAAAAGAATATCAAATGTAGCGTGAATGAAGATGGGAAAGAAGATACAGTGCTTTGACCCGGAGAACATATTGTGCTTGTTTTTGCAGATGAAAAATCACTTGTTAATTCATCTTTACATGACCATTTTATGTCTCCTGTGCAGCTAAGTTTTGTAGACCTTGCTGGTTCTGAAAGAGTGAAGAAGTCGGGGTCTACTGGCAGTCAGCTAAAGGAAACTCAGAGCATCAATAAATCACTTTCAGCACTTGGTGATGTCATCAGTGCCTTATCTTCTGGTAGTCAGCACATCCCCTATAGAAATCACAAGCTGACAATGTTAATGAGTGATTCAATTGGAGGCAATGCTAAAACACTGATGTTTGTTAACATATCTCCTGCTGCATCAAACTTGGACGAGACTTACAATTCTCTCATGTATGTTATCCTCCTACCTTTAACATATCATCTCTTCTTTAGTCATTTTCATTGAAATTCTAGAAGTTCGGATAGATCAGTTTAACTGTTTTAGATTGGTAAGGTATCCTCGTGTTAACTAACATTAGTTGGTGCTTCTTGAAATAGATCATGACTTCTATCCAGCCATAAAACTAAATTTGAGTGATTATAAATGAAAGAGAATTTATTCCTCTCCCTAGATGGTTTTGAATAAATTTCAGATCCAACTTATAAATTTTGTAATTCTCAACTCCACAACTTGAATTATAACCATTATTTTCCATTTCTTTAATCTTGATTTTATCACTAGTCTGATATATACTAAACATTGATTTGCTATTAAAATCTAATCTAAAAAACCACCTGTTTACTTATTTTTCTTCACTTGTCTTGTTTTGGCATATCAGATACGCATCAAGAGTTCGATCAATTGTGAATGATCCTAGTAAAAATGTGTCATCGAAGGAAGTGGCTCGTTTGAGGAAACTCGTGGCATATTGGAAGGTGCAAGCGGGTAAGAGGGGCGATGAAGATGATCTGGAAGAGATTCAAGAAGAACGGGCAGCAAAAGACAAAAGTGATGTCCGGCATTCCATGTAAAGTTGGTTCGCTTTATTAACTTGAAGGAACGCTTTGTTCCAGACGAGGTGGAGAATACTCTTTATGATTGCCAGGGAATGATCGTTGGCAGTGCAGCGAGGGCTTTGACAACATCTAACTAAGTAAAGCATGTGACATTCCTGTATGAATTGCTACACTACTAATGTTAATACTACTACAGTTTTATCAAAATTTTGGTCCAGTTAGGGGAGGACAAAAGAAGGGGTGTAGGCTATACTCGGATTAGAAATTGAAAAAGTTATTGTTGTATAGTACGTAATGATGTGTATATTTTCTTCACTATTGTTGAATCCAATTTAATGAATGAATGTCAAATTGGATTTCCTTATCTTCTCAATTTTTCACAATACTCTTCTCACTTATTGTTGGAAATGCTTTTTTTTTTTTTTTTTTTGCTTTTTTTTTTAAAACAACTAAAAATAAATAAATAAAAAATTATGAAATTGAAATTTTTTCATAATAAAGTGTTTTGGGTGTGATTTGGGTACGTATAACAAAACATGTATGTACAGTCTGTGCAGACTGTACCACCATTTTTTGGTATAGATATTAAATTATGAAAAAATTTAAGTTCCATAAAATATTAAAAAAAAAATTTAGTTGTTTTAAAAAAAAAAGCAAAAAAATAAAAATAAAATTGGTCCGTCCGGACTCCCGGACCTGATCCATTCTATATATATATATATATATATATATATATATATATATATATATATATATAGATTGCGATCGTTAGATAATGTAACGATGTTTTGGTGGTTGGATATGTATTGATGATTGAGTGTATGTCTTTAGATAATGTAATATTTTTCGATTTTTAATTTAATTTTTCGTTACGCCGTGCCTTCAGGCACGGGTTATAGTTAGTATATATATATATTGCGATCGTTATTCAATTTACTAAAATAATAATAATAATAAAATAATGATTGTTAAATTAAATTCTCAAAATACCTAAAATGGCCCGGCTCACGGTGTATATAAGCTCTTGCAAATTGTTAAATTTGAGCGCCAACTCCAACTCGCTATCTTCATCTTTCTCTCTCTCTCTCTAGAAAGATTCAGTCCTCAGAATCTGCGAACAACAGCGAGAAAAGCTCAAGGTTCGATCCCTCTACCAAACACACGTTCGCACAAATATATCTGCATATCGAAATGTATTTTTTTGTGGTGATTAATCTCTCTCTTGTATTCCCCAAGTAATGAGCTTCGTTAATGCCGGAGCATTAATCTGTAACAATTTCAGTACTACGACTCTTTTTACATTATTTGCAATTATCGTATTTGATTGATTGATATAAATTGCTTGAAATCAGGCTCCTACATGTTTTAACCGTTGATCTGCTTGATATTTCAAATCTGCTCCATTTATTGTCACTAATTTTGCTTAATCCATCGAAATTTCAATTAGATGTACCCTATATTATACTTTTTCTTCAAGTGTGAACTTTATTTTTTAAATTAGTTTCTCTGTGATCATTCCAGATCAAGTAATTTCCTCGTGTACAATTAATCTGGTTCATTTAGCTCACGAACTTTAAGATTTAGTTTTGGAATACATTAGTTCCACTTTTGTGGACTGCTATTAAGTGAATTCTGGCGATAATGTGTAGAAATTTTCTATTTAAATTTTTTTTTTTAATTTGGAATAAAGGAGTAATATGAACTTTTTTTTTAGGAATTCCGAAGCCGATCCACTCGTTTGGTGTTTTATTCTCGAATCGTCTTTTTCTACACCACTGCCTAACTTAGTCAATCTTATTTTTGAGCGGATTCATTAAAAATAAGAATTCATGTAGTTGAAACTCGGGCAAATTAAGCCTAGTAGTTGCAAGTCCTCACAACAGCAAGTTCATATATATATATATTGCGATCGTTATTCAATTTACTCTTCTCACTTAGATTTTATGTGTATATATATATATAAATGTGCATATATATATATATATATATATATATATATATATATATATATATATCAAATTTACTCTCCTTCTCCGTCATGCAGTCCCATCGTTATTCAATTTCAGACTTGAATATCCTCTCTCTCTCTCAATATATATTTATTTATTCAATTTTACATTCAATTTTACTGTGCTGAATGTGCATATATATATATATATATATATATATATATATATATGCAGACAGACTTGCACTGTATACTAGTATTTTCATTACTTGCTTGTCCATTCCTGGAACTTTTTTCTTGTTGATAACTGCTAATAAGCACCAATGTGTTTCTTTGTGGATAGGGACAAAAATCTGAAAATAAGAATGACGATTTACAAATAAACATTCATTTCAATGAAACAAACAGGGAACTAAGAAATATAGTGAAAACAAAAATTTTACCTTGTCACACTCAATAAGGCAATATCCCAACTTCCTTTGTGTAGTCCATCTTTTAACTGATTTGAAATCATAACCATTTGTCCCACCTTTTAGCTAGACACTGACAATCAGTAAAAAAGGGTTATCTTTGTGAACACCAGTTAACCTCAGTATTGAAAATGATGGCCCAACAGAATTGGTAAAATTAATATATTGAACAACAAGAAAATAAATGTATGTGTGTATATATATTGAATTACAAGTATGGAAATGTGGTTAAGGTCATCACCTTTGGGTAAGAATATATGCCAATGCTTTCCATCCTAAACTCTCAAAAATTGTGACGGAAAACTCCCTCTGCTTTTTCGTTCACTCAAATACTTAAAATTTGTTTCTATTACAACTTCAAATGAAATAAATTTAAAAACCAGGCACTTTGTACACAACAGTAAATATATGACAACAGTAACTAACCATATAATTCTTTTAGTTATGTAACGTTTCAATGACAACAATAAATATATCAAGGTTTGTGATTTTGAAAGTCTAATATATCAATTGTCCGTAAGTAGTATTAACTTATTTTGTTTGCACTCCTATCCCACTCCTATCTACTATGCTAAGTGATATTCAAAAGTTACCATTCAATTTCCCTTTCTTACAAAGCACATACATGCGGTGACTTGTACTGAAGTTAGTTAAATGCAGGTAAATGTTTAGAAACTTCTAAATCTTTAATAGTCATCTCCAGGTTCATGCATTTAGACATGAGAAACTAATTAATGTCCCAAGCAGTAAAACACACAA
Organism: Panax notoginseng; assembly: GCA_016801055.1. Taxonomy (NCBI): domain Eukaryota; kingdom Viridiplantae; phylum Streptophyta; class Magnoliopsida; order Apiales; family Araliaceae; genus Panax; species Panax notoginseng. The sequence goes on along the minus strand of CM029013.1, from coordinate 57,909,306 downwards.
TTAGTACATGCATTTAGACAATTATGGGTTCTTCAATAGAAAATCCCTGAAGCAAAATGCTCGTAACCACCACTATCAAAACTCAAGACTCCTAAAGGTAGGACTAAAAGAAACGTCAATGTATAGGATAAATTTATGCACTACGAAAAAGGAACATCCTAAGTGAGTAGTAAGAGGGAAAAGTTCTGAAAATTCAGATCTACTGCAGTAATAGCCTTGCGGTATATAGTTTAGAAGCAAAGTGACCACAAGTAACTTTTGAGGAAGTGAAAGATATGGAGAAGAAAGGCCTGTATTAACCTTTATGCTAGATTCCAACAGTTATCATGATATGCCGAAACAAAATCATTTTTCTTCTTGATAAGTGATAAACATAATTTATGTACATAAACATAATTTATGTACGCATGCAACAAACTGATTCAGTGGGATTATCACAGTACTGAAGAGCATGAAATTGAAACCAATTAAGACAACATAGAACCTTAGAAGAAAGTACATTGTTTAGCCACAAAAAATAATTAAAAAATTGTATGTCTAATACATAATTATCACACATGTAATTCAAATGGCACTTTTAACTTATCATAAATGATTACCAAATGGTAATTTAAGTGATCATATATATATTAAGCTATCATGCCGAGAAAGGAAACACATTAAGCTACATGAGATAGATCATAAACCAACCTTATAAAATTTTCCACCATTCTCAAAAGTAGATATGTCGAAACAAAATCATTTTTCTTCTTGATAAGTGATAAGCTGAAACAAAATCATACCACAGCTCCAATACACAAAATCCCTTGATACTTTCCTGACTTCCCAAGCCTCTCTGCAACCCCACCAATTTCAAAACAACCAGGAACCCACACAATCTGATTGATGAAGACATCAGTGATCCAATGTCAAATGCCACCCAAGTAAAAACTGTAACAGCAGACCAAAATGATTGGAAGTGGGAAAACTGTTTTGAGATACACTTATGTAAGTGAATCATGTTTAACATGGCAATACCCAAAAGAAAAACTCTAAATCATTTATGCTATCCCATCAAAAAAATCCTTGAACATTGTGGTTCTTATATTAAAACTTACTTGAACTCTTGGAGACATTTTGTTAAACAACTTTAAGCCATTGTTAAAACCAATACACAACAATGTTCTCCAGATACTAATGACAATTCAATAAAATTGAGATACTCAGTAACCGGACATCTGGCATGGGTAGTGGAAAAAAGTAAGGTTATTGCGCTTTAAAATTCAGCATACCCAGCTAATAATAATGAGAAAAGTTAACTTACCCACCCAGTCAAAAAACATAAGTTAAGTGTAACGGGTAGCAGCAGGAGTTAATACATTAATTAGACTGGATCAAATTCAAAATATCACATTATACCCAAATGGAAAAAAACAGGTTAATTGATACCCAATTCTGAACCGCAGAAGTATAACTAAGAAACATAATTGTAAACATCAAACCATTCAAAAGGAACCGTAAAAAAAAGAAAATTTCAAAAAATTCAGATTCAACCAAATCAAGAACACCATAAACCCAATAAAGTTAAACCCTCAGACAATGGGTTCTTATTTCTCCTAGAATTTCATACATTTTGTAAGAAACCAAACTGAAATTGAAGAAATACCAAGATATTCGACGTGGACCGAGGAAGAGGAGAGCCAAGAGAAGGTCTTAGACTTCGTGTGCCGCAAGGAGAGCCAAGGGAAGTCAATCAGCACGACGTGTGCCGTGTGTCGACCTCGTGTTTCTCTCCCTTCAACTTCTTCTGCTTCGCGTTTGTGTTTTTTGTTTGTATTTTTGAAGCTCCATGTTCTATCTCAGCTGTGTGTGTAAGAAGAGAGAGATAAGAGGGTTTGAAATTTGAAATGAGGGGAATGAGAGAGCAGAGCTGCTGACGTGGGATGTGACACTTATGTATTTCTCTCTCTGCTCTCTTTTATATTATAGATAATTATATATGATCTGCTAGTTATATAAGATCTGTATGATTTTATATGTAGCTGAACTAATGGCCAATGAAAATAATATGATTCAATACTTCAGAAAGTTGATGATCTGCTTTATAAACATCTAATTATAGGCTTTCTGCATCTTAATTTTATTAGTATGCCAAAATCAAAGTGTTCTCTCCCGAATGACGTGTTCACTCATCTGAAGTGCCCCTTATGTGGGGCACGAATCAAAAAAGCAGAATATGCGGTGCATTCATATCAATGTACCATGCTGGTAAGTTGTTTTCTATTTCAATTTTTTCACATTTAACTTTTTTTGTTTATATTATATTTTGACACCAATTTCTTATTTAATAGTTTGCCCCGCCACCAACGGAGGCCCCACCACCAGCGGAGGCCCCACCACCAATGGAGCAGCCACCACCAGGTAAATTGATACCCAATTCTGAACCGCATAAGTATAACTAAGAAACATAATTGTAAACATCAAACCATTCAAAAGGAACCCTAAAAAAAGAAAATTTCAAAAAATTCAGTTTCAACCAAATCAAGAACCCCATAAACCCAATAAAGTTAGGTTGTGTTTGATAAATTTGGGAATTAAAATCTGAATGATTATGATGTCTTAATAAATTGGATCATCTAAATGGTTACGAGGTCTGAATCTAAAAAATTGTTTGATAACAAAAAAATAAGTTGTCTCTTAATGACACTATTTTACCATTTTAAAGGGTAAAATTTTATTTAATAATTTTAAATATTCAATTTAATAAAAATGAGTGCATAATATTGTTGAATATATTTATATAAAAAAAATTATCAAAAGAATTTCATTAAGAGGTACCTCTTAATTATTAAGATTTTATTTTCTGTCTTAACGATTAAGAGGCATTCAGAGGTAACAAAAAACAAAACAAACAGCATCATGCCTCCTAGCGAATAAGAGACAATTCATTAAGAGGCAATAAGATGTAAACAAACAGCACCTTAAACCCTCAGACAATGGGTTCTTATTTCTCCTAGAATTTCATACATTTTGTAAGAAACCAAACTGAAATTGAAGAAATACCAAGATATTCGACGTGGACCGAGGAAGAGGAGAGCCAAGAGAAGGTCTTAGACTTCGTGTGCCGCGAGGAGAGCCAAGAAACCCATCATGTTAACTACTGCCTCTGTCCCAAGTTTCACTCCTCAACAAAAATTGTTCCCCAAAACGAAGCTACCAAATCTCATGAAAGCAAACCAAGGAAAGGACAATAATATTCCCCGAACTGTAGACAAAAACAATGAAACACACATCTCTAACAGGAAAATTATCTTGTATTATCATTTTATACTAATGTCTAAGAGTATTCAAAACAGTTTTCCCAATAGACTCTTTATCCCCATATTTGAAGAATATATCAATAAATCAGTTATATAATTCTCTATTTTAATCCTTATATATGATTTAACTCCTAGAATGAGGAAATCAAAAGAGCGTTCCCTATTTATGTAAAATAACATTTCACACCCTATTTATTGCGATTTTATGTTGGTTAAAGGATCTTATCTCACTTAATTGTTGATTTTGGTAGGTTTATTAAATTCACTCATTTTTATTTTTTAAACAAAGGATTTAGAGAAGAAAGAAAACTATAAAAAGAATTAAAAATCAATCAAATTTTGATTTTGATCATTTTTGTAAAAAATATTACTACTAATTATAAATTTTATTATTTTATAATTAAAATAATGTTGTTTTAGTTTTCATAAACACATAATGATGGTTGCACATTTTGATTTCTAGCAATATCTATTTTTAAATTAAAATAATTGCAAATTTTAAATTCAAACAACAATTACTTTTAAATAAAAAATAGTTACAACGTTCAAATATTTGATTGTTAGAACTTTCAAATTTTAACTTTTAAATTTTAAATTTCAAAATTTAATATTTAAGGAATCAATATAAGGAACCTGTTGGGTACATAGTGAAAAAATTGAATCCCTATCCTACAGAATGACCCAATAACACTACAGAGTAGGGATTGAGATAAAGAAATTGTTGTAAATGCTCTAATGTTGTTCTGTCATTAGGACTTGGTGTATTGGGGGACTTGAGGATGTGCCCTCATTGCGGAAGTGAAATCCAAGGCAGGGATTTCATGAGTCACGAATACCTATGCAGAATGCTTGTAAGCAATTCTTTTTAATTTTAATCAGTACAACAATTTTTTTATTATATATTTGTACACCAGATTATTAATATTTATTTTTTTACTAGTTTGCGCCGCCACCAGTGGTGGAGCCGCTACAACCAGTGGTGGTGGAGCCGCCACCAATGGTGGTGGAGACTGAGGCAAAGAAGGCAGCAAAGAAGGCGAAGAATGCAAAGAATAATGCAAAGAAGAAGGCGAAGAAGCTAGCCGCGAAGAAGCAAGCCGCGAAGACGGCCGAGATCGAGACCGAAGCCGAGGCAGCTGAGACCGAAGCAGCTGAGGACGAGGCACCTGAGGCCACCTGAGGCCGAACTTTCCCAAGAACATTTTATTTGTGCATAACTGTGAACTTTCCCAAGAACTTTTTATTTGTGCATAACTGTGAACTTTCCCAAGAACCTTTTATTTGTGCATAACTATGCATAAGAAGCAAGATAAAAATTCTTTTTTCTATATGATAATGCATTGTCAATAAATACATGGACTCCATACAACTAGTTGAGCAATCTCAAAAAGAGGTCCCGTACATTATTTACTTGCTCTATCATTAATATTCAGTACCAAAAAATATTACGTTTGCAAATCTCAAATAGGACAATATATAATCAGGTTCTGATTGTAGCTTAAACAAATCCATACTATATAGGTATAGGTTACTTCATCCGTCCCAAGATAAAAGTTTTATAACTATTTTAGGTCTCAAGTTAAATGTCTACTTACCTTATTTCTATTCTCTATGCATATTTATGGAGCATCATAATAAAAAACTATCTAATTAAATGAGAATTTAAATATGGACAATTTTGTCATTTTATCCTCTTTCTTAATATGCGCAAAAAAGTCAATCACTTCTTTTATCCTAGGACGGAGGGAGTATAAATTAGTATAAAAAAGTGGAGCAGTACCTCAATTGCATCAGCTACAGTTGTCGCCATGTCATAGGCGATTTTTTCATCCAAGAAAAACACTATGGTTGTAAGTTTTTTCCCAGTCAAAAGAGCTTCAATCTCCTCTCGTCCAGGTATTGTATGCCTCGGACCAGCCTTGATAGAACGCTTCAAAGCATTCCTCAGAATCAGTAGTGACACCATGTGCTACATTATGAACATACTCTGTTAAAAATCCGCCAAAATCCTTGCTAGGTGGCAATGTGGCATGCAAGACGCACATAAATACATCGAGTGATAATAAAGAAAAATCACATCAAGAAAAAAGGTGAGGTAGCTCTTGCCCCCTTAATATGTGCAATAAGAATACTAGTACCTATCATGATTATTCCTTGTCTGCTTTGAAATTTGTGCAAAAAGTTCATCTCGAAGCTCCGAACGCTTCAGAACCTGCTTATATAGTTTCCCAACAAGCTCAATACATTCATCTAATAAGCTTGTTGGAGTCACTCGATCAGAGAAATCAACTCCCATGTACTTCAGAATCGAAAAATTTCACTGCCCGACTAACTAGGTCACCGTTTATCTTCAGTAGTGAAGTCGGGATAGGATCCTGTCAAATTCAAAATATAATCTTCGATTCATCATTATTTTCCAAAACATATTACCGAATTTAATTTAAACAGCTTATTCTTACCTTTTGGAAACACAACATGTCCTCAAATGTGAATTTTTCTCGGACTTGTGGGCCCACGGATCTTTTAGAGAAAAATCCCCGTTTTCCAGCCAACTGAATCTGTTTCTGCATCGCCTTAAAAATCCCTCTACCTAAAAGAGAAGATGTAATAAAACAATAAGAAACTTTCACAAAATTGACCTTAAAAGGAAGCAGAAAACAAAATAAAAAGATTGGACATTTAGTAAAATGTAGTAGTCGTTTTAACAATAATTGGTCTACCTAAATGAAAGTGATAAATGTAATAAAACAATAAGAAACTTTCACAAAATTGACCTTAAAAGGAAGCAGAAAACAAAATAAAAAGATTGGACATTTAGTAAAATGTAGTAGTCGTTTTAACAATAATTGGTCTACCTAAATGAAAGTGATAAAAAAATTATGCTTCCAGAGAGTTCTGCTGGAAATGAAGTTAGAAATCTTATTCTGATTAGACTTTTTCATATTGGCATATGAGTTTCAAATGTTTTTAATTAATCTGAACTAATAAGTTGCTCATGTATGGAGAAATGTCACTGATTATCCTATGGTAAAGGAACTTAAGAACTGGAAATATCCGCATTGTTCAAGCTAAAAAAATCAACTTACGGAGGTGCGAAATTGGAACCATCACTGTCATAACCATCCCCATTTGAGATAACAGAGTTCCGCGAGGGAGTTTCATACCCATTACTTGAGCCAAAGGAGGACCTGATTGATCCCATACTTTGGGACATAACTGGTGGTAAATCAGATGTCATTCCACCGAAAAAATACTGGACTGCTAGTAGTCCAATATTTTTCTTATATACACAGCTACTCTCTCAATAAGCAATTCTTCCTCCTAATTAGTCCCACTAAAGTCGAGGCTTTTCAATTAGATTCATCAAACTCAGAAGCTGACAAAACAAAACAAAGTTCGTGTATTATTTTTACAATCAATTAGAATATCCAATTTCAAATCAACAGTTTACAAACTTTTGAAGTTACTTAAAAATTATACAAAAGCTTCCTAAAACAAAAACTTAATTAATCATCACAAACTAAAAAATCACAGCCCAGAAAAAATTTAAAAACTAGTACACTATTTCAATTGGTGATGTAGTCAAAAACCCAACTTTAAAAAAATGAGCTCAAGAGGGGAAACATAAATACAATGAACCCTAAGTTATAATTTACTAAGTAATAAGATGCAAATTTTAGAAAACAAGATCTTGAACTTAGGTTCAACATAAATTTCCCAGTAATTCCAGAAATACTACAGTGGTGGAAACCAAAAACCCACTGAATCGAAGAAGAGATCAACCCAGAAACAAGCATTAAACAAAGAAAATCGGTGCAACTGCTGTAGCACGGTAAAAAAAATAAAATAATAATCTTTGTAACTGGAAATCCAAATCAAACTTTGTATAGATTAAATAGATCCACATATATATTCATAGATATACCAACGAGGCAGAAAAAATTAAAAGGCAAGCATTCAAAAACAAATTGAGAACTGGGTTAATTAGATCCACACGTATACATATATAATCCACACACACAAAAACCGATCTAAAAATTATCACATCTTTTGCAACAAAATAAAATAAATCATCAATAATGGGGGAAAAGGTGAGTTATTCACAAAACTTATCAATAAAAATTGAATCTTTCGATCTTCTTTGAATATATATGCTAAAAATCATACCCTGCTGCTGAGAGAGAGAGGAGTTACGGCGATGACAAGGAGGAATAGGGTTCTTCTCGTACAACTTCTTTCTTCCCTTTTTATATTTTTCTTTTTGGTTGGAAATTGGATTTAATTAGAGTTTTTCTTGAAATACGTCGGCATGATATAAGGACAACCACCTGGCACCTGCCCGAGCCCGGCCACTCAGTTGCCCTATGTTTGTTTGTGAGTTTTTTATTTTGTGGAAAAAAGAAAATTGTTGTGACAGAAAAGTTTTTCAATTTATTAAAAATAAGAAAGAAGATGCTATATAATTTTTGATTGTATTACATCTTAGCAACTATCCTATGTATAGAGTACTTAAAATTTCCTATTTTCACTGAAAAATAAAATTTTATCATATAATTTTTTTATTAAAAATATGATATCTTTCAAATTAAATGCTTACTATATATCAATATAACTCCTTTTTATAATAGGATTCTAGTGGTATTTCAAAATAAATAAATAAATAAAATTTTATCATATAATTTTTTTATTAAAAATAAGATATCTTTCAAAATAAATGCTTACTATATATCAATAGAACTCTTTTTCATAATAGGATTCTAGTGGTATTCCAAAAAAAAAAAAAATGCAATGAAGACAGAAGTTGTTCGAGAACACTGTCTGCTCCAATTCCTCAACTCTTCGACTATTCCACCCCTCTCTCTCTCACACAGCAAATAGACCTGGCAAACGGGCTCAAAACTCGCGGGTCGGCCTGTTTGCCCGCTAAAAAGCGGTTTTTTGGTCGAATTTTTTTGGCTCACAGACCCATGACTTTTTGGCCTGGTCCGTTCACTTTAAGCCCAAAAAAAGTCAAAAATAGGCATAAAACACTCTGGGCCCATGAACCGCGGGCTTTGAACTTATATTTTCGACCTGCCAAAACTTGGGTCGTTTTGGCCCGGTTCGGGCGCGCCCACCCGTTTGCCACCTCTATCAGCAAGGTATGATTTTTAGTATATTTTTTTATTGATTAAGTCATATTATTTCAAAAGAAGACCCAAAGACTCAATTTTTATTTCTTTTCCCTTTTATCCGTCTTAGATTAGATGCTATGATATTTGATTGACAAAAAGTATTTTTACGCCACTGTGGTTGTAGTGTTTTAAGCAATTAGCCATTGTGTTTTTAAAATATTCAATTATCCCACTGTAATTTTTAAAAATATACAATTAGGCCATTTCGTCTATTTTTTGTAACTACCGTTAACAAATCAGCTTGAGTTTCTTACGCGTCTTTTTTGAAAAAAATAAAAAATTACGTGGCATATGCTTAATTACGTGGTATATCCTTATGTGGCAACAAAATAATTTTTTAATGAATTTTCTTAATAATTTTTTCTTCTCAAACAAAAAAATAAAATAATAAAATTATTATGTGGTAAAAAAATAATTAAAAAAATAATTAAATTAAAATTAATATTTTAATACATTTTTTTATAATTTTTTCTTTTCCTTTTATCTTTTCCTTTCTTTTAATAATTATTTTTATTTTAAAAATTAATTCTAAATAATACAAACAATATATCAAAAATTTTGTATCAATGAGATCTATTGCTACATTATATTAATTCCTACAAAATTAAAAATAAAAAATCATTAATTATGTGACACCCCCAAAATTAGGTATACATCACCCATCTTGGGTCGTTAGATACATAGTACAGAATACAAATACAACTTACTAATACAACTGTCGTGTACAATACGACAAAATATAAGCTGTGAGTTTGAATACAAATATTGTCTTCTAGAGAGTATTCATACTCAAAAGGAATCATCGTTACATTTATTAACACACCATTACATAGAATAGTGAGGACTACTAACTAATACTATCATTCGGACCATCACTCCGTTCCCCGACTTGCCCCAGCTACGTTCTCATTTCCTGAAGAGAACAGTGAAAGAAAGGGTGAGCTCACCTAGCCCAGTAAGAAATGTTATGACTAAGATAATGCAGAATAAATTATCATTAGCATTCAACAATGTTAAACTGATAAAATATAATTGACATCAAGTTTAACTGTAGCGGAACAAACAATCCATTAAGAGAGTCAAGTAGAAAATAAACTCTACTATCTTTTATGATTTAAAAGATTTTCCAACACTGTGATCGCTGGGACTCAGCTTAATAAAATAATCCACATCATCGAATCACCCCTGCACTACGGCCAAGAATATTCGTATATTCATTAATGGTTATGATCATGCCAACAACTGTCCATCAATGCACTACGGGCCAATGAGGACTTTTACCACATCATTTGTAACATTACGGTCATGATTACACCGAATAATCCCTAGTCATAATCATACCAAGTCCATCTATGCACTACAGGCCACATATGACTTTCAACATAATATAAACATGAGGATGATGACAATGATATAAGAATTCAATAAAACAAGTTCAAGAATTAGTTTATCCATGAATTAATAACGTCCAAATTGTCAACATGATACTGCTTTGTGGAGTAAACTTCAAGACTGATCAGGAGAATATTTTCATGAATAGATACTAGATGAAGCGCAAATATCAAGGATATTCCACAAATTTCATGGAGTATAGAAGTCAAAATTTAACCAACTGAGTATAATAAAGAATGGAATAACAAAAGAAATCACCATGCATGCGATAGACCGCACAGACAGGTTATTCCAACAGAATAATAAATAATGGAACCAGGTCCGGCGTAAACGCACAGACAGGATATTTCGACAGAATAATAAATAATGGAATCAGGTCCGGCGTAAACGCACAGATAGGATATTCCGACAGAATAATAAATAATGGAACCAGGTCCGGTGTAAAACACACAGACAGGATATTCCGACAGAATAATAAATAATGGAACCATGTCCGGTGTAAAACACACAGACAGGATGTTCCAACAGAATAATAATAAAAACGGAACCAGGTCTGGTGTAAAACACACAGACAGGATGTTCTAACAGAATAATAATAAAAACGGAACCAGGTCCGGTGTAAAACACACAGACAGGATGTTCCAACAGAATAATAGAATAATGTCACCAAGTATAGGGTAGACCGCGTATACAGGTTATTCCAACAAAATAATAAGAAATGGAATAATAACAGTTCTCTTCATGAATAAGAAAGAATAACACCCCTTGCCGTTTTAAAGAAGAGCTGAAGTAAGGAAGTAGTTAAGTAGCAGAATACTCTTCTTCTCTCTCTCTATAGTTTCTCTCTATAGTTTCTCTCTCTAGAGTTCAGTGAATTCGTAATAAATAATGAAGGAATGAGCTGCTATTTATAGAAAAATAGAATGCATAGTAACTAATCCATGAACGGTCCAGATTGATTACTTTAATCTGACGGTCTATATTTAAAGAAAAATCTTTTAAATAAAATATAATATATTATATTTATAAAATAACTTTAATAAAGTATTTTGTTTTATATAAAAAGATGTTTATGTTTTATTACGTTAATAATACGAATAAAACAAAACGTCATTATCGCTAAATAATTCATATTATTAACTGACAATAATGAAATCAAACTGAGTGACTTCTCACATAAGCATTAATAATCAATACCGTGTGCTACTATGCAACCACACGTATTACTGTACTTTTACTATCGAGTAGTTCAACAGTAACAATGGTAAAACTTCCGCCGTTATTTTTAATAAACTATTTTTGTCGTTTTCTCAATCCGACAATAATTCCGTTGTGGGGTCCACTAATGATTGTGTCGTTGTACGAATATTCCATGTTAAAACGAATATTCCCCGACCAATCGAATATTTTAAAACAACTTATTTACTTTGCAAAATTTATAAATATTACCCACAACTATAACATTATATCAAATTAACTCCATAATATTTAAAAATAATATTTATAGAAAATTCATCTTTATTTATAAAAATTAGGGTCTTACAAATTACGTAGCAAAAAATAATTAAAATAATAATAAAATTAAAAAGGTAAGTGCATTTTGCCATGAATAAATAATTTTAAAAGGTAAGTACATTTTAATAATTTTTTCATTTCCTATTTTCTTTCACCTTCAAAATAAATAAATAAGCCTAAAATAAAATAATAAATAAAAATACAATTTTACCATGTACATCTTCTTCCTCATATTTATCATCATTAAAACATTATTTATCCTCATATTTTTCCTAATTAATTCAAACTCAAACCCTCAAACCCTATTGTTCATCTTCTTCCTCACTGCATTCGTCTCCGACGACGATAAGAAGAACAGGAGGAGAAATCCCTATTCTATCAAGCCGAAGTGTTTCCTGCCTTGATCCATCTTTCTCTGGCACTTCCCATTCTTGAACTAAGAAAGGAGATACAAAAAACTCTACCGTGCAATTAAAATCCTGGCCAGAACAAGTAAAATGATTAGGAAAAAAAATTACCAAAAAAAGAGGACTATTTAAAAAAATTTACCTTAAATATAAAGGAATATGAAGCTTCTGGCCGAAAATGGTGTCACCCAGATGCTTCATAAACCTTGCTTTGATCTTTCACAAAGTTTCTGAGAATACAAATCAAAGACTCCCACAGTGGGGTAAAAGAGGGGTTTGCCCAAATCCTTCCCAATCGGCCAGAGAATTGCCCAATTGACACTCACCCGACACCCACGTTTGTTCAAGTGTTCTTCGAATGCTTTAATGGCCTGGTGAATGAGTTCGCGGTTGGGGGAGGAGGAGACATTTGAACCAGTAATTGGTATTCATCTCCCAGGGATTTTTATGTATCAAATTGTATTATTTTAATATTATGAATATTATAATATTAATTTTTATTAATATTATAAACATTTAGGTAAAAAAAAAAGAAATAAAATAAAACATAAAAATATTTTTATTTTTAAAAAATTTATAAGTATTTTAAAACATAAAAGTATTTTTATTTTTATTTTTAAAATAAAACATACATATTATAAATATTATAATATTAATTTTTATTAATATTGTACATATTATAAATAATTAGGTAAAGAAAAAGAAAATAAAATATAAAAATATTTTTATTTTTAAAAATTTTATAAGTATTTTAAAACGTAAAAGTATTTTTATTTTTATTTTTAAAATAAAACATACATATTATAAATATTATAATATTAATTTTTATTAATATTATACATATTATAAATATTTAGGTAAAGAAAAAGAAATAAAATAAAATATAAAAATATTTTTAAAACCACAGTGGGCCAATTGCATTTTTTTAAAGTACAGTGACTCAATAGTATTAAGAATTTGGCTGACTAGGTTGCCACGTAGGAAATAATGATTTTTTGATTATTTTTTTCAATGTCACGTGTGTAATTTTTTAACGTCCGTCCAAAAAATTGGACGGAATAGGCTGATTGAACATTTTTAAAAAGTACAGTGGGCTAATTAAATATTTTAAAAGTAAAGCGGCTAATTGCTTAAAACACTATAATTGAGTAAAAGTGTTTTTCGCCATATTTGATTACATGTGTAGTGCAAGCCAGGTGAGGCACCCTTTGATTCATATGCTTTGCCATAGTTTTGATTTTAATGGGTCTATGCTATTTCAATGAGACGACCACCTACGTGGGTGTAGTTTCTGCTATTTCTTTCTGAGTCAGGTTTGATTTTTACCATAGGTATTTGAACAGAAGATCCAAAGACTCGGTTCTTATTTTTCCTGTTTTATTTCTCTAAGCTCAGATGCAATATTCTTGTGATTGTGATATTCTTTTTTTTTTTGGAAAGATTTGTGAATTGAGATTAGAGAGGTGCATCCTGAATTAAATCAACTAGTACATCCACTAAATCATCATACATGAGTATAATATTCTCTCTCACTTGCCTTCTACTAATAGATTTAGCATACTTTTTTATTTTCTTTTATTATTTTTTGTTTTTTTATTGTGCCTAATTGTTGGTGTATTTTCTGCTCATAAACTTTGTAATATTTTCTTTCTTTCTTTTTCCATTACGAATGAAAAAATTAATATTGAAAAAAAAATTAAATATAAAATATTTCATTAAGCAATCATTCAACTCATTCAGCCAAAAAAGTTACACTTGATCATTTCACCCAAAAATTTGACTGATATTTTTATTCAAAATAAATGCACTGAATGACTGAACGATTCAGTCATTTAACTTTAAACAAACACCCCTAAGTTTTTTTTAGGGTCCATTAATAATTGTGATTGTGTGTTTTTTTTAATAAAAAAAAGTACATAACTTTTCTACAATTAATAGATCTCGAAGGAAGAGTTTTGTAAAAAAAATAGAAAAAGTCTAGGGGGACCGGCGTTTTTCGATCGGAGTAGTGACCGGCCGGATTTTTTTTTGCTTTTGACTACAAAATAATTAATGTGATTTATTGGAACTAAAATTTTTACAAAATGCAATGATTTATGTGTCATTTGGATACACGTAAAAACATGATTGTACAGACTGTTTAACCCTGTTTGTTACGTGTATCCAAAAAGACACCTAAATCACTGTATTTTATAAAAATTTCAGTTCCAATAAATCACATTAATTATTTTGTTGGCAAAAGCAAAAAAAAATAAAAAAAATAATTCGGCCGGTCACTATCCCGGTCGGAAAACGCCGGTCCTTGTAGAAGGACTCAAAAAAATATAAAAAAGTAAAAAAATGTTAAAGGTTGAATTTTACAAAAGAGGTACAAATTAGTGAGAGACAAATGACGTTAAAATGAATAAACTAACATATATTTTTTATTTTAAATAATCAATTATAATTTTTTTTAATTAAACATTAAACTATTAAAGTAGATAATTTATTTTTTCTAATTTTTTCGACAGAAGTTTGTTGATTACCTTTTATTTTAAAATTACGTGACTTTTAAATAGACCTGACAATATAATTAGTTAATTATTGGGTCAAATCATATTAACTGGAACCATATAGACCCATATTTTTTAAAATAAATATAATTCTGAACCGATTAACCATTTTTCAACCCATATTCCATTCCATTTTTCAACCCATAGTTCTACAACTTGTAGAGCAGAATTTACGATCACACTTAAGGACCAAACGACTACTAATGATCAGAAGTATGTGCAAAACCATATTTTGCCAATCCTAACTTATATGATGATATTTTTTTTAAAAAAAGATAAATATATAATATTTAACTGATTTAATCCTTAATTACTTTATGAGATACTATGTACGTATAATTAAGAAAAAATATTTAAATAAATTAAAATAAGACTTGAATAAGAAAAGATAGGAGAGAAAATAGATAAGGAGTGGGAGGGAGGAAATAAGCATAAAACAACTATTTTTTTTTCCACTATCCCTTTATAAGAAGAGATGCCATACTTTACAACCCATTTTAATATATTATGATTTTTGCAATAAATTTTTAACAGTCAACTTAAAGCGGTAAATTTTTAATGGAAAAATAAGTTATCATTCGACTTTAATATTTAACTAAAAATATTTATAATTGATTATTTAAATAGAAAATAAATAAAAATTCGTTGTTTTTTAGCACCATTTACCTATTAGAAGATTAAGTTTGCATTTCAGTTATGTTAGGTGGTCAGGTGAGTGTACTTATACCATGATGTCTTTCAGGAAAAATATAAATATATAGTATTTAATTAATTTATGAGACACTATGTATGTGTAATTAAAAAAATATTTAAATAAATTAAAATAAGACTTGGATAAAAAAAGATAGGAGAGAAAATAGATAAAGAGCGGGAGAGGGAAAATAAGCATAAAAGAAGTGAGTATATTTTTTCACTCACCCTTTATAAGGAAGAGATGTCATACCCTACAACACATTTTAATATTTTATGATTTTCGCAATAATTTTTTTACAAAAGTTATAAAAATCATCCTTCCAATAATATAAATATTTTTGCTTGAAATACAAAAATTATGAAAACTCACCCTCTCACACAAATCCAAAATTCACTTAAACCCTCTTCAACTATAAAGATGCTATATAACTTTTTTATTGTATTACACCTTATTAACTAAACTTAATATTATAGAATACTTAAAATTTTGAGTAAAATACAGTGACACCCCCTCTAGATAATCATAATAACACTCACCTCCCATCTAGTTTCTTAAGTAACAGTTAGTACCCCTGCAAGTTTTTAGAGTTCACTAAATAAATAAAGTTACATATTTACCCTTGAATTTTTTCAAATTTTAATTACTAAATTATATATATATATATATATATATATATATATATGTGTGTGTGTGTGTGTGTGTGTGTGTGTGTGTGTTTGTTTGTTTGTTTACTTATCCTTTTTTTAATACAATACATTTTAATTATAGTTTTATTTGTAATTAAAACTATCTCATTTAAATTTTTGGTAACTTATAAAAAATTAATTTAGTTTAATTAACACATATTTTTGGATAAGTGATACAAATATTAAAAAAAGTTAAATTAAATTATTAATGAAGCTATTCTAATTAGAGTGATTGAGTATATTGATAGTTTAGTTTTTGGTGCTAACAACAAAAAATATTATTTGAATTTTTAGTTTCATATTATAATTTTTATATGTTAACTTTTATTGAGTATATATAAAAAATTGGAATGTTTATGATTTTGATTACATTTTTTTAGTATACAGTTGACGTTGTTTTTATGCAATGTTAAATAAAAAAATATAATTATATTTAGTACTACCTCTATCTTGTAATTTTTTTTTAATATATATATTTTTTTGAGTAACAACATTTGTCATTTTTACTGTAAATAATTATGTTTAAGTGTGACTTATGTTTAGTTTAATATATGAGAAAAATAATTAATATAATTTTTAATATTTTTTTTATATGAGTAATAAGATTCGTTTAAATTGTAATAATAAGTTTGTTAGACGTAAATTTTAATATTTGTAAAAAAATTATTATTATTTTATTGTGTTAATTTATAATTTTTATGAGTATTAACATTATACTTTTTAATTATAAAAGAATATATTTGAATATATATCACGTAAATTTTAATATTTGAGAAATTTAATTAGTAAAAATTGTATGACTTTATTTTCCCGATAAAATGAATATTTATTATTTTTTGACTTTTATGTTATTTATTGCACAATTTCATAATTTAATTAATTAGATCAAGTAAAGTAAAAATTATGATATACAAATTTATATTTAGTGGAGAAATTAAATATTATAACTTGAAGGGTGTATTAGATATTATATTAAAAATATTTTTAAAAATTAGTTGGTCAACCACACTAAGGGTAGTGGGTAGTGAATGTTACATATTGTAGACTAGAAGGGTACTGACTGTTACTTGAAAAACTAGAAGGGTGGTGAATGTATTTTACTCTAAAATTTTCTATTTTCACCGAAAAATAAAATTTTCTATTAAAAATAAGATATCTTTCAAAATAAATGCTTACTATATATGAATAAAACTCCTTTTCATAATAGGATTCTAGTGGTATCCCAAAATAAATAAATAAATAAATAAATACTATCATGAAGACAGAAGTTGTACGAGAACAGTCTCCTACAATTCCTCAACTACTTAACTATTCCACCCCTCTCTCTCAGCGAGGTATGATATATTTTTTATTGATTAAGTCGTATTATTTCAAAAGAAGACGCAGACTCAATTTTTTTTTATTTCTTTCCCGTTTTACAGGTGTAGTGCGAACCAGAATCAACTTTGAAGATTAAAAAGTTGTACCATTTATCTCTGTAGAAGGTGAGACGACCTGACAGATTGACCGGGTCAGAATTTTTCGTCAATTTATCGATTTGAGTGTCAAGTGTTCAACAAATGATTTTAAATAATTGGACTAAAAATTATTTAAGAGAGTATAATTTTAGTGTTATTAGGCTGACCCAATTGGTCCATTCAATTCAATCCGCTTGCAAAGGAGTTCTCAGACTTAACATATTCAGCAGTATGCAAAATTCAAGTGAGCTTAATTAACTTAGTCAGCACCATTCACGTGGGCCATTTACTGTCTAAACATATTGATAGCATGGAAATAGCATGGAGACTATTATGGGAATCATATATGCACACGTGGACAACAGATATGGCATGCAAATTAAAGGAGTCACTTGATATATTATATTCAATAATTACATGAAATCATGCAAGGCTTGCAAATCAATTCACATACTGCTAGCACAGCCTTCACGCGGCAATGACCTTCACGCGGCAATGGATTGCTTATACACGGCAAGTTAACGTGGCGAACGATTTTATTTTTATTTAGATTCTTAATTTTAAATTCTATTCTAATTAGGATTTTTTTTTAAAATTGACTTTTATTTTTTTATAGAAATTAGGGTTATAGTTTATACATTTCTATTAGGATTTGGATTGTTTTGAATAGTATAAACAGAGGTTCAAGTTATGTAATCAAAAACATTATACATTATTTTCATTATTCAATATATTTGTGAGATTATTCTCTATTTTTGGTTCTTTGAAGAATTTCTAAGTATTTTTCTTAGTTATTTCTTTGAGATTCAACTTGAATTATCATACAACAATTCGGCGTATTCTACCGCATCAATCGTCGATTGTACCGAGATTACCGCTTCAATATAAGCGAGGGGTCAAGGTGTCGTTGGTGTCCACTCAACGCAGAATTTCGAGCGCGAGCAATTGTACCAAGATTACCGTCTACATATAGACGAGGGGTTAAGGTGTTGCAAGCAATTCACCTAACAATTTTGCTAAAAACGATCGAAGCGGCGACCACCTCACGCAAGCGTACCGTGGAGTCTATCAACCACCTACGTGGGTGTAGTTCTTTCTCAGCCAGGTTTGATTTTTACCCTATGCAGTATTCTTGTGATTGCTGTAGCACGGTCAAAAAATAATAATAATAACCTTTCTAACTGGAAATCCAAACCAAACTTTGTATATATTAAATAGATCCACATATATATTCATATTCATAGATATACCAACCAGACAACAGTAGCCTTTGCAGAAAAAAATTAAAAGGCAAGTATTCAAAAACAAATTGAGAGATGGGTTAATTAGATCCACACAAATACATCTATAATCCACCCAAAAAAAACGATCTAAAATTATCACATCTTTTGAAAATTGAAGGTGATTTCTTCACAAAACTTATCATTAAAAATTGAGTCTTTCGATCTTCTTTTAAATATTAAAATAATCAAACAACAAATATATAACAAATCAAGAATATATGTGCTAAAAATCATACCCTGCTGAGAGAGGGAGGGAGGAGTGGCGGCGAGGGCAAGGAGGAAACAGTTCTTCTCCTACAACTTTTTTCTTCCTTTTTTTTATATTTTTCTTTTTTGTTGGAAATTGGATTTAATTAGATTTTTTTCTTGAAGTACATCATGATATATACCCACCCACCAGGCACCTGCCCGGCCACTCACTTCCCTATGTTTGTTTGTGAATTTTCTATTTTGTGGAAAAAAGAAAAATGATGTGAAAGAAAAGTTTTTCTTTTATTAAAAATGAAAAGAAGATGCTATATAATTTTTGATTGTATTGCATCTTATTAATTAAACTTAATATCCTATGTATAGAGTACTTAAATTTTTTTATTTTCACTGAAAAATAAAATTTTATTTAAAAATAAGATATCTTTCAAAATAAATGCTTACTATATATGAATAAAACTCCTTTTCATAATAGGATTCTAGTGGTATCCCAAAATAAATAAATACTACAATGAAGACAAAAGTTGTATGAGAACACTGTGCTACAATTCCTCAACTACTTAACTATTCAACCCCCTCCCTCCCTCCCTCAGCAAGGTATGATATTTTTTTATTGATCAAGTCGTACTATTTCAAACGAAGACGCAAAGATTCAATTTTTTTTATTTCTTTCCTGTTTTATCTGTCTAAGCTTAGACGATATGATATTAGATTACAGGTGTAGTGCGAACCAGAATCAACTTGGAAGATTGAAAAGTTGTACCATTTATCTCTGTAGAAGGTGAGACGACCACCTACGTGGGTGTACTTCTTTCTCAGCCAGGTTTGATTTTTACCCTATGCAGTATTCTTGTGATTGTGATATTCTCTTTTTTTTCTCCTGAATTGAATCAACTAGTACATCCACTAAATCATCATAACATACAATTTTATTTTCTTTTATTACTTTTATTGTGCCTTAATTGTTGGTGTATTTTCTGCTCATAAACTTTGTAATATTTTCTTTCTTTTTCCATTACGAATGAGTACTTCAAACAAATTAAGTTCAGTCAGTATGGAGTGGCCATGCTACATGTATGCATCTCATATTCAATTATTTTTTGGCAACCATAAAATATTGATCTGTGATTCATATGAAACTAGTTCTCAATTACATTATTGTTCTTACTCCTTTCTTTTTTCCAACCTTTTGTAGACAAATATATTGAAGATGGAAAACCTGCAGCTTTGTTGTGGTACAAGACAACTTTGTAATGGTTTGGTTAGTAATTTCCCGCCGTACTTATCAGGACAATATCCCTGGTTAGTTAGTTACGACTATAAAAGCAAATTGGACAATTTTTTTACCATACCCATTTCTCCTCTTCAATATCACCATTATCATTGTCAAATCCCACAATTACTGGGAAGAGAGATTTGGGGCTGTTTCCATGGCTGGTTAATTATGTCCAAGTATCCGGATAACCTTGAGTTTTGTCTTTGGAACTTGGTTACTTTAAAGTTTATTCATCTCCCTCGTTTGAAATTGAAGTCATTCAGAGATGATGATCAGCTGAAGGAGCTCAGTAATGATTTTGATTCTTGTTGCTTGTCATCCCCTCCTTCTAATCCCGATTCTGTAGTCATCTTAACGCTAATTAACAAGCCTGACATTGTTTTCTGTTTGCTACGCAATAAAAGAAGAAAATGGACAAAAATGTCGTATGCTAACCAGATCAGAAAAATATCCAATCAGGAAGATGATTTGATTGTATGCTTGGCTCTCTCCAATGGTAAAGTATACGCCGCTACTATGTTTGGAAGTTTTGTTCAGATTGACATACAAGTTAATCACAACAGTAAGAAGAAAGAAGTTGTCATCAGTTTGTTGCCATTTGGAATTTTGCCCCATTTATTTCCAAGTCATGTCTTCCATTTCTTCTTGTCGGGTTGTGATACAGATTTGTTCTTAATTGTTGATTCTTATAAAAATTTCCAATGCAAAGAAATTCAATCCCTATATTTGTTCAGATTGGATTTCTCCACAATGACGTGGGGGGAACTGAAAAATGTCAAGGACCGAGTGTTCTTTCTGGATTTCTTGAGCCAACCACAAATTTGCTACCCTGCAATTGAATCAGAAGATGGAAATTATATACACATTATTCGGGATTCATGCAAATTATACTCGTACAACATGGAAGATAAAACCATGTCTCTATATTTTTTACCTTGTCCATCCGGACAAAGGCCACGCCATCACTACTTGTGGGTAAAGCCTGAAAGCGGGTATGTTATTATTCTATTCTATTGATTTTTGGTTAATAATGAAAAGAGACTAAGTATGCTATTCTCTATAGAACTTTATCTTATCAAGGAGATGCAAAATTTATACCGTATAAATATAGTCTTTGGAGCCTGTCATCTTTTAATGACGCTGTGTATTTTTATACAATTGTATTCGTAGGTTATTACTGGGTGATCACGAAGAAGGAAAATGCAGTGCTGATACTAAAAAAGGCCAGGTCAAAGAGGAGGAGGAGATAGTGGTAAGATTAGTTATTAGTAGTGATGTTGATATTATTATGAATGAGCAGCTGGGAGAGAGCAAGGAAGCGTGTCTAGTTAATATGCCGTTCCATATTTTTGAATTGATTGCGGAGCATTGTGTTGCTGTCGAGTACTTGAATTTCCGTGCTACTTGTAAGCAGTGTCTATTAGCAGCACCTTTGAAACAATGGCGTACTGAAACTGCATTGGGGAGATTGCGAACACACTCATTAGTTTCACCATGGCTAATGATATGTGACAAAGATCAAGGAATTCTCACTTTTATTGATCCAAAGTTTGGTGATAAATATTTTATCACTACAATTCCTGAATCAATTGGAGATGCCGTAATATGCTATTCCAAATATGGTTGGCTGCTAATATTTAAAAGCATTGGTTGTTTGGTTTTCTTTAATCCCTTTACAAGGGCTATAATCCAGCTTCCACCATTGGCTCCACCTTATTCGACATATTTTTCAAGTCTTTGTTTTTCAGCACCGCCTACTTCCCCTGATTGTATAGTGGTTGGGTTTGCAGAAGATTTTGACAGAAATTTTTACATCACTTCTCCAGGGGCAACATTATGGCTTACGGTTAGTATCAATCCTGATATTCAACCTAACCTATCATCACATGATAGCACTGCATTTTGTGGACAAAATCTTTTTGTCTTGTGTGAAGATGGAAAGCTTGGAATCTTAAGAATTGGTACACGTAGCTGGGAAATACTTATAGCTGAACCCACCCGAGCTTCTTGCATATCTTGTGCTGCTCAAAGTTTCCTAGTAGAATGTTGTAATGATCTTTTATCAATCTTTGTGGACGAGTTTGGAGAATGGGTTGAAGTATTCAAGCTGAATCATTCTTCATTACTGTGGGAGAAAGTAAATGGTCTTGGAAACCACATGATTTATGTTTGCGGTACGACTTCTTTCTCTGTAGTTGCAAAAAGTCCAGGAATGGAGAACAAGATCTACTTTCCTAAGTTTCGTGATGGGAACTTAATCTGCTATTCTCTCGGCACATGCAACTATCGCACATTTGGCTATGAAGGTAAAGACGAGCAAGAATTCACCAATTTCTTAACCACTAAAGAACCCTTGTCGTGTGTCTGGATTGAACCTAGTTGGGCCTCCTAACCTTATTTAAGGTATTGAATTGATCATGTGATTATTTGTGTTACATTAACTTTTCATCTTTGGAGAAGATATATGTCGAATACAATGCTTAGCATTTGAGAACAACTCTGATTGAGGTAAAATTATATACACTTGTCACACGAATTATCAATCCATCTATTGCATGAAAAAATAAAGTACTCTTTCCGTTCCAAAATATTTTATTAGTAAGCTGAAAGCTCTGTTGAAGAAGTTATGATTTAAAGTGCATTTTGTATATGTCTCGGATTAAGCAAAATGCACAATCCTTTGCTCCATTTTGTGTATATATCTCGGATTATAATAGATCTGGTTGATTTTTTTAAATTTTCTAAGCAGTTTGTTAATGAAGCTTTGAAATTGAGCACATATGATAACAGAAACTTTTACACCAGCCATCCACTCTTTCCCGCCTTTAAATTTACAAATGTAAGCAAAAAAAACTTAAAAAAGGGAAAATGAAAGTGTACATAAAAATTTAAGAAAAGACCAAAAGAAATGAAGAAAAGCTAAAATAACAGACCGTTAATAATTGTTGTTTACAAAAGGAACTACACCATAGAGTGATCAGTGCTGAGATACTGCGGACTCCATACGGAACCGAAATTAGATGTTTTGGTGGAAAGTGTATTGGCCTGACTAATATCTTCTTCCATCGGAACCATCGACGGCCACACAAAAGCCGGCTTGAAGGGCGGTACGTGCGGCAAGGGCACGGACCCTGATAGAATTTGAACTATGGTATGCGTTTTAGGTCTTTCACTTGCTATTGGGTGAGAACATGTCAGTCCTAATAACAAGATTCTTTCTGCTTCCTCAGCTACATAATCTTCCCCTAGTCTTTTGTCGACAACTTCAATTATACGACCTTCTCGATACAAAGACCATACCCAATCCACTAAGAACTGGAAACCGCCGATCTTGGTCCCGGGTCTCTGTCCACAAGTTACTTCAATCAGCACTGCTCCAAAGGCATAGACATCGAATTTCTGTGTGGCCCTGCCAGTGTGGCAACACCCTGGCGCAATGTACCCAACGGTGCCCAGCACTCCCTCGGCCTCCATATACGAGGTTTTTTCGTTGTCCAGGGCACGTGCAAGGCCAAAGTCACCAAGGCGAGCGTTGAATTTTGAATCAAGCATGATATTACTTGCCTTGAGGTCTCGGTGAACAACTCTAACGTCGTATTCATTGTGGAGATAGTACAAGGCAGAGGCTACCCCTGAGATGTTGTATCGCAGTGTCCAGCTTAGTGGCACCTTATCGGGTCCGGCAAAAAGGTGCGTGTCCAGGCTGCCATTTGGCATGTATTCGTACAACAGTAGCAACTTACCATTCTTGTGGCACCATCCTGTGACCAAATTTCTACAAATGGTTAATAATAACACATAATTATGTATCGGAACTTTATTATATTTAAAAACTACGTATTTTAAATGGTTGTCGCAATTTACCAAGTGAAATACAATAACACTTTTTGAAATATTGTTATGGATAATCCGTGATCCAAAAAATTTTAGAAAATTTTTAAACCCTTGAATATTATTTACTACCTGGGTTATCAAGTAAACCACTATATATTATTAGATTTACTATCCATCTGCATCTCCAATAGGCATCTTAAAATGTGGCCATTATGATTGAAGTAATGGATGAGATTTGGTTTCTTTTTGTTTGGGGGAGTTAATCTCAGTCTTGTTTGGGCCTCACTAGGTATCAACTTATCTCTTTTCTTAGGGTTAAGTGTATTTAGCATTTGATTTGGGTTAATTTGTACATGACAATTTAACAAGCTATTTTTTATTTTTTTTTGTAATGATAGAAGGTTAGGTTTCTTATACAATTGTGAGAGTGAGTTGGTTGGGTATTGGAAAAACTAAATTTAATTTAACTTTCATCCTAATTAATATGTGAAATTTATAATTTAACTTGTGATGTGTATTTATTTTAATTTCAAAATAATAATTTTATACTTAGTAATACATTTAAGTAATTTATAATATTAATTGTTATATTAATTAAAATCAAATAAATTCACATTAATTTTAAATTTTAAAATTAATAAATTGACTAGAGAAAAAACACTCAACCGAAAATTAGAAGATTTAAATGTAAGGAAAGATTAAATAAAATAAACCTTTAAAAACCAGAAATAAAATCAGATTAATTTTTTTTTAAAAAAAATCCTTTAAAAACCAGAAATAAACATAAGGAAAGATTAAATTAAAAAGAAAAGAAAAAGGAAAGCAAAATCAGATGGTGTGGGTGAAAAACCAACTGTTCTCATGGCTGTAGGCAGAAGAAGATACAAAAACCCTTGCTTCTAATATTTGTATCTCTTTTCCTCACTATAAATAAATAAATGGCCTCATTATCAATCTGCAATTCGAATTCAGTAAACATCCATGCTTCAAGAAATCGCAATTCATGGCACCTCAGTTCGATTCCACTTTCTGGGTACACTAAAACCCTCAATCTATCAAATTTCGCAGCCAGAAATCAGAACAAGTTAGTCCGCAGCTGCAGGCTAACTGTATTTGCTGTGACAGAGGGTTCTGCCAAGAAATCAAGCAAGTCTGAACCAGAAGAACAACCGATTCCTTCGTGGGCAAAGCCTGATTCCGAAGAGCCACCTCCTTGGGCTCGAAATGAAGCTGAGCGGAGTTCTTCCTCCTCCTTTGAGCTCCCCTTTTATGTCTACTTGCTTGCCTCTGCTATCACCGCCATTGCTGCTGTAAGTAAGCTTCCCTTTATTTTGTTTTATTTATTTTTTCCTTGGGGGCTGAAAAAGTTGTTAAATTTTCTGAAAATGTTGGATGAGTTTGTACAGATTGGCTCTGTTTTTGAGTATATAAATCAAAAGCCTGTTTTCGGAGTGTTGGATTCGGATAGCATTTTTTATGCTCCATTGCTTGGATTCTTTGCATTTACTGGCATTCCTACTTCTGTAAGTATTGTTTTATAATCTCCGTATGACAAACTTATTAAAGGGTTGATGAATTAGCATTATGTAAATTTTGAATGTGATTAGTGATACCAGTGTGGGAGTCTGGAACTATGGTTCCACCTCAGTTGGTTCGTGGCACTGATATTATGAGCTTAATTTGAGTAGCCGGTTCGAGTATTAACAATTTTTTTACAAGCAGCATTTTGTTGCAGTTGGACAAAAGAACAAGAAAATTACTTTTCTAAATTAAATATTACATTTTGTAAAGGCCATGAGCCTATGACATTTGGTACAATATTAACTATTGCATTGATAAGTTTTTGATACTATTCAGTAACCCTTGTTAAAAAAAAATTCACATCACAATTTGAGTTTTAGGATTTTGCAAATTAACAAAGATCAAAGCCAAATGGGGATCTCTTTATGGAATAGGGGAGTATATATCTTCAATACACAAATCCTATATCTGATTGTTCAAAACAGACATTTCACCAAATGCTTAAGCTAACTTGATTTTTTTCACAGGGATTCTTGTGGTTCAAATCTGTGCAAGCTGCAAATAAGGAGGCAGAAGAACAGGACCGCAGGGACGGGTACCGCTAGAGTTGATTGCAGTATAGGTTTCCATCCATAGTCAATGTTCCCGAACATGAAACCCTTGTCGGAGTTGACTCAAAATCATGTATAATCTCTTTATTTTCTCTTATGTTCAATTTTGCTTCTAAAAGCAAGATATACAAATTCTTCATAGTTAATAATAATTTTTTTAGCATGTGATCCTCATCATCTTAAATGTGTATTGATCAATTACTAAATGTGCATTGCTTTTTTCATTTACTAGTAGTATCCCAGGTTTGTCATAATAAATGTGATAACTTATCTAATTTTGTTTACTTGATACCCAGTTTTATTCTTCTCTCTTCTCCATGGTATAAGTTAGTGGTGGTTACTCTGCTTAGCATTGATATCTATAAAATGATACGGCTTTCTCTTCTTTTAGGCTGTGGGACAAAGACAAACTGCAGAAATCTACTTTACAGTAAATGCTTTCAATCGTTTCCATATATCATGGAAAGAGTTATTGGCTCCTAAAGCAAAGACTTAGCCAACAAAATCGGATTTAGTTTAATGATTTTTCTTTGGCTTAAGTACCGTTTAAAATTTCTTGTAGGCACTGAAAAAACTTGTTGAACACTAGCAACTCTGGGGTTAACATTGTGGTGACCATCATATTCTACCTGCTTGGTGTTAACATTTGAAAGAGATATCACATTGAAACTAAAGAAGCTAAGACATCCCCCTTGATGAAGAATAATGAGTCAATGACTGAAATTGTCCTTTACTTGCTACAGAATTAGTTGATGTCACAACTAGAAATGTTGTAGATGTTTTGGTAGGAACATTTGCATCTACTTGTAGATGTTGCATTTTTCAAGACTTTATTGTTGGCATCTGATGTTAACTAGACAGGTTACTTGCGACGATATAACTAGCACTGTAGTCATAGCTAGAGATACTAGCGTCCTTAGCGCTGGTTTTATTTGCAGGAATTAGAGCTTTTCTTTGTGGCTCGGCTTTAAGGGTGTCCATTGCTAGTGTTCTGCTTGGAGGGTGGATTTCAATGGCTGTCACTTGCTGTTTGCTTAAGCCTCCTTTGGATATGGATTATAATGTTGGAATGGATAAGAGACACAGCTCCTAATTCTCCCAAGTATTACTGGACTAAACATTTTTGTGTGTCATGCTGAAAGCTATTGTTGTTACTTGTTAATATATACATGTATATACATACTTTCATTATAATGCTACCTGCACATATGATTATGAATCAGTGGTTTACCATCCATGTGTAGTAACTCGTATGTTCTTTCATGCTCATACTTGTATAGCTTAAACTGAACGTTGGCCATGCAAACAAACTAACAGTGTGTTTGCTGTAGTTTTATGCACCTGGTACATGCATGTAGTTTGTGGTATAACACATACTTGGATGTTATTTTGTTTTTAACTTGTTTATGTGAGGAAGCTAGTCACAATGAAATTATAAGGCATCCGTATATCTGTCTCACACACAAGCACATATATGATATATACACACACACAGAGGCGCACACAACGTTAGTTGTGAGCCCTTAAGTAGCTAACGCTCATCCCGCCGTCCAAAATTGAAGTTAATGGCCCAGATGAGATCCCAGCCGCTAGAGGGAGTAGCGGCCAACAATAAATTTTAAAATCCTCTCTGCTGGCCGCTAGAGGGAGTAGCGGCCAGTCAAAACGTCGGCCGCTACTCCCTCTAGCGGCCAGCAGAGAGTATTTTTTAATTTGGCCCAGACTCCAGCCGCTAGAGGGAGTAGGGCCAACAATTTTTTTTAGCTTAATTACATTATCCTGATTATCCTCCCACATACTACTTATTAATCAATAAATAAAATAATAAAAAATTATAAGAATAACTTTAAGGATAATCAATAATTATCTTTATATTTATCCTTATACTTATTAACATATTATCCATATACATATTACTTATTAATCAGTAAATAAAATAATAAAAAATTATAAGGATAATTATAAAGTATGTATAATAATAATTAATGATTATCGTCTTATGATTTTTAATTATAAATAGGAAATAGTGATTGAGTTTATATATTTGAGTAGAAATATAATATAAATTTAATCACTATTTCCTATTTATAATTAAAAATCAGAAGAAGATAATTATTAATTATCCTTATACATATTTATTTTATTAATAAGTATAAGGATAATTACTTATTATACTTATAATTTTTTATTATTTTATTTACTGATTAATAAGTAGTATGTATATGGATAATATGTTAATAAGTATAAGGATAAGTATAAAGATAATTATTGATTATCCTTATAGTTATTCTTATAATTTTTTATTATTTTATTTATTGATTAATAAGTAGTATGTGGGAGGATAATCATGATAATATAGCTAGAGGGAGTAGCGGCGTTTTGACTGGCCGCTACTCAAAGACGATTTTAAAATTTATTTTTGGCCGCTACTCCTTCTAGCGGCTGGGATCTCATCTGGGCCATTAACTTCAATTTTGGACGGTTGGATGAGCGTTAGCTGCTTAAGGGCTCACAGCTAACGTTGTGCATGGATCACTTCCCTATATATATATATATATATATATATATATATATATATATGCACAGAGAAGTTCTTAAAAAAGGGGAAACAACGTTACTACCGATTCCCTCTCCCTCTCTCCCCGATGCTCTCTCCCCTGCGCCTGCCGATTCTCTCTCCCCTGCGCCTGCCGATTCTCTCTCCCTCACTCACAAAGAGCCGGGTCAAAAACGCTGCTCCATCTTCTTCCCTCCCTCTCTCACACTTTCAAGAAGCAGACGGCGGAAGTGCTCATCGGAAGCAGAGGCAAATAGACGCGAGTAGGCTTTGTATATGGATTTTCTTGTTGTATGGGTTGAAATTAGGCTTAGATACGTTCCAATTTGTGTTTTGGTGTTCAATAATAGCTTTTTTAGGGCTTAAAATTTATGAGGGCCAAACCCTATAATCTGTAAATTCACATCATTTTCGTGGGTTGGAGTTGGTGTGTTTGTATTTTTGTATTGTATTGTGTTTTTATTCTGTATTATGGAGTTGGGTTCTGAAAGATTATATGGTGTTATATTTTTTTTTTTGTAGATTATATGGTGTTTTTTTGTATGTATTGTGTTTTTGTTTTTTATTTTTTGAAAGATTATATTATGTTGTAGGTTTTGAAAGATTATATGGTGTTCTGTATTATGAAGGTTTTTTAGGGCTTAAAGACTTAATAATTCCAACCTTTTCAACTATTTAATATATTTTAGACATGAATGATGAATCTAAAGATTTGGAGTTGAGAGATATTCTACATACTACAGGAGGTTATTACTACATACCTGCTTGGAGAGTGACAATCCAATATTGAAGATGGGATACTAGTGCATGATGTAACACTGCCTCTGGCTACAGAAAGAAGAGAACATCCATCTAATCTCTCACTGAATCTTTTGCCACAGGAACATATTGTTTTTGAGAAATAGCAGAAGATTAAACAAAACAAAGATGCTCTAATCTTTAAGGGAATAGCTCATATCTTTTGTTCTTAGTTTCCTGTAAACTATGAACTTGACAAAACTGCATATGCCAAAGTTTGTTAAAATTTTCACATTTGTAAAAAAACAAAAGCCATGGTCTGGACTCTGGAGGCTGTCAACATAAGAGAGCATGGCAAAAATACTCTTAGACCGTGACAAAACTACTTTTTTTTAGACAATGGCTGCTATATCTGCTCACCCAGTGAGTACTGTCCTTGCAGTCATTTGTGCCACAAGCTCTTAAAATTGGGGAAAACTACAATACGATGAGGGACTAACAATTAGGAAGTGTCCACTCATTTTAATTAGTTTTATTTAAGAAATGTTACTAACATTACTGTTTTTATTGAGCAAAAAGAAAAAAAAAAGAAAATTTGCCAATGGCAAAGTTAATGCTGAAATTCATTGATATCAAAAGACTATTGGTATATAAATTTGGAGTACATGGACATACTGCTTTCTTTTTCATTTTTTTCGCCTCAATCCTCGTTTCTATTTTATTTTACAGTTTTTGTTAATTTTGTTGTGTAATTCTTATTGTCTTATTGTTTTATTGTATGCCAAAAAACTGCCCCAACTATCATAACTTATGGGTGTATATTTTTGTTTTAG
The DNA here is from genome assembly GCA_016801055.1 of Panax notoginseng. NCBI lineage: Eukaryota > Viridiplantae > Streptophyta > Magnoliopsida > Apiales > Araliaceae > Panax > Panax notoginseng. The sequence goes on along the minus strand of CM029013.1, from coordinate 57,879,270 downwards.
AAGGCTTTAAATAAAAGGATTTACAACATGGATTTTTGTGTTTTTTATAAATTTGGGTAGATTTCCATCTGTGTTTGCATTTTTTATGTGTAGGTCTCTTTGTCATTCCATCTGTGTTTGCATTTTTGCTTAATTTGGTTTGTTTCTGACTCTCCTAGTAGTGCAGTGTTAAAAAACATTTTGAAATGACTGATGTCATTGATAGGGAACCAGTGAAGTTATAAGAACAATGGTATAGATAATGTTTGCGTATATTGTTACTTAACTTTCAATGTTAGACATTATCCTGTTTGCAAAATTCCCAAAATGGAACCACTAATTTAGTAGTAGTGGTTACTTTTTTCTATTCTTTCACCTGTATGGAGGAGATCTTTTTTTCTGCTGAGAAATCTAGGCTATTTGGAAGAAGACATGGCATGCATATATATTGCAGAACTGGTAAGGACATGCCCTGTTTTACACTTGTAACAGTTTGTAGTAGAACTTGATGCATCAATACATCATGACTGCATATTATTTCTTTCTTGATCCCAGAGTTTAATAATATATTAATACTTTGAGACCATATCTTTATCTATATGTTTTTCAGTTTTTTACAACCATACCTTTTGCTTGTGACCCTTCAAGCCTTCCAAAATCTACTCCCAGCGAAGAGATGGATGCTAAACTACGGGATGAGGAAGCTAGAAGGTGTGTATATCACTAAAGTTTTTATTGTACTGACATTTAGGCTCTGATGAAAGAACCTTGGAGTACTTGCACCACCAAGAGACAAGATTAACGTAATGGAGCAAGAGATGGAGAAAACAAAGAAAGAAAAAAATTAATTATTGCACTTGTTTGTTCATGGTTATTGTTTTTAATCATGTTACTGTAAATTAGAAGTGGATGATTTTTGGTAAACTGCTTAGAGTAATGAAAGTTGTTGCGTGTAATGAAAACCTTTGATGTTTGCCCAAGTTTAATTTTAATGGAATTTCTTTTGCCCTTGTATGGTCAATTTCTTTGATGTTGGGTGTAATGAAAGTTTCGGAATTGTTGCACTAGTATGAAAATTGTTGTCAATTGTTTCCTCAAATTGTTTGCTTGAAATGAGGTAGTAGTTGCTAGAGCATGTGGTGTCCTGTGTATATTTGGTGCTAAGTCACCTTTCCATATAATACTAATGAAAAGCAATTGTTACCCATGTCCTGAAGTTATTTATGATTAATGTTTGAGTAAGTAATTGTTACCTTATTTTTTGGTGCAAGTAAATAATTGCTACCCATGTCATGGTAAATGCAGATACTTTTTTCAACGCAAGCCGATTATATAAATTCTCCAAAAATTTATAAGAAGTACAAAGTGAATAATTCTCCAAAAAGTTCTAAGAAGCGACGTCAACAAAATCAAAATATTAGTCATAATCCATCTTCTCCATCTTTTATCAAGTTACATATGTCAGAGCACTCCACTAGACAATATTGACGACTTCGGAATCGTTGCCTGAAATTACTGTCAATGCACCGATGCGAATTCCACCAGATCCCAGTTCGCGATAGAGAACAAGACAGCAAGCAAACTAAGGGACTGTTTGATAAAAACTGAATGAATCTGAATCTGAATGAGCTGAATCTGAATGAACTGAATCTGAATAAAAAAAATTATTTGATAATTGATATGTCTAAAATATCTGAATAACATACCCCCCTAAACTATGCTGAACAATTATATAATTTTGTCTGGATGTATTTAAAAAAATTAAATACAATATTCATTGTACAACAAATAAAAATAAATAATTCAAACAAATTATCAAACAAAGTATTGAATAATTCAAACAATTTTAACCCAAGTTTCATAGAAAATAAAAAATGTAACGAGTTAAACAAACATGTCAACATAATAATAAAATTACATTAATTTCAGTGAGTCACTTTATAGTTCACGAGTAATTTAGTCACGTAGATTGTTCATATATTGTACGCCTTGAGGGCCCCATTGCACTGCATCTTGCTCTCCTTCGTGATTTTCTTCATATTGTTCATCATCTCCATCAATTGTATTAGCTTGATCATACTGAACAAATAACTCATCCTCAATGTTCTCTTTTCTTATAAAATTGTGAACAGCAAAGCAAGCAATAACAACATCTCTTTGCACTGAAAAGGGATAAGGAGCCATCTGCTTCAATATTGGGAATCTTGCTTTTAATACACCATAGGCACGCTCAATAATATTTATGAGTTGGGCATGAGCATGGTTAAACTTTTCTTTTCTATTTAAGGCACGTCGACGTCGAAAATCTGCTAGCCAGTACCTTGTGTTGCGATACGGAGATAAAAAGCCTCGAGTGTTTGTATATGCAGCATCACAAAGATAATATTTATCTACAATTATAAAAATAAAATTTAACCCAAGTTATTAAAATAAATAATCAAATATGATAATTAAATAAAAAATTGTAACACATACTTTAAGGGGGAAATGGAAAGCCGGAACTAGGATCGAAGACAACTTCTGTTAATACTCTTGAATCATGTACTATTCCTTCCCATCCAGCCCAAACAAATGTGAATATCATATTGAAGTCACAAATTCCTAATACATTTTGATAGCATTCACCCCTTCCTCGTCCTCTATAGCGAGCTTGTTGATTGACATGAATAACTGCATGTACAAGTATGCCATCTAGTGCACCAACTGCTCCCTACATTGAACATTTATATTTATGTTATCCACATATTCAAAAATATATATTTGTGCCAATTATATTTATCAAATTTAAAATTACATACCGAATTTTTTTTTCGCAAGTCTTTATGGTTCCCCGGAATATTTGGATTTGGATCAAAAAATGTGGGCACTATGATTTCCTATGCAAATTCTATCATTCCATTAAGCACCTCGTGAAAAAATTTATGAACTGTTTGTGTAGAGTGTTGAAATCTTTGTTTCACTACTCTAAATCGTTCGTTATGACCTATTATAGTCAAGAACATAGCAATCTTCTCCTCAATAGTTGCGTACTTACTATCTTGTACCCATTGTTTTTGCCTAAAATGATTGCATAAATGCATATATGCAACACGTGAAAGTCGCATCAATTCTTGACATTGCATACTTGATCCATGTAATAACTCTAATGTATAAGCATGTCCACTCAAGATTGAAGTGTTATCTCTAATTCTTGGTATGTTTGTTGAACGAATTCGTTTCAAGTACCAACACATAATGATTAAGCATAAAAGTTGATCTTCAATAGTCATGCTTGACCTATTTCCAAAAACAGTTATAGCAAAAATATTAAGAAAAATATGTTTGTGATATAATGAAACTCACATAATGACCATATGTCAAGTTCAACAAATCATGATCCATCCAAACAATAAGCACATATAATAAGTTACTAAATAAATATATACCAAAAGTAACAAGTTCATACAAAAGTTATGGCCAAAAATAAAAAATTTAACCCTTTGCACCCAAAATAATAAGTTTTGGCCATCGATCCATACAACATATTAAAGTTTTAACTAAAATCATCCAATACTAAATATTTAACTAGAGTAGAAATCCTAACTTGCGTGAAACCATTTCAACCCAAGCTTCATTCTCATCGTCTTCTAGTAGCATCTATTGTTCCCTATAACTTGCACTCTCACAAAATATCCCAAGTGCCATTTTGTGCAATGAATTTTGTGATCCCCACCCAAGACGATTTAATTTATCTTTGCACTCCTTCAAGGAAGGTCCACTATTGTTATCCACAATGAGCTTTAAGGCTTTGCACATCTCTTCCTCTATTTTAGAGTTATTAGATTTTTTTTGTTGATTTCTTCGCTTTTTTCGTTGGCCTTTGTTCTTCAAGATTGGGAGTGGAAGCATGTGATTGGGTACCCGGAGTTGATGAATTTAGAGGTGGGTTTGGGGACTCTTGAGCTTGAGTACTAAAAGGGATATCTTCGATACTAATAATTTCCAAATCCTTATTTGGTTCAACGATCCTATCCCTTTTAGAGCTAGGTCCCCAGCCATCAATCCCCGTAGCAGCAACTCCATCATAGAGTTGACTGCCTGTATCCAAAATCATACCCAACATGTTATTCACATGTTTAGTAATAACCCAAGCTTTTATAGTTAACTTAAAAAAGTAGTTACTAACCTTTGACTCTAGCTCCCATTCCTCATCCGTGAAGTTATACGTGTTAGTTGTGGGATCATAATGATTTCCTGTCTTTCTTTTTAGTTGACACCATGCAGTATATTTTCCCTTTATATAATCATAACGATTTTTCATTTGCTTATGATCTACAATAAAGTTGTGGGTGCTCTTCAGTATTTCTCCCACTTTTGACCATAAATATGACTTAAGACTACTGCCTAGCCTACCATTTTCCGTAACCTCGCCAATACATGCTTCAAGAAAAGTTTTCATTACATTTTCATTTCTCCAACTCATTCTTGATTTTCTTTGATTTTGATTTTCACCCGATTGTTCCATGCCTAACACAAATAAAAGGATGAATTTAGATATTATAATCTTAACAATAAACAAATATACTTTTTGGGTCAATTGTCTCAATTCTTATGTAAGCCAACAATTTAAGCAAGTAATGAGTTATTATTATAATATATGTTATCACATCACCCCATCCAATACTTTACTAAAAACCCACAAATGGTACACAAAATAGAGAGCAAGTCAGTCAAACAACTTTATAAAGTCTAGTGGGAAATTACCTATTAGCTGCCTCAGTCAATTTCACATCTGGTTTCATATAAGAATGTTATGTCATACTCAGCCATGGAAAATCAGCCAATTTTACTTCTTTATAATGTCACATATCCTCTATGCTTTAAGCTACAGATTTATAAATTCCTCTTCATTTACAGATCACAAATCACAGAGTGGAAAAAAAACATACTAATACTAATGGAATCCCATAGAGGAGTTAATATTTTATTCCTTGCTTACATTATCACATGTGTTATAGGTCTAGCCCAATCACAATTTTCGACTCAATATTGTGTAAATACTACTAACATATATTGTGTAAATACTAATAATGGCATCACTAGTATAAATGTTTTAAATATCAAACAACAACAAAGATGCCAATACCCAATAATGGCATCAATTTTTGTTAATGATTTTTGGCTCATAGCCAAATTTATCCTTCAATTCCAGGAACAGAGCACTACAATAAAACAAAGGTAAAAGTCACATTTGAAACAACATTAAAACCCTTTATCATGCAGCCCTATATATATGGCTTTACCTAATCAGAGTTTCCTCTGTAAAATTTGCTTGATCAATGTAAGCACCCACTTATAGTTACTAGAAACCCAATGTAATCAATCTAGATCAAATTCAATAGCAAATTATTTAAAATTAGTTTAAGAATCCTTGTATATAGAAAGTGATCAGCATTGCTACAAGTATAGAAACATAAACCCACAAAATATAAAGCAACAAAAATCACAGATATCACCTTTACATAGAGGAGCTACCTTTTCAAGAAGCTTTAGTCAATTTTCTCTGTAACAAGTAGACTGATAAACAGGCATGAAAGAATGAAAGAGAGAGAAAAGAAAGTGAGGGAAAATTTTGAAGGTTTATAAAGACTGAGAAAAAAAGGAACTGGACACCCCAAATTTGATAAACAGGGACGAGGCTATGCTCGTAGCAAGACATACCAAGAAACTGATGAACATGGATAGTTCAAATGAAGAAAAAATTGAAGAAACCTAACATTTCAGATCGAAACATTCAAGGTGAAGAAACAAAATTTTGAAAGGCAAAAGAACAGAAATATACCTTCAAGTAAATAGCAGAAAACACCGATGCGGATGGAGACGAGATGCGGAAGAGAGCGGCGCTAGAGATGGAAGTGAGAGCAGCGAGAGATGGAAGGTTATTTGGGTAAAAGAGGATTATTCAGCCCATTCAGCCAAATTTTGTTAAAGGAATCGGTCAGACGAATTCAGCCCAAATCAGATTTCAAAAGTTATAAACAAACGGTCTGAATGGCTGAATCGCTCAGATTCAGAGCCATTCAGCCTTATTCAGACCATATCAAACAGGCCCTAACTCATTCTTTCAGTCACATCCTGAAATCCAATTGAACAAATCCCATTACAAAAATTAATGCTGGTTGTGGCACTTCACCATTTTGTATAAGGTTGCAAGCAAAAATTAATATTGGTTGTGGCACTTCTTTTTTAATGATGGTCTAAAATGACAATACTTCACATTTACCATCACAATTGCATTATTATGATATAGCAACTGCCCCTTTTTTTATCAGTTATCTACAAGTACTGGTGGTCCATATTTAGAACAATATCTGTCAAGCCATGAAGGACCCCTCCTCAGTTGAATGGTATCATATGGGCACTTTTTATGTCAACGCGGCTACAATGCACAGATTTCATTGTAAATAAGGCAATATGTGGACCTAAATATAAGACAAATGTATGCAAACCAGATCCTGCAATAACGAACAATAGCAGAGAGGTGTAAGGTAATCAGAAATTCCTGCAAATGCCCAAGCACAACCCAATCAAGCCTTATAACCAGCAACCACTAAATAAGTTACTAAAAGAAGACTGAGCACTAAATTTGCAGGTATCAGGCAAAAATGTCATTATGCATAAATGGAAATTTTGACAAGCTAATATCCTCTGGTTGCACATAGAATCTAGTCAATGTTCACCAAAAAAAAATCCAAAAAAAATCCAGTTAATGGACAATGCCTTCCTGTTTTCACTATGACTACCGACAATTATTGGGATAGATTTTACCTCTCCAGAATATGTAGTACTAGTTAAAACAGCAGTGCAATGCTTCATAACTTGTGAGAAGAGCGGAACTCTGGCGGTATATGAAGAGGTCAACCTACAGCTCACACTAGTTAGGTAATAGGCATAGTACATCACTAGCTTTCAGATCCCATTATTGACACATATATCTCCTTAAGCAGTAACAAACTAACGATACACTGACTTATGGAAGAAAGGAACTTTCCTCATATTAACAAAATCTTTCCAACTGATACATCTAAGTATATCAACAGTTTGTGAAGGCTCAAGACCTGGTCAATTATTACAATAAAACAATTTACAATGTCCTAACTCCTAAGAGGTAAGAAAGGTTCCTAATGGAAAATTACAAATAAATCTAGATTCCTATCACCTCTTTCAAGCATAATACATGCACATGAGAGTACTGAACAAAATATCTCCAGAGTGCTATAATATTATCAATTTATCATGGCCACTAGACCCATACTTGCCATCTGATTTAACTCACCAAGACCAATTGACGATGCTACACCAAGGGCCAACCACCACAGTCCAAAATGAAGATAATTAACAAGCTCCGTCAAAGTGATAAAATATGTTAGTTAAATTGTATCCAACACAAATCTGGGAAAGTGAGTATAAATTAGTGTTTTATATCCACAAAATATTTATAAAAAGAAAGAAAAAAGTGATTTATACTCCTTTGTGATAACATAATTATACTTTTGGACCTTTTGGTTAATGAAATAAGCCTAGAATTTGAAAACATGTAAAATCATTAGAGTAAAAAAGTAACTTAAAAATATGCAAAATGGTAATACCTCTCCATGAGCTCTGCTGTTTGTAATAACCAGAACTGTTTGTAATAACCAGAACGACTCCTCCCAAAATACTTAGAAGTATAAATCAACCATACTTTCTGCTAATATAAAGCATCGGCCGCTGCAGATACTGAATTAGAGGTGAGAAAGACTCTACTATTGCATTATTAATGTGTGATCAATATTATCATACCATTCATTTCATAAATCAACATCACCTTAATATTTCCTATTTATCCTAAATTAGAAAAAGGGCATATCAGCTAAAAAATCAAAAAATAAAACGGAACAAAATCAACCCAAAACTTTCGATAGAAAATGCGGTAGGCCTAATCTCTACAGGGAAGAGATCTGTCTCAAACCAATTGAAGAGCTACGTTAGGGGAAAAGGGACAGAATGAGCCCCAATTCAAAACCACCTAATAAACCATAGGTTTCTTACGCGAAAAACAAAAATTACAAAATTAATAAAGTGAAGTACCCTCACCTTCGTTTGCAGATGCTTACGTTGGCCGGAGCTTCCGTTGACCGGAGTCGCATCTGTCCCTTTACCTTCTGTTTGCTACAGGTTCGTGGTGAGAGAGAGGGGGAAGAGTTAGAGAGAGAAATTGATGGCTGAGGCGTAATGGGTTTTGTTTTGTTTGACCCATTTTGTCGATCCACGCATTTACAGATGTGGTCCGCGTGTTTTTTTTCCTACAGTCCGTTGACTGGTCCGTTTTTTTGGTTCGTCTAAGATCCCACCTATATATATATATATATATATATATATATTTGTCGATCCACGCATTTACAAATGTGGTCCGCGTATTTTTTTTCCTACAGTCCGTTGACTGGTCCGTTTTTTTGATTCGTCTAAGATCCCACCTATATATATAGAGAACAAAGATTAAGAGTATTCTTCTTAAATATCATTCCTCCTTAAATAGTACTCCTTTATTAAAACTACGTCGTTTTGGAGTGACTTAAAAGAGAGTGGTCCCACTTGTTTTACTTTTATTTACAAAAAGTATTTAAGAGAAATGCTCTTGATCCTTGCTGTATATATATACTAGCGATAACCTGTGCCTAAAGGCATGGTGTAACGAAAAATTAGATTAAAATTCGAAAAATTTATAATTTTATCTAAAGACATACTGTGACGCCCCCAAAATAGGTATACAACACCCATTCTGAGTCGTCAAAATACATGGTACAGAAACTACAACTTTATTAATACAACATAAAAATATTGTCATCTAGACAATATCCACACTCAAACAAGTCCTCATTACAATTATTGATATATTATTTTATAAAAATGGTGAGGACTACTAAATCGACTTTCTAGAACCTTCATTTCATACCCCGACTAGTACTCGCTACATTCTCGTCTCGTGAGAAGAAAAATAGAACAAAAAGGAAAAGGGTGAGCTCAACTAGCCCAGTAAAGAACATTATGACTAAGATAATATAGAACAAATTATCGTTAGTCCTCAACAGTGAAAAATTTAATAGAATACAATAGACAACAAATTTTAAATTAATTATTCGCAGCGGAAATAATAATTCATTAGAAGAGTAAGGTAGAGAATAAAATCTACTATCTTCTATATATGAATTTAAAAGTTCATCGTCATTATTTTATCCCTGTAACATCAATCAATATATATCTGGAATCAAATATTCATCTTTGCACTACAGGCCAAAGATATTCATCAGTTGGTCATTTTCAACTCAACACCTGTTCATCTTTGCACTACGGGCCAAAGATATTCATCATAAAATCATTCATCTTTGCAGTACATGCCAAAGATATTCAGTAACATCATCATTTAGGACTGAGGATGATGAAAAATATTTTAAAGAAATCGAATCCAGTGAAACAAAAAAATAAATATTAAGAATTCGTATTTCAGCTATTTCATGTCCAAAAATACCTCATAAATAATCATAGTGGAGTAAAATTTAAGAATGATCAAAATATGGATACAATCAAAGCTAGTATCCAGAATAAATATTTTGGACAAAAAGAAGAAAATTTTATTTTTCGGTGAATAGTGCCGTATTCGTGAATAGTGCCGTATACGTGAATAGTGTCGTATACGTGAATAGTACTTCTGACACCAAAAGATAGAAATTTCATAAAAAACATCATCATGCTTCGTGAATAGTACTCGTGAATAGTAACTCGTGAATAGTAACTCGTGAATAGTAACTTCGACATGAAAAAGTTATAAATTTAATAAAAAGTTCAGATCAATACTTCGACATAATGATATTGAAGAAAATAATATCATTTAAGAAGAAATAACATCCCTTACCTCGGAAAGAATAGTACTTCTGACTAGAATACTGGATATAGTGCTGAAAGAACTTGCACTGTATAACAATACTCAAAGTACTAAAATACTCACAAAATACGCTCGATATTATAGAGAGAGAAAGAGAGAGAAATCTGTAGTTTCTGACGTGATTTTCAATTCTAACCTAAGCACCCTATTTATAGAAAAATGCTTAGAACACCAAAGCAGGAAATTTAATAAAATATTAATATATATATATATATATTAAATTTTCCTACGCCAACCTTTGTAGATCTGAATTTCTGCCATTTGCAACACATGGGGGGCCAACCAAAACAATAAAAACGTTTTTGTAATTAAAAATAATTAAAACTTCCAAAAATCAATTATTTCGGAACTTCAGAACTTCAATAATTCATAATAAATAGCCCTTTTATCAGAAAATTCAAATCTCGCGAGTTTTTATAGGAAGTTCAATTCTCTACAACTTTACAGAAGAAAGTTTTTCCAAATTCCAAACAGAAATTGACCGAAATCCATAAACGGATGACTTTACAGTCTATAATAAATTTTCGGTCAAGAATTATGTCCACCAACACACAAAACATGTGTTAAATATTTAATCCAACAAAAATATTCTTCCTCATTTATTCATATATCCCACATTTATTTTAAAAATATCACCATTAATATATTATTAAAATAATATATTTAACTGAATTATTTTATCAGAAAAAGATAAAATATTAATTTACAACAATTGTCACATTAAAAATTTTCTCCATCTATATTCACATAAAATCAATATTTTCCTCATCATATAAATCAATAATTAATTATTCACAAATAATATTACAGAATCACAGTACTGGCAACCAGGCCGTTTTCAGGAAAGAGGGGGCTTTCCAATAAGGATTTCTCCTTACTGGCGCGCAATTAGGTGACCAAACCTCTCCTTAGACAGAACTTTCTAGACATTGTCAATAATGTTATCTAATAATATTATTCAGATAATATGAATTATTGCTCCAATAATGAAAAATACTGTGTAGTGACAATTATTGAAACAACAGTAATATAAAATATCAACGCAACAATTATTAAATCAATAAAATAAAATACTGAACAGTAATTACTGTAGTAGTGCCTTCTTACGTAAGAATCAATAATTGGTGCAATACCGTGTGCTACTGTGCAACAACGCGTATTACTGTGTTTTAACTACCGGGTATTCCAATAGTGTTAACGGTAACGCCGTTATTTATAAACAACGTATACTTGTCGTTTTCTTCATCCAATCACTTTCCGTTATGGGGCCCACACAAGGTTGCGCCGTCGTACGAATATTCCCCGACAGCAAGAATATTCTACGACCAAACAAATATTCCCTGACAACAATGAATATTTTATAACCACTTGCTTCTTTAAAATATTTGCGCATTTTACCCATAACTAACCACATTAATCAATTCAACCCTTACTATTTCAAAATAATAAATAGAGGAAATTAAATTTTATTTATTAATAATTTGAGGTCTTACAACCTCCCCTCCTTATGAAATTTCGTCCTCGAAATTGACGTACGTACCTGGTATTTCGAAAAGATGAGGATACCTCGCTTTTATTTCCGTTTCCAACTCCCAGGTCATTTCCTCAATAGCATGGTTTCTCCACAAAACTTTAACTTGTGGTATGATCTTCGTGCGTAGGACATGCTCCTTCTTATCCAAGATCTTGACAGGTATCTCCTCGTACGTTAAATCTTCGGCTATCTCGTCCGGTTTTAACTCAATAATGTGGTTCGGGTCTTTCATATATTTACGAAGTACGGATACGTGAAAAATATTATGAACACGAGACATACTTGGAGGTAACGCGAGTCTATAGGCCACATTTCCTACTCGATCAAGAATCTGAAATGGACTAATAAATCGTGGATTGAGCTTTCCTCTCTTCCCGAATCTAGTAACTCCCTTCCATGGAACAACTCGCAATAATACATGATCTCCAATATCAAATTCTACGTCCTTTCGATGAAGATCCGCATAACTCTTTTGTCGATCCTGTGCCGTTTGTATATGTTGTCGAATCGTTTGGATCTTCTCTGTAGTCATTCGTACCAACTCTGGTCCCAACAACGTTGCTTCTCCCACCTCATCCCAACATACTAGAGAGTGACATTTTCGTCCATACAATGCTTCAAATGGAGCCACACCTATACTTGCCTGATAACTGTTGTTGTAGGAGAATTTCACTAATGGTAAGTACTTATCCCAACTCCCTTTGAAATCGAGGACACAAAGTCTTAATAGATCTTCAAGAGTTTAAATAGTCCTCTCTGATTGTCCGTCTGTTTGAGGATGGAATGCCAAACTAAATCGTAAATCCGTGCCCATAGCTTTTTGTAAACTAACCCAAAATCTTGAAGTGAATCTTGGGTCACGATCCGAAACTATGGATACTGGTATACCATGCAATCTCACAATCTTATTTACGTACATACGAGCAAGACGTTCAAGGAAATAAGTCTCCCGTATCGGCAAGAACTGAGCAGACTTGGTTAATCTATCAACAATAACCCATATAGCATTTATGCCTTGAGAAACCGTGGGAAGACCCGTAACGAAATCCATGGTAATGTGTTCCCACTTCCATTTCAGAATCTCAAGTGGTTGTAATGGACCCTTTGGCACTTGATGCTCCGCCTTTACACGTTGACAAGTTAAACACCTCGAAATAAACTTTACAATCTCTTTCTTCATATTGTTCCACCAAAATGTATGTCAAAGATCACGATACATCTTGGTACTTCTAGGATGGATTGCAATTGGTGTATTGTGTGCCTCCATCATGATCTTGTACTTCAAATCAGAATCGTTAGGAACATAAAGTCTGGAGTGGACTCGAAGTATTCCTTCTTCATCGATTCTTGCTTCTGGAATAGCACCTTCTTGTACTTTCTTCTTCGTACGCATCAGTTCCGGGTCTGTTGCTTGAGCAACTTTAACTTTATCGATTAACGTTGGTTCTATGCGTATACTTGACATCATCGCATGGGTCTCCGGAGTCTGGAATTCTATCTTCATCCTTTGTAAGTCGTACAAAATTTTGCGTTGACAATATCGCACTCGTACCCGCATATGATCTTCTACTCAATGCGTCAGCTACCACGTTTGCTTTTCTAGGATGGTATTGGATGTTATGATCGAAATCTTTCAACAGCTCGAGCCAACGTCGGTGTCGCATGTTGAATTCTTGGAAGCTCTTCTCGCATTCCTCGGTCCATTCGAAGTTTGTATCTTTTCGAGTCAGCTGAGTTAATGGAGTAGCGATTCGAGAAAATCCTTTTACGAATATCCGATAATAACCAGCTAAGCCTAGAATGCTACGTATTTCGATTACTGACTTAGGTTGCTTTCAACTGTGACTCATATCCCAATCTTGGATATCACGTCACAATGGCACCTATCAGTTTACTACCACACGAATATGGTGTCCCCTACGGAGAGTCTGGCTTCGATGCATTCCACAAAGGAAGTCACCAGATAGAGGCTCGGTTATCAACTTCTATAGTTGGGTTTTTAACTCCTGAAGTTCAATAGGAGCCATTCGATATGAGATTTTAGAAATGAGTTTTGTTCCAGGTTCAAAGTCGATACAAAATTCAATATCACGCTCTGGGAGTAAGCCAAGAAATTCTTCAGGAAATACGTCAAAAAATTTACTAACAACAGAAATATCACTCAAATCTGACGTATTTTTGTTCAAGTCCATGACATGGGCTAAGAAAGCTTGACATCCTTTTTTAATAAACGAATGGCTTTATGGCTTGATATGAAAGAGTTTGACTTCAATGGTTTGGTTGCTTGAATTCGAATAACAGGTTGCTTAGAAATATGAAAACTAACAACCTTACAAAAGCAATCAATTTGGCATGATGAGTAGTTAACCAATCAATCCCTAAAATCACATCAAAAGCAAGTATCTTTAAAGAGATAAGGTCAATAGGTAATGTGATGGTGCCAACTTGGATCAAGTAAGATTTATAAACAGTAGATGTAACGAAATTTTCTTCTAATGGAGTTTCAACAGATAAGTCAAAGTCTAATTTTCTCCGGAGTCAAGTTTAAACGTTGAGTATAAGCAGGAGAGATAAATGAATGGGTAGAACCGGTATCTAATAAGGTATAAACTTCGTAAGAATTTATAATTAACTAACCCATGCTAACTTCGTTCGGGTTCCTCGCATTCTGACCAGTCATGAAAAACGCTCTTCCAGGAACCGTTGACTTTGACTTTTCTGGGACAACTTTTTGAGTCACCACCCCCGTTGGACCTGGTTTCGCTACAGTGCAATCTCGAGCGATATGTCCTTCCTTTTCACAGTTATAACATACCTTAAACTGTTGTGGGCAGTTTGGGCTGATATGTCCTTCTTTTCCGCACTTATAGCATATGACCGGTGGTCGTTCTCCTCCCTTGGAATCAGTTGCTGCTTGTGCAGACGTCTTCGTATTGTCATTGTTGAATCTCATCTTTTTAAAATCTCATCCCGACTCGCTTCTTCTATTTTCATGGCCACGATTACCACCAGAGTGGTTGCCGTTCTTGTCTGTATTTTTCTTTCTCTGCTGGTTATCATTGTTCTGATGACTGCTGTCACCGGTATGATCCTGATTGTGGTCCCTCGATTGGCCGTACTCGTTATCTCGCTCTAATAATTGAGCCCTGTTGACAACATCTGAATAGAGAGAAAATTTATGAGAAATGAGATATTGACGTATGCCGGGTTTCAAACCTCTCAGAAACATCCGCGTCATACGTTCCTCATTCTCCACCAAATGAGGTGCAAACCTGGACAACTCTGCAAATTTTGCCTCGTACTGGGACACCGTCATGTTATTCTGCTCCAGTCTAATAAACTCTACCTCCTTCATATGGCGAATACTTTCAGGAAAGTATTTTTCGTTGAAAAGTTTCTGAAATGTTTCCCAAGACATGCTGAGTGCGGCAGACTGGGTCCGTTTCACAGACTCCCACCAGTAGTCTGCCTCGCCACGGAACATAAAGGTGGCGAATGGAACCTTCTGTTCCTCCGTGCATCCCAAGACATCGAATATCTTGGTAATTTGCTTGACCCACGTTTCCACCATGATCGGATCCGACTTTCCCTTAAATTCTGGTGGTCCCAACTCCTTGAACTGCTTGGCTATGACAAACCGTGAATTGCTATCATTCCCTCTTGTATTTTGAACACGAGTCTCCCTCGTTTGGTTTTGCATGAATTGTAAAAAGCTTCTAAACATCCCATCGTTTATCATCTGTTCATTGGTGTTGTTCACAGGAGGAACATTATCAGCCTGTTGCACGTTCTCCTCGTTGGTGAGTACAGGCGTCTCCACGGTTTCATTTACTCAACTGTTAACATTCTCAGTCGACATTCTCAAATACTGCCAAAAAACAAGGGTTAATTTAACAAATTAACAAATCATATAATACCCCTATATAATGACCGACCAACAAATAAGCTTAGGTAGGACACACTAGCGAAGGATTTACTCGTCTCTCCCCTCCTAGTTCTATTCTCCGATCTCCGCCAGAGATCATATCCCTAAGCTCTGATACCAACTGTGACGCCCCCAAAATAGGTATACAACACCCATTCTGAGTCGTCAAAATACATGGTACAGAAACAACTACAACTTTATTAATACAACATAAAAATATTGTCATCTAGACAATATCCACACTCAAATAAGTCATCATTACAATTATTTATATATTATTTTACAAAAATGGTGAGGACTACTAAATCGACTTTCTAGAACCTTCATTCCATACCCCGACTAGTACTCGCTACATTCTCGCCTCCTGAAAAGAAAAATAGAACAAAAAGGAAAAGGGTGAGCTCAACTAGCCCAGTAAAGAACATTATGACTGAGATAATATAGAACAAATTATCGTTAGTCCTCAACAGTGAAAAATTTAATAGAATACAATAGACAATAAATTTTAAATTAATTATTCACAGCGAAAATAATAACTCATTAGAAGAGTAAGGTAGAGAATAAAATCTACTATCTTCTATATATGAATTTAAAAGTTCATCGTCATTATTTATCCTTGTAACATCAATCAATATATATCTGGAATCAAATATTCATCTTTGCACTACAGACCAAAGATATTCATCAGTTGGTCATGTTCACCTCAACACCTGTTCATCTTTGCACTACGGGCCAAAGATATTCATCATAAAATCATTTATCTTTGCAGTACATGCCAAAGATATTCGGTAACATCATCATTTAGGACTGAGGATGATAAAAAATATTTTAAAGAAATCGAATCCAGTGAAACAAAAGAATAAATATTAAGAATTCGTATTTCAGCTATTCCATGTCCAAAAATACCTCATAAATAATCATAGTGGAGTAAAATTCAAGAATGATCAAAATATGGATACAATCAAAGCTAGTATCCAGAATAAATATTTTGGACAAAAAGAAGAAAATTTTATTTTTCGGTGAATTATCCGTATTCGTGAATAGTGCTGTATACGTGAATAGTACTTCCGACACCAAAAGATAGAAATTTCACAAAAAATATCATCATGCTTCGTGAATAGTACTCGTGAATAGTAACTCGTGAATAGTAACTCATGAATAGTAACTCGTGAATAGTAACTCATGAATAGTAACCCCGACATAAAAAAATTTTAAATTTGATAAAAAGTTCAGATCAATACTTCGGCATAATGATATTGAAGAAAATAATATCATTTAAGAAGAAATAACATCCCTTACCTCGGAAAGAATAGTACTTCTGACTGGAATACTGGATATAGTGCTGAAAGAACTTGCACTGTATAGCAATACTCAAAGTACTAAAATACTCACAAAATACGCTCGATATTATAGAGAGAGAAAGAGAGAAATCTGTAGTTTCTGGTGTGATTTTCAATTCTAACCTAAGTACCCTATTTATAGAAAAATGCTTAGAACACCAAAGCAGAAAATTTAATAAAATATTAATATATATATATATATTAAATTTTCCTACGCCAACCTTTGTAGATCTGAATTTCAGCCATTTGCAACACATGGGGGGCCAACCAAAACAATAAAAACGTTTTTGTAATTAAAAATAATTAAAACTTCCAAAAATCAATTATTTCGGAACTTCAGAACTTTAATAATTCATAATAAATAGCCCTTTTATCAGAAAATTCAAATCTCGCGTGTTTTTATAGGAAATTCAATTTTCTACAACTTTGCAGAAGAAAGTTTTTCCAAATTCTAAACAGAAATTGACCGAAATCCATAAACGGATGACTTTACAGTCTATAATAAATTTTCGGTCAAGAATTATGTCCACCAACACACAAAACATGTGTTAAATATTTAATCCAACAAAAATACTCTTTCTCCTCATTTATTCATATATCCCACATTTATTTTAAAAATATCACCATTAATATATTATTAAAATAATATATTTAACTGAATTATTTTATCAAAAAAAGATAAAATATTAATTTACAACAATTGTCACATTAAAAATTTTCTCCATCTATATTCACATAAAATCAATATTTTCCTCATCATATAAATCAATAATTAATTATTCACAAATAATATTACAGAATCACAGTACTGGCAACCAGGCCGTTTCCAGGAAAGAGAGGGCTTTCCAATAAGGATTTCTCCTTACTGGCGCGCAATTAGGTGACCAAACCTCTCCTTAGACAGAACTTTCTAGACATTGTCAATAATGTTATCTAATAATATTATTCAGATAATATGAATTATTGCTCCAATAATGAAAAATACTGTGTAGTGACAATTATTGAAACAACAGTAATATAAAATATCAACGCAACAATTATTAAATCAATAAAATAAAATACTGAACAGTAATTACTGTAGTAGTGCCTTCTTACGTAAGAATCAATAATTGGTGCAATACCGTGTGCTACTGTGCAACAACGCGTATTACTGTGTTTTAACTACCGGGTATTCTAACAGTGTTAACGGTAACGCCGTTATTTATAAACAACGTATACTTGTCGTTTTCTTCATCCAATCACTTTCCGTTATGGGGCCCACACAAGGTTGCGCCGTCGTACGAATATTCCCCGACAGCAAGAATATTCTACGACCAAACGAATATTCCCCGACAACAATGAATATTTTATAACCACTTGCTTATTTAAAATATTTGCGCATTTTACCCATAACTAACCACATTAATCAATTCAACCCTTACTATTTCAAAATAATAAATAGAAGAAATTAAATTTCATTTATTAATAATTTGGGGTCTTACAACCTCCCCTCCTTATAAAATTTCGTCCTCGAAATTGACGTACGTACCTGGTGTTTCGAAAAGATGAGGATACCTCGCTTTTATTTCCGTTTCCAACTCCCAGGTCATTTCCTCAATAGCATGGTTTCTCCACAAAACTTTAACTTGTGGTATGATCTTCGTGCGTAGGACATGCTCCTTCCTATCCAAGATCTTGATAGGTATCTCATCGTACGTTAAATCTTCGGCTATCTCGTCCGGTTCTAACTCAATAATGTGGTTCGGGTCTTTCACATATTTACGAAGCACGGATACGTGAAAAATATTATGAACACGAGACATACTTGGAGGTAACGCGAGTCTATAGGCCACATTTCCTACTCGATCAAGAATCTGAAATGGACTAATAAATCGTGGATTGAGGTTTCCTCTCTTCCCGAATCTAGTAACTCCCTTCCATGGAACAACTCGCAATAATACATGATCTCCAATATCAAATTCCACGTCCTTTCGATGAAGATCCGCATAACTCTTTTGTCGATCCTGTGCCATTTGTATATGTTGTCAAATCGTTTGGATCTTCTCTGCAGTCATTCGTACCAACTCTGGTCCCAACAACGTTGCTTCTCCCACCTCATCCCAACATACTAGAGAGTGACATTTTCGTCCATACAATGCTTCAAATGGAGCCACACCTATACTTGCCTGATAACTGTTGTTGTAGGAGAATTCCACCAATGGTAAGTACTTATCCCAACTCCCTTTGAAATCGAGGACACAAAGTCTTAATAGATCTTCAAGAGTTTGAATAGTCCTCTCTGATTGTCCGTCCGTTTGAGGATGGTATGCCAAACTAAATCGTAAATCCGTGCCCATAGCTTTTTGCAAACTAACCCAAAATCTTGAAGTGAATCTTGGGTCACGATCCGAAACTATGGATACTGGCATACCATGCAATCTCACAATCTTATTTACGTATATACGAGCAAGACGTTCAAGGAAATAAGTCTCTCGTATCGGCAAGAAATGAGCAGACTTGGTTAATCTATCAACAATAACCCATATAACATTTATGCCTTGAGAAACCGTGGGAAGACCCGTAACGAAATCTGTGACGCCCCCAAAATTAGGTATACATCACCCATCTTGGGTCGTCAGATACATGGTACAGAAATCAAATACAACTTAATAATACAACTGTCGTGTACAATACGACAAAACATAAGCTGTGAGTTTTAATACAACATTGTCTTCAAGACAGTATTCAAACTCAAATTCAATCCTCAATACATTTATTGTCATATTATTTAACAGAATAGTGAGGACTACTAAAGCTATTATCTGAACCGTCACTCCGTTCCCCGACTAGTCCCCGCTACGTTCTCATTTCCTGAAGAGAACAATGAAAGCAAAAGGGTGAGCTCAACTAGCCCAGTAAGAAATATTATGACTAAGATAATGCAGAATAAATTATCATTAGCCTTCAACAGTGTTAAACAGATAAAATCTAATAAACATCAAGTTTAACTGCAGCGGAACATGCAAACCATTAGAAGAGTCAAGTAGAAAATAAAATCTATTATCTTCTATGATTTAAAAGGTTTTGCATCACTGTTATCGCTGAGACTCAGCTTAATAAAATAATCCACATCATCGAATCACCCCTGCACTACGGCCAATGATATTCATTAGTATCACGACCACAATTATCCATGCACTACGGGCCAATAATATTTGTGTATTCATTAATGGTCATGATCATGCCAACAACTGTCCATCACTGCACTACGGCCAATGAGGACTTTTACCACATCATTTGTAACATTACGGTCATGATTACACCGAATAATCCCTGGTCATAATTGTGACGAACGAGAATTTTTGTAAATTAATTTTAATATTTATTGAATTAAATAAATATTTTCGATGATTTAATTATTAGATTTAATAATTAATTGATGCAATTGTGGTAGATTAATTTAATTATATGTGTTGCATTTATTAAATTAATGCAGAGAAATTTTAATATTCAAAGTATGTAATTATGTGAGCTTAATGAATTAAATGAATTATTTAATTAAGCATGATGTTACTTTAATTAATTTAATTATTAATTAGAGATTTAATAAATTGACATTATTAATTAATGAGAAAATTAATTATATGATTATGTGAATTTATGATAGATTATCATATGTTATTTAATTAATTTAAATAAGATAATTGAATTGAGTGTGACATGAATTAAAACTTTATGATAAAGCTTTATTAAATTAATTGGTTTTGTAGTATTTATCTAGCCAAACATGGCACTAAAGGGAGTTGGGGCCAGTTAACCCATGACTGGGTAACTGACCATCAACGCACATCTATTTCTTCCTATCTGAATACGACGTCTTCTATTTTCCTTCATTTTTCTAAGTCTGCAAATCAGAGAGAGTTGCTTGGTATTTGAGAAAAGTTGGAGAAAGAGTTTCAATTCATCTCCTATACTATACCATATACTCTACAGGGTAATCTCCTCCTTCCCAATTACAAATTTTTACGTCATTTAAATTCCATGAACATGGCTTTCATAGTTTTGGTTTTAAACCTCTGTAATTGGGTTAGGAGTAATGATTATAATTTTATGTATGGGTTAATATGTATCAAATCATGTTTAATTATATATATATGTTGTAAACCATAACACCAGTGTTATGAAAATATGTCGTACATATGTTTTTCAAAATAAACAGAGTACGTGATATGGCCTCAAGGCCTTATACGTGATTTTAGTATGTCAATCGTAAAGGTTTTCATAAATTTTACACCCTTATATTATCGAGCATGTTAATACGAAGAGATCAAACCTTAAACGAACGGATTCGGTGTTATAACGAATCCGTACGGTTAAATTATGTGTTTTGTTCAAAAACTTCAAGAACATCAAGAACAGAGGAAAATTTTATGTTTTAACTCTATGATTATATGTTTTAATGGGTTAAAATCACTTTATAGATGTTGTATTATGATTATACATGAATTATAACATGTGGGTATGTGTAATTTGGTGAAATTAGTGTTAAAGATGTGTGATTTCGCTGAACTCTGTGTTCTTCGCGAACTGAGATTCAGTTTCTGGTGTCTCGCGCTGCGGCGCCAGCTCTAGAACTGATTTCTCGCGCTGCAGCGCCACAGCGCTCGCAGCGCCAAGACTCGAGCCACGGCGCCACAGCGCCAAGAACCCGGCCACAGCGTCATCGCGCCGCAGCGCGACAATCAAGTATAAAAGTGGCGCCGCAGCGCCACTCTCCAAAAAGTTCAAAAATGTAATTTTAAAAATGGTTAAGTCTAACAATGTGTTAGTGGATTATTGTAAGGAACATGTAAAGATGTTAGAAGAATAATGTGATGATAAATAGTTGAATAACATGTAATAATATATTATATGTGAATTGAATTATTAAATACATATCTAGTTTGATAATTCATGAAGTACAAATTATGTGACAACGTGATAATTTGACTAAGTTTAGTCAATAATTAACGTAGACAAAGAGAAAGTTTTGGTAACTAGTTAAAGTATAATTAACTGGTATTGTGTATATGAATGGTATGTAGGATTTAATTCAAAGAACGTGCTTAGTTAAAGTGTAATCTACGCACGAGGCAAGTATCCTATCCCTAACTCCATTCTATTGAGCAAGTTTATTTAAACTTAAACGTTACTTTTATGTTGAACAAGTTTCCCTAATCCTACTTGTCATTATTGTTCAAGTTTATTATTTACCTTGAATAAATTATCCTTGTTATTATTCAAGTTCAAGCATGATATTAAAGATTAATTATCTTTCCAAAGCATGATTCAGTTATACAATAATTGTCCTATTGTATACTTTTGAGATTATTATTCTAATCAAATATCAATTATTGTTGAACCTTATTAGACTAGTGAACCTTATTGATTCAACTAGTCCATAGTTGATGAGCATTCTAAATTTCAGAACCCTTGATGAATTTATCCAAACCAAACTTCCTTTGGTGCGGACTCGAATGTCAAACTGAGATGAACAACCCTGTATAGGGGATTAATTACGCTTTAGCGTTAAGATATTGTGCACAGTATGGTACTAAGGGCTGATCCCCCTAAGTACGAGAAGAAGGTCCATAGTTTTATGACTGTTAAAGGTTTCAAGTATATTTCTTGTTAACCTAGGACATAGTTCAAGGTCTTATGACCCTCAGAATTCTTTTGATTCTTGTATTCATTCTTGATTCAAAAGTTGAGCTTTATTTCAGATGTCTTTGATTCATTCGCATGTTATTATACTGTTAATTCATTATTATACTTGTGGGCAATTGTGCTCACTCTTGCTTAATAATAACATTGCAGTTAAGAACGAAAGAAGTGATGAACCTTCCACTAGTAAAGGCAAGGGCAAAGTTAGCAAGTGATGAAGACTTGTTATTTTTAATTGATGATGTATTTATGGTTAAGACTTATGTTGTTGTTTAAGACTTATTTGTTTTGAATTCCGCACAGATGTTTTAAGGTTAGTTAACCTGGGATTGTATTATTATTATTCAGATGTTGTAACCCTTAAGGGGAAGATTTTATTTCTATCTATTGCATATTTGCTTTTGTTGGATAGATAGATAGATGATATATGTATCGTGAACACCAAATCCTGTGGAAATGGAAGTACCGGATTTGGGGGTGTCACAATAATCATACCAAGTCCATCTATGCACTACAGGCCATAGATGACTTTGAACAAAATATAAACATGAGGATGATGACAATGATATAAGAATTCAATAAAACAAGTTCAAGAATTAATTTATCCAAGAATTAACATCGTCCAAATTGTCAACATGATACTGTTTTGTGGTGTAAAATTCAAGAATGCTTAGAAGAATATTTTCATGAAAAGATACTAGATGAAGCGCAAATATTAAGGATATTCCACTAATTTCATGGGGTATAGAAGTCAAGGTTTTAATCAACTAGGTATAATAAAGAATAGAATAACAAAAGAAATCACCATGCATGCGATAGACCGCACAGACAGGTTATTCCAACCGAATAATAAATAATGGAACTAGGTCCGGCGTAACACGCACAGATAGGATATTCCAACAGAATAATAAGAAAGACGGAACCAGGTCCGGTGTAAACACACAGACAGGATGTTCTAACAGAATAGTAATAAAGACGGAACCAGGTCCGGTGTAAAACACACAGACATGATGTTCCAATAGAATAATAATAAAAACGAAACCAGGTCCGGTGTAAAACACACAGACAAGATGTTCCAACAGAATGATAGAAGAATATCACCAAATATAGGGTAGACCGCATATACAGGTTATTCCAACAGAATAATAAGAAATGAAACAACAGAAGTTCTCTTCGAGTACAATAAATAATATCCCTTACCTTAAAAGAACTGGATATTGGAAAAGTGAAGTAGCAGAATACTTTTCTTCTTCCTCTCTATAGTTTCTCTCTCTAGAGTTCAGTGAATTCGTAAGAAATAATGAAGGAATGAGCTGCTATTTATAGACACCTTCTTCCATAGTAACTAATCCATGAACGGTCCAGATTGATTACTTTAATCTGACGGTCCATATTTAAAGAAAAATCTTTTAAATAAAATATAATATATTCTATTTATAGAATAACTTTAATAAAGTATTCTGTTTTATATAAAAAGATGTTTCTGTTTTATTACGTTAATAATACGAATAAAATAAAACGTCATTATCGCTAAATAATTCATATTATTAACTGACAATAATTGAATCAAACTGAGTGACTTCTCACATAAGTATTGATAATCAGTACCGTGTGCTACTATGCAACCACACGTATTACTGTATTTTTACTACCGAGTAGTTCAACAGCATCAACGGTAAAACTTCCGCCGTTATTTTTAATAAAATAGTTTTGTCGTTTTCTCAATCCGACAATAATTCCGTGGTGGGGTCCACCAATGATTGTACCGTCGTACAGATATTTCCTGACAAAAAGAATATTCCCCGACCAAATGAATATTATATAACAACTTGCGTACTTTGCAAAATTTATAAATATTACCCACAACTATAACATTATATCAAATTAACTCCATAATATTCAAAAATGATATTAAAAAAAATTTATCTTTATTTATAAAAGTTGGGGTCTTACAACCTCCCCTTGAAATTTCGCCCTCGAAATTAGGGTACGTACCTGGTATATCAAAGAGGTAAGGATACATTGACTTCATTTCAGATTCTAACTCCCAGGTCATTTCCTCAACATCGTGGTTTCTCCACAAAACTTTGACTTGAGGTATAACCTTGGAGCGTAGAATATGTTCCTTCTTATCCAAGATTTGAACAGGAACCTCTTCATACGTCAAATCTTCCGCTATTTCGTCTGGTTCTAACTCAATAATGTGGTTTGGGTCTTTTACATATTTACGTAACATGGATATGTGAAAAACGTTATGAACATGAGACATACTTGGCGGTAAAGCGAGTCTATAAGCCACAGTTCCTACTCGATCGAGGATTAAAAATGGGCCAATGAATCGAGGATTGAGCTTTCTTCTCTTTCCAAATCTCGTAACTCCTTTCCATGGAGTAACACGTAAGAACACATGATCTCCTATATCAAATTCCACGTCCTTTCGATGAAGATCAGCATAACTCTTTTGTCGATCTTGTGAGGTTTTTATACGTTGCCGGATCGTTTGAATCTTTTCCGTAGTCATACGTACCAACTCCGGTCCCAACAACGTTGCTTCACCCACCTCATCCCAGCATACTGGAGAACGACACCTTCTTCCATACAACGCTTCGAATGGAGCCATGCCAATACTTGCTTGATAACTGTTGTTGTAGGAAAACTCCACCAATGGTAAGAACTTGTCCCAACTTCCCTTGAAATCGAGGACACAGAGTCTTCATAGATCTTCAAGAGTTTGAATAGTCCTCTCTGATTGTCCGTCCGTCTGAGGATGAACTAAATCGTAAATCCGTGCCCCTAGCTTTTTGTAAACTAACCCAAAATCGTGAAGTGAATCTTGGGTCTCGATCAGAAACTATGGATACTGGCATACCATGCAGTCTTACAATCTCGTTTATGTACATACGAGCAAGACGTTCAAGTGTATAAGTTTCTCGTATCGGTAAGAAATGAGCAAACTTGGTCAATCTATCAACAATGACCCAAATCGCATCTATACCTTGAGAAACCTTAGAAAGACCGGTAACGAAATCCATGGTAATGTGCTCCCACTTCCATTCTGGAATTTCAAGTGGTTGCAATGGACCTTTTGGTACTTGATGCTCCGCTTTGACTCGTTGACAAGTTAGACACCTTGAGATAAACAGCGCTATCTCTCTCTTCATATTGCTCCACCAAAATGTATGACAAAGATCATGATACATTTTGGTACTCCCAGGATGGATTGCAAAAGGTGTGTTGTGCGCCTCCATCATGATTTCATACTTTAAATTAGGGTCGTTAGGAACACAAAGTCTGGAGTTGACTCGAAGTATTCCTTCTTCATCGATTCTTGCTTCCGGCATAGCACCTTCTTGCACTTTCTTCCTCATACGTATCAGCTCCAGGTCTGTAGCTTGAGCAGCTTTAACTTTATCGATTAAAGTCGGTTCTACTTGTATATTCGCCATCATCACATGGGTACCTGGAGTCTTTAACTCTATCTCCATCCTTTGCAAGTCACACAAAATGGGCCTTTGTGTTGACAATATCGCACTCGTACTTGCATAGGATCTTCTACTCAAAGCGTCAGCTACCATGTTCGCTTTTCCAGGATGGTATTGGATGGTATGATCATAATCTTTCAACAGTTCAAGCCAACATCGTTGTCGCATGTTGAGTTCCTTTTGAGTGAAGAAATATTTAAGGCTTTTATGATCCGTAAAGATCTTCACCTTCTCCCCATACAAGTAATGCCTCCAAATTTTAAGTGCAAAGACAACAGCTGCCAACTCTAGATCATGAGTAGGATAATTCCTCTCATATTCCTTGAGTTGTCTTGATGCATAGGCTATGACTTTTCCATGTTGCATGAGAACGCAGCCCAACCCTTTGCTCGAAGCATCACTGTAGATGACAAATCCCTCCGAGCCAGATGGTATTGTTAGAACAGGTGCTGAAATGAGTCTCCTCTTGAGTTCTTGAAAGCTCTTCTCACATTCTTCGCTCCAACCGAACTTTGTATCTTTCCGAGTCAGCTGAGTTAATGGTGTAGCGATTCGAGAAAATCCTTCCACGAATCTCCGATAATAACCAGCTAGACCAAGAAAGCTACGTACTTCGGTTACTGATTTAGGTTGCTCCCAGCTTTGAATTGCTTCAATCTTTGCCGGGTCAACAGATATTCCACGACTTGATACTACGTGCCCAAGGAATACTACCTCCTCCAGCCAGAACTCGCATTTCTTCAACTTGGCATAAAGCTTGTATGCACAAAGCTTTTGGAGTGTCAGCCGCAAGTGTTGCTCATGATCTTCACGGCTTTTGAAATAAATAAGGATGTCATCAATAAAGACGACCACAAAGTGATCTAAATATTCCTTGAATACCCGATTCATCATATCCATGAAGGCAGCAGGAGCATTAGTCAATCCAAAAGACATAACTAAGAATTCATAATGCTCGTACCGAGTTCTGAAGGCAGTCTTTGGAATATCCTCAGTTCTAACCTTCAGCTGATGATATCCAGAACGAAGATCGATCTTTGAAAAGAATTGTGCTCCTTGCAACTGGTCAAACATGTCATCAATACGTGGCAATGGGTACCTATTTTTGATGGTGACATGATTCAACTCCCGATAATCAATGCAAAGTCGCATACTCCCATCTTTCTTCTTCACGAACAGAACAGGAGCACCCCACGGAGAAGTACTAGGACGAATAAAGCCAATGTCTAACAATTCCTGCAGTTGGGTCTTTAACTCCTGAAGTTCAATAGGAGCCATTCGATATGGGGCTTTGGAAATGGGTTTTGTACCGGGTTCAAGGTCGATACAAAATTCAATTTCACGCTCTGGGGGTAGGCCAGGAAGTTCTTCAGGAAATACGTCAGGAAATTTATTAACAACAGAAATATCATTCAAAGCTGACGTATTTTTGTTTAGATCTGTGACTGAGCTAAGAAAGCTTGACATCCGTTTTTCAATAAACGAATAGCTTTATGGCTTGAGATGAACGTGATTGATTTTAATGGTTTGGTCGCTTGAATTCGCATAATAGGTTTATTAGGAATATGAAAACTAATAACCTTAGGAAAACAATCAATTTTTGCATGATGAATAGTTAACCAATCAATTCCTAGAATCACATCAAATGCAAGTATTTTCAATGAAATAAGATTGATAGGTAATGTGAGGGTACCGATTTGAACCAAACATGACTTATAAACAGTGGAGGTAATGAAGGTTTCTCCCAACGGAGTTTCCACAGATAAGTCAAAGTCTAATTTCTCCGGAGTCAAATTTAATCGATGAGCGCAAGTAGGAGAAATAAAAGAATGGGTAGAACCGGTATCAAATAAAGTATAGACTTCGTTAGAGTTTATGATAAGCTTACCCGTGATGACCTCATTCGAGTTCCTTGCTTTCTGGGAGGTCACAATAAACGCTCTCCCTTGCACTACTGGTTTTGACTTTTCTGGAACGGCCTTTGGTGCCTCCATCCTAGCTGAATTTGTCTTCGGTAAACGACAAAATCGGGTTAAGTGACCTTCTCTTCCACAATTATAACATGCTTTGGATGGCATCGCGCAGTTTGGACTGATGTGCCCCTCCCCTCCGCATTTGAAGCATATGATAGGTGGTCGCTCTCCTTCCTTAACGACAGGTGCTGGTGCTGACGTCTTTCCATCATTGTTAAATCTCCTCTTCTTGAAATGTTCATTCTTATTGTTTTGGCCCTGATTACCACTGAAGTGGTTACCATTTCTGGCTTCCCTCCACGCTTGTTGTCACCGCTTTGATGACTGCTCTCACTGGTATTATCACTTTGCTGGCTGCTCTCTTTTGTTTGCGTTGACTCATTATCGCGCTCCACTAACTGAGCCCTATTTACAACATCTGAATACAAACACAGTTTATGAGAAATAAGATGTTGATGTATCTCCAGCTTCAAACCTCTTAAAAACATCCGCGTCATTCTTTCTTCATTATCCACCAGGTGGGACGCAAACCGGGATAACTCCGCAAATTTTACCTCGTATTGCGACACGGTCATATTGATTTGCTCTAATTTGATAAACTCCACCTCCTTAATGTGACGAATACTTTCGAGAAAGTATTTGTCGTTAAACAGCTCTTGAAACTTCTCCCAAGACATCTTTAGTGCGGCAGGTTGAGTACACTTAATCAATTCCCACCAGTAATCTGCCTCTCCTCGCAACATAAAGGCGGCAAAAGGAACCTTTTGCTCCTCGGAGCATCCCAGAACATCAAATATCTTGGTGATCTGCTTTATCCATGTTTCAGCTATAAGTGGTTTTGGCTCTCCCTTAAACTCCGGTGGTTCTAGCTCCTTGAACTGTTTAGCGGTGACCGCCCGAGAGTTTTCAGTATTTCCACCTACATTTTGGACAGGAGCTGCTCTCGCCTGCTGTTGCATAAATTGCATAAAGCCTCTGAACATTTGATCATTCATCATTTGGTCAGTGCTGTTGTTTGCATGAGGATTGTCGCCTTCCTGATGCACATTATCCTGATTATTGATATGTGGTGAATCAACGGTCGCCTGTGCTCCATTGCTATTCTCAACATTCTCGGATGCCATTTTCAGATACTGCCACAAAATAAAAGATTAATTGATATGCAACATACTATATTCTAACCGACCAATTAAATACCAAAAACTTAGGTAGGTCATACTGGTAGGTCATACTAGTGAAGGAATTCCCCGTCTCTCCCCTTCTAGTTCTATTCTCACATCGTAGCCAGGGATCGTATCCCTAAGCTTTGATACCAACTGTGACGCCCCCAAAATTAGGTATACATCACCCATCTTGGGTCGCCAGATACATGGTACAGAAATTAAATACAACTTAATAATACAACTGTCGTGTACAATACGACAAAACATAAGCTGTGAGTTTTAATACAACATTGTCTTCAAGACAGTATTAAAACTCAAATTCAATCCTCAATACATTTATTGTCATACTATTTAACAGAATAGTGAGGACTACTAATGCTATTATCTGAACCGTCACTCCGTTCCCCGACTAGTCCCCGCTACGTTCTCATTTCCTGAAGAGAACAATGAAAGCAAAAGGGTGAGCTCAACTAGCCCAGTAAGAAATATTATGACTAAGATAATGCAGAATAAATTATCATTAGCCTTCAACATCGCTAAACTGATAAAATATAATAAACATCAAGTTTAACTGCAGCGGAACATGCAATCCATTAGAAGAGTCAAGTAGAAAATAAAATCTACTATCTTCTATGATTTAAAAGGTTTTGCATCACTGTTATCGCTGAGACTCAGCTTAATAAAATAATCCACAACATCGAATCACCCCTGCACTACGGTCAATGATATTCTTTAGTATCACGACCACAATTATCCATGCACTACAGGCCAAGAATATTTGTGTATTCATTAATGGTCATGATCATGCCAACAACTGTCCATCACTGCACTACGGCCAATGAGGACTTTTACCACATCATTTGTAACATTACGGTCATGATTATACCGAATAATCCATGGTCATAATCATACCAAGTCCGTCTATGCACTACAGGCCACATATGACTTTCAACATTTTATAAACATGAGGATGATGATAATGATATAATAATTCAATAAAACAAGTTCAAGAATTAATTTATCCAAGAATTAACATCGTCCAAATTGTCAACATGATACTGTTTTGCGGTGTAAAATTCAAGAATGCTTAGAAAAATATTTTCATGAAAAGATACTAGATGAAGCGCAAATATCAAGGATATTCCACTAATTTCATGGGGTATAGAAGTCAAAGTTTTAATCAACTGTGTATAATAAAGAATAGAATAACAAAAGAAATCACCATGCATGCGATAGACCGCACAGACAGGTTATTCCAACTGAATAATAAATAATGGAACCAGGTCCGGCGTAACACGCACAGACAGGATATTCTAACAGAATGATAATAAAGACGGAACCAGGTCCGGTGTAAAACACACAGACAGGATATTCTAACAGAATAATAATAAAGACGGAACCAGGTCCGGTGTAAACACACAGACAGGATATTCTAACAAAACAATAATAAAGACGGAACCAGGTCCGGTGTAAACACACAGACAGGATGTTCCAACGGAATAAGAATAAAGACGGAACCAGGTCCGGTGTAAAACACACAGACAGGATGTTCCAACAGAATAATAGAAGAATGTCACCAAGTATAGGGTAGTCCGCGTATACAGGTTATTCCAACAGAATAATAAGGAATGGAACAACAAAAATTCTCTTCGAGTACAATAAATAATATCCCTTACCTTAAAAGAACTGGATATTAGAAAAGTGAAGTAGCAGACTACTTTTCTTCTTCCTCTCTATAGTTTCTCTCTATAGTTTCTCTCTAGAGTTCAGTGAATTCGTAAGAAATAATGAAGGAATGAGCTGCTATTTATAGAAAAATAGAATGCATAGTAACTAATCCATGAACGGTCCAGATTGATTACTTTAATCTGACGGTCCATATTTAAAGAAAAATCTTTTAAATAAAATATAATATATTCTATTTATAGAATAACTTTAATAAAGTATTCTGTTTTATATAAAAAGATGTTTCTGTTTTATTACGTTAATAATACGAATAAAATAAAACGTCATTATCGCTAAATAATTCATATTATTAACTGACAATAATTGAATCAAACTGAGTGACTTCTCACATAAGTATTGATAATCAATACCGTGTGCTACTATGCAACCACACGTATTACTGTACTTTTACTACCGAGTAGTTCAACAGCATCAACGGTAAAACTTCCGCCGTTATTTTTAATAAAATAGTTTTGTCGTTTTCTCAATCCGACAATAATTCCGTGGTGGGGTCCACCAATGATTGTACCGTCGTACAGATATTTCCTGACAAAAAGAATATTCCCCGACCAAACGAATATTATATAACAACTTGCGTACTTTGCAAAATTTATAAATATTACCCACAACTATAACATTATATCAAATTAACTCCATAATATTCAAAAATGATATTAAAAAAAATTCATCTTTATTTATAAAAGTTGGGGTCTTACAGCAGTCTTTGGAATATCCTTAGTTTTAATCTTCAGCTGATGATATCCAGAACGAAGGTCGATCTTTGAAAAGAATTGTGCTCCTTTCAACTGGTCGAACAGGTCATCAATGCGAGGTAACGGATACCTATTCTTGATGGTGACATGGTTCAGTTCTCGGTAGTCAATACAAAGTCGCATACTCCCGTCTTTCTTCTTTACGAATAAAACAGGAGTACCCCAAGGAGATGTACTAGGACGAATGAAACCGATGTCTAATAACTCCTGTAGTTGGACTTTTAACTCCTGAAGTTCAATAGGAGCCATTCGATATGGAGTTTTAGAAATGGGCTTTGTACCCGGTTCAAGGTCAATAAAGAATTCAGCATCACGTTCTGGGGGTAGACCGGGAAGCTCTTTAGGAAATACATCAGGAAATTCTCTAACTACAGAAATATTATTCAAATCTGACTTGTCTCTGTTCAAATCTATAACATGGGCTAAGAAAGCTTGGCATCTATTTTTCAATAAACGAATAGCTTTGTGGCTTGATATGACAGTGACTGATTTTAGTGGTTTAGTAGTTTGAATTCGTATGACAGGTTGGTTAGGAATATGAAAACTAACAACCTTATGAAAACAATCAATTTTAGCATGATGAGTGGTTAACCAATCAATTCCTAAAATCACATCAAAAGTAAGTATTTTTAAAGAGATAAGATCAACAGGTAATGTGATAGTGCCAACTTGGATCATGCAAGATTTATAAACTGTAGATGTAACGAAGGTTTCACCCAACGGAGTTTCAACAGATAAGTCAAAGTCCAATTTTTCCGGAGTCAAGTTTAAACGTTGAGCACAAGCAGGAGAGATAAAAGTTGGTAGAACCGGTATCTAGTAAGGTATAAACTTCGCAAGAGTTCAAGATTAGCTTACCCGTGATCACCTCGTTCGGGTTCCTCACGTTTTGGCTAGTCACGACAAACGCTCTTTCAGGAACCGCTGATTTCGACTTATCCGTGACAGCCCTTGGAGTCACCATCCCCGTTGAACTTGGTTTTGCTACAAAACAATCCCGAGATATGTGGCCTTCCTTTCCACAGTTGTAACATACCTTGGATTGTTGTGGACAGTTTGGGCTGATATGTCCCTCTTTCCCGCATTTGTAACATCTAACTGGCGGTCGTTCTCCTCCCCTAGAATTTGTTGTTGGTGTTGGTGCTGCTTATGTCTTCCCGTCATTGTTGAATCTCCTCTTTCTGAAATTTTCACTTGACTCACCTCTCCTATTATCATGGCCACGATGACCACCCGAGTGGTTACCGCCTTTGTTCGTATTTTTCCCTCCTCATTGGTTATCATCGCTCTGATGATTGTTGTCACTGGTATGACCCTGGTTGTGGTCCCTCGGTTGAACATACTCACTATCGCGCTCTAATAATTGAGCCATGTTAATAACATCTGAATACAGAGAAAATTTATGAGAGATAAGATATTGCCGAATCTCGGGCTTTAGACCTCTCAGAAACATCTTTGTCATTCGTTCCTCATTCTCTACCAAATGAGGTGCAAACCTGGATAACTCAGCGAACTTCACCTCATACTGGGACACCGTCATGTTGTTTTGTTACAGTCTGATAAACTCCACCTCCTTCATATGACTAATACTTTTAGAAAAGTATTTGTCATTGAATAGTTTCTGAAATATTTCCCAAGACATGCTGAGTGCGGCTGGCTGGGTACGCTTCACAGACTCCCACCAGTAGTCTGCCTCACCGCGGAGCATAAAGGTGGCGAATGGAACCTTCTGTTCCTCCGTGCATCCCAAGACATCGAATATCTTGGTAATTTGCTTGACCCACGTTTTTGCCATGATCGGATCCGGCTTTCCCTTAAATTCTGGTGTCCCAATTCTTTGAACTACTTGGCTGTGACAAGCCGCGCATTGCTAGCATTTCCACCCGTATTTTGTGCACGAGTCTCCCTCGTCTGATTTTGCATGAACTGAAAAAAACTCTTAAACATTCCATCATTCATCGTTTGCTCGGTAGGGTTGTTTACAGGAGGAATATTGTCTTCCTGTTGTACGTTCTCCTGGTTTGTGACTAAAGGTTGTTCCACAGTCTCATACACTCCATTGTTAACGTTCTCAGCAGCCATTCTTAAATACTGCCATAAAACAAGGGTTAATTAAACAAATTAACATATCACATAATATCCCTATATTATGACCGACCAACAAATAAGCTTAGTTAGGACATACTAGCGAAAGATTTACTCATCTCTCTCCTCCTAGTTCTATCCCCCGATCTCCGCCAGAGACCATATTCCTAAGCTCTGATACCAACTGTGACGCCCCCAAAATAGGTATACAACACCCATTCTGAGTCGCCAAATATATGGTATAGAAAATAAACTACAACTTCAATATTACAATTATCGTGCAAAATACGACAAAACATACTGTGAGTTTAAATACAATTATTATCTTCTAGACAATATCCACACTCAAATAAGTCCTCTTTACAATTATTCAAACACTATTTTACAGAAATTGTGAGGACTGCTAAAACATCTTTCTAGAACCATTACTCCATACCCCGACTAGATCCTGCTATGTTCTCACCTCCTGAGAAGAAAAATGGAACAAAAAGGAAAAGGGTGAGCTCAACTAGCCCAGTAAAGAATATTATGACTAAGATAATATACAACAAATTATCATTAGTCTTCAACAGGGAAAAATCTGATAGAATATAATAGACAACAAGTTTTAGATCAATAAATGCAGCGGAAACAGCAATCCATTAGAAGAGTCACGTAGAGAATGAGTTCTACTATCTTCTAAGATTTAAAAGTCCATCATCAATCTTTTTTTCCCTGTAACAACAATCAATATTCATCTTTGTACTACAGGCCAAAGATATTCATTTATATCACCAGTTAGTCATGTTCATCTCAACACCTGGTCATCTTTGCACTACGGGCCAAAGATATTCATCAGTTAATCATTCATCTTTGCAGTACAAGCCAAAGATATTCATTTATATCACCATTTAGGACTGAGGATGATGAAAAATCAAAACATGGATTAGACTTTAAGAATAAAGGTCACAGCAGATAATTTGGGAAAAAAATATTTTTTTCCCGTGAACAGTACCCGTGAACAGTACCAGTAATGACAAGTTTCAAATTTGATAAAAAGTTCAGACCAATATTCCTATGAAATGATATTAGATGAAGCGAAATTTCTAATCATTTCAGGAATTATAGAATCAATACTTACCATAGTAAGTTCAAATTTAGGAATACGAGATGAAATAATATTGCTTACATAATATGGAGTATGAAAGGAAATAATATTTCTCATGAGTATTACAACAAAATAATATCCTTTACCTTGGTAAAAACTGGATTTGACTGGAATATCGGATATTATTCTGAGAAAATCTTCCAAAAAAACTTCGCTCAAAATATTCTTATACTCAAGAAAAATACTCACAATACTATAGAATAAGAATTTCTGAATTTAGAAATGGTGTGTTGAGGAAGGAGGGGTTACCCCCTATTTATAGCAACGGAAGGAAAGAAAAGTTAAGCAGATTTGCCTAACTTTTCTGCCTAATTTCCAAGCCTAACATATTTTCCATATGGGTGGGGACCACCCTTTGAAATCAAGCTTGCACGCAATTCATTTTCCATTTACACCAACCATTTTCATTTTCACCAATCATAACAACCAAAACAAAGTCACCACCTGCTTTCTTTTGAAAACAAGTAGTCATATACATTTTGTTTACTTCCGTTTCAAATTACCACATGATTATATATTATAATAATAATATTATTATAATATATTATAAAAATATATATAAATGAATATTTTATCGGAGAAATAATTGAAATTCCACAGAAAATATGTCAAACTTTCAACAATTATTTCATGCTAAATATTCCTTTATTTATATCCACACAAAATAAATATTTCCTTATCATATAAATCAATAATTAATTATTCACAAATAATATTACAGAATCACAATTATGACAACCAGGCCGTTCTCAGGAAAGAGGGGACTTTTCAATAAGAATTTCTCCTTACTGACGCGCAATTAGGTGACCAAACCTCTCCTTAGACAGAACTTTCTAGACATTGCCAATAATGTTATCTAATAATATTATTCAAATAATATGAATTATTGATCTGATAATGAAAAATACTGTGCAGCAACAATTATTGAAACAATATAAAATATCAACGCAGCAATTATTGAATCAATAAAATAAAATATTGAACAGTAACTACTATAACCATTATTGAGTAGTGCCTTCTTACGTAAGAATCAATAATTCAACAATACTGTGCAATACCGCGTGCTACTGTGCAACCACGCATATTACTGTATTTTAACCACCAGGTAAACTAACAGTGTTAACAGTAACAATTACGCCGTTATTTATAAAAACTCAAACTTTGTCATTTTCTTCATCCGACAGTTATTCCGTTATAGGACCACAAATGGCTGCGCCGTCGTACGTATATTCCCGACAAAAAAAATATTCCACGACCAAACGAATATTCCCCGACAACAATGATTATTTTATAACCACTTGCTTATTTTGCAAAATTTGCACATTTCACCCATAACCAAAATATTATATCAATTTAACACATTATTCACAATAATAATTAGAGGAAATTCGATTTTATTTATAATAAGTTGGGGTCTTACAAGAAGTGCCAAATTTGCAAACACCCTTGCTTTATTTTTGTGTATATAGTAGTGAATTCTTGCCTATACTTGTGCAAACACCCTTGCTTTGGCGCAAATTAGTTGATGATGTGATGCACGCAATGTGTTTGAGGAAATGTTTAGGAGATCATCATCCACTCATTCGGTTACATAGATAGCTCAGTTGCAGTTGGGTAAAAAACTTAAATCTTCTATACCTTGTGATTTTTCACGAGTTTAACGACTTTCCAAGTCTTAATTTCCTTACTCGCAATTGTTGCTTAGTTGTTAGTTCACGAGTTTTAACAACTATATATTGTTTAGTTCCTAAGATAATATCTGTGCATGATCTCATTAGAAGTTCTAGAAATTAATATTTTGATCTTAATTATTTCTTTTTCCCCTTTTAATTGCTGAAGAAATGGAAAGGGGAATGAAAATATAAAACCACTTGGTTTAAGCTTTTTTGTAGACATCGTTTGCAAATCATCGCTACCAAATACTGTAATGAACAAGATCCATGATATGTAAATAAACACGTCCATGCAATTTGACAGTTCCGTATAAATGTTGCGGGAACGAAAATTTATCAACTAAAACATGTGTCATTTAGATTATCTTAGGATATGTTTTAGCTACCTATTCTAGCAACAAAGATGACCAACATTCTGAACAAGCAATCATATTATTGAGAATAACCTGTTTTGATATTCAGGTTAGCTTCCTTAAAGGGCATAGAGAAGTACAGAAGTGCCAAATTTGCAAACACCCTTGCTTTATTTTTGTGTATATAGTAGTGAATTCTTGTAGGGTTTTCGATACAGAAACGCACAGCGAAAATTAAAATTTTAAAGCAATTTCGAAACCCTAAACAGGATCCATGCGAAAAATAATTAATTCAGTGGTTAGAAATTATACCGATTAAGAAAGTTACGAATTGATGCGCTCGAATCTCCAACGCAATCCAAACGAACTGCGTCTCTATGGTATCCACACGAACGCTCCGTGAATCGTCCTACGATCTGCAGAAGAAGGAATCGCGGTACTAGCCACCAAGGATGAGGATTTTCGAATCTGTATTCTCTAGTCTCTCTCTAAGAGCGGCTAGGGTTTTGTGTTTTTGACGTAACCTCCAACGTGACTGATATATATCATATATATAGCAGTTAGGAGGAATTAATCAAAACCTAATATTATTAAAATCCGAATTTATATATATATCTTAATTAAGTCTTACTTAATTAATATACCTATATATATAAATTATCCTATTAATTTAAATTAGTAATTTAAACACTATCAATCATTTTGACATATTTAAATATTTACAATTTAAATTAATTTTTTTTTAATTACGTTCTATGTGTGTGACCCTATAAGTTATTATTACGTTGGCAATAATTTTAAAATCATATTATAAAATTATAAACAGTGAGCGGCATCTAGTAATGCATCACTGCTACCCAAGTAATAATAAAATCGATGATTCGATACAACCTTTACGTGACCAGTGTTTCAATGCAATTTAATCTTTTTAACCTTAATATCCTAGATTAAACTCGAGTCATGGAATGTATCATACTCTTCATAATTTAATCTGAGTTTTCTTGATCAATGAGTAGACTATATGAAACAAATCACTATTTGAGCATGACCATGAATTTCATAGTCCTACTCAATCAAGAGGCCTATGGATATCACCCCTAATACATAGGAGGGTTAAATTCCATCTAGATCACTCATATTCCTCACACGATTCATGATGTACCCAATAATCACCTTTATAGTCCACCCTATTAAAGGTGACATTTGATGATATCAAAGTACATAAATTCTCGTGTAGAAATATAGTGATTTCAGGTCGGAGGACCATTACATCATTGTCACTATGAGAATTACTAATGACACTTCGCATAATGTTCCACATAGAATTCTCATGGTGGGTCTGTCCAGTACATCGTTCTTTAACATGTACCTATGCATTGACTTAATATCTCATATATTTATGACCAATGAGATTTGGTCATCAGTCAATCCACATACTAGTCTTAATGCATCATTGTTGTCCCATTAACAATGATACTCGACTAGGGACATTTAAGAACAATGATACTAATTGTAATTATATAATCTCATGTTCAAGTCACATACTTAAACTATATAATTTGTATCAATATTCTAAGGATTTTTTTATTATGTTAACATTTATATAACGCAGTAAATAAAACCATAATAAAATCATTCATTTATTCAATCAAATATAATATTAAAACGTTAAGCAATTCTATCAAACAATTGGCCTCTAGGGTATAAACTCTAACAATTCTTGCCTATACTTTTCCATCATACTCTACGCTTATTTCTAAAGTTTCAAGATTCAGTGGGTACCCAAAACACTAAGCGTGTCACTATTTGGGCTCATAATACAGTTTTTGAACAAGTTTTTGGAATCATAAGCAGAAAATGGTCTGTGAACCAAAAAACAATACCTCCGCACAATTATGACATATATATATTGATACCCAAGATTAAGAAGCAGAACAATAAAATTAATTACTCTAACCAAGTGTAATTAAATAGAATATTAGATATAAATATAATATTAAGGACATTGAATATTAATTTACCATTGCTGGGTACAAGGACCCTTTGGCAATAAGCAATCAATGAAGCCTCTTTGTGTTCTTTCTTTTTATTCTTTTGAACCCAAACTCCATTAACAACCTATATCAAAACTGTAGCACTGTTTCCAAAAAAAATTCTAGACAAACCATAGGTGA
This sequence comes from Panax notoginseng, assembly GCA_016801055.1. Classification (NCBI taxonomy): domain Eukaryota; kingdom Viridiplantae; phylum Streptophyta; class Magnoliopsida; order Apiales; family Araliaceae; genus Panax; species Panax notoginseng. The sequence continues at coordinate 57,840,301 of CM029013.1, read as the reverse complement.
CAAAATTTGATATCACTAAAAGCAGGCAAAGCAGTATGTGAAAAATGGAAAACAACATATAACTGTTAGGGACTAATTTCAACGCATATAGGCAAGACTTTTACTTGGGGTTGGTTGGGTAGGGTATTGGAAACTTAATAGACAAAAAAGCACTTGCTTCTAAAGAACAAACAAGAATGATGTAGGACAATAACAATCAAGAACAAAAATCTTTCAGTGATGTTTGCCAATGGAGTAAAAGATGTAGGACAATAACAATCAAGAACAATAGCAAACCTGGCCCCTTGCATCTTTAGCAAAGGTTACTACTTCTGACCAATTGTCCTCACTAACAACCCTTCCGCAAAAAGATCAGCATCTGAGAAAATATACAATCATAGCTCACGTTACTAATGCACAAAAAAAGCATACCTCTCCATGCTTAGATTAATTCTATGAGGATAAAAAAGAATCACAAGCAAGAACAGATAAGAGTCCCTCACAGTTTGCCATCAGCAATTTCAGGACGATCAATATGTACCGCACAACTTTGACACCATAACCCTTTTGACCTGAAATATATCAGATTACAAACTCAATCACTCAATTTGCAGGTGTCCTAAACTAAAAGTGTCAAAAAAATATTGAAATTAACCTGTGTTTCATAATTTTCCACCAAAATTCAACCACACAACAAAATGATTATAAAAACACACACTTCCAAAACAACTCCAGTAGCTCGGATAGAATATAAACAATTTACATTTGTAATGAGGTAAAATGGACCAGAAATCAAATAAAACAAAGAAGCATGCAGTTATAAATTTACATATTTGCGATTTCTTCAAAAAGAACAACTAAGAAGAAAAACCCTAACCAACTTTTATGCATTAAACCCCATACAAGTTGAAAAAAAAAACAAACCCATCCAAATTGGAACCTGGATCCACCGAAATAAATTCAATATACAAAACCCTAACCAAATTCTGCAAAAAATTCTGAGGGCAATGAATCAGCTTTCTAACACTAAATGGTAAATATCACAGAAGATCAGTTACATTTAAAGTTTACCTGCAACGTGACAACGGCTGGAGCAGCAGCTACGGAGGCAGAGGAGGAAGCGCCGCCGAGGAATGAGAGAAATCCGGATGGGGATGGAAGCGGGGATGCAAAGACAGCGGCGGCGATGAAGCGGGAGCTGACAGTGGTGGTGATGGAGTCTATCTTGGAGTGGCATAGTGAGCTTCTGTCTCTGAAGAGAAGCGTGAAAACCAGAGAGAGCTCTTAAATTTGGGCGGGGGGAGTTGAGAGGGATCGAGGGTGTGTAAGAACAGATAGAGAGAGTGATAGAGCTGGAATTAGGGCTGGGTATGAGAGCAGAGTTGAGAGAGAGCTCAGTGTGTGCAACAACAGAGAGAGAGTGACAGAGGGTTTGAAATTTGAAAAAAAGGGTGAATGAGAGAGCTGGTGACGTGAATTTGATGGGACACTTCTCTTCTTTCTCTCTATGCTCTGTTTTATATTATATATTATAGATATAATTTTGCAATTAGCAATCAAGACTTTATCACGATCACAGGTAAGTGCTGCTACATTATCCTTCTCAGAATTCAAGATATCCTTTAAGCGCTCCAGTTCATCTTGTGTAACATCTTCTTCTTGTTGTTTCTTGCGTAAAGCTCCCAGCAACTGGTATTTATAGTTAGCCGAGTGAGTAAGAGATTTAATCAACAGACGGTCATTTTTGTAACAAGTGAAACAGCTCTTTTAGGAGTAAAAACAAACTGGGAACTTCGAAATTGAACTCCATCTTCAGATCATATTTAATTTCAGTAAAAGAGCTCAATAAACATGCAACAAATAAGAAATGAACAAAATCACTTAAAGATTACATATTCACTAACAAATAGAGCTTTTTGCCTTTCAGAGAGAAAAACAAACATCATCGGGACCATCTCCAGTTCTCCACCCATACAGTCAATCTAAAACGTACAAATGATCAAGTGCATGCAGCATTATAGTAGATATGTACTCCTCGAAACAAAGACAAACCAGGTCCCCAGGGAAATATATTGTACAGAAGAAAAACAACCTTGGACATATGAAATGAGACTTTTAAGTTTTATCAGTCCACATATGTTCCTCCCTCAATTAATAATTTATTGGATGATAATTTAATGGAGTTGCTAATTTCCCATGATAAAAGATAAAAGAATTTTTTTTTAAAAAATGGAAAGTATGAACTTGTTCAGCAGTCCAAATAACTTACTTGATTAGCATCCCTTTGGGATTCTTCAAGAGCTTTGGACAACTCCTCGACACGTTTCTCATTAACATTTACAATTGGAGGCTTAACATTATTAGAAAGATCTCCATTAACTGAGCCATCAGAAGCAGACCGCGCTTTAGAGTAGCGGCGTAACATAACGTCATTTATATGTGTTTGAAGGGCAACACAAATTTCCTCTCCCTGCATGACAGGTAAAAGCTATTCAACGGACGAACAACAAAAACCTAAAAAGCATAAAATTCCAATGCTGAATCCTAAATTGAAAAGACAGATGTTCACAACCTGCTTAGTTTCAAACTGAAATATATGTAAGACACCAGCAACTCTCATTTTAAAAAATACATTTAAAGTAGTTGTCATTGATACATTTCTAGGTCTGGAGCAGGGAGCAGATACATAATTATGTGTCGATTATTAACCATTTGTAGAAATTTGGGCACAGGATGCTGCCACAAGAATGGTAAGTTGCTACCGTTGTACGAATACATGCCAAATGGCAGCCTGGACATGCACCTTTTTGCCGGACCCGACAAGGTGCCACTAAGCTGGACATTGCGATACAACATCATCTCAGGAGTAGCCTCTGCCCTGCACTATCTCCACAAGGAATACAACGTTAGAGTTGTTCACCGAGACCTCAAGGCAAGCAACATCATGCTCGATTCAAAATTCAACGCTCACCTCGGTGACTTTGGCCTTGCACAGTTGCACGTGCCCTGGACAACGAAAAAACCTCGTACATGGAGGCTGAGGGACTGCTAGGCACCGTTGGTACATTGCCCCCGAGTGTTTCCACACTAGCAGGGCCACACAGAAATCTGCTAGTTCGTTTTGTAAACAACTATTTTAGCTTTTCTTCATTTCTTTTGGTATTTTCTTAAATTTTTATGTACACTTACATTTTTCCTTTTTAAAGTTTTTTTTGCTTACATTTGTAAATTTAAAGGCGGGAAAGAGTGGATGGCTTGTGTACATTGCTGGTGAAATTTAAAAGTTTCTGTTATCCTATGTGCTCAATTTCAAAGCTTCATTAACAAACTGCCTAGAGAATTTAAAAACATCAACCTGATCAATTATAATCCGAGATACATACACAAAATGGAGCAAAGGGTTGTGTATTTTGCTTAATCCGAGATATATACAAAATGTACTTTAAATCATAACTTCTTCAATAAAATATAATGCACTTTATTTTTTCGTGGAATAGATGGATTGATAATTCGTGTGACAAGTGTATATAAATTTACCTCAATCAGAGTTGTTCTCAAATGCTAAGCATTGTATTCGACATATATCTTCTCCAAAGATGAAAAGTTAACGTAACACAAATAATCACATGATCAATTCAATATCTTAAATAAGGTTAGGAGGCCCAACTAGGTTCAATCCAGACACACGACAAGGGTTCTTCAGTGGTCTAAGTTTAGACAGATAAAACGGGAAAGAAATAAAAAATATTGAATCTTTGCGTCTTCTTTTGAATTAGTACGACTTGATCAATAAAAAAAATTGTGTCATACCTTACTGAGACAGAGAGGTGGAATAGTTAAGCAGTTGAGGAATTGTAGGAGACTGTGTTCTCGTACAACTTCTGTCTTCATGTTAGTATTTATTTATTTATTTTGGAATACCACTAGAATCCTATTATGAAAAGGAGTTTTATTCATATATAGTAAGCATTTATTTTAAAAGATATCTTATTTTATATGATAAAATTTTATTTTTCAGTGAAAATATCTTATTTTATATGATAAAATTTTATTTTTCAGTGAAAATAGAAAATTTTAAGTACTCTATACGTACATAGGTGGATATTAAGTTTAGTTAATAAGGTGCAATACAATAAAAAAGTTTTATAGCATCTTTATAGTTGAAGAGGGTTTAAGTGAATTTTGGATTTGTGTGAGAGGGGGAGTTTTCATAATTTATGTATTTCAAGCAAAAAAAAAAATTATTATCGGAAGGATGATTTTATAACTTTTGTAAAAAAAATTATTGCGAAAATCATAAAATATTAAAATGTGTCGTAGAGTATGACATCTCTTCCTTATAAAGGGTGAGTGAAAAAAAATACTTCTTTTATGCTTATTTTCTCTCTCCCGCTCTTTATCTATTTTCTCTCCTATCTTTTTTAATTCAAGTCTTATTTTAATTTATTTAAATATTTTTTTAATTACACATACATAGTGTTTCATAAACTAATTAAAGATTAAATCATGTTAAATATTATGTATTTATATTTTTCCTGAAAGACATCATGGTATAAGTACACTCACCTGGTCACCTAACATAACTGAAATGCAAACTTAGTTTTCCAATAGGTAAATGGCGCTAAAAAACAACAATTTTTTATTTATTTTCTATTTAAATAACCAATTTTAAATATTTTCAGTTAAATATTAAAGTCTAAAGAGAACTTATTTTCCCATTATAATTTAACCGCTTTGAGTTGACTGTTAACAATTTATTGCAAAAATCATAATATATTAAAATGGGTGGTAGAGTATGACATCTCTTCTTATAAAAGGATAGTGAAAAAAAAAAAGTTGTTTTATGCTTATTTCCTCCCTCCCACTATCTATTTAATTTCTCTCCTATAAGTCTTATTTTAATTTATTTAAATATTTTTTCTTAATTATACATGGATAGTATCTCATAAACTAATTAAGGATCACGTTAAATATTATATATATATATATATATATATATATATATATTTTAAAAGATATTATGATATAAGTACACTCACATGATCACCCTAACATAACTAAAATGCAAACTTAGTTTTCTAATAAGTAAATGACGCCAAAAATCAACGAATTTTAACTTATTTTCTAGTTAAATATCCAATTAAAAAAATTTCAGTTAAACATTAAAATCGAGAGATAATCTATTTTTTATTAAAAATTAACAGGTGTGAGTTGACTATTAAAACTTTAGTATGTGTCATCATTGTATTAATTGATCAACTTATCATTAAGTTAACTTTATTGTAATCGGATCCCAAATAATCACATGATCAATTCAATACCTTAAATAAGGTTAGGAGGCCCAACTAGGTTCAATCCAGACACACGACAAGGGTTCTTCAGTGGTTAAGAAATTGGTGAATTCTTGCTCGTCTTTGCCTTTGTAGCCAAATGTGCGATAGTTGCATGTGCCGAGAGAATAGCAGATTAAGTTCCCATCACGAAACTTAGGAAAGTAGATCTTGTTCTCCATTCCTGGACTTTTTGAAACTACAGAGAAAGAAGTCGTACCGCAAACATAAATCATGTGGTTTCCAAGACCATCTACTTTCTCCCACTGTAATGAAGAATGATTCAGCTTGAATACTTCAACCCATTCTCCAAACTCGTCCACAAAGATTGATAAAAGATCATTACAACATTCTACTAGGAAACTTTGAGCAGCACCAGATATGTAAGAAGCTCGGGTGGGTTCAGCTATAAGTATTTCCCAGCTACGTGTACCAATTCTTAAGATTCCAAGCTTTCCATCTTCACGCAAGACATAAAGATTTTGTCCACAAAATGCAGAGCTATCATGTGATGATAGGTTAGGTTGAATATCAGGATTGATACTAATTGTAAGCCATAATGTTGCCCCTGGAGAAGTGATGTAAAAATTTCTGTCAAAATCTTCTGCAAACCCAACCACTATACAATCAGGGGAAGTAGGCGGTGCTGAAAAACAAAGACTTGAAAAATATGTCGAATAAGGTGGAGCCAATGGTGGAAGCTGGATTATAGCCCTTGTAAAGGGATTAAAGAAAACCAAACGACCAATGCTTTTAAATATTAGCAGCCAACCATATTTGGAATAACATATTACGGCATCTCCAATTGATTCAGGAATTGTAGTAATAAAATATTTATCACCAAACTTTGGATCAATAAAAGTGAGAATTTCTTGATCTTTGTCACATATCATTAGCCATGGTGAAACTAAAGAGTGTGTTCGCAATCTCCCCAATGCAGTTTCAGTACGCCATTGTTTCAAAGGTGCTGCTAATAGACACTGCTTACAAGTAGCACGGAAATTCAAGTACTCGACAGCAACACAATGCTCCGCAATCAATTCCAAAATATGAAACGGCATATTAACTAGACACGCTTCCATGCTCTCTCCCAGATGCTCATTCATAATAATATCAACATCACTACTAATAACTGATCTTACCACTATCTCCTCCTCCTCTTTGACATGGTCTTTTTTAGTATCAGCAATGTACTTTCCTTCTCCGTGATCACCCAGTAATAACCTACGAATACAATTGTATAAAAATACAGTTCCAAAGATTATATTTACACGGTATAAATTTTGCATTTCCTTGATAAGATAAAGTTCTATAGAGAATAGCATACTTAGTCTCTTTTCATTATTAACCAAAAATCAATTGAATAGAATAATAGCATACCCGCTTTCAGGCATTACCCACAAGTAGTGATGGCGTGGCCTTTGTCCGAGTGGACAAGGTAAAAAATATAGAGACATGGTTTTATCTTCCATGCTGTACGAGTACAATTTGCATGAATCCCGAATAATGTGTATATAATTTCCATCTTCTGATTCAATTGCAGGGCAGCAAATTTGTGGCTGGCTCCAGTCATCCAGAAAGAACACTCGATCCTTGACATTTTTCACTTCCCCCCACGTCATAGTGGAGAAATCCAATTTGAACAAATATAGGGATTGAATTTCTTTGTATTGGAAATTTTTAAAAGAATCAACAATTAAGAACAATTCCGTATCACAGCCCGACAAGTAGAAATGGAAGGCATGACTTGGAAATAAATGGGGCAAAATTCCAAATGGCAACAAACTGATGACAACTTCTTTCTTCTTACTGTTATGATTAACTTGTATGTCAATCTGTACAAAATTTCCAAACATAGTAGTGGCGTATACTTTACCATTGGAGAGAGCCAAGCATACAATCAAATCATCTTCCTGATTGGATATTTTTCTGATCTGGTTAGCATACGACATTTTTGTCCATTTTCTTCTTTTATTGCGTAGCAAACAGAAAACAATGTCAGGCTTGCTAATTAGCGTTAAGATGACTACAGAATCGGGATTAGAAGGAGGGGATGACAAGCAACAAGAATCAAAATCATTACTGAGCTCCTTCAGCTGATCATCATCTCCGAATGACTTCAATTTCAAACGAGGGAGATGAATAAACTTTAAAGTAACCAAGTTCCAAAGACAAAACTCAAGGTTATCTGGATACTTGGACATAATTAACCAGCCATGGAAACAGCCCCAAATCTCTCTTCCCAGTAACTGTGGGATTTGACAATGATAATGGTGATATTGAAGAGGAGAAATCGGTATGGTAAAAAAATTGTCCAATTTGCTTATAGAGTCGTAACTAACTAACCAGGGATATTGTCCTGATAAGTACGGCGGGAAATTACTAACCAAACCATTACAAAGTTGTCTTGTGCCACAACAAAGCTGCAGGTTTTCCATCTTCAATATATTTGTCTACAAAAGGTTGGAAAAAAGAAAGGAGTAAGAACAATAATGTAATTGAGAACTAGTTTCATATCAATATTTTATGGTTGCCAAAAAATAATTGAATATATGATGCATACATTTAGCATGGCCACTCCATACTGACTTAAGTTAATTTGTAATGGAAAAAGAAAGAAAGAAAGAAAATATTAGTACCAACGATTAAGGCACAATAAAAATAATAAAAGAAAATAAAATTGTATGTTATGATGATTTAGTGGATGTACTAGTTGATTCAATTCAGGAGGGGAAAAAAAGACTATCACAATCACAAGAATACTGCATATGGTAAAAATCAAACCTGGCTGAGAAAGAAGTACACCCACGTAGGTGGTCGTCTCACCTTCTACAGAGATAAATGGTACAACTTTTCAATCTTCTAAGTTGATTCTGGTTCGCACTACACCTGTAAAACGAGAAAGAAATAAAAAAAAATTGAGTCTGCGTCTTCTTTTGAAATAGTACGACTTAATCAATAAAAAAAATATCATACCTTGCTGAGAGAGAGAGAGAGAGGAGTAGTTGAGGAATTGTAGGAGACTGTTCTCTCGTACAACTTCTGTCTTCACAGTAGTATTTATTTATTTTGGGATACCACTAGAATCCTATTATGAAAAGGAGTTTTATTCATATATAGTAAGCATTTATTTCGAAAGATATCATATTTTTAATAGTATCTTCATCAATACCTCCCCGTCATTACGACTGCCTAAGAAGATTCGGTTCTCTTTTCTCATACACTGATTACGACTATCTAAGAATCTATAGTACCTTCATCTATCCTTCATATATAATAAGCATTTTTTTTGGAAGATATTCATATATAGTAAGCATTTATTTTGAAAGGCTGTTCTCGTAAAAAAGATATCATATATAGTAAATATTTATTTTGAAAGATAGAAATTTCAGTGCTCTATACATAGGAGGATATTAAGTTTAGTTAACAAGGTGTAATATAATAAAAAAGTTATGTAGCATCTTTATAGTTGAAGAGGGTTTAAGTGAATTTTGGATTTGTGTGAGAGGGAGAGTTTTCATAATTTTTGTATTTCAAGCAAAAAAAAAATTATATTATTGGAAGGATGATTTTTATAACTTCTGTAAAAAAAATTATTGCGAAAATCATAAAATATTAAAATGTGTTGTAAAGTATGACATCTCTTCCTTATAAAGGGAGAGTGAAAAAAACACACAATCACAAATTAATTATTTTAATTCAAGTCTTATTTTAATTTATTTAAATATTTTTTTAATTACACATACATAGTGTCTCATAAATTAATTAAAGATTAAATCATGTTAAATAGTACTACTATGTATTTATATTTTTCTTGAAAGACATCATGGTATAAGTACACTCACCTGACCACCTAACATAACTGAAATGCAAACTTAATTTTCTAATAGGTAAATGGTGCTAAAAAACAACGAATTATTATTTATTTTCTATTTAAATAATCAATTATAAATATTTTTAGTTAAATATTAAAGTCGAAAGAGAACTTATTTTCCCATTATAATTTAACCGCTTTGAGTTGACTGTTAACAATTTATTGCAAAAATCATAATATATTAAAATGGGTTGTAGAGTATGACATCTCTTCTTATAAAGGGATATTGAAAAAAGAAGAAGTTGTTTTATGCTTATTTCCTCCCTCCCCTTCTTATCTATTTTCTCTCCTATCTTTTCTTATTCAAGTCTTATTTTAATTTATTTAAATATTTTTTCTTAATTATACATACATAGTATCTCATAAAGTAATTAAGGATTAAATCAGTTAAATATTATATATTTATCTTTCTTTAAAAAAATATCACGATATAAGTTAGGCCTGGCAAAATATGATTATGGGTTGGTTTTGATTTTCAAAATATGGTTATGGTTATATTTAAGAACTAAAATCATATTAACCATTTTTAATATGGGTTGTGTGTGTTGGAACTATATGGTTATGGTTCAAAACCATATTAACCATATTAACCATTTTAAGATGTTTTGATTTTTAAACAGAACTTTTGAAAAATGAAATTGTGACCGTCACAATTAAATTAATTAAGTAATAATATGATATAAAAAGTATTAATATAAATAATAAAATACTAAAAAACTATAGTAATAAAATTTTAAATTGAAATTATTAATACCCTTTCATATTTAAATAATTTTTCAAAATTATTATTAACCTGCTAATAGAAAGGTTGGAATCCAAAATACACCATTTTAAGTTGAAGTGAAATAAATTCAACATAGAGACATTTTAATGTTTATTATGTAGTTTTTGAAAGTACATCTATTTTTGCTATAAAAAAATATAATATGGTAATTATTTAGCAAGAGAATGTACAAAAATACACACCAAAGTACTGTAAATTGTCAATTAGAATACAACCCAGTAGCAATTTTCATTGAAAAAATGAAACAATCAAGCACCTTTGTTTTGCACATACTTCTGATAATTAGTAGTCGTTCGGTCCTTAAGTGTGATCGTAAATTCTGCTTTGACTTTATGAGCAAGAGTGAAATTCTACAAGTTGTAGAACTATGGGTTGAAAAATGGAATGGAATATGGGTTGAAAAATGATTAATCGGTTAAGAATTATATTTGTTTTAAAAAATATGGGTTCAAATTTTAATCAAGCTGAATAAATAAAAATGGTTAACCAACCTATTTGGTTCCAGTTAATATGGTTTGACCCAATAATTAACAAATTATATTGTCAGGTTAATTTTAAAATAAAAGGTAGTCAACAAACTTCTGTCGAAAAAATTAGAAAAAATAAATTATCTCTTGACTTTAATAGTTTAATGTTTAATTAAAAAAAATTATAATTGATTATTTAAAATAAAAAAATATATGTTAGTTTATTCATTTTTAACGTCATTTGTCTCACTAATTTGTACCTCTTTTGTAAAATTCAACCTTTAACATTTTTTTTACTTTTTTATATTTTTTTTACAAAACTCTTCCTTCAAGATCTATTAATTGTAGAAAAGTTATGTACTTTTTTTATTAAAAAAAACACACAATCACAATTATTAATGGACCCTAAAAAAAGACTTAGGGGGTGTTTGTTTAAAGTTAAATAACTGAATCGTGTAGCTATTCAGTGTATTTATTTTGAATAAAAATATCAGTCAGATTTTTGGGTGAAATGACCAAGTGTAATTTTTTTGGCTGAATGAGTTGAATGATTGCTGAATGAAATATTTTATATTAAAATTTTTTTTTTCAATATTAACTATCATATTAAGTAATATTAAATAAATTTACAACAATTTTGAAATTTTTCAGAGGGGTAAAATAATAAAAATTATTATTCAGATATTTCAGATATGTTAATTATCAAATAATTTTTTTATTCAATATTCAGAATTCTGCTTTATTCAGCTCATTCAGATTACTTAAACATTTATAACTATTTCATTCATTTTTATCAAACACCCCCTTAGTTATCTTCATTTTATGTACTTTATTTCATCCTTTTGAGACAAAAAATTTATACCTTTAGTTATCCTTATAAAGACAAAATAATTAAAATAGGTAAATTTAAAATAACTTATAAATTATTTATAAGTTTATTTTAATTGCGATCAAATATTTTATTTATAAGTCACAGCCAAGTTAGTGTCAGTAAATTTTGTTTTGAATAAGAAAATGATAAATGAGAAAGAAAAAAAAAATCTTTCTAATTAATAAAAAGAAAAACTTTTCTTTCACATCATTTATAATTATAACTATAATAACAATGCTACTATCACATAAAAAATTGTTACATAATACTCACATACACACATATACATACTGTGGATCTCCGCCTGACATGTGGAGCCCGCAATATGTGCGTGTATGTGAGCAACACTTTTTTATGTGATATTAGCATTATTTTACCTATAAAGGAATTCGAGGGATAAGAGATTCTAAAGGAGTATCAACCCCAGTTTCCAACTAAAATAGTATATATTACTTAATAAAAAAGTAAAAAACAAAAACTAAAGAAAAAACACAATTTGCATCAAAGATTTGTGGATTTGTGGATTTGTATGGAGCAGCATAATCATCAACTTTGTATTCTGTCTTAACAAGCTACAATTTAAAGTAGTTGTCATTTATACATATTTCTAGCTCAAAGAGCAGGGAGCAAATACATAATTATGTGTCTATTATTAACCGTTTGAAGAAATTTGGTCACAGGATGCTGCCACAAGAATGGTAAGTTGATACTGTTGTACGAAAACATGCCAAATGGCAGTATGGACATGCACCTTTTTGCCGACCCGACAAGGTGCCACTAAGCTGGACATTGTGATACAACATCATCTCAGGGGTAGCCTCTGCCCTACACTATCTCCACAAGGAATACTACGTTAGAGTTGTTCACCGAGACCTCAAGGCAAGCAACATCATGCTCGATTCAAAATTCAACGCTCGCCTCGGTGACTTTGGCCTTGCACGTTCCCTGGACAACGAAAAAACCTCGTACATGGAGGTTGAGGGACTGCTAGGAACTGTTGGGTACATTGCCCCCGAGTGTTTCTATGACAACCCCAAAACAGGTCCATTCCATCCAACCCATTCTGAGTAGCCAAATACATGGTACAGAAAACAACTATAACTTTATTACAACAATTGTCGTGCAAAATACGACAACACATATGCTATGAGTTTGGATACAAATATATACCAAATATGACTCATGTTCCAACCGTGGACATCACCTCACAATGATACCTTACATAAAGGTATAGTCAAAAACTGTTTTAGAAATTAGAATCTTTGGGAAGTGCTCAAGGAAACCTTCGTACATGGGAGGCCATGCTTCTAGGTTATGATAGATATCATATGGCCACAGAATTATCCTTGGTTGACCCAATAGACCCCAAAGAAAAACGAGAAGATTACTATCATATTCTTCCCAATGGTGAGTCTTCTCTTGACATATCATTATCTCCACTGTCTCTAATCGAGAATTATACTTCAAACAAACACCCAGATTATATAGGAAGTGCTCATAAATATACTCAGCAAGTGGATGAGCACAACCCTGTGTTATGATGACACGAGGTTGTATGACATTAGACATCTTGTATGACAGTGGCAAAACATGTAAGACCCCAACTTTTATAAATAAAGATGAATTTTTTTAAATATCATTTTTGAATATTATGGAGTTAATTTGATATAATGTTATAGTTGTGGGTAATATTTATAAATTTTGTAAAGTACGCAAGTTGTTATATAATATTCGTTTGGTCGGGAAATATTCTTTTTGTCAGGAAATATCTGTACGACGGTACAATCATTGGTGGACCCCACCACGGAATTATTGTCGGATTGAGAAAACGACAAAACTATTTTATTAAAAATAACGGCGAAAGTTTTACCGTTGATACTGTTGAACTACTCGGTAGTAAAAGTACAGTAATACGTGTGGTTGCATAGTAGCACACGGTATTGATTATCAATGCTTATGTGAGAATTCACTCAGTTTGATTCAATTATTGTCAGTTAATAATATGAATTATTTAGCGATAATGACGTTTTGTTTTATTCGTATTATTAACGTAATAAAATAGAAACATCTTTTTATATAAAACAGAATACTTTATTAAAGTTATTCTATAAATAGAATATATTATATTTTATTTAAAAGATTTTTCTTTAAATATGGACCGTCAGATTAAAGTAATCAATCTGGACCGTTCATGGATTAGTTACTATGCATTCTATTTTTCTATAAATAGCAGCTCATTCTTTCATTATTTCTTACGAATTCACTGAACTCTAGAGAGAGAAACTATAGAGAGAAACTATAGAGAGGAAGAAGAAAAGTATTCTGCTACTTCACTTTTCCAATATCCAATTCTTTTAAGGTAAGGGATATTATTTATTGTACTCGAAGAGAACTTCTGTTGTTTCATTCCTTATTATTCTGTTAGAATAACCTGTATACGCGGACTACCCTATACTTGGTGACATTTTTCTATTATTCTGTTGGAACATCTTGTCTGTGTGTTTTACACCGGACCTGGTTCCGTCTTTATTCTTATTCCGTTGGAACATCCTGTCTGTGTGTTTTACACCGGACCTGGTTCCGTCTTTATTATCATTTTGTTAGAATATCCTGTCTGTGCGTGTTACGCCGGACCTGGTTCCATTATTTACTATTCAGTTGGAATATCCTGTCTGTGTGTGTTACGCCGGACCTGGTTCTATTATTTACTATTCAGTTGGAATAACCTGTTTGTGCGGTCTATCGCATGCATGGTGATTTCTTTTGTTATTCTATTCTTTATTATACACAGTTGATTAAAACTTTGACTTCTATACCCCATAAAATTAGTGGAATATCCTTGATATTTGCGCTTCATCTAGTATCTTTTCATGGAAATATTCTTCTAAGCATTCTTGAATTTTACACCACAAAACAATATCATGTTGACAATTTGGACGATGTTAATTCTTGAACTTGTTTTATTGAATTCTTATATCATTCTCATCATCCTCATGTTTATAAAATGTTGAAAGTCATCTGTGGCCTGTAGTGCATAGATGGACTTGGTATGATTATGACCAGGAATTATTCGGTGTAATCATGACCGTATAGTTACAAATGATGTGGTAAGAGTCATCATTGGCCCGTAGTGCATTGATGGACAGTTGTTGGCATGATCATGACCATTGATGAATACACGAATATCCTTGGCCCGTAGTGCATGGATAATTTGTGGTTGTGATACTAAAGAATATCCTTGGCCGTAGTGCAAGGTTGATTCGATGATGTGGATTATTTTATTAAGCTGAGTCTCAGCGATAACAGTGATGAAAAACCTTTTAAATCATAGAAGATAGTAGATTTTATTTTCTACTTGACTCTTCTAATGGATTGCATGTTCCGCTGCAGTTAAACTTGATGTTTATTATATTTTATCAGTTTAACACTGTTGAAGGCTAATGATAGTTTATTCTGCATTATCTTAGTCATAATATTTCTTACTGGGCTAGTTGAGCTCACCCTTTTGCTTTCATTATTCTCTTCAGGAAATGAGAACGTAGCGGGGACTAGTCGGGGAACGGAGTGACGATTCAGATAATAGCTTTAATAGTCCTCACTATTCTGTTAAATAGTATGACAATAAATGTATTGATGATTGAATTTGAGTTTGAATACTGTCTTGAAGACAATGTTGTATTAAAACTCACAGCTTATGTTTTGTCGTATTATACACGACAGTTGTATTATTAAGTTGTATTTGATTTTTGTACCATGTATCTGACGACCCAAGATGGGTGATATATACCTAATTTTGGGGGCGTCACAAAACACCCTTCCAACGTTTGGTACGCCTTACCCTATTGGATTCACCAAATATAACTACTAAATGAACTTTTCTATACTGCTTAGGGAGAACCTCCACAGCTAGAGACCACCGTTCTATTTCCCCGTTACCCTCGCTCTACCCAGCTACACTCTTATTACCTGAAAAGGAATTGTGAAGCAAAAGGGTGAGCACAACTAGCCCAGTAAAGAATATCATGACTAAAGATAATTAAATTATCAATAGCCGTCATCAGTAATAAATCAGAGATTTAGAACATATGGTAGATGATAAAAATTTTCAACCATAGTTGCAGCGGAACGAGCAATCCATTAGAAGAGTCAAATAGACTATAAAGTCTATTATCTTCTCCATGTTAAAAATTCACTAATAATGTTTTATCCCTGTAACATCAATCAACAATTCTGGTCCACAATCATATGAATAACTCATAATCATAATTGTAGTTCTAAATTCCTCTTCTCATCCAGGACGAAGATAATTTTCATCACCTATCTTTACCTGAAACATCAAAGATTATGGTTATACCAAATCACATTTTCTGTTCATAATCATACTAATAACTTCATCTTTGCACCACGGCCAAAGATATTCATTTGTATCACCAGTTGGTCATGTTCATCTCAACACCTGTTCATCTTTGCACTACTGACCAAAGATATTCAACAACATGTCATCTTTGCACTACGGGCCAAAGATATTCATCAACAATTTATCTTTGCACTACAGGCCAAAGATATTCCACAACAGTTCATATTTGCAGTACAGGCCAAATATATTCATCAACAGTTCATATTTGCACTACAGGCCGAATTTATTATTATCTCAAAGAAATATATAATCATTTCAGAATTTATATAACCAATAATTATAACCATGTTGATCATTTCACCTTTGCATTTAAGCTAAAGATATTCAATTATAAATTCAATGGTCATGATCATACCAGTCAACAATTCAACTTTGCACTACTGGCCAAAGAGAACCCATAGTCATGATCATACCAAAAACCTACCCATCTTTACACTCAAGTCAAAGAGAAATATCATCATTAGGATTATAAAAATGTTATATATGATAAAAAAATAATATAATCAATATATAGTTTTAATCTCAAGAGTAATATTCATAAATCAACTATAATTTGGTTAGAAAAAGAAACTAATTTTGTCATGAATAGTAACTTGTGAATAGTAACTCATGAATAGTAACTTCATAAATAGTAACTCATGAATAGTAAACCCGACACAAAAAGGTAGAAATTTCACAATAAAATTCATACCAATATTTTGGTATAATGATATTGAAATAATGTAAGACCCCAACTTTTATAAATAAAGATGAATTTTGTTGAAATATCATTTTTGAATATTATGGAGTTAATTTGATATAATGTTATAGTGGTGGGTAATATTTATAAATTTTGCAAAGTACGCAAGTTATTATATAATATTCGATTGGTCGGGAAATATTCGTTTTAACAGGGAATATTCGTACAACGGCACAATCATTGGTGGACCCCACAACAGAATTATTGTCGGATTGAGAAAACGACAAAAATATTTTATTAAAAATAACGGCGGAAGTTTTACTATTAATACTGTTGAACTACTCGGTAGTAAAAGTACAGTAATACGTGTGGTGGCATAGTAGCACACGATATTGATTATTAATGCTTATGTGAGAAGTCGCTCAGTTTGATTCAATTATTGTCAGTTAATAATATGAATTATTTACACTACTAGAAAATCAAGATATGGTGACGAGGTATAGCGACGGTCGGCGCGGAACCGTAGCAATAGATATATATAGCGACGGTCACTGTATGACCGTCAGTATAAGCCCTTGAAGGTATTCTATTCCGAGGGTCACAAAATGGCCGTCGGTATAGGTCTTTTTTTTGGGATTTTAACGAGGGTCACAAAGGGGGCGTTTTATCAGTATTGTTCTTTCCCCCAAACCAAACTCTCTCTCAGTCGCTCGATCTCAGTCATTGAATCTCACTCACTCTTCATCTCCTCTTCAGTATTCTCACTCCATCTCACTCCGTCCGGCTTGGAAGGATCATATTGATTGGCTGCTTGAGGAGGAAACACACGATCGAGTGTCCGCCGGACTTCGTCTCACTCCATCTCTCCGTCCGGCTTGAAATGATCATATTGACAGAGGGTTTGAGCAGGTATAATATCTTCTTTAGGTTTTTAATTTTATTTACCCCTTAGTTGTTATGATTTCCTCTATTTCTCCGATCCCTCTAACAAGCCCTAAATTTACTGATTTTGGGACACCCTTCTGTGGGGTGTTTCATGGTTCTGGGATTCACCATGGAATGCAAGGGCTGCTGTTGTTCCTCTCAGAGGATTGCGGTGGCCAAAGGGAACAAAAGTTCCTTCGATTCTTTACCTGGAGATGGACATTCCATGATCTGTCAATGATGGGTCGACTTATAATTAGTAAGTAGAAATAATTAGTAAGTAGAAGAAGAACATGAAGAGAAGAATAATGTTTCTGATATGAGATTTTAACCAATACCCAATACAAGTCTCTGACTCGAAATCAATCATGGCTAAGATGTACTATGTGCTCATTGTATCATGTAGTTTGGAAAATAAATGATATAAATAAAGTCATTCTTCTTCATCTTGTTCCTACTATTTCTAGTATTTCAAAATTTATTTTGCATTCTAAAGTTTTCGCAGTGAACATTCGTTTCAGCTAACTGATGATGCACAGGTTATATGCTTGAGTCTGGTATATATGCTTTTTCTAGGGAATTAATGTATGTATATGAACTAGCTAGTCACGGAAATTAGAAGTGTAATTAAGAAAGTTTTGGCAAAGGAGATAAATTTGTGGCATGTAGGTTTGGTTTGCAGATAGATTTTGTTTCTAGGGATATGATGATGAGAATTAAGTTGAGGAGATAGAATATAATTGAATTGAAATTAAAGAGGATCAGTTCATTAATGTGAACAAGAAGAAGAAGAAGAAGTTGAAGAATGTGAAGAAAATTTTTCTGTGGTTGTCAGGTTGGATCGATGGATTTGTATATACTTTTCTGTGGTTCTCGGGTTGGGGTTGCCAGCTACCATAATGCTCAAGTAATTAATTAAGCTACATATATACTTTGCATTCTTTTTTTTTCTTTGGTAATTGCAGCCTTGTATATTATTAGAATTTGGTACTAGAGCATATATGGTTATAGAGGGCTGAAATCATGAAATCCTGATTTAATTATATAATAATGCATGTGTGGTAAATTTAGGGAGGGAGGGAGCAATTATATGAATATCTGAGTGGTGGGAAGGGGACTTGGCATAAATCTTACATATATACACCTTTTTTGTTTTGTTTGAGTGAACTGGGAGTTTGGTTGGTGCATAGATTTCTATACGCAATATCATTCTGGTGGTTGTTCAATTTGATTTAGGGACATAATAGTATGGATAAGACGTGGATGGAATTACCAAGATATTCTAGAGAATATCTTGCAGGCATAGAGAGATTTTTGGACTTTGGTTTCGAAAAAGTGGGCATGGTAACGGGAAGAATTCCTTGTCCATGTAAGAATTGTGTAAATGGCCGATACCAGATTCGAGCTACTATTCGTGAACATTTGATTTGTGATGGATTTATGTTTGGCTACACGAATTGGGTGCATCAAGGGGAAGATGTGATTGTCAGGAATGTGAGTAATGATGATGTTCACGACGAACCATCACAATCCGAAGATGATCATCGTATGCCTGAGATGGTAAATGATATATTTAGGGATCACGGTGTGGAATAATCAGCTGAAGCTATAAAATACCAAAAGTACATGTTAGAGGCCAATCAACCATTATATCCTGGATGTGAAATTGAGACTGTCCTTTCATTCATTGTATGGCTTTTCAATCATAAAAATGTTAGCAAATGGACTGAAGTGTCCTTTGATGGTTTGCTCTGTAAGTTCAAGTCATCATTTCCATCATTTGCAAACTTGCCTGATAATTTTTATGAAATGAAGAAAATGGTTGGAAATTTAGGGTTTGGTTATGAGAAGATTGATGCATGCGAGAATGATTGTATGCTCTTTTGGAGGGAGAATGAAAAATTAGAGTCTTGTACAGTTTGTAAATCATTGAGATGGAAGCAGAATGAGATGGTTGTACCAGAGAATGCACAAATAGATACAAATGCTAAGAGGAGCAAAGTAGCTGTGAAGCAATTACGTTATTTACCGTTAATTCCGAGATTGCAGAGGCTATTTATGTCTGTAGAAACTGCAAAATACATGACGTGGCATCATGTAAAGCGACGGAAAGATGGAGTGAATCGTCATCCAACTGACTCTGCAGCTTGGAAGCATTTGGATACAATGTACCCTACATTCTCTCAAGAATATCGAAATGTAAGACTCGGACTGTCCACTGATGGCATGAGTCCCTTTACCCATGGGTCACCGTATAGTATATGGCCAGTGACAGTTGTTGTTTATAACTTACCACCATGGATGTGTATGAAGCAGGAGTATTTTATCATGCCATTGTTAATACCTGGTCCAAACTCTCCATGTAATGATATTGACGTGTATATGCAACCTTTAATTGAAGAGTTGAAGATACTATGGAGTAATGGGGTTGAAACGTATGATGCATCTACCGGTACAAAGTTCCAAATGTGTGCTGCACTGTTGTGGACAATTAGTGATTTTCCAGCTCTTGCTATGTTGTCTGGTTGGAGCACTAAAGGTAAGTTGGCATGTCCATCATGTCAAATGAACACTCGTTCTTGTAGATTGCAAAGTAAGGAATGTTATATCGGGCATCGTTGTTTTCTGGAGTCAGGTCATAGTTATAGGTTTGATACACGAAGATTTAACGGACAATGTGACCATAGTGAAGCTCCGGTGGTGCCATCAGGATTTGATATTCTCGAACAAGTTAATGCCATTAATGTCACTTTTGGAAAGACACCCACTAGCACGAAGACCATTCCCCATGACTCAAAACATAATTGGAGAAAGAAATCTATTTTCTTTGAATTGCCATATTGGCGGATACTTTTGTTGCGCCACAATCTAGATGGAATGCACATTGCCAAAAACATTTGTGATAGCCTGATTGGGACATTGTTGAGTGTGCAAGGAAAGTCAAAAGATAATTTAAAAGCACGATTGGACTTGATGAAAATGGGTATACGAAGAGAGCTCCATCCAATACCCGTGCAAGCAAGCAATTCAAAGTATCTTTTGCCGGCTGCAAGCTACTCAATGTCTAAGAAAGAAAGACATGATTTCTTGCAAGTGTTGAAAAATGTTAAGGTACCTGATGGATATGCTTCAAATATTTCACGTTGCATCAATTTGAAAGGGGCAAGATCTCAGGTCTTAAAAGTCACGATTGCCATATTTTAATGCAACAATTACTTCCAATAGCAATACGATGTACCAACTTGCCTAGACATGTCTGCTCAACAATAATTGAACTTTGTAACTACTTTAGAGAATTATGTTCCAACTATAACACATCGGAAGATTATGAACGGTTGAACAAGAAAATTTCGTTAATACTTTGCAAGCTTGAGATTGTGTTTCCTCCTGCTTTCTTTGATATAATGGTACATTTGTGTGTCCACCTTGCTGAAGAGGCAAAGATAGCCGAAAATGTGAAATATCGACAAATGTGGGCTTTTGAAAGATACATGGGCAAGTTAAAAGGGTATATTCGCGACAGAAGTCGTCCAGAAGGGTCAATTGTAGAAGGGTATATCGCTGAAGAATGTGTTACATTTTGCTCAAGATATTTGAGTCAACACAATGCTGCATGGAAACGAGTTGGAAGAAATGAAGATGGATACGAACAAGGTGAATCAAGTTTATCTGTATTCAGAAATATAGGTCGATTTCTTAATGTCCCAAAAGTTTGTACTCTATGTGGCGATGATGTCAAGAGTGCACACCTGTATGTGCTATTCAATTGTACAGAGGTTGAGTCATATCTAATGTGAGTAAATAAAGAATGACATTTATTGTTCGAAATATTAATAACTTTTGTTAGCCAGCTAGCTATGACAAAAAAATTTGTTTGTTTATTTGTTTGTAGTATTTGGCAAGATTCATATATGTTACGACGTGGAAAGCGTAAACAAAAACCGACGCCAAGGGAAATTGACAATGCTAAGAAAAAGGAATTTCCTGAATGGTTTAAGAATTATGTAAGTACTACATTATGTGAACATAATTTTATGCAAAATTTTGTAATGGTTATTAATAATAAATGGATGGAATTTGCTTATATTGCTACCATTTTGTAGATGGCAACTATGAATAATGATGCTTCAAAAGAAGTTCAAGCTCTTGCATTTGGCCCAAATTTGATAGGCAGGAGAGGAGATGGTTATTTGGTAAATGGGTATCGATTCCATTCTACAAGTTGTGAGAGTAAGAGGAGAACGCAGAATAGTGGGGTATATGTGGTAGCAACTACTCGTGGATATTCCTCTGCTAGAGACCGAAATCCTAAGGAAGATGTAGTTGAATACTTTGGTATTTTGGAAGATGTTGTTGAATTAGATTATTATGGATCTGGCAAAGTTGTTCTATTCAAATGTAAGTGGTATGACAGTTTAGCACGTGTTAGAGGGGTCAAAACTGATGACTATGGCTTCACGCTTGTAAATTATCAAAAGTTTGGTTCAACCGATGAGCCCTTTGTAATGCCTTCTCAGGTTCAACAAATATTTTATGTTGATGATCAAAGGGATAACAATTGGCGTGTGGTTATACGAACAAAGCCGAGAGATTTATGTGAAGATGCTGAAGTAGATTCTGATAGTGACGAGTTACCCAATACCAATGAAGAATTCATCACTCCAGTTGTAGAAGTTGATATTGAAAACATAAATTGGGTTAGGAATGACGTTGATGCTGAATTAGTTGAAAATGGTGGAAAAAGACTTAAAAGTAAGCGAAAAACAGGATCTCAAATTGATACATCTCGTTTCAAAAGACGAATAATTGAACATATTGTTGATGAAGATGAGAATGGAGACGGAGACGGAGAAGAAGAAGAGGGTTCCGAAGATGAAGAGGAGGGTGATAGTGAGGAAAATGAAGATGAGGAAGAATGAAGAGGATTGCATGTACAATTGATAGATCTGTCTTGTTACACTTTGTCCATTTTCTCCAAAAGAGAAACGGTTACACTTTGATAGATCTGTTTTTGATATTATATCTTGGTGCTCCTTGTACTATTAGCAGATATCTAGACTATCTTATTTATTAGTATAATATCTAGACTATCTTATGTATTAGTATAATATCTTCTATTTCTGATATTATATCTTGGTGCTCATTGTACTATTAGCAAATATCTAGACTATTTTATTTATTAGTATAATATCTAGACTATCTTATGTATTAGTATAATATATTCTGTTTCTGATATTATATCTTGGTGCTCCTTGTGCTATTAGCAAATATCTAGACTATCTTATGTCTCATAATCTTGGCACAAGCTTTGCATGTACAGTATGTGGTTCTTATATAATTCTTGTGAGGCTTGAACTTTACAATCTTGAAGTAGAGTTGTCTTTCTGTTAGGCAAAATCACAGTGAGCAATAGGAAGAGAGCTGATCTTTTCCTTGATTTGTGTTATTAAAAAAAGAGATTTTACTCGAGGAAAAGATCAGCTCTCTTCCTATTAAAATTGTTCTATCAATTATGAATTGATATTCTTTACTATTCTGAATTCATATTTTTGTTTCTCAGGTTGCTTTAATGGCTTCAAATAGAACGTCTAGATCCCGTGCTAACTATTCCAATGGCCCGGAAATTAATGATAATGAGATCCATGCCGATGAACCACATGCAGAGGAGGAAAGCATTCATGAGAATGCTGAAGGTACCATGCATATATCTACACTTATACTTGCATTGTCATGAAGGTAAAAACAAAGTTTGTCTGTGATTTAGAATGACTGAAGTAGGCCTTTATAAGTGCTCTTCGAACTTTGTGTTATTTACAAACTCTTTTACATATATAAATCATGTTATATTTCAGTTTTGTTTAGTTCATATATCTTGATTCTTTCTCTTTTTTAGGTTCTCGACCTAAGAGGAAGCGTGGACCAACGATGGGAGCAAATTTATGGTCAAATATCGATGCACCCAAGAAAGTAATTTATGATGTAAATGGTCATCCTGTTGGGGGAGACGCCAATAAGTTAACAACCTTTCTTGGGTGTCTTGCTCGCAATGGAGAATTTTTTCCAATAAGTACTCCAACATGGTCTAATATGACAGAGGCTAACATGACAAGGGCTTGGGATGAAATTCAGGTTATTAATCAATAGCATTTTATAGAATTTGACATTAAACACTTTGAAGGTAACTTAATATATGTGTAAATTTGTTTGTTGTAGAAACGATTTACCACAGATCACCCCAATGCTAAAAGAAAACTGATGGCTATCATGAACAATAGGTGGAGAGATTGGAAGTCTAACTTAAAGAGTAATAATTTTGTGCATGGTGACCATGCCAAATCGATAGCGAATACTATCAACAATGATCGAGTAAATCCTAATCAATGGGCTGCGTTGGTTGATTATTGGCTAACTGATGATGCACAGGTTGTGTTTATTCTAATTTATGTATTATCAATTCTTACTTATTGTTATATATTATTATTAATTTATAAATACATGTAATGCAGGATATAGCAACAAAAAATTGTGAAAATCAAAAAAAATTGTTGGTAGGTCATACGTTGGGCCCTAAATCAATTCCAAAAAAGAAACATGAATTGGTAATTTGATGTTATTTCCCTATTTTTTGTCGTTAATCATGTATTAGACTTCTATGAATAGAGTATTTCTTGAATTATGTACTATTTTTTGTTTTATTTGTAGTACCAAATAAATAAAAAAGAGATTGATCGAGCGGATATGTATATACAATCCCACACTCGAAGTGATAACTCAATTGTACCTGGAGCATCCTCGAATGTGGTACGTATTTATCAATCCTCAAACAATGGGGTCTTTTAACTCTTTATTCTATATTGTCTTTAAGCTCTTTACCGAGGATATGATTCTATATACTGGTTATTATATGATTATTTATTCTATTATTTATTCTTTACCGAGGATATGATTCTATATACTGGTTAGGTAAATTTTAGAACAAAAGTTTATATTGTCTCAATATTATGGTCCCTCCTACCCATCATAGAGACTGCAGCCAACATCATATTTATGCGTCTGCCTTCCGTTTAGCAGTTACAGCTGATGAAATAAATGGATAGGGGTGGTAAGTAAGGTGGTGTAAACTTAAGTAATCATATAGCATAAATTACCTTATTTTTCAAATATGAGTTAAAGTATAAATTATTAAAAAAGAAAAGATTAACCTTTGGATACTTTGGAATTATGTTTGATTCTACCTTTTAAAAAGGGTTAGCAAAAGTACTTGAGGATTTTGAAACTGTTTAACTTAAAATGTTCTAATTAATAGTTGTTTTATTTTAATTCTTTTATTAAATTAAAGTATTCTAATTTGGCCTCTCTTGTTGCTACTGCTAATGTGTTTCATCCTGCTTGACTGCTGCTCCTTTTGTGTATCTTCTAATGCTTAAAATGGTGATATGTTGGTACAGGTTAAAATGGTACTGATCTGTTAAGTGTAATGCTATGTTGGGCTTCTTGCCTTGTAATCTTTTATATGACTGCTAGCTATATAATGTGATGTTTGGTTTGTGGTGTTTGGGTTTGCAACCATGTTATGATATTGTGGCTCCATTCTATGGTTTGCAACCTCTTCTTGTTGTTGCTGCTGCTAATGTGTTCTATTTTGCTTGGCTATTGCTCCTTTTGTGCCTTCTAATGATATGTTGTTACGGTGATCTGTTAACTGTAATGCTCTGTTGGGCTTCTTGTCATCATAGGTCTATGTTATATCATGATGGTTGATGGGAGTATCCCATGAGATTTTGTTATTTGTTACTCTTTGTTAAGTGTTATGTTGAACTGCCTTGTATATTTAAGTTATGTATATTTTGCATTGTATATTTTCACAGGAAAAAATTATTGAGTTAAAGAAGACTCAGGAATCGACTGTACAGGACGGAATGATATACTTGCACAAGTTCTTGGACCAGAGCGACATGGTAGACTTCGACAAGGTGGAGTTGGTGCCACAGCTACAAACACTTGGGGACCTCGTGACACAAATAATGAAGTACAACATGAAAATCAAGAATTGAAAGCTGAGTTGAAAAAGGTGCGGGAAAAAGGAGACGATACTGCAAGGAAAGTGGATGAACTATTATCAATGATGACAGAATTTATGAAGAAGTCATCTGTTCCAAATGCTCATTCCAACAATCAGGTGTTGCTCTCTCATTCCACTTATACTTCAAATTTGTGCTCTATCACTCTGTTTGTATATGGATTAACAAGTTCACTTTATAATTAATTTGTAGGACCATTACACAGAAGGAGATAATGGTGATATTAGTGGATCAAATAATCCTATAGAGGACCTGTGACATGTCTCGTGCTGCTGAAAATTTGTTAGATGTAACACTATTTTGGATGAAAATTTGTTATAGATGTGCTACTGAAAATATGTTAAATGTGCTATTGGTTATGTACTGTTTTGATACACAGTAACAGTATTTTGGATGGTTATGTATATTTAGATGATATTATACATTGATAGACTTCATTTGTTTTGTTCTTTTAGTTGTAAATGTTATATTCAGATTGGATGGTTGAATGTAGTTATGCTTCTTAACAGGTAAAATAAATAAGAAATATTATATAACGAAGTTTTTGTCGCCAAAACACCTATAGCGACGGCCACGACTGTCGCAACACCTCTTATATTTGCGCAAAATCTCACCTATAGCGACGGTCATGACCGTTGCAATAGACCGTACATTCGCGCCAAATTTCACCTATAGCGACGGTCGCCGACCGTCGCAGTAGACCACATATTCGCGCCAAAATTTACCTATAGCGACGGTCGTCGACCGTCGCTATATCTCTCAGCCATTCGCACCAAATATTCTTTAGCGACGGTCATGACCGTCGCTATATCAAATCCTGACCGTCGGTAAAAAACTTCAAGCACGTTTTTGTGGCGTTTTCTGGCGACGGTCTGACCGCCGCTATAGGGAAAAAAACCGTCACTATAGGTTTTTGCGACGGCTTCTATAGCGACGGTTACCGACCGCCGCTATATCCTATAGCGGCGGTCTTTTCATCTATAGCGACGGTCGGTGACCGTCGCTATAGCTCGATTTTCTGGTAGTGTTAGCGATAATGACGTTTTGTTTTATTCGTATTATTAACGTAATAAAACAGAAACATCTTTTTATATAAAACAGAATACTTTATTAAAGTTATTCTATAAATAGAATATATTATATTTTATTTAAAAGATTTTTCTTTAAATATGGACCGTCAGATTAAAGTAATCAATCTGGACCGTTCATGGATTAGTTACTATGCATTCTATTTTTCTATAAATAGCAGCTCATTCCTTCATTATTTCTTATAAATTCACTGAACTCTACAGAGAGAAACTATAGAGAGGAAGAAGAAAAGTATTCTGCTACTTCACTTTTCCAATATCCAGTTCTTTTAAGGTAAGGGATATTATTTATTGTACTCGAAGAGAACTTCTGCTGTTCCATTCTTTATTATTCTGTTGGAATAACCTGTATACGCGGACTACCCTATACTTGGTGACATTCTTCTATTATTCTGTTGGAACATCCTGTCTGTGTGTTTACACCAGACCTGGTTCCGTCTTTATTCTTATTCCGTTGGAACATCCTGTCTGTGTGTTTACACCGGACCTGGTTCCGTCTTTATTCTTATTCCGTTGGAACATCCTGTCTGTGTGTTTACACCGGACCTGGTTCCGTCTTTATTCTTATTCCGTTGGTAAAAGTCCTCATTGGCCGTAGTGCAGTGATGGACAGTTGTTGGCATGATCATGACCATTAATGAATACACAAATATTCTTGGTCGTAGTGCATGGATAATTGTGGTCGTGATACTAAAGAATATCCTTGGCCGTAGTGCAGGGGTGATTCGATGATGTGGATTATTTTATTAAGCTGAGTCTCAGCGATAACAGTGATGAAAAACCTTTTAAATCATAGAAGATAGTAGATTTTATTTTCTACTTGACTCTTCTAATGGATTGCATTTTTCGCTGCAGTTAAACTGGATGTTTATTATATTTTATCAGTTTAACACTGTTAAAGGCTAATGATAATTTATTCTGCATTATCTAAGTCATAATATTTCTTACTGGGCTAGTTGAGCTCACCCTTTTGCTTTCATTGTTCTCTTCAGGGAATGAGAACGTAGCGGTGATTAGTCGGGGAACGGAGTGACGGTTCAGATAATAGCATTAGTAGTCCTCACTATTCTGTTAAATAGTATGACAATAAATGTATTGAGGATTGAATTTGAGTTTTAATACTGTCTAGAAGACAATGTTGTATTAAAACTCACAGCTTATGTTTTGTCGTATTGTACACGACAGTTGTATTATTAAGTTGTATTTGATTTCTGTACCATGTATCTGACGACCCAAGATGGGTGATGTATACCTAATTTTGGGGGCGTCACAGTTGGTATCAAAGCTTAGGGATATGATCCCTGGCTAAGATGTGAGAATAGAACTAGGAGGGGAGAGACGGGAAATTCCTTCGCTAGTATGACCTACCAGGATGACCTACCTAAGTTTTTGGTATTTAATTGGTCGGTCAGAATATAGTATGTTACATATCAATTAATCTTTTATGTTGTGGCAGTATCTGAAAATGGCTTCCGAGAATGTTGAGAATAGCAATGGAGCACAGGCGACCGTTGATTCACCACATATCAATAAACAGGATAATGTGCATCAGGAAGGCGACAATCCTCATACAAACAACAACACTGACCAAATGATGAATGATCAAATGTTCAGAGGCTTTATACAATTCATGCAACAGCAGGCGAGAGCGGCTCCTGTCCAAAACGTAGGTGGAAATACTGGAAACTCTCGGGCGGTCACCGCTAAACAGTTCAAGGAGCTGGGACCACCAGAGTTTAAGGGAGAGCCAAAACCACTTATAGGTGAAACATGTATAAATCAGATCACCAAGATATTTGATGTCTTGGGATGCTCCGAGGAGCAAAAGGTTCCCTTTGCCGCCTTTATGTTGCGAGGAGAGGCAGATTACTGGTGGGAATCGATTAAGCGTACTCAACCTGCTGCACTGAAGATGTCCTGGGAGAAGTTCCAAGAGCTGTTTAACGACAAATACTTTCCCGAAAGTATTCGTCACATGAAGGAGGTGGAGTTTATCAAATTAGAGCAAAACAATATGACTGTGTCGCAATACGAGGTAAAATTTGCGGAGTTATCCCGATTTGCGTCCCACCTGGTGGATAATGAAGAAAGAATGACGCCGATGTTTTTAAGAGGTTTGAAGCCGGAGATACGTCAACATCTTATTTCTCATAAACTGTGTTTGTATTCAGATGTTGTAAATAGGGCTCAGTTAGTGTAGCGCGATAATGAGTCAACGCAAACAAAAGAGAGCAGCCGGCAAAATGATAATACCAGTGAGAGCAGTCATCGAAGCGGTGACAACTGTGACACCCCCAAATCCGGTACTTCAATTTCCATAGGATTTGGTGTTCACGATACAAACATCATCTAACTATCTACCCAATAAAAGCAAACCATGCAATGGATGGAAAATAAAATCTTCCCCTTAAGGGTTACAACATCAGAATAATAATAATACAATCCCAGGTTAACTAACCTTAAAACATCTGTGCGAAATTCTAAACAAGTAAGTCTTAAACAACAACATAAGTCTTAAACATAAATACATCATCAATTAAAAATAACAAGTCTTCATCACTTGCTAACTTTGCCCTTGCCCTTACTAGTGGAAGGTTCATCACTTCTTTCGTTCTTAACTGCAATGTTATTATTAAGCAAGAGTGAGCACAAATGCCCACAAGTATAATAATGAAATAACATTATAATAACATGCGAATAAATCAAAGACATCTGAATAAAAACTCAACTTTTGAATCAAGAATGAATAACAAGAATCAAAAGATTTCTGAGGGTCATAAGACCTTGAACTATGTCCTAGGTTAACAAGAGATATACTTAAAACCTTTAACAGTCATAAGACTATGAACCTTCTTCTCGTACTTAGGGGGATCAGCCCTTAGTACAATACTGTGCACAATATCTTAACGCTAAAGCGTAATTAATCCCCTATACAGGGTTGTTCATCTCAGTTTGACATTCGAGTCCGCACCAAAGAAAGTTTGGTTTGGATAATTTCATCAAGGGTTCTGAAATTTAGAACGCTCATCAACTATGGACTAGTTGAATCAATAAGGTTCACTAGTCTAATAAGGTTCAACAATAATTGATATTTGATTTGAATAACAATCTCAAAAGTATACAATAGGACAATTATTGTATAACTGAATCATGCTTTGGAAAGATAATAAATCTTTAAAATCATGTTTGAACTTGAATAATAACAATGATAATTTATTCAAGGTAAATAATAAACTTGAATAATAATGACAAGTAGGGTTAGGGAAACTTGCTCAACATAAAAGTAAAGTTTAAGTTTAAATAAACTTGCTCAATAGAATGGGGTTAGGGATAGGATACTTGCCTCGTGCGTAGATTATACTTTAACTAAGCACGTTCTTTGAATTAAATCCTACATACCATTCATATACACAATACCAGTTAATTATACTTTAACTAGTCAACATAACTCATTCTCGTTGTCTACTTTAATTGTTGACTAAACTTAGTCAAATTATCACGTTGTCACATAATTTATACTTCATGAATTATCAAACTAATTATGTATTTAATAATTCAATTCACATATAATATATTAATACATGGTAAACAACTATTTTATCATCTCATAATACCTCTAACATGATTACATGTTCATTACAATAATCCACTAATACATTGTTAGACTTAACCATTTTTAAAATTACATTTCTGAACTTTTCCGGAGAGTGGCGCTGCGGCGCCACTGCTACTCATGATCTTCGCGCTGCGGCGCGATGGCGCTGTGGCCGGGCCCTTGGCGCTACGGCGCTATGGCGCCGTGGCTCGGGTCTTGGCGCTGCGGCGCCGTGGCGCTGCGGCGCGAGAAATGAACTGGTAGCCGGCGCTGCGGCACGGCACACCAGACCCAGAAATGGCAGTTCGCGAAAAATTGCAGAACATGCCAATTTCTCCCAATTTCTTATTTTCTACTCAAAATTAGACATACCCACAAGTTATAGTTCAGGTATAATCATAATACAACATCTATAAAATGATTTTAACCCATTAAAACATATAATCACAGATTAAAACATAAAATTTTCCTCTGTTCTTGATGTTCTTGAAGTTTTTAACAAAAATTCCTAAAATTCAATGTCACGGATTCGTTATAAAGCCAAATCCGTTCGTTTAAGGCTTGATCTCTTCGTATTAACATGCTCGATAATATAAGGGTGTAAAATTTAGGGATAATATATAATCAATACATCAATTATCACATATAAGGCCATATGGCCATATCACGTACTCTGTTTATTTTGAAATAACAAGTCATCAGATTACGACATGTTTTCATGAACTTGATGATATGAAATCATGTAATATATATATAAAACATGTTATGCTATTCTTACTATCACATAAATCCATATAATAGTACAATTCCCAAATCACAGAGATTAACAGAAGTTTTGAAAGCCATTTTTATAAAACTTGAATACGTGAAATAGAAATTTGGGAAGAGAATTACCCAGGGTATAATTAATGGAAGAGATGATCTTTTCTCAATACCAAGCAACTCTCACACAATTTTTCTCAAAGTTCTCAAACTCTCTCTATGATTTCTCTTATCAGACTTAGAAAAAAAATGTTTGAAGAAAAGAATACGTATAATAAAAGAAGAGAAAACGGACGCGCAATTGGCCAGTTAACCCAGTCATGGACAACTGCTAGTAACCACTACTAAAGCCATGTTTGGCTAGCAACTAGGCACAAAACTCTTTATTTTAATAAACCTTTTATCATATCTTATTTAATTTAACATAAATAAAATATAATAATTTCTCATAATTTCACATAGTCACATAATTAATTATCCCATTAATAAATAATGTCAATTTATTAAATCTCTAATTAATAATTAAATTAAAATATCAATATGCTTATTAAATATTTTTTTTAATACAATAAGCTCACATAATCACATACTTTGATCATAAAAAATTCTCTACATTAATTTAATAAATGTAACACATAAAATTAAATTAATCTACCCCAATTGCATCAATTAATTATTAAATCTAATAATTAAATCGTCGAAAAAAATATTTATTTAATTCAATAAATATTAAAATAAATTATAAAATTCTCGTTCGTCACATCTTTCCCCCCTTAAAAGGATTCTGTCCCCAGAATCACGACTCAATAAATTCGACCCGTTACATTCTCTCCCCCCTTATAAAGATTCTGTCCCCAGAATCGCCAACACCTAATTAAGTAAATAAATGAGGGTAATTCTTTATCATATGCTCTTCGAGTTCCCACGTAGCTTCTTCAGCGTTGTGATTTCTCCAAATTACCTTAACTGAAGATATAACTTTATTTCTCAGAACTTGTTCTTTTCGGTCGATAATTTGGACAGGAATTTCTTCATAAGATAAGTCTTTCTCAAAATGTAGGGGTTCGTATTCAATTACATGCTTGTAATCAGGCTTGTAGGGTCGTAACACAGAAACATGGAAGACGTTGTGGACATTCTCGAGTGCTGGAGGTAAGGCTACCTCATACGCAACTTCTCCGATTCTTCTCGGTACTTCAAAGGGTCCAATGAATCTTGGGCTCAATTTCTCTTTCTTTCCGAACCTGATCTTCCCTTTCCAGGGAGAGACCTTCAAGAAAACATAACTACCTGATTCAAACTCGATAGTTTTACGATGTGGATCAGCGTATTTCTTCTGTCGATCTTGAGCCGCTACCAGTCGGGCTCGGATTACTTTGACTATTTCTGCTGTTTGCTGTACCAATTCTGGCCCTAGCAATTGTCTTTCACCAACTTCATCCCAGTAAAGCGGAGTTCTGCACTTTCTGCCGTATAACGCTTCGTAAGGCGGCATGCCTATACTAGCGTGGTAACTATTGTTGTAGCCGAACTCTACTAATGGTAGGTGATCATCCCAATTTCCTTTAAAGTCCATCGCACAGGCTCTTAGCATATCTTTTAATGTCTGAATCGTTCTCTCACTCTGTCCGCCTGTTTGAGGGTGGTAAGCTGTACTCATTCGCAATTGCGTACCCATGCATTCCTGAAGACGTTTCCAAAAATTTGATGTAAAGCGCGGATCCCTATCTGAAACAATTGATACCAGAACTCCATGCCTTGAAACAATCTCTTTTACGTATAGCCTGGCCAACTGATCTAAGTTGAATCTTATTTTGATTGGAAGGAAGTGTGCAGATTTCGTCAGTCGGTCAACGATAACCCATACTGCGTCGTAGCCTTTCTGAGTCGTCGGAAGGCCAACCACGAAGTCCATTGTAATATGTTCTCATTTCCATTCTGGGATCTCTAACGGTTGTAGCAATCCACTCGGTCTCTGATGTTCTGCTTTCACTTTCTGACAGGTCAGACACTTGGCAACACATTCTGCAACATCACGCTTCAAATTCGGTCACCAAAAATGTTGTCTAAGATCTTGGTACATCTTGGTACTACCAGGGTGAATCGAATATCGTGAACTATGAGCCTCGCTTAAAATATCTTCCTTAATCTCTTGTACTGGTGGTACCCAAATTCTACTCTCAAATCTCAGTATTCCTTCCTTATCCATCTTAAATATCGGTTCGGTTCCTTCAGATATCTTCTTTGTCACCTTTTTACATTCTTCATTCTGAAGTTGAGCCTCCTTAACTTTATCCAGTAGAGTTGTACCAGATTACATCTGAAATAGCTTCTCATTAATCTCCATAGGATACTTTACTTCTAACTCCAGTTTCTCCATTTCTGCAATTAACTCCTCCTGATCAGTCAACATCATCAATTTCTCACGACCCTTTCTACTTAAGGCGTCGGTAACCACATTTGCCTTACCCGGATGATATAAAATCTCACAGTCGTAATCCTTGATTAATTCCAACCATCTTCTCTGACGCATATTTAAGTCCTTCTGTGTGAAAATATATTTCAGACTCTTGTGGTCCGTATATATCTCACACTTCTCTCCGTAAAGATAGTGCCTCCAAATTTTCAAAGCAAAAACAACTGCAGCTAACTCTAGATCAGGGGTCGGATACCCCTTCTCGTAATCCTTCAACTGTCGTGATGCATACGCGATGACTTTACCGTTTTGCATCAGCACACAACCAAGTCCTTTATGCGACGCATCACTAAACACCACAAAATTGCCTGTATCATCTGGAAGAGATAACACAGGTGCCGTACTCAACCTCTTCTTCAATTCTTGAAAGCTCTCTTCACACTTCTCCGTCCAAACAAATTTCACAGCTTTTCGAGTTAAATTCGTTAGCGGAGTTGCGATCTTGGAAAAAGCTTGAATGAATCTTCTATAATATCCTGCCAATCCAAGAAAACTTCTTACTTCTGACGGCGTTCTCGGCTGATCCCAGTTAATCACGGCTTCTACGTTGGATGGATCTACCGAAATTCCGTTTTTATCGATCACGTGACCAAGAAATTGTACTCGCTTGATCCAGAATTCGCATTTCAAAAATTTAGCATACAACTTCTCTCTTCTCAATACTTCTAACGTTAACCTCAAATGTTCTTCGTGTTCTTCTTTGGTTTTGGAATATACCAGAATGTCGTCTATAAATACCACCACGAATTTGTCTAAAAATGGCTTGAACACACCATTCATTAGTCCCATAAATGCTGCAGGAGCATTCGTTAGACCAAATGACATTACTAAAAATTCGTAGTGACCGTATCGCGTTCTAAACGCTGTTTTCGGTACATCCTCTGGTCTCACCTTCAGTTGGTGATAACCACTTCTCAAGTCTATCTCGGAAAAGTATCTTGCTCCCTTTAATTGATCAAACAGATCATCGATTCTTGGTAATGGATATCTATTCTTAATCGTGACCTTGTTCAGTTCTCTGTAGTCAATGCAGAGCCGCATCGATCTGTCCTTCTTTTTCACAAACAACACTGGCGCTCCCCACGACGATACGCTCGGTTGAATATACTTTTTGTCCAGCAATTCTTGTAGTTGGACCATCAGTTCTTTCATCTCTACTGGTGCCATTCGATATGGTGCCTTCGATATTGGAGCGGTTCCGGGCGCCAAATCAATCACAAAGTCCACCTCTCTATCCGGTGGAAGTCCTGGCAAATCGTCTGGAAATACATCGACGAAGTCCCTCACAATCGGTATCTCTTCTGCCTTCGGATTCTCTTTTCGATTATCGACTATGTAAGCTAAATATCCTACACAGCCCTGTCTTAACAACCTCCTGGCCTGCATCATCGTCAGATAACTCGCTTGTCTAGGTGACTTGCTACCATAAAATACAACCTTTGACGGAGTCATAAGGTTAATACGCTTCTTCTGGCAGTCAATTACCGCCCCACAATTGGATAACCAATCCATACCCAAAATAACGTCAAATTCCCCAAGCCGAATAGGTATAAGATCTACATTCATGATATTACCCTTAATATCCACTCTACAGTTCTTATGTACGTACTTAACAGGGATTATTTCTCTATTCGCAATTTCTATGTTCATGGGGTAATCCAATTCATCCTTAGGCAAATCTAAATTCTTGGCAAAATCTTCGGATATAAAGGAACAAGTAGCACCCGAATCAAATAAAACATAAGCATTATTTTCATTGATCGGAATGATACCTGACACCACCTCACGAGACTGGATTGCATCCTGCACCGTCATGTTGAAAGTTCTGGCGGTTGGTCGGTTTGTTGCAGGTGGTCCGGTGATGGTTAAGGTATTTTCACTGCTATTTCCACGGTTACCTCCTTGCACTGGTCCTCCTGATCCCTTCTTAGGGCAGTCTCTTGCTAGATGATCCTTCGAACCACAATTGAAACAAGCACCCTTCTTTGGGTTTGGACAGTTTGGTGCTATGTGGCCTTCCTGACCACAATTATAGCAAACTCTCTTTCCTTTCATGCAAACTCCTAGATGAGCTTTCCCGCAATTCAGGCATGCCTCGATTCGTTTCTTCTGATTACCTTGTTGATTTCCCGATGATGAGTTGTCATTCCACCTTTTCTTATGATTGAAATTTCCACCTACTGTGCCACTTCCACTGGTCTTGTTATTTCCTTCACCTTCACTCTTCTTCTTCTTCTGCTCTTGATTGTACTTGGTCACCGCATCGCTCCCTCCTTCAGCGAGGATGGCCTTTTCCAGTACTCCGGCAAATGTGTTTATCTGAAACATTGACACCTTACTATAAACCCAAGGCTTTAGTCCTTGTTCAAATCTTCTGGCCTTTCTCTCATCAGTGTGTACTTGGTACGGGGCAAACCTTGCCAACTCATCGAATTTAGCCGCGTAATCAGGTACGCTCATGTTTCCTTGCTTCAGTTACAGAAATTGTAATTCCATCTGATTCTGCGAACTAATTGGGAAGTACATTTCGAAAAATATTTCTTTAAATCTCTCCCACGTAATTACACCTTCACCCCCTCGCACCTTGTTTGCTTGCCACCAATAGCTAGCCTCAGACTTCAGCATGAACGTTGCGAACGCGGTCTTCTGATCTTCTCTAACCCTAGAAACGTCGAATACTTTCTCCATTTCCATGACCCACGTTTGAGCCTCGATTGGGTTCCTGGAACCTTTGAACTCTGGTGGTCCCACCGCCTTGAAGTCTTTAGACGTTGTATTT
This sequence comes from Panax notoginseng, assembly GCA_016801055.1. Classification (NCBI taxonomy): domain Eukaryota; kingdom Viridiplantae; phylum Streptophyta; class Magnoliopsida; order Apiales; family Araliaceae; genus Panax; species Panax notoginseng. Next base: position 57,804,195 of record CM029013.1, on the reverse strand, counting down.
GGTGGAGCTTGAGGTTGATTGTTCATTGCTCCAGTCAGTAGGTTCACCAACTGCTGAACAGGATTAGCGTTGGCGTTAATGTTATTATTGGTTGACTCTTTCTGAGCCGGTTGACGTTGTTGTCTTCTCCTTGGCGGTATTTTTCTGTTAAATACACGCTTATTAGAACTTTATTTATTTCTCTAAATAGTTAAGGCATTACTCAACAATTTAACATACTCATTTAACACATCATCTCAAACATTTGATATATTTTATTCAATTCAAAAGTTTTAACATCAAACTATAGCATTACTGCTATTTACATCAACTATCCCGAGATAAAGAATCTACAGGATTTAAAACATCAAAATATTCCTTTGTTTATAAACACATCGGAATTTACATCATTAACTACTAAATAGTTTTCACATAATTAATTCTAATACTATCACTGTCTGTTAAGGCTCCGAATAGCCTTGCTACGTTCCTCTTTCATGATACGAGACATCGTCCTACGATCCAGCATGTACGATGGTAGACGTTCAAACTGGATTGGGTACCTCAAGACTCGATCTTGAGTCTCATTCATTGCTTTGTTAAGTGTGGAGTATGTCTCTCCGATCTTCGCCCTCTTTGCATGACTATCATCTTCTGCACGATCAGCTCGACGTGATTCTCTTACCCATCCTTCCTCTGCTATTTTCAGTCTTCCGGAGGTTTCCTTCAATTCCTTCTTCAGCTTCTCTATCTCTGCAGTCTTATCTTCGGTTTGACCCTTCTCATGGACCAAATCCCATTCTACATTTCCCAGTCGCTAGTGAAGAGTCGAAATCTCCCTCTCCTTCTCCTCTAGAGTAGACTGCTGAACAGTCGCTCGCTCGGTCAATTCCTGAACCTCATCTTGTAACTCAACATTACGGTCATATAGTGCATCATACATCTCAGCATCAACCGTGTACCGTGGTAATTCCTCTTCTTCCTCTTCCTCATCAAACTCCTCCTCAGGATCCTCCTCAGGATCAGTCTCAGGCTCATGCTCCTGACCAACAACGGTGATCAATGGAGATGGCTCCCTCTGAATCAACTGCTCCCTGACAACATGAATGTCTCGGGGCTCCTCCTCCGTAGGTACTCGAGGTTCCTCCTCTCCAGCTCGACTAGCTCCTCCAACATCCGACATCCTGACAACCAAAATTTTAAGTTTTAGTTACTAATCCGTGCTTGCGAACACATACATTAACACATAAGCACATAAAGTCTTTTATTATCTTCAATGAATTCAGAAATTCATATCTTAGAACTCGATAAGAGTTTTTCCATTACTATGTTCTTCCTATAAGGTTACTACCTAAGGTTGTTCCCCCACCTAAGGTTCATAACCTATAGCTCTGATACCAACCTGTGACACCCTTAAATCCGGTACTTCTATTTCCATAGGATTTGGTGTTCACGATACAAACATCATCTAACTATCTACCCAATAAAAGCAAACCATGCAATGGATGGAAAATAAAATCTTCCCCTTAAGGGTTACAACATCAGAATAATAATAATACAATCCCAGGTTAACTAACCTTAAAACATCTGTGCGGAATTCTAAACAAGTAAGTCTTAAACAACAACATAAGTCTTAAACATAAATACATCATCAATTAAAAATAACAAGTCTTCATCACTTGCTAACTTTGCCCTTGCCCTTACTAGTGGAAGGTTCATCACTTCTTTCGTTCTTAACTGCAATGTTATTATTAAGCAAGAGTGAGCACAAATGCCCACAAGTATAATAATGAAATAACATTATAATAACATGCGAATAAATCAAAGACATCTGAATAAAAACTCAACTTTTGAATCAAGAATGAATAACAAGAATCAAAAGATTTCTGAGGGTCATAAGACCTTGAACTATGTCCTAGGTTAATAAGAGATATACTTGAAACCTTTAACAGTCATAAGACTATGGACCTTCTTCTCGTACTTAGGGGGATCAGCCCTTAGTACCATATTGTGCACAATATCTTAACGCTAAAGCGTAATTAATCCCCGATACAGGGTTGTTCATCTCAGTTTGACATTCGAGTCCGCACCAAAGGAAGTTTGGTTTGGATAATTTCATCAAGGGTTCTGAAATTTAGAACGCTCATCAACTATGGACTAGTTGAATCAATAAGGTTTACTAGTCTAATAAGGTTCAACAATAATTGATATTTGATTTGAATAACAATCTCAAAAGTATACAATAGGACAATTATTGTATAACTGAATCATGCTTTGGAAAGATAATAAATCTTTAATATCATGTTTGAACTTGAATAATAACAATGATAATTAATTATTCAAGGTAAATAATAAACTTGAACAATAATGACAAGTAGGGTTAGGGAAACTTGCTCAACATAAAAGTAAAGTTTAAGTTTAAATAAACTTGCTCAATAGAATGGGGTTAGGGATAGGATACTTGCCTCGTGCGTAGATTATACTTTAACTAAGCACGTTCTTTGAATTAAATCCTACATACCATTCATATACACAATACCAGTTAATTATACTTTAACTAGTCAACATAACTCATTCTCGTTGTCTACTTTAATTGTTGACTAAACTTAGTCAAATTATCACGTTGTCACATAATTTATACTTCATGAATTATCAAACTAATTATGTATTTAATAATTCAATTCACATATAATATATTAATACATGGTAAACAACTATTTTATCATCTCATAATACCTCTAACATGATTACATGTTCATTACAATAATCCACTAATACATTGTTAGACTTAACCATTTTTAAAATTACATTTTTGAACTTTTCCGGAGAGTGGCGCTGCGGCGCCACTGCTACTCATGATCTTCGCGCTGCGGCGCGATGGCGCTGTGGCCGGGCCCTTGGCGCTACGGCGCTATGGCGCCGTGGCTCGGGTCTTGGCGCTGCGGCGCCGTGGCGCTGCGGCGCGAGAAATGAACTGGTAGCCGGCGCTGCGGCGCGGCACACCAGACCCAGAAATGGCAGTTCGCGAAAAATTGCAGAACATGCCAATTTCTTATTTTCTACTCAAAATTAGACATACCCACAAGTTATAGTTCAGGTATAATCATAATACAACATCTATAAAATGATTTTAACCCATTAAAACATATAATCACAGATTAAAACATAAAATTTTCCTCTGTTCTTGATGTTCTTGAAGTTTTTAACAAAAATTCCTAAAATTCAATGTCATGGATTCGTTATAAAGCCAAATCCGTTCGTTTAAGGCTTGATCTCTTCGTATTAACATGCTCGATAATATAAGGGTGTAAAATTTAGGGATAATATATAATCAATACATCAATTATCACATATAAGGCCATATGGCCATATCACGTACTTTGTTTATTTTGAAATAACAAGTCATCAAATTACGACATGTTTTCATGAACTTGATGATATGAAATCATGTAATATATATATAAAACATGTTATGCTATTCTTACTATCACATAAATCCATATAATAGTACAATTCCCAAATCACAGAGATTAACAGAAGTTTTGAAAGCCATTTTTATAAAACTTGAATACGTGAAATAGAAATTTGGGAAGAGAATTACCTAGAGTATAATTAATGGAAGAGATGATCTTTTCTCAACACCAAGCAACTCTCACACAATTTTTCTCAAAGTTCTCAAACTCTCTCTATGATTTCTCTTATCAGACTTAGAAAAAAAATGTTTGAAGAAAAGAATACGTATAATAAAAGAAGAGAAAACGGACGCGCAATTGGCCAGTTAACCCAGTCATGGACAACTGCTAGTAACCACTACTAAAGCCATGTTTGGCTAGCAACTAGGCACAAAACTCTTTATTTTAATAAACCTTTTATCATATCTTATTTAATTTAACATAAATAAAATATAATAATTTCTCATAATTTCACATAGTCACATAATTAATTATCCCATTAATAAATAATGTCAATTTATTAAATCTCTAATTAATAATTAAATTAAAATATCAATATGCTTATTAAATATTTCTTTTAATACAATAAGCTCACATAATCACATACTTTGATCATAAAAAATTCTCTACATTAATTTAATAAATGTAGCACATAAAATTAAATTAATCTACCCCAATTGCATCAATTAATTATTAAATCTAATAATTAAATCGTCGAAAAAAATATTTATCTAATTCAATAAATATTAAAATAAATTACAAAATTCTCGTTCGTCACAACAACAAGCGTGGAGGGAATCAACAGGCTAGAAATGGTAACCACTTCGGTGGTAATCATGGCCAAAATAATAAGAATGAACATTTCAAGAAGAGAAAGTTCAACAATGACGTGAAGACGTCGGCACCAGCACCCGTTTCAAAGGAAGGAGAACGACCACCTATCATATGCTTCAAATGCGGAGGGGAGGGGCACATCAGTCCAAACTGCGCGATGCCATCCAAAGTATGTTTTAATTGCGGAAGAGAAGGTCACCTAGCTCGATTTTGTCGTATGGTGAAGTCAAGTCCAGCTGGGATAGTGATGCCAAAGGATGTCCCAGACAAGCCAAAGCCGGTAGTTTAAGAGAGAGCGTTTTTTTTCGTGACGAGGAAACTGAATAAAATTATCACGGGTATGTGAGTCATAAACTCTTTTGAAGTCTATACCGTGTTAGATACCGGTTCTACTCACATTTTTATTCCACCTAGTTGTGTTCAATGTTCGAACTTAACTCTGGAGAAGTTAGACTTTGATTTATCTGTTGAAATTCCGTTGGAAGAAACCTTCGTTACCTCCACTATTTATAAATCTTGTTTGATTCAAATTAACACTTTCACGTTACCTGTCGATCGTATCTCTTTGAAAATACTTGCCTTTGATGTAATTTTTAGAAACGATTGGTTAACTACTCATCATGCTTTTCGTAAGGTTGTTAGCTTTCATACTCCTAACTAACCTATTATGCGAATTCAAAGTAACCAAACCATTAAAGTCGATCATTGTCATATCAAGCCATAAGTAAAGAGCCCGATCATTTCGTTGTTGACTTCCTTGTGTGAAATTCACCAAAGCCAGACTTTCTGTAGGCGATGTTGTGAATAACGATGGCAAGTTGATAGGTATCAATGTGACGTGTTATCCAAGTCTTGGATGAGGGTCACAGTTTTGAACGATATTTCTATTATTAATAAATTTCCTGACGTACTCTTGAAGACTTTTTAGCCTACCCCAAAGCGTGAAATCGAATTTTGTATTGACCCCAGTACAAAATCCATTTCTTAAACCCTCAAATATTTCTTTACTTAAAACGAACGTATCATGCGCCAAAGACGTTGGCTCGAGCTGTTAAAGATTACGATCGTACCATTCAATATCATCGTGGAAGAGCGAACGTGGTAGCTGACGCGTTGAGTAGAAGATCGTATGCAGTTACAAGTGCGAATATACGAACCTACGTGAAGATAACGAATATACGATTAGAATCTACTTTAATCGATAAAGTTAAAGCCACTCAAGCTACATACTCAGCGCAGATGAATGAAGAAGGTTCAAGAGGGCATTATTCTCGAAGTAAGAATCGACGAAGAGAGGAAATCTCAACCCTCGATTTAATTGGCCCATTTAAAATCCTCGATCGAGTAGGAACTGTGGCTTATAGACTCGTTTTACCGCCAAGTATGTCGCGTGTTCATAACGTTTTTAACGCATCGATGTTACGTAAATATGTGGACGACCCGAACCACATTATTAATTTAGAATAGTACGAGATAGCAGAAGATTTAACGTATGAGGAGATACGTGTTAACATCTTAGATAAGAAGGATCATATTCGACGCTCAAAGGTTATACCTCAAGAGTTAGAATTTGAAGTGAAGTCAAGGTATCCTCACCTGTTCGGCATACCAGGTACGTACGTAAATTTCGAGGGCAAAATTTCATAAGAAGTGGAGATTGTGAGACCCCAGATTTTATGAATAAAGATTTAATTTTCTCGAAATATTTTTTAAAATTGTGGTGTGGATTTGATATAATGTTATAGTTGTGGGTAATATTTATAAATTGTGCAAAGTAAGCAAGTTGTTATAAAATATTCGTTTGGTCGGGGAATATTCTTTTTGTCGGGAAATATCCGTACGACGGCACAATCATTGGTGGACTCCACAACGGAATTATTGTCGGATTGAGAAAACGACAAAAATATTTTTATGAGAATAACGGCGGAAATTTTACCGTTAATACTGTTGAACTATTCGGTAGTAAAAGTACAGTAATACGCGTGGTTCCATAGTAGCACACGGTATTGATTATTGAAGCTTACGTGAGAAGTCACTCAGTTTGATTCAATTATTGTCAGTTAATAATATGAATTATTTAGCGATAATGACGTTTTGTTTTATTCGTATTATTAACGTAATAAAACAGAAACATCTTTTTATATAAAACAGAATACTTTATTAAAGTTATTCTATAAATAGAATATATTATATTTTATTTAAAAGATTTTTCTTTAAATATGGACCGTCAGATTAAAGTAATCAATCTGGACCGTTCATGGATTAGTTACTATGCATTCTATTTTTCTATAAATAGCAGCTCATTCCTTCATTATTTCTTACGAATTCACTGAACTCTAGAGAGAGAAACTATAGAGAGAAACTATAGAGAGAAAGAAGAAAAGTATTCTGCTACTTCACTTTTCCAATATCCAGTTCTTTTAAGGTAAGGGATATTATTTATTGTACTCGAAGAGAACTTCTGTTGTTCTATTCCTTATTATTCTGTTGGAATAACCTGTATACGCGGACTACCCTATACTTGGTGACATTCTTCTATTATTCTGTTGGAACATCCTGTCTGAGTGTTTTACACCGGACCTGGTTCCGTCTTTATTCTTATTCCGTTGGAACATCCTGTCTGTGTGTTTACACCGGACCTGGTTCCGTCTTTATTCTTATTCCGTTGGAACATCCTGTCTGTGTGTTTACACCGGACCTGGTTCCGTCTTTATTATTATTTTGTTGGAATATCCTGTCTGTGTGTTTTACACCGGACCTGGTTCCGTCTTTATTATCATTCTGTTGGAATATCCTGTCTGTGCGTGTTACGCCGGACCTGGTTCAATTATTTATTATTCAGTTGGAATAACATGTCTGTGCGGTCTATCGCATGCATGGTGATTTCTTTTGTTATTCTATTCTTTATTATACACAGTTGATTAAAACTTTAACTTCTATACCCCCATGAAATTAGTGGAATATACTTGATATTTGCGCTTCATCTAGTACCTTTTCATGGAAATATTTTCTAACCATTCTTGAATTTTACACCACAAAACAGTATCATGTTGACAATTTGGACGATATTAATTCTTGGATAAATTAATTCTTGAACATGTTTTATTGAATTATTATATCATTATCATCATCCTCATGTTTATAAAATGTTAAAAGTCATCTGTGGCCTGTAGTGCATAGATGGACTTGGTATGATTATGACCAGAGATTATTCGGTATAATCATGACCGAAATATTACAAATGATGCGGTAAAAGTCCTCATTGGCCGTAGTGCAGTGATGGACAGTTGTTGGCATGATCATGACCATTAATGAATACACAAATATTCTTGGCTGTAGTGCATGGATAATTGTGGTCGTGATACTAAAGAATATCCTTGGCCGTAGTGCAGGGGTGATTCGATGATGTGGATTATTTTATTAAGCTGAGTCTCAGCGATAACAGTGATGAAAAACCTTTTAAATCATAGAAGATAATAGATTTTATTTTCTACTTGACTCTTCTAATGGATTGCATTTTCCGCTGCAGTTAAACTGAATGTTTATTATATTTTATCAGTTTAACACTGTTGAAGGCTAATGATAATTTATTCTGCATTATCTAAGTCATAATATTTCTTACTGGGCTAGTTGATCTCACCCTTTTGCTTTAATTGTTCTCTTCAGGGAATGAGAACGTAGCGGAAATTAGTCGGGGAACGGAGTGACAGTTTAGATAATAGCATTAGTAGTCCTCACTATTCTGTTAAATAGTATGACAATAAATGTATTGAGGATTGAATTTGAGTTTGAATACTGTCTAGAAGACAATGTTGTATTAAAACTCACAGCTTATGTTTTGTCGTATTGTACACGACAGTTGTATTATTAAGTTGTATTTGATTTCTGTACCATGTATCTGACGACCCAAGATGGGTGATGTATACCTAATTTTGGGGGCGTCACAGTTCTATTTCCCCGTTATCCTCGCTCGACCCAGCTACACTCTTATTACCTGAAAAGGAATTGTGAAGCAAAAGGGTGAGCACAACTAGCCCAGTAAAGAATATCATGACTAAAGATAATTAAATTATCAATAGCCGTCATCAGTAATAAATCAGAGATTTAGAACATATGGTAGATGATAAAAATTTTCAACCATAGTTGCAGCGGAACGAGCAATCCATTAGAAGAGTCAAATAGACTATAAAGTATATTATCTTCTCCATGTTAAAAATCCACCAACAATGTTTTATCCCTGTAACATCAATCAACAATTCTGGTCCACAATCATATGAATAACTCATAATCATAATTGTAGTTCTAAATTCCTCTTCTCATCCAGGACGAAGATAATTTTCATCACCTATCTTTACCTGAAACATCAAAGATTATGGTTATACCAAATCACATTTTCTGTTCATAATCATACTAATAACTTCATTTTTGCACCACGGCCAAAGATATTCATTTGTATCACCAGTTGGTCATGTTCATCTCAACACCTGTTCATCTTTGCACTACTGGCCAAAGATATTCAACAACATGTCATCTTTGCACTACGGGCCAAAGATATTCATCAACAATTTATCTTTGCACTACAGGCCAAAGATATTCCACAACAGTTCATATTTGCACTACAGGCCAAATATATTCATCAACAGTTCATATTTGCACTACAGGCCGAATTTATTATTATCTCAAAGAAATATATAATCATTTCAGAATTTATATAACCAATAATTATAACCATGTTGATCATTTCACCTTTGCATTTAAGCTAAAGATATTCAATTATAAATTCAATGGTCATGATCATACCAGTCAACAATTCAACTTTGCACTACTAGCCAAAGAGAACCCATAGTCATGATCATACCAAAAATCTACCCATCTTTACACTCAAGTCAAAGAGAAATATCATCATTAGGATTATAAAAATATTATATATGATAATAAAAATAATATAATCAATATATAGTTTTAATCTCAAGAGTAATATTCATAAATCAACTATAATTTGGTTAGAAAAAGAAACCAATTTTGTCATGAATAATAACTCGTGAATAGTAACCCATGAATAGTAACTTCATAAATAGTAACTCATGAATAGTAAATCCGACACAAAAAGGTAGAAATTCCACAATAAAATCCATACCAATATTTTGGTATAATGATATTGAAATAACATTTCTTAAACTTATAAACAATTTATTTTAATTGTTTACACTTTACTAAATAATGCATTTAATTATCATAAAATGTCAAACTCATAAGATTTCATCACCAATAACCAAAACCCTCATCAAAATTCTGTATATACCTCATATAGAATTCTCAAGCCATAAAATCATATTTTTCAACTTTCTTACTTCACATAACATATTTAATTCATTTACTCATAACTAGTCCATTTTCATGAAAAATACCAAATCAGATCCAAAAATATTTTTTTTCTGGGATTTAGCAGAATATAGTCCCATATTGAACATATATTTTTCTCAAAATTTTTAAAATTCATTTACTATTTTTCATATGGCCAAAACCGCCGAATATTTAGACATTTATCAAAAATTGTACTTTTATCCAAAAATTCCGAAATTTAAAGAGTATACTTCTATCATATACATGTACTCCCAATAAAAATTTTATCAATTTTGGAGTTAACCACAAAGAGTTATAACCAGTTACTTTTAAAATAGTCTTTTCTCATAAAATTCATAACTCTTAATCTATACATCCAAAAATCACCATTTTTGGACACAATTAATAAAACTCATCAAAATATCATTTCAAATTTTTTCAGAATTTTTTGAAGATCGGAAGAAGTACGAACTGAAAAACATAATAACCCTTAAAATCCCTTACCTCAAGAGAGTAGTACTTCTGATCGGTATAAGGCTGAAAAAAACTTGCACTGTTGAATAGAAACTCACAAAGTATCTAAATACTCACAAAATACAATCAATAATCTAGAGAGAGAAAGAGAGAAAACTTATGAATTCTGGTGTGATTTTCAATTCTAACTTAGCCCTCTATTTATAGGAAAATGTTAGCACGCCGAAGCAGACTTAACCTGTAACCTGATGGCTTTACCTGCTACTATTCCCACCCACCATATTTGAATAAAAATCTCAGCACATTTCTTTACCAACCAAGAGTGGGGCCCACCAATTCTAGAATTTTCCACCAAAATGATAAACTCCGAAAATTCAATAATTTCTGAACCAGTCATCTCGTAAAATTCATAACAAATCATTCGTTCATTTTTAACGGTTCAAAATTTGTGGACATATACTCAACTTATATATGTATAACATATCCAAAAATTACCACAATCCAACGGTCGTATTAAAATTTATAACCCCTGCAAAATAACTCAAAAATCCTAATTTGATTTTTAATACCTCCATTCCGACAAAAATACTGATAAAACACCTCAACATTAACTCCTTCATTTTTAACCATAAAAATATATCCAACATTTATATCCACATAAAATAAATATTTCCTTATCATATGAATCAATAATTAATTATTCACAAATAATATTACAGAATCACATTTATGACAACCAGAACGTTCCCAGGAAAGAGGGGGCTTTCCAATAAGGATTTCTCCTTACTAGCGCACAATTAGATGACCAAACCTCTCCTTAGACAGAACTTTCTAGACATTGCAAATAATGCTATCTAATAATATTATTCAAATAATATGAATTATTGATCTGGTAATGAAAAATACTGTGCAGTGACAATTATTGAAACAACAATAATATAAAATATCAACGCAGCAATTATTGAATCAATAAAATAAAATATTGAACAGTAATTACTGTAACAATTATTGAGTAGTGTCTTCCTTCGTAAGAATCAATAATTCAAAAATACTGTGCAAAACCGTGTGCTACTGTGCAACCACGCGTATCACTGTATTTTAACCACCGGGTATTCCAACAGTGTTAACGGTAACAACTACGCCGTTAATTATAAAAACTCAAATTTTATCGTTATCTTCATCCGACAGTTATTCTGTTATGGGGCCCACAAATAGTTGCGCCGTCGTACGAATATTCCCAGACAGAAAGAATATTCCACGACCAAACGAATATTCCCCGACAACAATGATTATTTTATAACCACTTGTTTATTTTGTAAAAATTTTTACATTTCACCCATAACTTTAAACTATTATCAATTTAACCATTTACTGAATATTAATTATAAGAAAAATTGAATACTTTTATTTCATAAAATTCGGGGTCTTACAGTTTCCACACTGGCAGGGCCAACAGAAATCTGATGTCTACGTCTTTGGAGCAGTTCTGATTGAAGTAGCTTGTGGACAGAGACCCGGGACCAAAATTGGCTGTTTCCAGTTCTTAGTGGATTGGGTATGGTCTTTGTATCGCGAAGGCCGTATACTTGAAGCTGTCAACAAAAGACTAGGGGAAGATAATGTAGCTGAGGAAGCAGAAAGAATCATGTTATTAGGGCTGGCATGTTCTCACCCAACAGAAAGTGAAAGGCCTAAAATGCAGACCATAGTTCAGATTCTATCAGGGTCCGTGCCCTTGCCGCACGTACCACCCTTCAAGCCGACTTTTGTGTGGCCATCGATGGTTCTGATGGAAGAAGATATTAGTCAGGCCACTACACTTTCCACCAAAACATCTAATTTCGGTTCCGGATGGAGTCCACAGTATCTCAGCACTAATCACTCTATGGTGTAGTTCCTTTCGTAAACAACTATTACCAATGGTATGTTATTTTAGCTTTTCTTCATTTCTTTTGGTTTTTTCTTAAATTTTAATGTACACTTTCATTTTTTTCTTTTTCAAGTTTTTTTTGCATACATTTGTAAATTTAAAGACGGGAAAGAGTGGATGGCTTGTGTACATTGCTGGTGCAATGTAAAAGTTTCTGTTATCCTATGTGCTCAATTTCAAAGCTTCATTAACAAACTGCCTAGAGAATTTAAAAACATCAACCAGATCTATTATAATCCGAGATATATACACAAAATGGAGTAAAGGGTTGTGCATTTTACTTAATCCGAGATATATACAAAATGCACTTTAAATCATAACTTCTTCACCAGAACTTTCAGCTTATTAATAAAATATTTTGGAACGGAAAGAGTACTTTATTTTTTCATGGAATAGATGGATTGACAATTCGTGTGACAAGTGTATATAAATTTACCTTAATCAGAGTTGTTCTCAAATGCTAAGCATTGTATTCGACGTATATCTTCTCCAAAGATGAAAAGTTAACGTAACACAAATAATCACATGATCAATTCAATACCTTGAATAAGGTTAGGAGGCCCAACTAGGTTCAATCCAGACACACGACAAGGGTTCTTCAGTGGTTAAGAAATTGGTAAATTCTTGCTCGTCTTTGCCTTTGTAGCCAAATGTGCGATAGTTGCATGTGCCGAGAGAATAACAGATTAAGTTCCCATCACGAAACCTGGGAAAGTAGATCTTGTTCTCCATTCTTGGACTTTTTGCAACTACAGAGAAAGAAGTCGTACCGCAAACATAAATCATGTGGTTTCCAAGACCATCTACTTTCTCCCACTGTAATGAAGAATGATTCAGCTTGAATACTTCAACCCATTCTCCAAACTCGTCCACAAAGATTGATAGAAGATCATTACAACATTCTACTAGGAAACGTTGAGCACAAGATATGCAAGAAGCTCGGGTGGGTTCAGCTATAAGTATTTCCCATCTACGTGTACCAATTCTTAAGATTCCAAGTTTTCCATCTTCACACAAGACATAAAGATTTCCTCCACAAAATGCAGTGCTATCATGTGATGATAGGTTAGGTTGAATATCAGGACTGATACTAATTGTAAGCCATAATGTTACCCCTGGAGAAGTGATGTAAACATTTCTGTCAAAATCTTCTGCAAACCCAACTACTTTACAATCAGGGGAAGTAGGCGGTGCTGAAAAACAAAGACTTGAAAAATATGTCGAATAAGGTGGAGCCAACGGTGGAAGCTGGATTATAGCCCTTGTAAAGGGATTAAAGAAAACCAAACAACCAATGCTTTTAAATATTAGCAGCCAACCATATTTGGAATAGCATATTACGGCATCTCCAATTGATTCAGGAATTGTAGTCATAAAATATTTATCACCAAACTTTGGATCAATAAAAGTGAGAATTTCTTGATCTTTGTCACATATCATTAGCCATGATGAAACTAAAGAGTGTGTTCGCAATCTCCCCAATGCAGTTTCAGTACGCCATTGTTTCATAGGTGCTGCCAATAGACACTGCTTACAAGTAGCACGAAAATTCAAGTACTCGACAGCAACAAAATGCTCCGCAATCAATTCCAAAATATGGAACGACATATTAACTAGACACGCTTCCATGCTCTCTCCCAGCTGCTCATTCATAATAATATGAACATCACCACTAATATCTGATCTTACCACTATTTCCTCCTCCTCTTTGACCTGGTCTATTTTAGTATCAGCACTGCACTTTCCTTCTCCGTGCTCACCCAGTAACCTACGAATATAATTGTATAAAAATACACAGCGTGTCATTAAAAGATGACAGGCTCCAAAGACAATATATTTACACGGTATAAATTTTGCATCTCCTTAATAAGATAAAGTTCTATAGAGAATAGCATACTTGGTCTCTTTTCATTATTAACCAAAAATCAATAGAATAGAACAATAGCATACCTGCTTTCAGGCATTACCCACAAGTAGTGATGGCGTGGCCTTGGTCCGGGTGGCAAATGTGACGCCCCCAAAATTAGGTATACATCACCCATCTTGGGTCGTCAGATACATGGTACAGAAATCAAATACAACTTAATAATACAACTGTCGTGTATAATACGACAAAACATAAGCTGTGAGTTTTAATACAACATTGTCTTCAAGACAGTATTCAAACTCAAATTCAATCCTCAATACATTTATTGTCATACTATTTAACAGAATAGTGAGGACTACTAATGCTATTCTCTGAACCGTCATTCCGTTCCCCGACTAGTCCCCGCTACGTTCTCATTTCCTGAAGAGAACAATGAAAGTAAAAGGGTGAGCTCAACTAGCCCAGTAAGAAATATTATGACTGAGATAATGCAGAATAAATTATCATTAGCCTTCAACAGTGTTAAACTGATAAAATATAATAAACATCAAGTTTAACTGCAGCGGAACATGCAATCCATTAGAAGAGTCAAGTAGAAAATAAAATCTACTATCTTCTATGATTTAAAAGGTTTTTCATCACTGTTATCGCTGAGACTCGGCTTAAAAAATAATCCACATCATCGAATCACCCCTGCACTACGGCCAAGGATATTCTTTAGTATCACGACCACAATTATTCCTGCACTACGGGCCAAGAATATTTGTGTATTCATTAATGGTCATGATCATGCCAACAACTGTCCATCAATGCACTACAGTCAATGATGACTTTTACCACATCATTTGTAACATTACGGTCATGATTATATCGAATAATCCCTGGTCATAATCATACCAAGTCCATCTATGCACTACAGGCCACAGATGACTTTCAACATTTTATAAACATGAGGATGATGACAATTCAATTAAACAAGTTCAAGAATTAATTTATCCAATAACTAATAACGTCCAAATTGTCAACATGATACTGTTTTGTGGTGTAAAATTCAAGAATACTTAGAAGAATATTTTCATGAAAAGATACTAGATGAAGCGCAAATATCAAGGATATTCCGCTAATTTCATGGGGTATAGAAGTCGAAGTTTTAATCAACTGAGTATAATAAAGAATAGAATAACAAAAGAAATCACCATGCATGCGATAGATCGCACAGACAGGTTATTTCAACAGAATAATAAATAATGGAACCAGGTCCGGCGTAAAACACACAGACAGGATATTCCGACAGAATAATAAATAATGGAACCAGGTCCGGTGTAAAACACACAGACAGGATGTTCCAACAGAATAATAACAAGACGGAACCAGGTCCGGTGTAAACACACAGACAGGATGTTCCAACGGAATAAGAATAAAGACGGAACCAGGTCCGGTGTAAAACACACAGACAGGATGTTCCAACGGAATAAGAATAAAGACGGAACCAGGTCCGGTGTAAAACACACAGACAGGATGTTCCAACAGAATAATAGAAGAATGTCACCAAGTATAGGGTAGTCCGCGTATACAGGTTATTCCAACAGAATAATAAGGAATGGAACAACAGAAGTTCTCTTCGAGTACAATAAATAATATCCCTTACCTTAGTAGGAGCTTTGAATACTGCAGTAGTGTAGTAACAGAATGCTCTTCTTCTTTCTCTCTTATTCTCTCTATACTTTCTCTCTCTATAGCTTGAATGAATTCGTGAAAAATAATGAAGCACTAGGCCTCTATTTATAGAAAACTGAGAGTGGC
This sequence comes from Panax notoginseng, assembly GCA_016801055.1. Classification (NCBI taxonomy): domain Eukaryota; kingdom Viridiplantae; phylum Streptophyta; class Magnoliopsida; order Apiales; family Araliaceae; genus Panax; species Panax notoginseng. The sequence continues at coordinate 57,788,513 of CM029013.1, read as the reverse complement.
ACTTGGTCTTAACGAAGGGTCAAATGACTCTTGGTAATATTGAAGAGACAACTACTATTTGCGAAGGTAATTACTATTGACGAAGGTAATTACTATTGACGAAGGTAACTATTGACGAAGGTAATTACTATTGACGAAGGTAACTATTGACGAAGGTAATTACTATTGATGAAGGTAATTACTATTGACGAAGGTAATTACTATTGACGAAGGTAATTACTATTGACGAGGAGACTCTTAGATGATGACATATGGGCCCCCCTAAAATAACCAAACTTACCACAACCGTCTCATAAAAATACTCTTTATATACATCAAGGATTGAATCAATAATTTAAGAGATATGATGCAGCAATTACTGTAGCAATAATTGAGTATAGCTGAGTGACTTCTCACGTAAGCATCAATAATCAATACCGTGTGTTACTATGCAACCACGCGTATTACTGTACTTTTACTACCGGGTAGTTCAACAGTTTTAACGGTAACACCTCCGCCGTTATTTTTATAGAAAGATAATTTTGTCGTTTTCTAACTACGACAATACTTCTCTTGCGGGGTCCACCAATGATTGTGCCGTCGTACGAACATTCCCCGACAAAAAGAATATTCCCCGACCAAACGAATATTTTATAACAACTTGCTTACTTTACAAAATTTATAAATATTACCCACAACTATAACATTATATTCAATTTACTCCATAATATTCAAAAATAATATTTATAGAAAATTCATCTTTATTTATAAAAGTTGGGGTCTTACAACCTCCCCTTCTTATGAAATTTTGCCCTCGAAATTAGGGTACGTACCTAGTATATCAAAGAGGTAAGGATACCTTGACTTCATTTCAGATTCTAACTCCCAGGTCATTTCCTCAATATCGTGGTTTCTCCACAAAACTTTGACTTGAGGTATAACCTTGGAGCGTAGAATATGTTCCTTCTTATCCAAAATTTGAACAGGAACCTCTTCATACGTCAAATCTTCCGCTTTGACTCGTTGATAAGTTAGACACCTTGAGATAAACAGCGCTATCTCTCTCTTCATATTGCTCCACCAAAATGTATGACGAAGATCATGATACATTTTGGTACTCCCAGGATGGATTGCAAACGGTGTGGTGTGCGCCTCCATCATGATTTCATACTTTAAATCAGGGTTGTTAGGAACACAAAGTCTGGAGTTGACTCGAAGTATTCTTTCTTCATCGATTCTTGCTTCCGGCATAGCACCTTCTTGCACTTTCTTCCTCATACGCATCAGCTCCAGGTCTGTATCTTGAGCAGCTTTAACTTTATCGATTAAAGTCGGTTCTACTCGTATATTCGCCATCATCACATGGGTCCCTGGAGTCTTTAACTCTATCTCCATCCTTTGCAAGTCACACAAAATGGGTCTTTGTGTTGACAATATCGTACTCGCACTTGCATATGATCTTCTACTAAATGCGTCAGCTACCAAGTTCGCTTTTCCAGGATGGTATTGGATGGTATGATCATAATCTTTTAACAGTTCAAGCCAACGTCGTTGTCGCATGTTGAGTTCCTTTTGAGTGAAGAAATATTTGAGGCTTTTATGATCCGTAAAGATCTCCACCTTCTCCCCATACAAGTAATGCCTCCAAATTTTAAGTGCAAAGACAACAGCTGCCAACTCTAGATCATGAGTAGGATAATTCCTCTCATATTCTTTGAGTTGTCTTGAGGCATAGGCTATGACTTTTCCATGTTGCATGAGAACACATCCCAATCCTTTGCTCGAAACATCACTGTAGACGACAAATCCCTCCGAGCCAGATGGTATTGTCAAAACAGGTGCTGAAATGAGTCTCCTCTTGAGTTCTTGAAAGCTCTTCTCACATTCTTCGCTCCAACCGAACTTTGTATCTTTTCGAGTCAGCTGAGTTAATGGAGTAGCGATTCGAGAAAATCCTTCCACGAATCTCCGATAATAACTAGCTAGACCGAGAAAGCTACGTACTTCGGTTACTGATTTAGGTTGCTCCCAGCTTTGAATTGCTTCAATCTTTGTCGGGTCAACAGATATTCCACGACTTGATACTACGTGCCCAAGGAATGCTACCTCCTCCAGCCAGAACTCGCATTTCTTCAACTTGGCATAAAGCTTGTATTCACGGAGCTTTTGGAGTACCAGCCTCAAGTGTTGCTCATGATCTTCACGGGTTTTGGAATAAACAAGGATGTCATCGATAAAGACGACCACAAAGTGATCTAAATATTCCTTGAATACCCGATTCATCATATCCATGAAGGCAGCAGGAGCATTAGTCAATCCAAAGGACATGACTAGGAATTCATAATGCCCGTACCGAGTTCTGAAAGCCGTCTTTGGAATATCCTCAGTTCTAACCTTCAGCTGATGATATCCAGAACGAAGATAGATCTTTGAAAAGAATTGTGCTCCTTGCAACTGGTCAAATAGGTCATCAATACGTGGCAATGGGTACCTATTTTTGATGGTGACATGATTCACTCCCGATAATCAATACAAAGTCGCATACTCCCATCTTTCTTCTTCACGAACAGAACAGGAGCACCCCAAGGAGAAGTACTGGGACGAATAAAGCCAATGTCTAACAATTCCTGCAGTTGGGTCTTTAACTCCTGAAGTTCAATAGGAGCCATTCGATATGGGGTTTGGAAATGGGTTTTGTACCGGGTTCAAGGTCGATACAAAATTCAATTTCACGCTCTGGGGGTAGGCCAGGAAGTTCTTCGGGAAATACGTCAGGAAATTTATTAACAACAGAAATATCATTCAAAGTTGACGTATTTTTGTTTAGATCTGTGACATGAGCTAAGAAAGCTTGACATCCGTTTTTCAATAAATGAATAGCTTTATGGCTTGAGATGAACGTGATTAATTTTAATGGTTTGGTCGCTTGAATTCGCATAATAGGTTTATTAGGAATATGAAAACTAATAACCTTACGAAAACAATCAATTTTTGCATGATGAGTAGTTAACCAATCAATTCCTAGAATCACATCAAATGCAAGTATTTTCAATGAAATAAGATTGATAGGTAATGTGAGGGTACCGATTTGAACCAAACAAGACTTATAAACAGTGGAGGTAATGAAGGTTTCTCCCAACGGAGTTTCCACAGATAAGTCAAAGTCTAATTTCTCCGGAGTCAAATTTAATCGATGAGCGCAAGTAGGAGAAATAAAAGAATGGGTAGAACCAGTATCAAATAAAGTATAGACTTCGTTAGAGTTTATGATAAGCTTACCCGTGATGACCTCATTCGGGTTCCTTGCTCTTTGGGAGTTCACAACAAACGCTCTCCCTTGCACTACCGGCTTTGACTTTTCTGGGACGGCCTTTGGTGCCTCTATCCTAATTGAATTTGTCTTCGATAAACGACAAAATCGGGCTAAGTGACCTTCTCTTCCACAATTATAACATGCTTTGGACAGCATCGCGCAGTTTAGACTGATGTGCCCCTCCCCTCCGCATTTGAAGCATATGATAGGTGGTCGCTCTCCTTCCTTAACGACAGGTGCTGGTGCTGACGTCTTTCCATCATTGTTGAATCTCCTCTTCTTGAAATCCCCATTCTTATTGTTTTGGCCCTGATTACCACCGAAGTGGTTACCATTTCTGGCATGTTGATTCCCTCCACGCTTGTTGTCACCGCTTCGATGACTGCTCTCATTGGTATTATCATTTTGCCGGCTGCTCTCTTTTGGTTGCGTTGACTCGTTATCTCGCTCCACCAACTGTGCCCTATTTACAACATCTGAATATAAACACAGTTTATGAGAAATAAGATGTTGACGTATCTCCGGCTTCAAACCTCTTAAAAACATCTGCGTCATTCTTTCTTCATTATCCACCAGGTGGGACGCAAACCGGGATAACTCCGCAAATTTTGCCTCGTATTGCGACACGGTCATATTGTTTTGCTCTAATTTGATAAACTCCACCTCCTTCATGTGACGAATACTTTTGGGAAAGTATTTGTCGTTGAACAGCTCTTGGAACTTCTCCCAAGACATCTTCAGTTCGGCAGGTTGAGTACGCTTAATCGATTCCCACCAGTAATCTGCCTCTCCTCGCAACATAAAGGCGACAAAGGGAACCTTTTGCTCCTCGGAGCATCCCAAGATATCAAATATCTTGGTGATCTGCTTTATCTATGTTTCAGCTATAAGTGGTTTTGCCTCTCCCTTAAACTCCGGTGGTCCCAGCTCCTTGAACTGTTTAGCGGTGACCGCCCGAGAGTTTCCAGTATTTCCACCTACGTTTTGGACAGGAGCCGCTCTCGCCTGCTGTTGCATGAATTGCATAAAGCCCCTAAACATTTGATCATTCATCATTTGGTCAGTGTTGTTGTTTGCATGAGGATTGTCGCCTTCCTGATGCACATTATCCTGATTATTGATATGTGGTGAATCAACGGTCGCCTGTGCACCATTGCTATTCTCAACATTCTCAGATGCCATTTTCAGATACTGTCACAAAACAAAAGTTAATTGATATATTATATATTATCCTTATATTCTAACCGACCAATCAAATACCATGCAAATAACTTAGGTAGGTCATACTAGCGAAGGAATTCCCCGTCTCTCCCCTCCTAGTTCCATTCTCACATCTTAGCCAGGGATCATATCCCTAAGCTCTGATACCAACTGTGACGCCCCCAAAATTAGGTATACATCACCCGTCTTGGGTCGTCAGATACATGGTACAGAAATTAAATACAACTTAATAATACAACTGTCGTGTATAATACGACAAAACATAAGCTGTGAGTTTTAATACAACATTGTCTTCAAGACAGTATTCAAACTCAAATTCAATCCTCAATACATTTATTGTCATACTATTTAACAGAATAGTGAGGACTACTAATGCTATTCTTTGAACCGTCACTCCGTTCCCCGACTAGTCCCCGCTACGTTCTCATTTCCTGAAGAGAACAATGAAAGCAAAAGGGTGAGCTCAACTAGCCCAGTAAGAAATATTATGACTGAGATAATGCAGAATAAATTATCATTAGCCTTCAACAGTGTTAAACTGATAAAATATAATAAACATCAAGTTTAACTGCAGCGGAACATGCAATCCATTAGAAGAGTCAAGTAGAAAATAAAATCTACTATCTTCTATGATTTAAAAGGTTTTTCATCACTGTTATCGCTGAGACTCGGCTTAAAAAATAATCCACATCATCGAATCACCCCTGCACTACGGCCAAGGATATTCTTTAGTATCACGACCACAATTATTCCTGCACTACGGGCCAAGAATATTTGTGTATTCATTAATGGTCATGATCATGCCAACAACTGTCCATCAATGCACTACAGTCAATGATGACTTTTACCACATCATTTGTAACATTACGGTCATGATTATACCGAATAATCCCTGGTCATAATCATACCAAGTCCATCTATGCACTACAGGCCACAGATGACTTTCAACATTTTACAAACATGAGGATGATGACAATTCAATTAAACAAGTTCAAGAATTAATTTATCCAATAACTAATAACGTCCAAATTGTCAACATGATACTGTTTTGTGGTGTAAAATTCAAGAATACTTAGAAGAATATTTTCATGAAAAGATACTAGATGAAGCGCAAATATCAAGGATATTCCGCTAATTTCATGGGGTATAGAAGTCGAAGTTTTAATCAACTGAGTATAATAAAGAATAGAATAACAAAAGAAATCACCATGCATGCGATAGATCGCACAGACAGGTTATTTCAACAGAATAATAAATAATGGAACCAGGTCCGGCGTAAAACGCACAGACAGGATATTCCGACAGAATAATAAATAATGGAACCAGGTCCGGTGTAAAACACACAGACAGGATGTTCCAACAGAATAATAACAAGACGAAACCAGGTCCGGTGTAAACACACAGACAGGATGTTCCAACGGAATAAGAATAAAGACGGAACCAGGTCCGGTGTAAAACACACAGACAGGATGTTCCAACGGAATAAGAATAAAGACGGAACCAGGTCCGGTGTAAAACACACAGACAGGATGTTCCAACAGAATAATAGAAGAATGTCACCAAGTATAGGGTAGTCCGCGTATACAGGTTATTCCAACAGAATAATAAGGAATGGAACAACAGAAGTTCTCTTCGAGTACAATAAATAATATCCCTTACCTTAGTAGGAGCTTTGAATACTGCAGTAGTGTAGTAACAGAATGCTCTTCTTCTTTCTCTCTTATTCTCTCTATACTTTCTCTCTCTATAGCTTGAATGAATTCGTGAAAAATAATGAAGCACTAGGCCTCTATTTATAGAAAACTGAGAGTGGCACTTGGTCTTAACGAAGGGTCAAATGACTCTTGGTAATATTGAAGAGACAACTACTATTTGCGAAGGTAATTACTATTGACGAAGGTAATTACTATTGACGAAGGTAACTATTGACGAAGGTAATTACTATTGACGAATGTAATTACTATTGATGAAGGTAATTACTATTGACGAAGGTAATTACTATTGACGAGGAGACTCTTAGATGATGACATATGGGCCCCCCTAAAATAACCAAACTTACCACAGCCGTCTCATAAAAATACTCTTTATATACATCAAGGATTGAATCAATAATTTAAGAGATATGATGCAGCAATTACTGTAGCAATAATTGAGTATAGCAGAGTGACTTCTCACGTAAGCATCAATAATCAATACCGTGTGCTACTATGCAACCACGCGTATTACTGTACTTTTACTACCGGGTAGTTCAACAGTTTTAACGGTAACACCTCCGCCGTTATTTTTATAGAAAGATAATTTTGTCGTTTTCTAACTACGACAATACTTCTGTTGTGGGGTCCACCAATGATTGTGCCGTCGTACGAACATTCCCCGACAAAAAGAATATTTCCCGACCAAACGAATATTTTATAACAACTTGCTTACTTTGCAAAATTTATAAATATTACCCACAACTATAACATTATATTCAATTTACTCCATAATATTCAAAAATAATATTTATAGAAAATTCATCTTTATTTATAAAAGTTGGGGTCTTACAGCAAATCTGGACAAGGTAAAAAAGATAGAGACATGGTTTTATCTTCCATGTTGTACGAGTATAATTTGCATGAATCCCGAATAATGTGTATATAATTTCCATCTTCTGATTCAATTGCAGGGCAGCAAATTTGTGGCTGGCTCAAGTCATCCAGAAAGAACACTCGGTCCTTGACATTTTTCACTTCCCCCCACGTCATAGTGGAGAAATCCAATCTGAACAAATATAGGGATTGAATTTCTTTGTATTGGAAATTTTTAAAAGAATCAACAATTAAGAACAATTCCGTATCATATCCCGACAAGTAGCAACCGAAGACATGACTTGGAAATAAATGGGGCAAAATTCCAAATGGCAACAAACTGATGACAACTTCTTTCTTCTTACTTGTAACGACCCTAAAATAGGTTCATTCCACCCAACCCATTCTGAGTCGTCAAATACATGGTACAGAAAATAACTACAACTTTATTACAACAATTGTCGTGCAAAATACAACAACACATATGCTGTGAGTTTGGATACAAATATATACCAAATGTGACTCATGTTCCAACCGTGGACATCACCTCACAATAACACCTTACATAAAGGTATAGTCAAAAACTGTTTTAGAAATTAGAATCTTTGGGAAGTGCTCAAGGAAACCTTCGTACATGGGAGGCCACGCATCTAGGTTATGATAGATATCATATGGCCACAGAATTATCCTTGATTGACCCAATAGACCCCAAAGAAAAACGAGAAGATTACTATCATATTCTTCCCAATGGTGAGTCTTCTCTTGACTTATCATTATCTCCACTGTCTCTAATTGAGAATTATACTTCAAACAAACACCAAGATTATATAGGTAGTGCCATAGATATACTCAGCAAGTGGATGAGCACAACCCTGTCTTATGATGACACGAGGTTGTATGTCATTAGACATCTTGTATGATAGTGACAAAACACCCTTCCAACGTTGGGTTCGCCTCACCCTATTTTCTTCACCAAATATAACTACTAAATGATGACCACCGTTCTATTCCCTTGTTACCCCCGCTCGACCCAGCTACACTCTTATTACCTGAAAGGAATTGTGAAGCAAAAGGGTGAGCACAACTAGCTCAGTAAAGAATATCATGACTAAAGATAATTCAATTATCAATAGCCTTCATCAACAATAAATCAGAGATTTAGAACATATGGTAAATGATAAAAATTTCAACCATAGTTGCAGCGGAACGAGCAATCCATTAGAAGAGTCAAATAGACTATAAAGTCTATTATCTTCTCCATGTTAAAAATCCACCAACAATATTTTATCCATGTAACATCACTCAACAGTTCCTTTCCACAATCATATGAATAACTCATAATCATAATTGTGACTATAAATTTTTCTTCGCACCCAGGACGAAGAATATTTTCATCACCTGTCTTTACCTGAAACATCAAAGATCATGGTTATACCAAATCACAGTTCCTGTTTATAATCATACTAACAAATCCATCTTTGCACTACGGGCCAAAGATATTCATCAACAAACCATCTTTGCACTACGGGCCAAAGATATTCAACAACAGTTCATCTTTGCACTACAGGCCAAAGATATTCATCAACAGGCCATCTTTGTACTACATGCCAAAGATATTCATCAACAATTCATATTTGCACTACAGGCCAAATATATTCATATCTCAAAGAAATATATAATCATTTCAGAATTTATATAAACAATAATTATAACCATGTTGATCAATTCACCTTTGCACTTAAGCTTAAGATATTCAATTATAAATTCAATGGTCATGATCATACCAGTCACAATTCAACTTTGCACTACAGGCCAAAGAGAACCCTAGTCATGATCATACCAATAATCTACCCATCTTTACACTCCAGTGAAAGAGAATTTCAACATCAGGGTTATAAAAATGTTATATATGATGATAAAAATAATATGATCAACATATAGTTTTAATCTCAAGAGTAATATTCGTAACTCATGAATAGTAACCCCAACACAAAAGATAGAAATTCTACAATAAAATTCATACCAATATTTCGGTATAATGATATTGAAAGAATAACATTACTTAAATTTATAAACAATTTATTTTAATTGTTTACACTTTACTAATTAATGCATTTAATCATCATAAAATGCCAACTCTTACAATTTCATCATCAATAACCAAAACCCTCATCAAAAATCTGCATATACCTCATATAGGATTCTCAAGCCATAAAATCCTATTTTCCAATTTTCTTTCTTCACAAAACATATTTAATTCATTTACTCATAACTAGACCATTTTCATGAAAAATACCAAATCAGTTCCAAAAATATTTCTTTTCTGGGATTTAGCATAATATAGTCCCATAGTGAACATATATTTTTCTCAGAATTTTTAAAAGTCATTTACTATTTTTCATATGGCCAAAATAGCCGAATATTTAGACATTTATCAAAAATTGTACTTTTGTTTAAAAATTCTGAAATTTACAGAGTATACTTCTATCATATACATGTACTCCCAATAAAAATTTCATCAATTTTGGAGTTAACCACAAGGAATTATAAGTTGTTACTTTTAAAATAGTCTTTTCTCATAAAATTCATAACTCTCAATCTATACATCCAAAAATCACCATTTTTGGACACAATCAAGAAAACTCATCAAAATATCATTTCAAATTTTTTCAGAATTTTTGAAGATCAGAAAAATTACGAAACTGAAAATCATAACAACCCTTAAAATCCCTTAATATCCCTTACTATCCCTTACTATCCCTTACAATCCCTTACTATCCCTTACTATCCCTTACTATCCCTTACCTCAAAAGAGCAGTACTTCTGACTGGATATCGGATATGATGCTGAAGAAAACTTGCACTGATGAATAGCAACTCACCAAGTATCTAAAAACTCACAAAATATGCTTCATAATATAGAGAGAGAAAGAGAGAAAGCTTATGTTTCTGGTGTGATTTTCAATTCTAACTTAGCCCTCTATTTATAGGAAAATTTTGGTAGGTTTGACCTGCAACCTGATGGCTTTACCTGCTACTATTCCCACCCACCACATTTGAAATATAATTCAGCACATTTCTTCACCAACCACAAGTGGGGCCCACCAATTCTAGAATTTTCCACCAAAATGATAAACTCCGAAAATTCAACAATTTCTGAACCAGTCATCTCGTAAAATTCATAATAAATCATACGTTCATTTTTAACGGTTCAAAATTTGTGGACATATACTCAACTTATATATGCATAACATATCCAAATATTACCACGATCCAACGGTCGGATTAAAAATTATAACCCCCGCAAAATATCTCAAAAACCCTAATTTTTAATACCTCCATTCCGACAAAAATACGGATAAAAATCTCAACATTAACTCCTTCATTTTTTAACCACAAAAATATATCCCTCATTTATATCCACATAAAATAAATATTTTCTTATCATATGAATCAATAATTAATTATTCATAAATAATATTACAGAATCACATTTATGACAACCAGGTCGTTCCCAGGAAAGAGGGGGCTTTCCAATAAGGATTTCTCCTTACTAGCGCACAATTAGATGACCAAACCTCTCCTTAGACAGAACTTTCTAGACATTGCCAATAATGTTATCTAATAATATTATTCAAATAATATGAATTATTGATCTGATAATAGAAAATACTGTGCAACGACAATTATTGAAACAACAATAATATAAAATATCAACGCAGCAATTATTGAATCAATAAAATAAAATATTGAACAGTAATTACTGTAATAATTATTGAGTAGTGCCTTCTTATGTAAGAATCAATAATTTCAAAAATACTGTGCAATACCGTGTGCTACTGTGCAATAACGCGTATTACTGTATTTTAACCACCGGGTATTTCAACAGTATTAACAGTAACAACTACGTCGTTATTTATAAAAACTCAATTTTGTCGTTATCTTCATCCAACAGTTATTCGTTATGGGGCCCACAAATAGCTGCACCGTCGTACGAATATTTCCCGACAGAAAGAATATTCCACGACCAAACGAATATTCCCCGACAACAATGATTATTTTATAACCACTTGCTTATTTTGAAAAAAATTCATATATCACCTTTAACATTAACTTTTATCAATTTAACCATTTACTGAATAGTAATTATAAGAAAAATTGAATACTTTTATTTCATAAAATTCGGGGTCTTACATTACTGTTATGATTAACTTGTATCTCAATCTGTACAAAACTTCCACACATAGTAGTGGCGTATACTTTACCATTGGAGAGAGCCAAGTCTTCAATCAAATCATCTTCGTGATTGGATATTTTTCTGATCTGGTTAGCATACGACATTTTTGTCCATTTTCTTCTTTTATTGCGTAGCAAACAGAAAACAATGTCAGGCTTGCTATTCAGCAGTAAGATGACTACAGAATCAGGGTTAGAAGGAGGGGATGACAAGAAACAACAACCAATATCATCACTGAGCTCCTTCAGCTGATCATCATCTCCGAATGGCTTCAATTTCAAACGAGGGAGATTAATAATCTTTAAAGTAACCAAGTTCCAAAGACAAAACTCAAGGTTATCTGGAGACTTGGACATAATTAACCAGCCATGGAAACAGCCCCAAATCTCTCTCCCCAGTAATTGTGGGATTCGACAATGATAATGGTGATATTGAATAGGAGAAAAAAATCTGATCTTTGTCCAATTTGCGTTTAGAGTCGTAAGTAACTAACCAGGAATATTGTCCTGAGAAGTACGGCGGGAAATTACTAACCAAATTTCTACCATCACAAATTTGTCTTGCAGAACTTGTACCACAACAAATCTGCAGGTTTTTCATCTTCAATATATTTGTCTACAAAATGTTGGAAAAAAGAAAGGAGTAAGAACAAGAATGTTGAGAACTAGTTTCATATGAATCACAGATCAATATTTTATGGTTGCAAAAAAATAATTGAATATGAGATGCATACATTTAGCATGGCCACTCCATACTAACTTGTGTTAATTTGTTTAAAGTACTCATTCGTAATGGAAAAATGGAAAAATGGAAAAAGAAAGAAAGAAAAAATATTGCATCTGAGCTTAGAGAAATAAAACAAAACAGGAAAAATAAGAATCGAGTCTTTGGATCAAACCTGGCTCAGAAAGAAATAGCAGACACTACACCCACGTAGGTGGTCGTCTCATTGAAATAGCATATATGCATTAAAATCAAAACTATGGCAAAGCATATGAATCAAAGGGTGCCTCACCTTCTACAGAGTTTGCAGAGATAAATGGTAGAACTTTTCAATCTTCCAAGTTTCAACCCCGATTCTGGTTTGCACTACACATGTAATCAAATATCATAGCATCTAATCTTAGACAGATAAAACGGGAAAGAAATAAAAATTGAGTCTTTGGGTCTTCTTTTGAAATAGTACGACTTAATCAATAAAAAAATAGACTAAAAATCATACGAATAGTCGATGAGTTGAGGAATTGGAGCAGACAGTGTTCTCGAACAACTTCTGTCTTCATTGCATTTTTTATTTTTTTTTTGGAATACCACTAGAATCCTATTATGAAAAAGAGTTCTATTGATATATAGTAAGCATTTATTTTGAAAGATATCTTATTTTTAATAAAAAAATTATATGATAAAATTTTATTTATTTATTTATTTTGAAATACCACTAGAATCCTATTATAAAAAGGAGTTATATTGATATATAGTAAGCATTTAATTTGAAAGATATCATATTTTTAATAAAAAAATTATATGATAAAATTTTATTTTTCAGTGAAAATAGGAAATTTTAAGTACTCTGTACATGGGATAGTTACTAAGATGTAATACAATCAAAAATTATATAGCATCTTCTTTCTTATTTTTAATAAATTGAAAAACTTTTCTGTCACAACATTCTTTTTTCCACAAAATAAAAAACTCACAAACAAACATAGGGCAACTGAGTGGCCGGGCTCGGGCAGGTGCCAGGTGGTTGTCCTTATATCATGCCGATGTATTTCAAGAAAAACTCTAATTAAATCCAATTTCCAACCAAAAAGAAAAATATAAAAAGGGAAGAAAGAAGTTGTACGAGAAGAACCCTATTCCTCCTTGTCATCGCCGTAACTCCTCTCTCTCTCAGCAGCAGGGTATGATTTTTAGCATATATATTCAAAGAAGATCGAAAGATTCAATTTTTATTGATAAGTTTTGTGAATAACTCACCTTTTCCCCCATTATTGATGATTTATTTTATTTTGTTGCAAAAGATGTGATAATTTTTAGATCGGTTTTTGTGTGTGTGGATTATATATGTATACGTGTGGATCTAATTAACCCAGTTCTCAATTTGTTTTTGAATGCTTGCCTTTTAATTTTTTCTGCCTCGTTGGTATATCTATGAATATATATGTGGATCTATTTAATCTATACAAAGTTTGATTTGGATTTCCAGTTACAAAGATTATTATTTTATTTTTTTTACCGTGCTACAGCAGTTGCACCGATTTTCTTTGTTTAATGCTTGTTTCTGGGTTGATCTCTTCTTCGATTCAGTGGGTTTTTGGTTTCCACCACTGTAGTATTTCTGGAATTACTGGGAAATTTATGTTGAACCTAAGTTCAAGATCTTGTTTTCTAAAATTTGCATCTTATTACTTAGTAAATTATAACTTAGGGTTCATTGTATTTATGTTTCCCCTCTTGAGCTCATTTTTTTAAAGTTGGGTTTTTGACTACATCACCAATTGAAATAGTGTACTAGTTTTTAAATTTTTTCTGGGCTGTGATTTTTTAGTTTGTGATGATTAATTAAGTTTTTGTTTTAGGAAGCTTTTGTATAATTTTTAAGTAACTTCAAAAGTTTGTAAACTGTTGATTTGAAATTGGATATTCTAATTGATTGTAAAAATAATACACGAACTTTGTTTTGTTTTGTCAGCTTCTGAGTTTGATGAATCTAATTGAAAAGCCTCGACTTTAGTGGGACTAATTAGGAGGAAGAATTGCTTATTGAGAGAGTAGCTGTGTATATAAGAAAAATATTGGACTACTAGCAGTCCAGTATTTTTTCGGTGGAATGACATCTGATTTACCACCAGTTATGTCCCAAAGTATGGGATCAATCAGGTCCTCCTTTGGCTCAAGTAATGGGTATGAAACTCCCTCGCGGAACTCTGTTATCTCAAATGGGGATGGTTATGACAGTGATGGTTCCAATTTCTCACCTCCGTAAGTTGATTTTTTTAGCTTGAACAATGCGGATATTTCCAGTTCTTAAGTTCCTTTACCATAGGATTAATCAGTGACATTTCTCCATACATGAGCAACTTATTAGTTCAGATTAATTAAAAACATTTGAAACTCATATGCCAATATGAAAAAGTCTAATCAGAATAAGATTTCTAACTTCATTTCCAGCAGAACTCTCTGGAAGCATAATTTTTTTATCACTTTCATTTAGGTAGACCAATTATTGTTAAAACGACTACTACATTTTACTAAATGTCCAATCTTTTTATTTTGTTTTCTGCTTCCTTTTAAGGTCAATTTTGTGAAAGTTTCTTATTGTTTTATTACATCTTCTCTTTTAGGTAGAGGGATTTTTAAGGCGATGCAGAAACAGATTCAGTCTGCTGGAAAACGGGGATTTTTCTCTAAAAGATCCGTGGGCCCACAAGTCCGAGAAAAATTCACATTTGAGGACATGTTGTGTTTCCAAAAGGTAAGAATAAGCTGTTTAAATTAAATTCGGTAATATGTTTTGGAAAATAATGATGAATCGAAGATTATATTTTGAATTTGACAGGATCCTATCCCGACTTCACTACTGAAGATAAACGGTGACCTAGTTAGTCGGGCAGTGAAATTATTCGATTCTGAAGCACATGGGAGTTGATTTCTCTGATCGAGTGACTCCAACAAGCTTAGATGAATGTATAGAGCATGTTGGGAAACTATATAAGCAGGTTCTGAAGCGTTCGGAGCTTCGAGATGAACTTTTTGCACAAATTTCAAAGCAGACGAGGAATAATCATGATAGGTACTAGTATTCTTATTGCACATATCAAGGGGGCAAGAGCTACCTCACCTTCTTGATGTTATTTTTCTTTATTATTCACTCGATGTATTTATGTGCGTCTTGCATGCCACATTGCCACCTAGCAAGGATTTTTGCGGATTTTTAACGGAGTATGTTCATAATGTAGCACATGGTGTCACTACTGATTCTGAGGTGCAAGTCCTTGCATTGAACACACTGAATGCTTTGAAGCTACAATACCTGGACGGTGGAGATTGAAGCTCTTTTGACTGGGAAAAAACTTACAACCATAGTGTTTTTCTTGGATGAAACTTTTGAAGAAATCGCCTACGACATGGCGACAACTGTAGCTGATGCAGTTGAGGTACTGCTCCACTTTTCTATACTAATTTATTATTCCCTCCGTCCCAGTATAAAAGTAGTGATCGACTTTTTGCGCATATTAAGAAAGATGATAAAATGACAAAATTGTCCATATTTAAATTCTCATTTAATTAGATAGTTTTTTATTATGATGCTCCATAAATATGCATAGAGAATAGAAATATAACAATTAATAATAAGGGTGTTATAGGCAAATTATTGTAAAAAAATAAATAATTTAAGGTAGGTAGACATTTAACTTGGGACCTAAAATAGTTATAAAACTTTTATGTTGGGACGGATGAAGTACTTTATACCTATACCTATATAGTATGGATTTGTTTAAGCTACAATCAGAACCTGATTATATAGTGACCTATTTGAGATTTGCAAACGTAATATTTTTTGGTACTGAATATTAATGGTAGAGCAAGTAAATAATGTACGGGACCTCTTTTTGAGACTGCTCAACTAGTTGTATGGAGTCCATGTATTTATTGACAATGCATTATCATATAGAAAAAAGAATCTTTATCTTGCTTCTTATGCACAGTTATGCACAAATAAAAGGTTCTTGGGAAAGTTCGGCCTCAGGTGCCTCGGCCTCAGGCGGCCTCAGGTGTCTCGGCCTCAGGTGCCTCGTCCTCAGCTGCTTCGGTCTCAGCTGTCTCGACCTCGGCCGTCTTCGCGGCCGTCTTCGCGGCCTTCTTCTTCGCCTTCTTCTTTGCATTCTTCTTTGCATTCTTCGCCTTCTTTGCTGCCTTCTTAGCCTCCTCAGTCTCCACCACCACTGGTGGCGGTGGTGGCGGCGGCTCCACCACTGGTGGCGGCGCAAACTAGTAAAAAAATAAATATTAAAAATCTGGTATACAAATATATAATAAAAAAATTGTTGTACTGATTAAAATTAAAAAGAATTGCTTACAAGCATTCTGCATAGGTATTCGTGACTCGTGAAATCCCTGCCTTGGATTTGACTTCCGCAATGAGGGCACAGCCTCAAGGCCCCCAATACACTAAGTCCTTTACTGATACAATTCCTCGGCATAACTTATGACAGAATAACATTAGACATTAGTATAAAATGATAATACAAGATAATTTTCCTGTTAGAGATGTGTTTCATTGTTTTTGTCTACAGTTCGGGGAATATTATTGTCCTTTCCTTGGTTTGCTTTCATGAGATTTGGTAGCTTCGTTTTGGGGAACAATTTTTGTTGAGGAGTGAAACTTGGGACAGAGGCAGTAGTTAACATGATGGGTTTCTTGGAAAAAAAAGCAATTATATATATATATATATATATATATATATATGTAGCTGTGGGACAGCTTAATTTAACCCTAGCAAGTTCTAAGATATGTGTTTGGGCCATGGCGGTTTGCAAAGTGCAAACCCTAGAGATATCATGGATCTAGATGTGGATATTTCCAGCTATTTATTTCCAATCGTCTACTGTGACCTTTTGAGTCCCCAAGTACGGTTGTGCATTTGAGGTGGTTTGTCCACAAACAAGGTGAAGCAAGTATTGCACTCCTTTTCCCACATCATATACCATCAGTCCCATCCCACTTCCAACCCAACTCCCTAACTGGCTTCCCACAAGAAAACCAACCCACCTAAGTAAACTGTGGGCCAGTTATATTCAAGGGACTAATAAGAAACCCATTAATGGTCTCTTCCCTTTGTGGTCTAGGTTACATTATCAGTCTCTTTTCGACATGTAATTTGCCTGATATTTACGGAACTTTTTTAATAAAAAGTTCTTATTTTTCTTTACCTCATAACGCATGTTAGTAATATATTACTTTTGTTCGAGTACAGTGGAATGATTTCATGTTTTGCTATTTGGAAGAACTTCTTTACCTAATCCACGAATTAGATGCTTATAAAGCAGATACATATAAAATCATATACAGATCATATATAACTAGCAGAATATATATATATATATATATATATATATATATATATATATTCAAGGAAAATTGAAAACTTTGTGTAATACAATAATTATCTTCTCTCAATTTTGTCTTACATATTTTGTGCACTACCTTTCATATTTGAGTATTACCTTTTTACCAAATGATGCATATAATTTGTTTGTGTTCTTTCATGAATGATATATTTATTATATTTTTGTTTAGGCCTAGTGAAATCCAAAGCCTGATTGAGCTTCAATTGTGGGGGATGCAATTGATTACATCAAAGAACTTCAAAGAATAGTTAATGAGTTTCAGGTTCCTGTTGTGCAGAAAAAAAGGAATAACAAAGAGAGGTATATATATATATATATAGATAATTCTATGAGATGACATTTTTACCAAATGATGCATATAATTTGTTTGTGTTCTTTCATGAATGTTATATTTATTATATTTTTGTTTATACTGAGTGAAATCCAAAGCCTGATTGAGCTTCAATTGTGGGGATGCAATTGATTACATCAAAGAACTTCAAAGAATAGTTAATGAGTTTCAGGTTCTAAGATATGTGTTTGGGCCATGGCGGTTTGCAAAGTGCAAACCCTAGAGATATCATGGATCTAGATGTGGATATTTCCAGCTATTTCTTTCCAATCGTCTACTGTGACCACGATTGTGCATTTGAGGTGGTTTGTCCACAAACAAGGTGAAGCAAGTATTGCACTCCTTTTCCCACATCATATACCATCAGTCCCATCCCACTTCCAACCCAACTCCCTAACTGGCTTCCCACGAGAAAACCAACCCACCTAAGTAAACTGTGGGCCAGTTATATTTAAGGGACTGAGAATGTGCAAATAAAGTCAGTACTGGACACATGGTTAAGAAACCCATTGATGGTCTCTTTTCTTTGTGGTCTAGATTACATTATCAGTCTCTTTTCGGCATGTAATTTGCCTGATATTTACGGAACTTTTTTTATACAAAGTTCTTATTTTTCTTTACCTCATAACGCATGTTAGTAATATATTACTTCTGTTCAAGTACAGTGGAATGATTTCATGTTTTGCTATTTGGAAGAACTTCTTTACCTAATCCACGAATTAGATGCTTATAGAGCTGATACATATAAAATCATATACAGATCATATAGAACTAGCAGAACATATATATATGCACATTTAAGGAAAATTGAAAACTTTGTGTAATACAATAATTATCTTCTCTCAATTTTGTCTTACATATTTTGTGTACTACCTTTCATATTTGAGATGACATTTTTACCAAATGATGCATATAATTTGTTTGTGTTCTTTCATGAATGATATATGTATTATATTTTTGTTTAGGCCGAGTGAAATCCAAAGCCTTAGTGAGCTTCAATTGTGGGGGATGCAATTGATTACATCAAAGTACTTCAAAGAATAGTTAATGAGTTTCAGGTTCCTGTTGTGGAGAAAAAAAAGAATAACAAACAGAGATATATATATATATATATATATAGAGAGAGAGAGAGAGAGAGAGAGAGAGAGTTGATTCTAGGTTACAGTGAAATGAATCTGAGATATGAGATGACGTTTTTACCAAATGATGCATATAATTTGTTTGTGTTCTTTCATAAATGATATATTTATTATATTTTTGTTTATGCTGAGTGAAATCCAAAGCCTGATTGAGCTTCAATTGTGCGGGATGCAATTGATTACATCAAAGAACTTCAAAGAATATAATTGATTACATCAAAGAACTTCAAAGAATAGTTATATATATATATATATATCTAGTGAGAGAGCGTACCTGATTCTAGGTTAACAGTGATATGGATCTGGTGAAATGAATGTGAGATATGAGATGACGTTTTAACCAAATATATATATAATTTTTATATATTCTTTAGTAGGATCTGAAGTAGAATCTGAGATATGAGATGACGTTTATTTTAGTTATATATATATATATATATATATATATATATATATATATGTATATATATATATATACGGGGAGGATCTAAACGGACCAAATAAGCGGACCAAATAAGCGGACTATATATATATATATATATATATATATATATATATATATATATATATATATATATATAGTGTAAGAGAGCGTACCTGATTCTAGGTTAACAGTGATATGGATCTGGTGAAATGAATCTGAGATATAAGATGACGTTTTTACCAAATATATATATAATTTTTAAATATTCTGAAGTAGAATCTGAGATATGAAGTAGTACCTGATTCTAGGTTAACAGTGATATGGATCTGGTGAAATGAATCTGAGATATGAGATGACGTTTTTACCAAATGATGCATATAATTTGTTTGTGTGTTCTTTCATAAATGATATATTTATTATATTTTTTGTTTATGCTGAGTGAAATCCAAAGCCTGATTGAGCTTCAATTGTGCGGGATGCAATTGATAACATCAAAGAAGAATAGATATATATATATATATATATATATATATATATATATATATATATATATATATATATATTAGAGTGAGAGAGCGTACCTGATTCTAGGTTAACAGAGATATGGATCTGGTGATATTGAGGAGATGAGTTATGGGACTGTAAGAGGGAGAGCTTTTATAACCGAGGGAGGCCTTGTTAACATAACAAGATGAGTTGTGCAATAAAAGATAAATAACATAAAATAAAATTAATAAAAGATGATTAATAAAAACATTAATAAAATTAAAATTAAACATTAATAAGATTAATAAAATTAAATATTAATAAAAGTGACTAGTTTTAAAATTAAAATTTTTTTGGTAAAAAGAAATTGAAAATTGGGTCAATTGGGTCAATTAACCGAGTTTGGATCGGTGGTGTTCAATGGGATCAAAAATGGTTAATTGTGCCCAATCGGATTGAAAGGCGGACCAGTTTCGATTTTCAATCTGGTCCGATTTTTAAAACATTGATTTTAGTCGATATAATCGTGCATTTTTTTAATTTCACTTTATTTTTTTATATATCTAATTTTTAATAAATAATCTCGCCTTTTAGTTTAAAAATATTTCGAATTAACTTTCAAAAATTATTAATGATATCATTTGGATCAAAGGTAGTTTCCATAAATTACAAAGCTTAAATATCATTACATCGTGTTTTAAAATTTCGACCGGACTAGCGGTTGAATCGGTAAAAATTGAAACCGATCCGTCTTTCGGTCAGGTTTGGACCAATGATTCGGTTTTGATCGAAACTTGAGTTTACCCTTGGACCACCGGTCTAATCGGTGATCCTACCTGTAAATCCGGTTAATTGATCCAGTTGACTCGGTTTTTAATTTATTTATTTTATAAAAAAAATTAAAATTAACTACTTTTATTAATGTTGTAACTCATCTTTGTTATATTTAGTTCATAAAAAATTAGACTTTTAAATTTTTTATTAATTATTAATAATATATATTTTTATATATTAATAATGTCATTGGATCAATAACCGGTCTGGTTCTAAGAACCTTGGTTACTCCATTAGGATTATTATAGACTTTCAAGAGAGAATTTGATATATTTTTAAATTTAAATTAATAAGATTCACTAAAAACTATAAAATAATAATACTATAATTATAACTACTTTTTACGTATTTTATCGTTTATATAATTATATTGATTAAAATTAGATAAGTTTATATCAATTTTGAGGCTAAAAATATTTTGAGTTGACTTCAATATATCAATAATAATTTTAAATTTTGGAACGATCAGACTATTTAACTTTCAATTTCAAAGATGTATGGGCTCCAGCCACTCCAAATTGATCGAACCACAACTGGTAATTGATATAAAATAATTTGTACAAATTCGGGTAGGATTCAAGTCCTGAAGTATTCAAAATAAAGTCGTTAAAAAATCACACAGGCCTGCCTGCCTAATAGTCATGACAAATGCTTTAAGTATTTGAAGTGACAGAGTTGAGGCCTTATATTCATTTCAATCCATGTTCCCATGTAAAATTGAAATATTAGTGTTGATTAGTAGTGATAATTGTGTGTGATTTATGATTTAGACCTTGCAATTGAGTAAATGGTTAAGGCATTTCTTCAAACTGGGGGTTGTACAATTGTGGAAATTAGCAAGAGTCCCTACACTATATTTCAGCCAAATTAGAATTAAATATATTGTAAAAGTATTACCAATTAGATTTATCCACCTAACTCGCAATAAAAAAGTCTACTAAAAAAATCAACACATAAAATCGCAATATATATATATATATATATATATCATTTTCCAATTAGCAATGTCTAGTGACTTTTGCATTTCCAGCAATAAGTGAGAAGATTATTGTGAAAAATTGAAAAGATAAGGAAATCCAATTTGACATTCATTCATTAAATTGGATTCAACAATAGTGAAGAAAATATACACATCGTTACGTATAACAATAACTTTTTCAATTTCTAATCCGAATATAGCCTACACCCCCTTCTTTTGTCCTCCCCTAACTGGACCAAAATTTAGTATCCGTGTCAATTAAAATTGGAATTATAGCAATTCATTATATTTTCCTGCCTCTATCGGGCATTCTCATTGTTAAAGGGGCGATTCATTTTGGCCTGGTGCACTCGGATCCGCTGTACCAGTTTGTTCTTCTTGTGCAGTTTGCACTTCCACCTGCAATGAACATAGGTATAATACGGAGGACTATATATATCTTGTTTAGGCAACTGTGTGTTTGTATCTATATAATGAGGTTAGAATCCTAACTTTCACTTTAAAAATAAAAATGAAATAAAATCAATAAGACTCGACTAATTACAGCAAAAGTTTTTGAATAAATCAATGACTATTTTACTAACATGAATCAATTTATTTTGTTGTTGATATGGCAGGTACAATTACCCAATTGTTTGGAGCCGGGCAGAGTGAATGTTCTGTTATATTGCTCTGGACATATTTAGTGGCTTCAGTTTCACTGACTCTATGGTTAACTCTCTTCATGCGGCTAGTAGCTTGATTTGTACCCTTGTAGCACAATAGTGTGGGTATAATTTCAATAATAAATTTATTTCCGTTTCAATAATAAATTTCTTTCCGTTGGGTATTATTTTGTTTTACCGTTTGGGATTAATATTACCGTTCAGCAGTAATAGCAGGAGCTTTCCGTTACTTTCTTATTCCTATAAAAGCAGACTTTGATCAGCTTGTTTGAAAAAGAGATTGGAAGCTCAGAAAGGAACATATACATATATATCTATAGATACAAATTGTCAAATCATATCTTTTGAATAGTCACTATCATCCTATAAAGTTGTTGCTCATATATATATATATATCTATATATATATATATATATATATATTCTCATGTTCCGTCTTTTGTTACACACACACACACACATATATATATATATATATATATTCAGTATATTTGTTTTAATATAAATATAGCAAATATATGTGTGGTATAATTTTTTGAGTTTGAGTAAAGGAAAATTAGGAGTTGTTTCTGAATTATTCAACCATTTCAAATGCTGATTAGTTGGGTAAAGAGCCGTTGAATTCTGTAGTAGGATTTCGTCAGTGACCTTAGCACCGAGAAAAGTTCTCCGAAGGGCGAAATTTCTACTTAAGGATAGTGAAATGCACGCCTCTGCTCAACATAATTCGCTCTAAATCGATAAGTCAAATTTCTGCCCTTCTTTTAATTTGATAGTTGAATCCTATATTTTGTTCATATTTTTCCAACAATCTTAAGTAGAAATCTATGGATTCTGCTATGCTTATCGCCACTAAATATGTCCCTGATTTGGCCAAAGTTAGCCTTTTAATGGAACAAATTTTAAACGTTGGCAAACCAAATTACTTTTGATTATGGACATTGCTAAAGTTGATTATGTCTTAACCAAATCAAAACCAGTTAAACCCCCTTCTGATGCTACCGATGAACAAAAGAAAGAATATGAATCTTCTGTTAGCACTTGGTCTTCTGCTGATAAAATTTGCAAGGCTATCATTCTCAACTCTTTGTCGAATGAACTTTTTGATATCTATTTTCTATATAAACATGCTGCTGAAATTTGGGATGCTTTAGTCTTGAAATACGTTGTGGAAGATGCTGGGGTTAAAAAGTATGCAATTGAAATTTTTTTTAATTTTTATATGACCGATGAAAAAGATGTCTCTTCTCAAATTCACACCTTTCATCTTGTTGTAGTCGAACTTAATAATGAAGGCATGAACTTACCCGCTCCTTTTATTGTTGGCTCCCTTATAGAGAAATTGCCTAATTCTTGGAAAGATTGCAAGAATATTATGAAATATAAAAGGAAAGACATGACCTTAGAGGAGTTAATTGTTCATATTCGTATTGGGGAAATTTAGATAAAACTGTCAAAGCCAAAGAGATGTCTTCCAAAGCAAATTTGGTTGATGATCGCAAACCTCGTCACCCGTTCAGCAAACATCCTAAACATGGGCATAAGTATAACCCCGGTCCGAAGGCAAAACCGAATCAGTTCAAACCCAAAACCTCAAAAACTAAAGGTGATTGTTTCGTGTGTGGAAGGCTAGGTCATTATGCTGCTCAATGCAAGTTCAAAAAGGGAAACAACCAGTCTGTTCCTCCTAGAGCTAACTTAGCTGAGACAGACAATACTATTGTGGCGGTTGTCTCCGAGGTGAACATGGTGACTGACAAAGAGGCATGGGTAGTGGATTCTGGTGCTACCAAACACATTTGTGCGAATCGTGGTGCATTCATCTCTTAAACTCCCCTTGAGGGAAAAGATGAACATGTATACATGGGCGATTCGAGGTTTGCACCAGTGTTGGGTAAAGGGAAAGTAAATTTAAAATTGACTTTTGGGAAGATCCTTTCTCTTACCGACGTGCTTCATATTCCTGAGATTCGCTACATTCTCGTATCTATTGGGATACTTGGAAAAGTTGGGGTTAAGGTTATGTCTGAATCTGATAAGGTAGTATTAACCAAAAACGGGGTGCTTGTGGGAAAAGGATATCTTAATGCTGGATTATTTCATTTGAGTGTACTTGAACTCATGAATAATAATGCTAGTACTTCTTTTGCTTACTTGGTTGAGTGTGATGATATTTGGTGAAACAACCCGGGTCAAATCCCGAGTTTGGAATAAATCTTGGGTCAAATCCCAAGTCCGAATCGAATCAAATCCATCAAAATAAGGTCTCAAACTACTGGCCCAATAGTATCTTCTTGGGTCATCTTAGCCCACCACAGGCTCCCAAAAGGTCACGACTTGAAGGTACTATTGGTAGTAACTAATTTTCTTATATGCAGATAAATTTTTTCTCCTATCTTTCGATGTGGGACTGGGGTGCTACAAACTCCCCCACTTAAATTTCTGACGTCCCCGTCAGAATCGATCACACACACGGCCCAAAGATCTTTGCCTCTCTAGCCATTGTGGGATAATACCGGCTGACTTCATGTCCCCACCTCCGGACCTCCATCTCTCCATTGTGGGATAATACCACCGGCCTTCGTGTCCCTACCTCCGGCAACCCAATCGGATGACCCGACCTGAGCTTTCGAGAGTCGGCTCTGATACCATATGAAACAACCCGGGTCAAATTCCGAGTCCGGAACAAATCTCGGGTCAAATTTCAAGTCCGAATCGAATCAAATCTATCAAAATAAGGCCTCAAACTACTGACCCAATAGTATCTTCTTGGGTCATCTTAGCCCACCACAGGCTCCCAAAAGGTCATGACTTGAAGGTATTATTGGTAGTAACTTATTTCCTTATATGCAGACAAATTTTTTTCCTATCTTTCGGTGTAGGACTGGAGTGTTACATTTGGCATGCTAGATTAGACCATGTGAATTATTCTTATATAAAAATAATGAAAAGTTTGGAAATTTTAAAAGATGTTAAAATTTCAAATACTAATAAATGTCAAGTGTGTATAGAAGCCAAAACTGCTAAAAAGACATGTAAACCAGTACTAGTTAGAGAATCTGAACCTCTCAGTTTAATTCATTCAGACTTAGGTGATATGTCTAGAAATACTTCTAGAGGTGGGAAAAATTATTATGTTACCTTTATAGATGATTATTCTAGATATACTAAAGTTTACCTTCTTAGAAATAAAAATGAAACTGAAGATAAATTTCTAATTTATAAGGCCAAAGTTGAAAATAAATTAGAAAAGAATATTAAAAGACTCAGGTCCGATAGAGGTGGAGAATATGACTCTGGACTCCTTAGTAAATATTGTGAAGAACAAGGAATTATACATGAGGTATCACCTCCCTATTCTCCAGAATCTAATGGGGTTGCTGAAAGAAAGAATAGAACACTAAAAGAAATGATGAATGCTATGTTAGTAAGTTATGGGGTTCCACCGAATTTGTGGGGGGAAGCTTTTCTTTCTGCTTGTCACTTGCAAAATAGAATCATTTATAAGAAAATTGGAAAAACACCTTATGAGCTTTGGGAAAATTATTTACCTAACTTGAAATACCTTAAAGTGTGGGAGTGTCTTACTAAGGTAATGTTGCCTGACCCTAAAAAAAGAAAAATTGGTTCTAAAACTGCTGATTGTTTGTTTATTGGTTATGCTGAACATAGTGCTGCTTATAGATTTCTTGTTTTGAAAAGTGATGTATTAGATCATAATACAATCATTGAGTCAAAAAATGCTGATTTCTTTGAAAATATTTTTCCTTTGAAAACTTGCACTGCTGAATAGAAACTTACAAAGTATCTAAATACTCACAAAATACATTCAATAATCTAGAGAGAGAAAGAGAGAAAACTTATGAATTCTAGTGTGATTTTCAATTCTAACTTAACCCTCTATTTATAGGAAAATGTTAGCACGCCGAAGCAGACTTAACCTGCAACCTGATGGCTTTACCTGCTACTATTCCCACCCACCACATTTGAATAAAAATCTCAGCACATTTCTTCACCAACCAAGAGTGGGGCCCACCAATTCTAGAATTTTCTACCAAAATGATAAACTCCAAAAATTCAACAATTTCTGAACCAATCATCTTGTAAAATTCATAACAAATCATTCGTTCATTTTTAACGGTTCAAAATTTGTGGACATATACTCAACTTATATATGTATAACATATCCAAAAATTACCACGATCCAACGGTCGGATTAAAATTTATAACCCCCGCAAAATAACTCAAAAACCATAATTTGATTTTTAATACATCCATTCCGACAAAAATACTGATAAAACACCTCAGCATTAACTCCTTCATTTTTAACCACAAAAATATATCCCTCATTTATATCCACAAAAATAAATATTTCCTTATCATATGAATCAATAATTAATTATTCACAAATAATATTACAGAATCACATTTATGACAACCAGGCCGTTCCCAGGAAAGAGGGGGCTTTCCAATAAAGATTTCTCCTTACTGGCGCCAATTAGATGACCAAACCTCTCCTTAGACAGAACTTTCTAAACATTGCCATTAATGATATCTAATAATATTATTCAAATAATATGAATTATTGATATGATAATGAAAAATACTGTGCAGTGACAATTATTGAAACAACAATAATATAAAATATCAACGCAGCAATTATTGAATCAATAAAATAAAATATTGAACAGTAATTACTGTAACAATTATTGAGTAGTGTCTTCCTTCGTAAGAATCAATAATTCAAAAATACTGTACAAAACCGTGTGCTACTGTGCAACTACGCGTATCACTGTATTTTAATCACCGGGTATTCCAACAGTGTTAACGGTAACAACTACGCCGTTAATTATAAAAACTCAAATTTTGTCGTTATTTTCATCCGACAGTTATTCTGTTATGGGGCCCACAAATAGTTGCGCCGTCGTACGAATATTCCCCGACAAAAAGAATATTTCACGACCAAACGAATATTCCCCGACAACAATGATTATTTTATAACCACTTGTTTATTTTGTAAAAATTTTTACATTTCACCCATAACTTTAAACTATTATCAATTTAACCATTTACCGAATAGTAATTATAAGAAAAATTGAATACTTTTATTTCATAAAATTCGGGGTCTTACAATCTCTCCTCCTTGTGAAATTTCGTCCCCGAAATTTACGTACCTGGTATTTCAAAGACTTGAGAATACCTTGCTTTCTTTTCAGATTCCATCTTCCCTGTCATCATGATTTCTCCATTGCTCATCTCCTGTATTTCAGATATCTTTCTAGAATACAGCTTCAAAACAAGGGTTAATTAAACAAATTAACGTATCGCATAATATCCGTATATTATGACCGACCAACAAATAAGCTTAGGTAGGACACACTAGCGAATGATTTACTCGTCTCTCCCCTCCTAGTTCTATTCCCCGATCTCCGCCAGAGACCATATCCCTAAGCTCTGATACCAACTGTGACAACCCCAAAATAGGTCCATTTCATCCAACCCATTCTGAGTAGCCAAATACATGGTACAGAAAATAACTACAACTTTATTACAACAATTGTTGTGCAAAATACGACAACACATATGCTATGAGTTTGGATACAAATATATACCAAATATGACTCATGTTCCAACCGTGGACAGTACCTCACAATGATACATTACATAAAGGTATAGTCAAAAACTGTTTTAGAAATTAGAATATTTGGGAAGTGCTCAAGGAAACCTTCGTACATGGGAGGCCATGCTTCTAGGTTATGATAGATATCATATTGCCACAGAATTATCCTTGGTTGACCCAATAGACCCCAAAGAAAAACGAGAAGATTACTATCATATTCTTCCCAATGGTGAGTCTTCTCTTGACATATCATTATCTCCACTGTCTCTAATCGAGAATTATACTTCAAACAAACACCCAGATTATATAGGAAGTGCTCGTAAATATACTCAGCAAGTGGATGAGCACAACTCTGTCTTATGATGATACGAGATTGTATGTCATTAGACATTTTATATAATAGTGACAAAACACCATTCCAACGTAGGGTACACCTTACCTATTGGATTCACCAAATAAAACTACTAAATGAACTTTTTTATACTGCTTCGGAAGAACCTCCACAACTAGAGACCACCGTTCTATTTCTCCGTTACCCTCGCTCGACCCAGCTACACTCTTATTACCTGAAAAGGAATTGTGAAGCAAAAGGGTGAGCACAACTAGCCCAGTAAAGAATATCATGACTAAAGATAATTAAATTATCAATAGCCTTCATCAGTAATAAATCAGAGATTTAGAACATATGGTAGATGATAAAAATTTCAACCATAGTTGTAGCGAAACGAGCAATCCATTAGAAGAGTCAAATAGACTATAAAGTCTATTATCTTCTCCATGTTAAAAATTTACCAACAATGTTTTATCCCTGTAACATCAATCAACAATTCTGGTCCACAATCATATGAATAACTCATAATCATAATTGTAGTTCTAAATTCCTCTTCTCGTCCAGGACGAAGATAATTTTCATCACCTATCTTTACCTGAAACATCAAAGATTATGGTTATACCAAATCACATTTTCTGTTCATAATCATACTAATAACTTCATCTTTGCACCACGGCCAAAGATATTCATTTATATCACCAGTTGGTCATGTTCATCTCAACCTGTTCATCTTTGCACTACTGGCCAAAGATATTCAACAACATGTCATCTTTGCACTACGGGCCAAAGATATTCATCAACAATTCATTTTTGCACTACAGGCCAAAGATATTCATCAATAATTCATATTTACACTACGGGCTAAAGATATTCATCAACAGTTCATATTTGCACTACAGGCCAAATATATTCATATCTCAAAGAAACATATAATTATTTCAGAATTTATATAACCAATAATTAGAACCCTGTTGATCATTTCACCTTTGCACTTGAGCTAAAGATATTCAATTATAAATTCAATGGTCATGATCATACCAGCCAACAATTCAACTTTGCACTACTGGCCAAAGAGAACCCATAGTCATGATCATACCAAAAATCTACCCATCTTTACACTCAAGTCAAAGAGAAATATCATCATTAGGATTATAAAAATGTTATATATGATAATAAAAACAATATAATCAATATATAGTTTTAATATCAAGAGTAATATTTATAAATCAACTATAATTTGATTAGAAAAAGAAACTAATTTTGTCATGAATAGTAACTCATGAATAGTAACCCATGAATAGTAACTTCGTGAATAGTAACTCATGAATAGTAACTCGTGAATAGTAACTCATGAATAGTAAACTCGACACAAAAAGGTAGAAATTCCACAATAAAATTCATACCAATATTTCGATATAATGATATTGAAAGAATAACATTTCTTAAATTATAAACAATTTATTTTAATTGTTTACACTTTACTAAATAATGCATTTAATCATCTTAAAATGTCAAACTCATAAGATTTCATCACCAATAACCAAAACCCTCATAAAAAATCTACATATACCTCATATATGATTCTCAAGCCATAAAATCATATTTTTCAATTTTTTTCCTTCACATAACATATTTAATTCATTTATTCATAACTAGTCTATTTTCATGAAAAATACCAAATCAGTTCCAAAAATATTTCTTTTCTGAGATTTAGGATAATATAGTCTCATATTGAACATATATTTTTCTCAGAATTTTTAAAATTCATTTACTATTTTTCATATGGCCAAAACAGCCGAATATTTAGATATTTATCAAAAATTGTACTTTTATCTAAAAATTCTAAAATTCATAGAGTATACTCCTATCATATACATGTACTCCCAATAAAAATTTCATCAATTTTGGAGTTAACCACAAGGAGTTATAAGCGGTTATTTTTAAAATAGTCTTTTCTCATAAAATTCATAACTCTCAATCTATACATCCAAAAATCACCATTTTTGGACACAATCAAGAAAACTCGTCAAAATATCATTTCAAATTTTTCCAGAATTTTTGAAGGTCAGAAAAATTACGAAACTGAAAAATATAACAACCCTTAAAATCCCTTACTATCCCTTACCTCAAAAGAGCAGTACTTCTGATCGGTATAAGGCTGAAGAAAACTTGCACTGTTGAATAGAAACTCACAAAGTATCTAAATACTCACAAAATACACTCAATAATCTAGAGAGAGAATGAAGAGAAAACTTATGAATTCTAGTGTGATTTTCAATTCTAACTTAGCCCTCTATTTATAGGAAAATGTTAGCACGCCGAAGCAGACTTAACCTGCAACCTGATGGCTTTACCTGCTACTATTCCCACCCACCACATTTGAATAAAAATCTCAGCACATTTCTTCACCAACCAAGAGTGGGGCCCACCAATTCTAGAATTTTCTACCAAAATGATAAACCCCAAAAATTCAACAATTTCTGAACCAATCATCTTGTAAAATTCATAACAAATCATTCATTCATTTTTAACGGTTCAAAATTTATGGACATATACTCAACTTATTTATGTATAACATATCTAAAAATTACCACGATCCAACGGTCGGATTAAAATTTATAACCCCTGCAAAATAACTCAAAAACCATAATTTGATTTTTAATACATCTATTCCGACAAAAATACTGATAAAACACCTCAGCATTAACTCCTTCATTTTTAACCACAAAAATATATCCAACATTTATATCCACATAAAATAAATATTTCCTTATCATATGAATCAATAATTAATTATTCACAAATAATATTACAGAATCACATTTATGACAACCAGGCCGTTCCCAGGAAAGAGGGGGCTTTCCAATAAAGATTTCTCCTTACTGGCGCCAATTAGATGACCAAACCTCTCCTTAGACAGAACTTTCTAAACATTGCCATTAATGATATCTAATAATATTATTCAAATAATATGAATTATTGATATGATAATGAAAAATACTGTGCAGTGACAATTATTGAAATAACAATAATATAAAATATCAACGCAGCAATTATTGAATCAATAAAATAAAATATTGAACAGTAATTACTGTAACAATTATTGAGTAGTGTCTTCCTTCGTAAGAATCAATAATTCAAAAATACTGTGCAAAATCGTGTGCTACTGTGCAACCACGCGTATCACTGTATTTTAACCACCGGGTATTCCAACAGTGTTACCGGTAACAATTACGCCGTTAATTATAAAAACTCAAATTTTGTCGTTATCTTCATCCGACAGTTATTCTGTTATGGGCCCACAAATAGTTGCGCCGTCGTACGAATATTCTCCGACAAAAAGAATATTCCACGACCAAACAAATATTTCCCGACAACAATGATTATTTTATAACCACTTGCTTATTTTGTAAAAATTTTCACATTTCACCCATAACTTTAAACTATTATCAATTTAACCATTTACTGAATAGTAATTATAAGAAAAATTGAATACTTTTATTTCATAAAATTCGGGGTCTTACACCTACGATGTCTACCCAGTGATTTACCCACAACTCACAGGTCAAACCTAAATAAGTTTTCTACAAGAAAGAACTTAAGCTCTGATACCATCTCTGTAACACCCCCTTCCCGAAAAGGAAAGGAAGGTCACGTGCAAAGCACAACAAACCTCAAAATAAAAAAACAGAGCACTAATAACATCAAAATATTATTAGTGGTGATCCATTAATAGCGTACTAAATACAATTATCCAAATAGAGTCAAAATAATCAAAACTTAAAATTCAAAACAACCTAGATGGTCAAAGGCAACACTCTCATCACACTAGCCCTAAATCACCCCTGCAAATCTGTCGGAAGAAAAACACAGCATGAGTCAATTGCTCAGTACGGATATAAAGATACAAAAGATATACAACTGAAATATGAAATCAACAGATACAAAATATTGCCTCTAAAAAAAATAAAATCTCTGAAGATTTGAATCGAATATATTTAAACCAACAGAATTAACGAACCAAACAGAATAGTAAAGAAATAACGAACTGAAGTAACTAACCCAATAAATTGAACTGAACAGAAGCCAACAAAACAAATACAATAAAATAATAGGCTGAAACAAATGACTAGGGTTATTTCATACCGATTGAGCTCAGAAATATATCTTGCCACACAGGCAAGTCAAACTAATGCCACACAGGCAAACCAAAACAATGCCACACAGGCAACCAAAATAATGCCACACAAGCAAGCTAAAATAATGCCACATAGGCAACCAAAATAATGTCACACAGGTAAATCATACATTGGACCGCGAATTCAAATGTATGCAAATCGGATAGGTGTTGTAAGACCCCGAATTTTATGAAATAAAAGTATTCAATTTTTCTTATAATTACTATTCAGTAAATGGTTAAATTGATAAAAGTTTAAACTTATGAGTGAAATATGATTTTTTTTTCAAAATAAGCAAGTGGTTATAAAATAATCATTGTTGTCGGGGAATATTCGTTTGGTCGTGGAATATTCTTTCTGTCGAGGAATATTCGTACGACGGCACAGTTATTTGTGGGCCCCATAACAGAATAACTGTCGGATGAAGAAAACGACGAATTTGAGTTTTTACAAATAATGGCGTAGTTGTTACCGTTAACACTGTTGGAATACCCGGTGGTTAAAATACAGTAATACGCGTTATTGCACAGTAGCATACGGTATTGCATAGTATTTTTGAAATTATTGATTCTTACGTAAGAAGGCACTACTCAATAATTGTTACAGTAATTACTGTTCAATATTTTATTTTATTGATTCAATAATTACTACGTTGAAATTTTGTATTATTGTTGTTCAATAATTGTTGCTGCACAGTATTTCCCATTATCAGATCAATAATTCATATTATTTGAATAGTATTATTAGATAGCATTATTGGCAATGTCAAGAAAGTTCTGTCTAAGGAGAGGTTTGGTCATCTAATTGCGCGCCAGTAAGGAGAAATCCTTATTGGAAAGCCCCCTCTTTCCTGGGAACGGCCTGGTTGTCATAAATGTGATTCTGTAATATTATTTGTGAATAATTAATTATTGATTCATATGATAAGGAAATATTTATTTTATGTGGATATAAATGAGGGATATATTTTTGTGGTTAAAAATGAAGGAATTAATGCTGAGATTTTTATCAGTATTTTTGTCGGAATGGAGGTATTAAAAATTAGGGTTTTTGAGAAATATTGCGGGTGTTATAATTTTTAATCCGACCGTTGGATCGTGGTAATTTTTTGATATGTTATACATATATAAGTTGAGTATATGTCCACAAATTTTGAACCGTTAAAAATGAACGTATGATTTGTTATGAATTTTAAGAGGTGGCTGATTCGGAAATCAGGTTATAAATCATTTTTGGTGAAAAATTCTAGAATTGGTGGGCCCCACTTGTGATTGGTGAAGAAATGTGCTGAATTATATTTTAAATGTGGTGGGTGGGAATAGTAGCAGGTAAAGCCATCAGGTTGCAGGTCAAACCTACCAAAATTTTCCTATAAATAGAGGGCTAAGTTAGAATTGAAAAACACACCAGAAACATAAGCTTTCTCTTTTTCTCTCTCTATATTATGAAGCATATTTTGTGAGTTTTTAGATACTTGGTGAGTTGCTATTCATTAGTGCAAGTTTTCTTCAGCATCATATCCGATATCCAGTCAGAAGTACTGCTCTTTTGAGGTAAGGGATTGTAAGGGATAGTAAGGGATTGTAAGGGATTGTAAGGGATAGTAAGAGATATTATTTTCTTCTTAAATGATATTATTTTCTTCAATATCATTATGCTGAAATATTGATATGAGTTTTTATCAAATTTGGAACTTTTTGTGTCGGGGTTACTATTCATGAGTTACGAATATTACTCTTGAGATTAAAACTATATGTTGATCATATTATTTTTATCATCATATATAACATTTTTATAACCCTGATGTTGAAATTCTCTTTCACTGGAGTGTAAAGATGGGTAGATTATTGGTATGATCATGACTAGGGTTCTCTTTGGCCTGTAGTGCAAAGTTGAATTGTGACTGGTATGATCATGACCATTGAATTTATAATTGAATATCTTAAGCTTAAGTGCAAAGGTGAATTGATCAACATGGTTATAATTATTGTTTATATAAATTCTGAAATGATTATATATTTCTTTGAGATATGAATATATTTGGCTTGTAGTGCAAATATGAATTGTTGATGAATATCTTTGGCATGTAGTGCAAAGATGGCCTGTTGATGAATATCTTTGGCCTGTAGTGCAAAGATGAACTGTTGTTGAATATCTTTGGCCCGTAGTGCAAAGATGGTTTGTTGATGAATATCTTTGGCCCGTAGTGCAAAGATGGTTTTGTTAGTATGATTATAAACAGGAATTGTGATTTGGTATAACCATGATCTTTGATGTTTCAGGTAAAGGCAGGTGATGAAAATATTCTTCGTCCTGGGTGCGAAGAAAAATTTATAGTCACAATTATGATTATGAGTTATTCATATGATTGTGGAAAGGAACTGTTGAGTGATGTTACATGGATAAAATATTGTTGGTGGATTTTTAACATGGAGAAGATAATAGACTTTATAGTCTATTTGACTCTTCTAATGGATTGCTCGTTCCGCTGCAACTATGGTTGAAATTTTTATCATTTACCATATGTTCTAAATCTCTGATTTATTGTTGATGAAGGCTATTGATAATTGAATTATCTTTAGTCATGACATTCTTTACTGGGCTAGTTGTGCTCACCCTTTTGCTTCACAATTCCTTTTCAGGTAATAAGAGTGTAGCTGGGTCGGGCGAGGGTAACGGAGAAATAGAACGGTGGTCTCTAGCAGTGGAGGTTCTCCCTAAGCAGTATAGAAAAGTGTTGTATACATCATTTAGTAGTTATATTTGGTGAATCAAATAGGGTGAGGCGAACCCAACGTTGGAAGGGTATTTTGTCACTATCATACAAGATGTCTAATGACATACAACCTCGTGTCATCATAAGATAGGGTTGTGCTCATCCACTTGCTGAGTATCTTTACGAGCACTACCTATATAATCTTGGTGTTTGTTTGAAGTATAATTCTCAATTAGAGACAGTGGAGATAATGACACCATTGGGAAGAATATGATAGTAATCTTCTCGTTTTTCTTTGGGGTCTATTGGGTCAACCAAGGATAATTCTGTGGCCATATGATATCTATCATAACCTAGACGCGTGGCCTCCCATGTACGAAGGTTTCCTTGAGCACTTCCCAAAGATTCTAATTTCTAAAACAGTTTTTGACTATACCTTTATGTAAGGTGTTATTGTGAGGTGATGTCCACGGTTGGAACATGAGTCACATTTGGTATATATTTGTATCCAAACTCACAGCATATGTGTTGTTGTATTTTGCACGACAATTGTTGTAATAAAGTTGTAGTTATTTTCTGTACCATGCATTTGACGACTCAGAATGGGTTGGGTGGAATGAACCTATTTTTGGGTCGTTACATTTGGTATCAGAGCTTAGGGATATGATCTCTGGCGGAGATCGGGGAATATAACTAGGAGGGGAGAGATGAGTAAATCCTTCGCTAGTGTGTCATACCTAAGCTTATTTGTTGGTCAGCCATAATATCGAAATATTATGTGATATGTTAATTTGTTAAATTAACCCTTGTTTTGAAGCTGTATTTTAGAAAGATATCTGAAATACAGGAGATGAGCAATGGAGAAATCATGATGATAAGGAAGATGGAATCTGAAATGAAAGCAAGGTATTCTCAACTCTTTGAAATACCAGGTACGTAAATTTCGGGGACGAAATTTCATAAGGAGGGGAGATTGTAAGATCCCGAATTTTATGAAATAAAAGTATTCAATTTTTCTTATAATTACTATTCAGTAAATGGTTAAATTGATAAAAGTTTAAAGTTATGAGTGAAATATGATTTTTTTTTCAAAATAAGCAAGTGGTTATAAAATAATCATTGTTGTCGGGGAATATTCGTTTGGTCGTGGAATATTCTTTCTGTCGAGGAATATTCGTACGACGGCACAGCTATTTGTGGGCCCCATAACAGAATAACTGTCGGATGAAGAAAACGACAAATTTGAGTTTTTACAAATAATGGCGTAGTTATTACCGTTAACACTGTTGGAATACCCGGTGGTTAAAATACAGTAATACGCGTTATTGCACAGTAGCACACGGTATTGCATAGTATTTTTGAAATTATTGATTCTTACGTAAGAAGGCACTACTCAATAATTGTTACAGTAATTACTGTTCAATATTTTATTTTATTGATTCAATAATTACTACGTTGAAATTTTATATTATTGTTGTTCAATAATTGTTGCTGCACAGTATTTCCCATTATCAGATCAATAATTCATATTATTTGAATAGTATTATTAGATAGCATTATTGGCAATGTCAAGAAAGTTCTGTCTAAGGAGAGGTTTGGTCATCTAATTGCGCGCTAGTAAGGAGAAATCCTTATTGGAAAGCCCCCTCTTTCCTGGGAACGGCCTGGTTGTCATAAATGTGATTCTGTAATATTATTTGTGAATAATTAATTATTGATTCATATGATAAGGAAATATTTATTTTATGTGGATATAAATGAGGGATATATTTTTGTGGTTAAAAATGAAGGAATTAATGCTGAGATGTTTATCAGTATTTTTGTCGGAATGGAGGTATTAAAAATTAGGGTTTTTGAGAAATATTGCGGGTGCTATAATTTTTAATCCGACCGTTGGATCGTGGTAATTTTTGGATATGTTATACATATATAAGTTGAGTATATGTCCACAAATTTTGAACCGTTAAAAATGAACGTATGATTTGTTATGAATTTTAAGAGGTGGCTGATTCGGAAATCAGGTTATAAATCATTTTTGGTGGAAAATTCTAGAATTGGTGGGCTCCACTTGTGATTGGTGAAGAAATGTGCTGAATTATATTTTAAATGTGGTGGGTGGGAATAGTAGCAGGTAAAGCCATCAGGTTGCAGGTCAAACCTACCAAAATTTTCCTATAAATAGAGGGCTAAGTTAGAATTGAAAAACACACCAGAAACATAAGCTTTCTCTCTTTCTCTCTCTATATTATGAAGCATATTTTGTGAGTTTTTAGATACTTGGTGAGTTGCTATTCATTAGTGCAAGTTTTCTTCAGCATCATATCCGATATCCAGTCAGAAGTACTGCTCTTTTGAGGTAAGGGATTGTAAGGGATAGTAAGGGATTGTAAGGGATTGTAAGGGATAGTAAGAGATATTATTTTCTTCAATATCATTATGCTGAAATATTGATATGAGTTTTTATCAAATTTGGAACTTTTTGTGTCGGGGTTACTATTCATGAGTTACGAATATTACTCTTGAGATTAAAACTATATGTTGATCATATTATTTTTATCATCATATATAACATTTTTATAACCCTGATGTTGAAATTCTCTTTCACTGGAGTGTAAAGATGGGTAGATTATTGGTATGATCATGACTAGGGTTCTCTTTGGCCTGTAGTGCAAAGTTGAATTGTGACTGGTATGATCATGACCATTGAATTTATAATTGAATATCTTAAGCTTAAGTGCAAAGGTGAATTGATCAACATGGTTATAATTATTGTTTATATAAATTCTGAAATGATTATATATTTCTTTGAGATATGAATATATTTGGCTTGTAGTGCAAATATGAATTGTTGATGAATATCTTTGGCATGTAGTGCAAAGATGGCCTGTTGATGAATATCTTTGGCCTGTAGTGCAAAGATGAACTGTTGTTGAATATCTTTGGCCCGTAGTGCAAAGATGGTTTGTTGATGAATATCTTTGGCCCGTAGTGCAAAGATGGTTTTGTTAGTATGATTATAAACAGGAATTGTGATTTGGTATAACCATGATCTTTGATGTTTCAGGTAAAGGCAGGTGATGAAAATATTCTTCGTCCTGGGTGCGAAGAAAAATTTATAGTCACAATTATGATTATGAGTTATTCATATGATTGTGGAAAGGAACTGTTGAGTGATGTTACATGGATAAAATATTGTTGGTGGATTTTTAACATGGAGAAGATAATAGACTTTATAGTCTATTTGACTCTTCTAATGGATTGCTCGTTCCGCTGCAACTATGGTTGAAATTTTTATCATTTACCATATGTTCTAAATCTCTGATTTATTGTTGATGAAGGCTATTGATAATTGAATTATCTTTAGTCATGACATTCTTTACTGGGCTAGTTGTGCTCACCCTTTTGCTTCACAATTCCTTTTCAGGTAATAAGAGTGTAGCTGGGTCGGGCGAGGGTAACGGAGAAATAGAACGGTGGTCTCTAGCTGTGGAGGTTCTCCCTAAGCAGTATAGAAAAGTGTTGTATACATCA
This sequence comes from Panax notoginseng, assembly GCA_016801055.1. Classification (NCBI taxonomy): domain Eukaryota; kingdom Viridiplantae; phylum Streptophyta; class Magnoliopsida; order Apiales; family Araliaceae; genus Panax; species Panax notoginseng. The sequence goes on along the minus strand of CM029013.1, from coordinate 57,749,829 downwards.
TTTAGTAGTTATATTTGGTGAATCAAATAGGGTGAGGCGAACCCAACGTTGGAAGGGTATTTTGTCACTATCATACAAGATGTCTAATGACATACAACTTCGTGTCATCATAAGACATGGTTGTGCTCATCCACTTGCTGAGTATCTTTACGAGCACTACCTATATAATCTTGGTGTTTGTTTGAAGTATAATTCTCAATTAGAGACAGTGGAGATAATGATAAGTCAAGAGAAGACTCACCATTGGGAAGAATATGATAGTAATCTTCTCGTTTTTCTTTGGGGTCTATTGGGTCAACCAAGGATAATTCTGTGGCCATATGATATCTATCATAACCTAGACGCGTGGCCTCCCATGTACGAAGGTTTCCTTGAGCACTTCCCAAAGATTCTAATTTCTAAAACAGTTTTTGACTATACCTTTATGTAAGGTGTTATTGTGAGGTGATGTCCACGGTTGGAACATGAGTCACATTTGGTATATATTTGTATCCAAACTCACAGCATATGTGTTGTTGTATTTTGCACGACAATTGTTGTAATAAAGTTGTAGTTATTTTCTGTACCATGCATTTGACGACTCAGAATGGGTTGGGTGGAATGAACCTATTTTTGGGTCGTTACAGGTGTGTTTGACACAACATCACCAATCCGCATAACAGAAAACTAGGGTTAACCCATACGCCTCCCTCAACAAAACACCAAATGACCCACTTCCTCTGGAGCCCAAAACGGAGACGCCGTGGACTAATCACACCGCCACGAAAAGTGTCATGTCTCTCGTGCCAAGACGACATGCCTGTGGTACCCCCACAGGTGGTTATAGCTCAAGTATACCCTACGATATATTCTAACAAAAATATCATGTCACAACACATGCGACATAATACCAACAAAAGGGTTCTATATGTACGTGTTGAACCAAATCAAATTATAGTCACAATATCTCAAAAAGAAGGTAGCAACATGTACCGCTCTACAATTATCAAGAATAAATACTAAGCATGATAACCTAACTCAAAGAGTACAAATACGAGTCATATATATCAACTCCAAAATGAAACTATTATATGAATTTCACAAGAAACAATTATGTGAAATAATAACGAAATTTGAAACAAGAGACAAAACAAACAAATTAAATTTAACAAGAGTATCGCTGAAACAGTACGGAATCCGTACCTGATACTTCCAAACCATTTACAGCACACTCCACAAAATCTTACCCTCGAATGCCATCGATATCAAATACGAAACGTTATTCACAACCTAAACATATTCACCTCAAATTAAAAATAATCCAAACTAATAATTCCAAAATAATTCATAATATATTTAATATGCCTTTAATCATCACCTTTTATCAATATTAATACTCTAAAATTTATATTCCAAAAATAACTCTTTAAATTTCCTCCGTCCGATCTAATAAAAGTAATAATAATACAATTATAAGCTACTTACTAATTATAATTTATGTTAATATGAAATTAATTTCTCCAATTATATTAATTTTACAAAATAACTCGAATTAAATAATAATAATAATAAAAAATCTTTTAATCAACCTTTTCTTTTCTTTTCTTTTTACGAAATTTATATACTCGTGTATATAATAGATATATATACATTAAAAAAAATCTATTCATATTTCTATCACAGGCTTCACAACATCTTTGATCATGGCTACGAAATAATAATTTATATATTTATTTTCCATGGCCAAATGCTTATAAAAATATATATGCAATATAAAGAATCAACGCCTGCAGCAGTGCTGCAGGTCACCAACAAGATTCTATAATAACATAATATATATATATAAATAAAATCCTCAAGTAATGATGACTAACACAACATGCAGCTAAAGTTAATATATGTATATATTACCGTACTATATATATACACCTGCAATCCTTCATACTTACTAAGTGTACTGAACATCTATGAAATAAAACTATTATAAAAATACTGTAATCAAAGGACACTTGCCTGATAAAGCTTAAAGCTGATTCTCCTCTCTTTTTTCTTGCGCCGTCTCACGAGTCTCGCCCAATTCCCTTCCCACTTTCGTATGAGATGCAATGCGGTGTAATTAGGTTTTATTTAATATCTTATTATTTCTCCTAATGATAATAAGATTTTAATATTACCCACATAATTTAAACTAAATTAGTTTTTAAAGTCCAATCTTAAAATATTAATTTATTTACACTTATTAATACATTAGCCCATATAAATTAAATACGAGTTGATCCAAATAAAAACAAAGTCCTGTTAACATGTTTTAAAATTAAATATATATAATTTTTTTTTCGGGTATTACGGGAGTTGTGGATTAGGACAGGAGGCGGCAGAGAGATTATAAGGATTAGATGTAGAATGGGTTAGGATGGAGAGGTATAAGGTTTGGCAAGGTATAAGGTGGGAGAGAACGAGGAAGAAGCAAATGACTGAATAGGCTTGAGCCGCAAATGACTGAATAGGCTTGATCTGCGTGTTTTGTTTTAATGTTGTGATCGGTTAGATTTTTTCTAATTTTTTGACGGTCCAGATCTTATAATATAGCCTTGAGCGGAAAATGAAATTTTTTCAAATTCAGTTCTATTTTGATAGATTGATAGATTGATTTAACTCATAAGTCAATAAAGACAGCCCCAATTTTATGTTATTGAAAAGGTTATTTACACTATCTCCTTTTAATTTAGAAAAATGATAAAAGTCCAATTTTGGGTGTCTGAGTAATTGAGTAGGATGGATAATCAGTAGAGAAGTTGTGGATTTGTTTAGATGAGAAAATCATTTTCCCAAATTATTTAATTTACAAGGAAAGGAGAGAGAAAGAACGTGATTATCACCCACCTCCTCATTTTCACTGATTTCACCGCCGGTAGTTGGGCGGTGGAAACTCCATTTTCTATTAATTCACTCTGTTTATGCCCACAGAGCTAAGTTTGTTCATTTATAACTATTGCTAACATTGAATATATATTGTATACATAATAATTTTTCCGACAATGGCGACGGAGGTGCCCGATGGAACCCCTCCGACGATATTCTCGGCGAAAGAAACCTCGGTTATTCACTCTTTGGTGACAATGGTGTTGTGGCTTGGAGCGATCCACTTCACGTCTTTATTGTTTTGACTTCTTTCTTCTTCCTTCCTTTCTCCAAAGCATTACTGTTCGTTCCCTTTTTCTCTTTCCTATCTTTGCAAACAAACAGGTCTCTTTCGACATTTATTAAGTATTAATTTGGACTTTTTACAGTGTAATTGGATTGCTGCTGATACTTGCGATGATTCCGATTGACAGTAGGAGCAAATGGGGCCGTAAGCTAGCAAGGTCTTGAATTAATTGCAGCTCTAAAGCACTAATTTTTATTTCGATTTTCCTTGGTATAAGTGATGTAGTGATGATGCAATTAACTGATTTTCAGGTATATCTGCAAGCATGTTTGCGCTTATTTTCCGTTGACTCTACTTGTAGAAGATATTAAAGCCTTCGATCCTAATCAGGCTTATGGTAAGACTTTTTCTAATTTTTGTTTACAATTTATTTGTTTCATTTCTGAAATCGTCCAGAAGAATTATTAGTGTTGAAGCTGTTGTTGGTAACTGTTATTTGCTAGGATTTGGAAATTAGACTTGTAGCATCTTACTTCGATTTGAACATATAATCTCTTAACTTAAGTTGCTTTCAGAGACGGGTGATTTGGGAAATTATTCATATTTAATGGACCAGCTGCATCTAGTTAAGCAAGATGTATTCTGCCTTTTCCTTGCATAGTTGCAGGGTTACTTTAGATGGGCCTATATCATTCTTCGTATAAGAAACAATTGTTCTTCCGTTAGTTTTTAGTGTGTATACATTTAGTATATATGCGATCGAGTGGAAACTTAAGAGTGTCACGTACCACCTAGGAATTTTCTTGTTACTGGTATGCAGTTTCGGAATAGCTTCTACTGAGCTACTTAGCTTGATTATGCTAGTTTGTTTCTCTTTGTTCACTAGTAATGAAGTTTGTCTTGCTTTATGCAGTTTTTGGCTATGAGCCACATTCAGTTTTACCTATTGGCTGCGTTGCACTTGCTGACCTTACGGGTTTCATGCCTCTACCAAAAATCAAGGTCCTTGCAAGCTTGGCTGTAAGATTTGCTACCCTTGAACATTTGAAGAGCTATACTTGTCATTTTGATTGTCTTAATTTTTGTTAACATGTGCGGAAAAATTGGAAATTAGGTGTTTTACACTCCATTTCTAAGGCATATCTGGACTTGGTTGGGACTTTCACCAGTATCCAGGAAAAATTTCTATTCCTTCTTATCATCTGGTTATAGCTGCATTATAGTGCCAGGTGGGGTACAAGAGAGTCAAGAAGAGGATTTGTACGCATCGCTATGGAGAATGGATGCCCAATAGTGCCAGTTTTTTGTTTTGGCCAGGTACTGAGCATCTTTTTCCTTTTTCCCCCCTCTTTTAAACGTATTAAGGCATCTGTGAAGCCGGCTGAGTTTGGCATTCTCAGTGTCATTGTACCCATATATGTACCTGATGATCTTTCTTGAGCAATGCCGTGCTAGCATTTGTGCTCTATGGCTGCTTATTCCCAGCATTAACATTTCTATTGCATATTGTTCTTCTCATATCGAATTGCTAATGTAAGCTTGTTATATCCTATATAGTGTTCATCTTGTTATGAACTTGCTTCTTATATGTTTGTGGAATAATGTTATATTTTTTTTCAAATTGCTGCAGACTGATGTCTACAAATGGTGGAAGCCTGGTGGGGAATTGATCCGAAAATTTGCTAGAGCTATAAGGTTCACACCAATTGTCTTTTGGGGTATCTATGCGCATGTGTTACATATGTAGTTCGCATAATTGCTGGAGATTTCTTAATCTACTTGAACCTGGTTGAGGAATCTGCTTATTAATATGTTTAGGATAAATGTCAATAGATCCGTAATAGAATTCAAATAATATTTCTGTAATGGTCAAAAAATTCTCAGTCATACTCTGAAACTCTTTGATGTTAGTTAAATTGAGCTTGCTCGGTAGGCACCTTCTTCATGTATGTATGTTGAAGGAGTCATTACCATGATTTTCATCTAGATCATCATTTCTCTTGCCACGTAAAGAATTGCCACCACCCCTCTTTGCATGCGGGCTGCGGCTATAAGGGGGCTTTGTTATATACTCTCTGTTCCAAAATATAAAATCATTTGCCTTGTTGGTACATCGTTGTTGGGACACGTGTTACTTTTACCTTTTTAGTCTGTAGCCTGTAGGCACTGCTCAGTGACTTGTTCCTGTTTGTACTCTTATTTAATTGTCCTGTTTTTGCAGATCTCCTCTACCCTTCCGCAATCCAATGTATGTGGTGGTTGGTAAACCCATTGATTTCAAGAAAAATCCACAGCCCACTGAGGAAGAGGTATGCTCATTATGTCATGTATTTATGATATAATATGCTTCTCTCTCTGAATATTTATAGCAAATATGTCAAAAAGAGTCTATCATCTTAAGTACACTGAGGACATTAATGAGTGGTATGCCAATTTTAGTTGCAGAGGACCATGTCACCATGTGTATCTTTGGTGCAAATCAGTTGAGAGTATTTTAGTAAGAATAATCTGCAAGAGCTTTTCTTTTATTAGTTTGCCCTTCCAGAATCATGCAAACTTGGTTCTCAAATCCCCTCTCCTTTTGAGGCCTCCTTTTAGTGATAAAATTTAGAAAAAAGAGACCAGCAGTAGAAACTTGGTTGACGCTCTCTCGTGAATCCCTGAAATGATAACTATTTGTTAACCTACAAGAGACTTAGATGTGAAAACAAGAGAATAAAAGCAAACACATTAGTTCTGATCCTTGTATAATCTTCTGCCGCCCACTGGAAAAAGAACTTGAAAAATGTTGGGCACTTCTGACCCTGGGAACGCCTCCTCCTAACTACCTCAAATGCAGTAAATAGAAATAAAAAAAAATAGTAACGTATGACTACACTTTTATGTATTAAAAATTCCTACCATTCCTTTCACTCCAAGGGGTGACCCAAATCACACAATAGGGCACTGTTGCCCACTTTAAACTCACCCTTCCCCAAGCCTTAGCCCTCCTCCAAGCTGCCAAAAGTATTGAAACAGTCCCAGGTATCACCATTGCACCCCAAGAAGCATCAATGTATAAGAAGATGATCCGCCATTATCAGCCCTCTTGCACATTCACCAATCTGCGGACACCTCCCTCTGTGTTAGATTATCCCCTGTTGAGATAGTGCCTCCTCACGCTGTTGTCCAAGTAAAAGCAGCCATTAGAAGGTGCACCAGCCCTCCAAATCCCTATATAGGGAATGTTTAAACCCTGCTTTTAGAAGCTCTGCATAGTAATATCTATACGCCCCTTGGAACACCCGGTGTAAACAGAGTACAATTTCTCAGTAAATGCCTTTTGATATATCATTACTATGGATAGTTAAAATTTTCTTTAAACATCAAATACTAGAATAATGATTTGATTTACCTCAAAAGATGGGGGAAAAAAGATCACTTTTTTTAATTAAGGATTAAAATTTACAAGGCCCGACAGATACTCAACATCATTTTCTGTTCTTGAACTCCATGAAGGTTGCAGAAGTACAAAATCAATATGTTGAAGCGCTACGTGATCTCTTTGAAAGACATAAAGCAATGGCTGGCCATGCTGATCTTCAATTGAGAATTCTTTGATAAGAGCCTTGAATTCTTTTGGACTTGGTGTGTCATGCTTCATTGCTTCATATGTTTATGTTTCATTTGTTCCTCAGATGTTTGTGCTGAATAAATTATACATGAACATATTATTGCATAGAATAAATAGAATCAATTAATCATAATAATAAGTACTTACATGAATTGAGAGAAGACCTCTTGTGTGTATCACGCTTCCGCTGCGCTTAAGGGTAAATGCCTTCAATGGTCTCTCTCAATCTTATGATGGATGTGTAGGTGTGTATAAAGTTCTTGAGACGACAATTGTGACCAAACCCTAACTGTTTTATTTATATAATAGCTAAGGGTTAAAATCGTCCATCAAGATTATAAAATCCTAGGGCCCATTAAGCCAAATACTATTATGAATATTATTTATAAGTCACATAATTAATTACTAAATTCATAAATAAAGTGATTAAATTAATATAATATGTAAGTCTAATAATTACATAAATAGTAGAGGCCACATAAGGAATAAAATATTTCAACATTCTCCCACTTGGCCGAAATACTATTTATATACAAACATAACACTTACAATCATTAATTTGGCCAAGTATTAATTTAATATCTACATCTTGTTCAAATAAAAGTACCAATGCGAATTAATACAATCTTTGTGTCACTATTAACACAAGATTCCCATTAGTTACACAATTAATATTTTTTTATTAAAACAAAGATTAACATTAAGCATAACAAGTATGAATAGAGTTTACATAAGTGGTAATAGATTAAACTCATTCATATGGTCCAAAACATAACCGTACCGTTTGCTCACAAGTTCTCAAGTATGCACAATAAAGAGAATAACAAACCATAAACATAATGTGAAGTTCAAATCAACGAGCTCAAAATTGTTGTCTTACATCAAAATAACTTACTAATTAAGACTACCAGCTAAACCCATGCCGGTAACATGCTTTAAAAAGAGATTGGGTGGCAAGTCTTTCGTAAGTGGATCCGCTAATATATCATGCGTACTAATATATTTAATGACAACGTTTTGATCTTCAACTCTTTCTCTGACAAATAAGTACTTAGTGTCGAAGTATAGTTCATCACCACTCGAAATGGTGATGTTGGAAAAACTAACAGCAGAATCATTATCATAAAATACTTTCAATGGCCTTGAAATGGAATCTACAACCTTAAGTCCTGAAATAAGATTCCTTAATAATAAGGTATGACAAGTAGCATGATAACAAGTTACATATTCTGCTATCATCGTGGAAGTGGTAGTTAACTCCTACTTATGAGTTTTTCACGAAATAGGGCCTTCTGAAAGCATAAAGATGTACCCTGATGTAGATTTCTTTTCGCCTTTACACTTGGCAAAATCAAAATCAGAATAACCAACAATTACAAGGTTATCTGTTTTTTCTAAATGTAAGCATAATATCCTTAGTACCCTGTAAGTAGCGTAAAACCTTTTGGCTGCTTTCCAGTGATCTAAACCTAGATTTTACTGGTAACGTCCAAGCATACCAGTTACATACGCTATATCTGGACGTGTACGAACTTGAGCATAAATAAAACTCTCAACCACGGAAGTATAAGGAATAAGATTCATTTGATCACGTTCAAGTTGATTCTTAGGACATTGATATGAGCCAAATTTGTCACCCTTAACAACAGGGGCGACAATAGGGAGCAATTTTGCATTTTGTATTTATTAAGAACTGTCAATATAAGCTCTTTGGGACAATCCTAATATCCCACAAGACCTATTTCGATGAATTTCAATACCTATAACATAAGAGGCTTCACCGAGATCCTTCATATCAAAATTTCCAGAAAGGAAACGTTTGGTCTCATGCAACATGTCTAAGTTATTACTTGCAAGTAGTATATCATCAACATACAAAACAAGAATAACAAATTTACTCCCACTGACCTTCAAGTATATACATTGATCCACTATATTTTTTTAAAAATCAAAATTACTCATCACCTCATGAAACTTAAGATACCATTGTCAACAAGCCTGTTTTAACCCATATATGGACTTCTTAAGTCCACATACCATATGTTCATTGCCTTTTAACCAAAAAACTTTATGGTTGTGTCATATAGACATTCTCATTCAAGTTACCATTAAGGAATGCAGTTTTAACATCCATCTGATGTAACTCTAAATCATAATGGGCTACTAAAGTCATGACTATTCTAAATGAATCTTTCCTGGATACTGGAGAGAAAGTTTCATTATAATCCACAACTTCCTTTTGAGTGAAAACCCTTAGCAACTAATCGAGCTTTATTCCTTTCAACGTTCCCTTTAAGATCTAATTTGGTCTTATAGATCCACTTACAACCAACAGGTTTAAAATTTTTTGGTAATTCTTCAAGATCCCAAACGTTATTAAGCTCCATTGATTTCAACTCATCATTCATGGCTTCAAGCCATTGAGTTGATTGAGCACTTGTAACGGCCTCTTTATAGAAGATAGGATCACTAATCTTACTTGAATCATAGTCAATCTCATTAAGATAGGTTATAAAATCATCAAAATTAATAGGCTTTCTAGGTCTTTTGGACCTACGTAAAGGCTGCACAATTTTAGAAATATAATTTTCAATAATGTGGGGTTCAACATCAGGTGATGGCTCAGCTATCTCGTGGCATCATTTGCCTCAATATGAGGTTGTTGTAGATCACCCTCTTGAATTACAAGATTAGAAACATAAAACATGTTTTCTTCAAGATCAATTTTTTCAGGCTCACCACTCCCACTTAAATCACCATTCTCTAAAAACTCAGCATGCCTAGTCTCAACAATTCTAGTGGTATTCGAGGGATAGTAAAATCGAAAACCTTTAGATCTCTCAGGATATCTAATAAAATGGCAACTAATGGTTTTTGAGTTAAGGTTTTTTTTTTATTTATGGATTAAAAATCTTAGCCTCAGCTGGACAGCCCTACACCCGTAAGTATTTTAAACTAGGTTTCCTACCTGTCCAAATTTCATAAGGAGTGTTAGGGACAGATTTGCTAGAAACCCAGTTTAAAATATGAACAGCTGTCTTTAATGCTCTAGTCCCCAAAAATACAGGTAAGCTAGAATTGCATAACATATTACGTACTATATCCATAAGTGTGCGATTTCGCCTCTCAGCTACACCATTCTGCTGCGGTGTACCAGGCATTGTGTACTGAGTGACGATTCTATTTTCTTGACAAAATAAGACAAATGGGTCAGGACTATGACTTGTATCGGAATGTTTACCATAATATTCTTCGCCTCTATCTGATCTCACTACTTTAATATTTCGGCCAAGTTGATTTTCAACTTCAGCCTTGAAAACTTTAAACATATTTAGTGATTCAGATTTTTTTCATTAATCAAGTACACATAAGTATAACGAGAATAGTCATCAATGAACGTAATGAAAGATTTGTGTTCAATTTTTGGAGAAAATAGTCCACATATATCAGTGTGAATCACCTCAAAAAGTGCACTACTTCTAGTTGCTCATTTCTTGTTACCTTTCTCAAATTTTTTTTTTATACATTCAATACAATGGTCAAGATCAGAATAATCTAGTGAATGAAGATTTCCATCCTATATAAAACGTTGCATTCTGTCTTTTGAAATATGGCCTAAGCGTTAATGCCACAATTTTGAAGAATGTTTTCCTCTTATTTTCACTTTTAGAGGTACTTTTTGTCACATTCATTGTTAACTAGGATTCAGAAAAGACATTATCCAAATTTATCTTATAGAGGTTTCTCTCTAAAGAGCCAGAACCAATAACATGAGACTGAGAGTAATGATAAATAATTATTTTATTATTCCCAAACTCAAACGAAAATTCATCAACGTCAAGTTTAGATACAGAAATTAAATTACATGTCATACTGGGAACATAAAGTGTATCATATAAATACAAGATGAAACCACTCTCCAAAACTAAAGAAAGAGTTCCTACAACTTCAACTTGTATAGACTCTTCATTGCCAACTTTAATGGTTCTTTTCCCCTTTTGAAGTGTCTTCTTTGAAAGGAATCCATGCAATGAATTAGTAATGTGAACCATATCATCAGTGTCAAGCCACCATGTATTAGAAGGAACATCAATTAGAAATGATTCATAAGTTACATAATTGAAGGACGATATACCTTTCTTTTCAAGTCATTCTCTTAATTTAGGGCATTCTTTCTGAATATGTCATTACTTCTTACAGAAGTGACATTTAGGACATGTCTCAGAGTTGTTACCTGAATAATTTGTCTTATTTATTTTGGTAGAAATTGGTTTATCCTTATTCTTAAAATATTTGTCATTTTTTATAAGCATTCTTCTTATATGATCCAGTAGTAGTCAAATGAGCAACATTAAGTTTTTCAACCTTAAGCCTTTCTTCATCTTGGACGCACATAGAGATTAACTTGCTCATCTTTCACTTTTCTTTCTACGTGTTATAATTGATCTTAAATGAATTAAACTGTGCAGAAAGAGAAGTCATAATGAAGTGAATAAGAAAACTCTCAAAAATCGTCATGTCCATATACTTTAATTTAAAAGTCATGTCGTTCATCATCATAATGTGCTCGCGCATCCCACTAACCCCATCATACCTGCTAGTAAGCATTTTCAAAATAAGGGTACTTGCATGAGTTTTTAGAAGAACCCTTAAATTGTTACTTGACTGAAGTTAAGTACTCTTTAACATTCTCAAAGTCAGGAATGACTCCTCGAATGACTATCGTGATAGAGTTTTTCATAATAATAAGGGGCATGCAGTTGGATCGCTCCCACTTTCATAAATAACCTTTTGCTCAATTGAGCTAGTAGTTATAAGTGGACCAAAATGATCCACTCGTAGTGCATAGTCCAAAACTATAGTGCCGATAACAATTTTCACTTACACTTTTCAAGCAATAAAATTAGTTTCATTAAAGATTTCAATTCCAGAGAGATACTCAAAAATACTAGTTGGAATCAATGTTGAAACATAATCAAGCTCATAAACATGCTTACAAAAAAATTAAAAGAAATCCACAATGTACAACAATAATTAATAATTAATCATAATAAAAAATCAACTGTAGGACAAGCAGTTAGTTACATAAAATCTATTTACAGCACCTAAAAATAGATTTTAATGAGATGTTGGTGTATAATTATTAATTTTTCGTTGGTCCAATTAATAATATACTAATAATATTTCTATAAAATAATGCACAACACATTTATTCACGCATCACCGTTGGGCAGAAAACGAAATAAACATGTTACTTATGCAATAAAATTCTATTTAATAAATTCTAATTCTAATTTTCAGTTGGGTAAAATTAAAATATTCATTTCTTAAATGTAACATTATGTGACTTTTCTTTATCTTTAATTATTTCGATTAATAACCCTCCGTTGGGTTGATTATTAATTTTAACAATAAAAGAGTCGCGCATACATATAAATTAATATGATCAAGCTTAATTTTCTTTAAACATATTAATCAAGTTTGAAAATTAACATTATTTAAAATTTATATATAACTTAAAAGCCCTAATAATACTTCACATTATGTTCAAAATTTTAAATTAAAATATATAATTATGAACATAAATTGATTATATATATAAAAAAATATTCAAATTAATTTTAACTTAAATACATAAGGGTATAATAATACCACATAATCAAAATGACTAAGAAAACCAAAACGCGCATATTCTGTTGATGGTTACATGATATATTATATGCACATTAAATATAAAAGGTTGTGTGCATATATTTAGTATTTTATGAATTTAATTATAATACATGTAAAAGGTAAAACTAAAACGTAATCATTCTGCATGTATCAGAAGACTTAATACATCATGAATCATGTATTATGCAACTTATGAGTTGTGATTTACACCAAACGGTTTGTTTGTTTTTTTTTCCTTCATAAATACGTCATATACTGAAACATAATTATCAATTTTAAAACTGAAACGTAATTAGATTCTGCTCGAAAGTTTCTCTTCGTATGAACATAAATACTGAACAATTCTATACAATAACGTAACCATGCTCTGATACCAGATGTTGAATAAATTATACAAGAACGTGTTATTGCATAGAATAAATAGAATCAATTAATCATAATAATAAGTACTTACATGAATAGAGAGAAGACCTCTCGTGTGTATCACGCTTCCGCTGCGCTTAAGGGTGAAAGTCTTCAATGGTAACTGTTTTATTTATATAATAGCTAAGGGTCAAAATCGTCCATCAAGATTATGAAACCCTAGGACCCATTATGACAAATACTATTATGAATATTATTTATAGGCCACATAATTAATTACTAAACCCATAAATAAAGTGATTAAATTAATACAATATATAAGTCCAATAATTACATAAATAGTAGAGACCACGTAAGGAATAAAACATTCCAACAGTTTGTATATTTTCTTCAGCTCTCGTTGAATTGTAAATGAAATAACTAGTGAATGATTAATGTCAACCTATGATTATGGCAAACGCACTGGCCTTAAATGCAGTGTAGCTTTCATATTGAAAAGACTGGTCAGTTCTCCATCTTAAAGGTGACTTGAGGAATGGATAGTTATGGTGTAATGGTGACCCAGTTTTTTTACCATTGCACTTCATAATAATAATATCCTTCCAGATCATGTCTGGCATTTGTACATTACCGTCGTAAAATCACACGTACAGTACCATATAGCAGCTATATCTCTTGTCTCTACTGCTACATAACCGAATTAAGTTGGTTGTATTGAGTTAAATCAGTTTTAGAAAAAATTAACTGATTTGACATATCAAGTTTTAAACACAATTGTTGAATATCATATGCCTAGATCGCTGCATATTACTGATTGATAACATATGTAGCCCATTTCAAACTGGTTCGTCAACCATTAATATTGGAGCGATGAAAGTTCCATTGCAGCTATGTAAAAATATCAGATGGCGGAGGTGGATTTTTGCAGATCCTTCTAGCTAGAAGAAAATTTTCAATTCAGCACATTCATCACTGTAACTAGTTAAATATGGTAAATTAAGTTCATAATGGGTTGGTTTGTTTATTAATTTACCTATTAAAGGTTTGATAGTTTGGAGGTTGTGCTGCCATTGTAGCAATTCAGTTTGCTCTGCATTATGGCACAACAGAAACCACCCACAATTATATTCCAAGTTCTAACCCCAATTTCTATCCAACAGAACTAGACCAGCTTCAAAGTTAGCAAATGTTGAAGACGGTAAATTCTGTGGGAAAGAGAATTATTAGTGTTATTTCCATTTTGATCTTATTCTTTCATACCTAATTTAATGTTTTGAACTTCTACTGTCAGCTGTAGCTTCTGCTGCTCAATATCTCTCAACACTGAAAGTAAGTTTGCCCGATAGACTTCACATAAGGAATAAAATATTATAACATTCTCCCACTTGGCCGAAATACTATTTATATACAAAACATAACGCTTACAATCATTAATTTGGCCAAATATTAATTTAATGTCTACATCCTGTTCAAATAAAAATTATCAATGCGAATTAATACAATCTTTGTGTCACTATTAACACACGATCACCATTAGTTACACAATTAGTACTTTTATTAAAACAAAGATTAACATTAAGCATAACAAGTATGAATAAAGTTTACATAAGTGGTAATAGATTAAACTCATTCATATGGTCCAAAACATAACCGTACCGTTTGCTCACAAGATCTCAAGTGTGCACAATAAAGAGAATAGCAAACCATAAACATAAAGTGAAGTTCAAAACAACGAGCTCAAAATTGTTGTCTTACATAAAATAACTCACTAATTAAGACTACCAGTTAAACCCATGCCGGCAACATGTTCTAAAAAGAGCTTGGGTGGTAAGCCTTTCGTAAGTGGATCCGCTAACATATCATGCGTACTAATATACTTAATGACAACGCTTTGATCTTCAACTCTTTCCCTGACAAATAAGTACTTAGCGTCGAGGTATAGTCCAGCACCACTCGAACTAGTGCTATTGGAAAAACTAATAGCAGAATCATTATCACAAAATACTTTCAATGGCCTTGAAATGGAATCTACAACCTTAAGTCTTAAAATAAGATTCCTCAGCAATACGGCATGACAAGTAGCATGATAACAAGCCACATATTCTGTCATCATTGTGGAAGTGGTAGTTAACTCCTGCTTATGACTTCTCCACGAAATAGGGCCTCCTGAAAGCATAAAAATGTACCCTGATGTAGATTTCTTTTCGTCTTTACACTTAGCAAAATCAGAATCAGAATAACCAACAACTTCAAGGTTATCTGTTTTTTTGAATGTAAGCATAAAATCCTTAGTACTCTGTAAGTAGCGTAAAACCTTTTTGACTGCTTTCCAGTGATCCAAACCTGGATTGGACTGATAACGTCCAAGCATGCCAGTTACATACGCTATATCTGGACGTGTACAAACTTGAGCGTACATAAGACTCCCAACCACAGAAGCATAGGGAATTAGATTCATTTGATCACGCTCAAGTTGATTCTTAGGGCATTGATATAAGCCAAATTTGTCACCCTTAACAATAGGTGCGACAGTAGGGGAGCAATTTTGCATGTTGTATTTGTTAAGAACTTTGTCAATATAAACTCTTTGGGACAATCCTAATATCCCACGAGACCTATCTCGATGAATTTCAATACCTATAACATAAGAGGCTTCACCGAGATCCTTCATATCAAAATTTCCAGAAAGAAAACGTTTGGTCTCATTCAACATGTCTAAGTTATTACTTGCAAGTAGTATATCATCAACATACAAAACAAGAATAACAAATTTACTCCCACTGACCTTCAAGTATATGCATTGATCCACTATATTTTTCTTAAAATCAAAATTACTCATCACCTCATGAAACTTAAGATACCATTGTCGAGAAGCTTGTTTTAACCCATATATGGACTTCTCAAGTCTACATACCATATGTTCCTTGCCTTTAACCAAAAAACCTTCTGGTTGTGCCATATAGACATTCTCATGCAAGTTACCATTAAGGAATGCAGTTTTAACATCCATATGATGTAACTCTAAATCATAATGAGCTACTAAAGCCATGACTATTCTAAATGAATCTTTCCTGGATACTGGAGAGAAAGTTTCATTATAATCCACACCTTCCTTTTGAGTGAAACCTTTAGCAACCAATCGAGCTTTATACCTTTCAACGTTCCCTTTAGGATCTAATTTGGTCTTATAGACCCACTTACAACCAACAGGTTTAAAACCTTTTGGTAATTCCTCAAGATCCCAAACGTTATTAAGCTCCATTGATTTCAACTCATCATTCATGGCTTCAAGCCATTGAGTTGATTGAGCACTTGTAACGACCTCTTTATAGGAGATAGGATCATTAATCTTACTTGAATCATAGTCAATCTCATTAAGATAGGTTATAAAATCATCAAAATTAATAGGCTTTCTAGGTCTTTCGGACCTTCGTAAAGGCTGCACAATTTCAGGAATATGATTTTCAATAATGTGAGGTTCAACATTAGGTGGTGGCTCAGCTATCTCAGGGGTATCATTCGCCTCAATGGGAGGTTGTGCCTCACCTTCTTGAATTACAGGATTAGAAACATAAAACATGTTTTCTTCAAGATCAATTTTTCTAGGCTCACCACTCCCACTTAAATCACCATTCTCTAAAAACTCTACACGCCTAGTCTCAACAATTCTAGTGGTATGAGAGGGACAATAAAATTGAAAACCCTTAGATCTCTCAGGATATCCAATGAAATGACAACTAATGATTTTAGAGTCAAGTTTCTTTATTTGTGGATTAAAAATCTTAGCCTCGGCTGGACAACCCCACACCCGTAAGTATTTTAAACTAGATTTCCTACCTGTCCAAATTTCATAAGGAGTGTGAGGGATAGATTTGCTAGGAACCCGGTTTAAAATATGAACAGCTGTCTTTAATGCCCCACTCCACAAAAATACAGGTAAGCTAGAATTGCATAACATACTACGTACAATATCCATAAGGGTACGATTTCGCCTCTCAGCTACACCATTCTGCTGCGGTGTACCAGGCATTGTATACTGAGTGACGATTCCATTTTCTTGACAAAATAAGGCAAATGGGCCATGACTATGACCTATATCGGAGTGTTTACCATAATACTCCCCGCCTCTATCTGATCTCACTACTTTAATTTTTCGCTCAAGTTGATTTTCAACTTCAGCCTTGAAAACTTTAAACATATTTAGTGATTCAGATTTTTCATTAATCAGGTACACATAAGTATAACGAGAATAGTCATCAATGAACGTAATGAAAGATTTGTTTCCACCAATTCCTGGAGAAAATGGTCCACATATATCAGTGTGAATCACCTCAAGAAGTGCACTACTTCTAGTTGCTCCTTTCTTATTACCTTTCACAAATTTTCCTTTTATACATTCAATACAATGGTCAAGATCAGAAAAATCTAGTGAATGAAGAATTCCATCCTTTACAAGACGTTGTATTCTGTCTTTTGAAATATGGCCTAAGCGTTTATGCCACAATTTTGAAGAATTCTCATTATCTAGTTTTCTCTTAATTCCACTTTTAGAGGTATTTTCTGTCACATTCATTGTTAATAAGGATTCAGCAAAGACATTATACAAATTTATCTTATAGAGGTTTCCCTCTAAAGAGCCAGAACCAATAACATGAGAGTAATGATAAATAATTATTTTATTATTCCCAAACTTAAACGAAAATCCATCAACGTCAAGTTTAGATACAGAAATTAAATTCCGTGGCATACTGGGAACATAAAGAGTATCATATAAATACAAGGTGAAACCACTCTCCAAAACTAAAGGAAGAGTTCCTACAGCTTTAACTTGTATAGACTCTCCATTGCCAACTTTAATGGTTCTTTCCCCCTTTTGGAGCGTCTTCTTTGAAAGGAATCCCTACAATGAATTAGTAATGTGAACCATAGCACCAGTGTCAAGCCACCATGTATTAGAAGGAACATCAATTAGAAAAGATTCATAAGTTACATAATTGAAGGACGATATACCTTTCTTTTCAAGCCATTCTCTGAATTTAGGACATTCTTTCTGAATATGTCCTTGCTTCTTACAGAAGTGACATTTAGGACCTGCCTCAGAGTTGTTACCTGAATGATTTGCCTTATTTGTTTTGGTAGAAATTTGCTTATCCTTATTGTTAAAACCTTTGCCATTTTTATGAGCCTTCTTCTTATGAGATCTACTGGTAGTTAGATGAGCAACATTAGGTTTTTCAATCTTAAGCCTTTCTTCTTATTGGACGCGCATGGCAATTAACTCACTCATCTTCCACTTTTCTTTCTGCGTGTTATAATTGAGCTTAAATGGATCAAACTGTGCAGGAAGATAAGTCATAATGAAGTGAACAAGAAAACCCTCAGAAATCGCCATGTCCATACCCTTTAATTTAAAGGCCATGTCGTTCATCATCATAATGTGCTCGCGCACTCCACTAAACTCATCATACCTACTAGTGAGCATTTTCAAAATAAGGGTACTTGCATGAGTTTTAGAAGAACCCTTAAATTGTTCCTCGACTGAAGTTAAGTACTCTTTAGCATTCTCAGAGTCAGGAATGGCTCCTCGAATAGCTGTCGTGATAGAGTTTTTCATAATCATAAGGGACATGCGGTTGGATCGCTCCCATTTTTCAAAAATAGATTTTTGCTCAATTGAGCTTGTATCTGTAAGTGGAGCAGGATGATCAACTCGTAATGCATAGTCCAAATCCATAACGCCGAGAACAATTTTCACTTGCTCTTTTCAAACAGTAAAATTAGTTCCATTCAAGGCTTCAATTCCAGAGAGATACCCAGAAATACTAGTTGGAGTCAATGCAGAAATACAATCAAGCTCATAAGCATGCTTACAAAAAACTAAAAGAAATTCACAATGTACAACAATAATTAATCATAATAAAAACCAACTGAAGGGCAAGCAGTTAGTTATATAAAATCTATTTACAACACCTAAAAATAGATTTTAATGAGATGTTGGTGCATAATTATTAATTTTTCGTTGGTCCAATTAATAATATATTAATAACATCCCCATAAAATAATACACAACACATTTATCCACGCATCACCGTTGGGCAGAAAACGAAATAAACATGTTACTTATGCAATAAAATTCCATTTAAAAAATTCTAATTCTAATTTTCCGTTGGGTAAAATTAAAATATTCATTTATTAAATGTAACATTATGCGACTTTTCTTAATATTTAATTGTTTCAATTAATAACCCTCCGTTGGGTTGATTATTAATTTTAACAATAAAAGAGTCACGCATACATGTAAATTATTATGATCAAACTCAATTTTCTTTAAACATATTAATCAAGTTAATTTTAAATTAAGATATACAGTTATGAACATGAATTGATTATTAAATAATCACGTTAATTTTAACACGAATACATGAGGGCATAAGAATATCATAATATTATCTAAACATAATAAATAATAAATTTAATATATATTATTTTAATATTTATATTCCTGTTCACGCATAACATTATGAACAATAAAACTTAAAACGAAAATAAATATATATACTGCAATGAACTTATATAATATACTGCATATATATATATATATATATATATATATATATATATATATATATTAACTTACGGTCAATAAATAAATTAATAGCAGCGACATACATGCGTATATTTGATATCTATATGTGAATGTGAATGACGCCAACCGCCAGGAACATTAACATGTTGATAAGGTACAGGAACATGAATATGTGTGTGTATATATATATATATATATATCCTAATCATAACACTTTTGGCAGACTAGGCTTACAAGTTACATGCACCACGTATTTGCTAATTAGCAGATTTACGTTACTTTCGGAAATTGTTTTTCATGAAACCTACGGTATAATTTTATATTATACCAATAAATAGATTATGTAGAATTAAAATTTATAGCATAATAACATAAATAATTTATTTTATACAATAACGTAACCATAGCTCTGATACCAGATGTTGAATAAATTAAACAGGAACGTGTTATTGCATAGAATAAAATAAAATCAATAATCATAATATTAAGTACTTACATGAATTGAGAGAAGTCATCTCGTATGTAACACGTTTCCGCTGCGCTTAAAGGTGAAGGTCTTCAATTGCCTCTCTCAATCTTAGGATGGATATATGGGTGTGTATAAAATTCTTGAGACGACAACTGGGACCAAACCCTAACTGTTTTATTTATATAATAACTAAGGGTCAAAATCGTCCATCAAGATTATGAAACCCTAGGGCCCATTATGCCAAAAACTATTAGGAATATTATTTATAGGCCACATATTAATTAATTACCAAACCCATAAATAAAGTTATTAAATTAATAATAATTACATAAATAGTAAAAGCCACATAAGGAATAAAATATTCTAACAACCCCTTCCCCCAACACGGGGCGCCCCACCCCCTCTCCCAGACCAATTTTCCATGCAACCCTATATCTTTAAAAAGGAATTACAATATGATAGGATAAATAGGTTTCAGATTGCTAAAATATCTTTATAGTATAAGATTGCATAAATAAGTAGTCTTCACTTGGAAGAGGTCTAAATTTACCAAAAATAGACAGTCTTAAATTTAATCAACCATCCTGATATTGTCAACCCTGTTATTGAAGCAACCCAGAGAAGATTCATTGACAATGACTTATCACCTTAAAGCAGGAACACGGCACTATGCCAACTTTAGTCAATTAATATATAATAATTTGAAAAGGAAACAACAACAAATCTTATTTCTTAAACCTAGACGTTTATTGATGCACAGGGGAAAAACTTCCACTAGGATCAAAGTTAATCACCTTCAAGGACAGAAGCTCATAAATGCAAGGAGCAACAAATAATTTGTTGTTTCAGTATCAAGTGCTAGATTTAATTTTGATCATGTTGTCCTCAAGTATACATGTTAATACTGAACTTTGGTAAACAGATCTTTGAGAACGACAAGTCTTTTTGAATGACTTCATGCTAATAAAGCAAAAACTTCCCACTAAATTCTGACAAACATCAAAAATTTCAAAAGCAAATCCGAAGCTTGATAAACATAATAGAGGGTGAAAAAGAAGAAGCGTTGGCAATATATTATTTATGTAAAAGAAACAGGAAAGTGACTGGCTAAACTAAAGTAAATATAAGGGGAAACAACTCACAGGAGATGGAGGTTGATCATGACCTAATTGATGTTCCCCATTGGTATTATACAGGGTACTTTGACTAGTAGTAAGGTCTTCTCTGTTAGTTCCACTAGAAGTAGCAGTTCTTCCACTATTCTTTCTCACATTATCAATTTTATTTGTAGCCTCGCGTAGTGCATCTACAGCCACATTGTAAATTTCATTTGTCTTAACACCTTCATCTACATATTTAAGGGCTTCGTGACGAAGATTATGGTATCTGACGGTAAGAGACTCTCGAGAAGTATTCAACAAATCGCTTGTATGATCTTCCAACATGACACCGCTCTTAGCATTTCTTGTCCATCGTTTCAAAACATAGTGAGATGGAAGAGTAAGAACATTTGTTACCCTAAACACAGTCAATACATGTCTACAAAGTATACCAGAGAACTCAAACATCTGACAGCTACATGTTGCTTGCATCTCTCTAACATTAAATCTAACAGAGTAGGCTTTATTACTTTCGCCATATTTGGAAACTCGATATGTGGTGATTGCCTTTGCATCCTCCACTTTGGTTGCCAAAAATGTAAGAGTCTCTACCAACTCCTCTTGAAACTTTATAAACAATTTCGTTGTATAAGCCCCAGCTGCTTGTTTCTCCATCGGAGATGGGGTCTTAAGAATTGGGGCAGTGTTCATGGTATCATAATCTGCCTTAACTTCTTTCTCATAACGACTCTCAAGAGCCTTCTCATACTGCTTAACAAACTGCTGAAGGGTCGTTGAAGCATTGACATATCCATCGAAGTATGAATTCATACTATCACTGCATTGAGTAATAGACATTTCCGCAAAGAAAGTGTCCCTCAAATATACTGGTACCCATTGCCGGCAATCAGCATAAACTGTTTGAAGCCATTCGTGTTCCCCAAGATCATATCTGTCAATGAGAGACAACCAACAAGATTCAAATTCTTCTATTGATTCTGTCAAGTTCACACACTTGTGGAGCTCTGCTTCGAAGTTTGGAAGTTCAGAAAGCACATGTGACAACTTCTCCTGGCATTCTTTATAAATGTGCCATTTGCAGAAACGGTGACGGGCCTCTGGGAAAACCTGTGTAACAGCTAGTCGAATCACCCGGTCATGATCAGTGGTGAATGAGACTGGAGGCTGGCCAGACATTGCCGTAAGACATGTTCTAAATAGCCAAACAAATGAAGCCTCAGATTCATTAGTCAAAAGTGCACAACCGAACAATACAGGCTGCCCGTGATGATTTACTCCTGTAAACGGCGCAAAAGGCAACCTATATCTGTTTGATCTATAAGTAGTATCAAATGTAACTGTATCCCCAAAATAGGTGTAATTAGACCTTGCCTTGGAGTCCGCCCAAAAAATATTGCTCATACACCGATCCTCATCCCCCTGCACCTCCACCCCTGCTGCATTTTTTTTCTTCACCATTCTTCTGTCAAGAACAGCCACTGGTTCCACCATAAACTGTCCAAGTGAGTCCAGAGGCGGTAAAGAAGGAGAAGTAGTACAATGCTGGCCCACCTTCTTCTTAAGTAAGAAAACATGAAAAACTGGATGAACTTTGGCATAAGTTGGCAACTGCAATTTGTAAGCTACTGCTCCTACTTTGCTTTCCACCAGAAAAGGGCTATAATACTTGGGCAGTAATTTCCCATGATTCAATCCAGATAAGGAAAACTGCTTGTATGGTCTAACCATAAGATAAACCATATCCCCAGGCACAAAGACTCTTTCTGTTTTGTGCTTATCTGCGTAGTGTTTTATCCTTGCTTGGGCTTCAGTCAAATGCTGCTTCATCAGTCTCAGCAATTGGGCTCTATCCTGACAGAATTGCTTGGTGATAGGGTCATAGACTTTCCCAAACTGATGGAAATTTAGGTGTGGGGGTTTATATCCATATAGCATCTCAAAGGGTGTGGCCTTCAATCCAGTGTGAAAATGGGTATTGTACCATAGCTCAGCCAGAGGAAGCCAAGAGACCCAATTGTGTGGATTTTGTGCAACCATGCACCTGAGATAACATTCTAATACCTGATTTACCCTCTCAGTCTGGCCATCTGACTGAGGGTGATAGGATGTACTCATCTGTAACTTAGTCCCCACTATCCTGAAAAGTGATTGCCAAAACAAATTAACAAACACCTTATCTCTATCAGATACTATGGTAGCAGGTAAACCATGTAGTTTGTAAATGTGTGAGATAAAAACCTGGGCCAAATGAGAAGCAGAAAAAGGGTGTTTGAGTGCCACAAAATGCCCATATTTAGTTAATCTGCCCACCACTACCCATATCACTGTATTGCCTTCTGATTTGGGGAGTGCCTCAATGAAATCCATGGATATATCAGCCTATGGTGTCTCAGGTACTGGTAAGGGCTGCAATAGACCAGGGGAGGCTATTGTTTCATGTTTCTGTTGTTGACACACATCACACTCCCTAACAAATGTAGTAACATCCTGTATGAGTGTTGGCCACCAAAGGAAGCTGTGAATCCACTCAAAAGTCCCCCTTATTCTAGAGTGTCCTCCAATAGGAGAATTGTGGAATTCTGTCAAAAAATTCTTTCTTAGATCAACATCTGGACCCACTACTATTTTGCTTTGAAATTTAAGCCTACCATGTTGGAAAGTATATCCTAGAAGAGCATCATCCTTGAGTTGTAATTGAAGGATGATCTCCCTTAAACCATCATCTTTTTCCCAAGTTTGAGCTATTTCAGCTATCCATGATGGAAGTGTTGTAGTTAACATATGGCAGCCCTCTGAGGATGTAGTACAGACTTTTTGCAAACCAACAGATTTTGGAATGAACCCTTCAGCAGGTTCCATCCTTCTAGATAAACTATCTACAACAACATTTTCCTTCCCCTTTTTGTAAGAAATTTCATAATCTAATCCCATAAGTTTTGTGATCCATTTCTGCTGGTTAGTGGTTGTTATCCTTTGATCCAGAAGATACCTTAGGCTGTGATGATCTGTTTTGATGAGGAGTTTATTTCCTAACAGGTAATGTCTCCATTTATTGGCTGCAAACACCACTGCCATGAGTTCTTTTTCATAAGTAGAATACCCTAGATGTTTAGAGGCAATGGCCTTACTGAGAAAGGCTATTGGTCTGTTCTGTTGCATAAGGACTGCCCCAACATGCGATGCATCTGCTTCTAGCACAAAAGGTTCTTCAAAATTAGGCATAGCTAATACAGGAGCCTGGGACATATCCTGCTTGAGTTGCTGAAAAGCTTGTGCAGCTTGATCATTCCATCCAAACTTCCCTTTCTTCAAGAGATCTGTAAGTGGTCTGCTCATGACCCCATAATTTCTGATGAATCTCCTATAATATCCAGTAAGTCCCAGAAATCCTCTCAGTCCTTTAATGGTTGTAGGAGTAGGCCATTTTAGCATACAATCAATATTATCTTGGTCTGTAGACACCCCATCAGGATTAATGACATGGCCCAAGTAATGAATCTGCTGGGTACCAAACTCACACTTACTTTTTTTGGCAAACAAACAATGGTTTTGTAACAACTGGAGTACCATTTCTAACTGCTTCAAATGTTCCTCATAGGTCTTGCTATAGATTAGGTGTAAGACCCCAACTTTTTGAATAAAGATTAAATTTTTTTCGAAATATATTTTTGAACATTATGGTATGGATTTGATATAATGTTATAATTGTGGGTATTATTTATAAGTTTTGCAAAGTACGCAAGTTGTTATATAATATTCGATTGGTCGGAAAATATTCGTTTTAGCAAGAAATATTCGTACAACGGCACAATCATTGGTGGACCCCACAACGGAATTATTGTCGGATTGAGAAAACGACAAAAATATTATGAAAATAACGGCGTAAGGGTTACCGTTAAACTGTTGAACTACCCGGTAGTAAAAGTACAATAATACGCGTGGTTACATAGTAGCACACGGTATTGATTATTGATGCTTACGTGAGAAGTCACTCAGTTATTGCTACAGTAATTGCTGCATCATATCTCTCATATTATTGATTCAATTATTGTTACAGTATCATCTGCATAATATGTTATTTTATTAAATCAATAATTGAGACGACAAAGTTATTCATATTATTATTTGCAATATTGACAATGTCTAGAAGTTCTGTCAAGGAGAGGTTAGATAATCTAATTGCGCGCCAATATAGAGAAATCCTTATCGGAAAGCCCCCCCTTTCCTGGGAACGACCTGGTTGTTAAATATTGTGAGTTATAATATTAATAATGAATAAGTTCGTGTTGATTAAAGATGAAATTGATATTTCTATTGTGTTGAGATTATTTGTGTTAGTGGAAATCGACATTTATTTCGATGATAATTGATGTCTGGAGGTTATATTGTTCACTCGGGTATTCGGAGCACTTTTCGTGTCAGAATACTATTGATTCACATTCATGTACTATTAGGGGAGTTGGTGCAAGATTGATGATACTTGCATGACTAACTTAAAAATGGAGGTATAGTTGAAGGTACTATACTATAATTAATTTTTTCACATGTTTCACATGTTTGTACTATTGATTCACATGATTTACTATTAGGGGAGTTGGTGCAAGTTTGATAATACTTGGATGATTGAATTAAAAATGAAAGAAAAGTTGGAGGTATTGTACTATAATATTCCGAGCCCCAAAACGTGCAATTATCGAAACTATGTTTTCATATAAATAGAAGCTCATTCTTCCTTCATTTTTCACCAATTCACTAAAGCTTTAGAGCCATTATTATAGAGAAATTATAGAGAGAAGCTATAGAGAGAAAATCTATAGAAGAAGAGAAGTCTGCTCCCTCACTACTCCTATATCCAGTTTCTTTCAAAGGTAGGGGATATTATTTCTTTCTTCCATCTTCATGAAAAGAACTTCTGTTATTCTGTTCTTTATTATTTTGTTGGAATAACCTGTATACGCGGGCTACCCGATACTTGGTGATATTCTTCTGTTGTTCCATTATTTATCATTCTGTTGGAACATCCTGTCTGTGCGTTCTACGCCGGACCTAGTTCCGCCTTTATTATTCCTTTGGAATATCCTGTCTGTGCGTTTTACGCCGGACCTGATTCCGTTATTTATTATTCTGTTGGAATAACCTGCCTGTGCGGTCTATCGCATGTCTGGTGATTTCTTTTGTTATTCCATTCCTTATTATACTCAGTTGGTTAATGTTTTGATTTCTATAATCCATGAAATTAGTGGAATATCCTTAACATTTGCGCTTCATCTAGTATCTATTCATGGAAATATTCTTCTGATCATTCTTGAATTTTACTCCACAAAGCAGTATCATGTTGACAATTTGGACGATGTTAAGTTCAGGATAAATTAACTTATAAATCATTAAAATTAATTCTTGAACTTGTTTTATTGAATTCTTATATCATTGTCATCATCCTCATGTTTATAAAATATTGAAAGTCATGAAATATCTGTTGACCCGGCAAAGATGGAAGCTATTCAAAGCTGGAAGCAATCTAAATCAGTGACCGAAGTACGTAGCTTTCTCGGATTAGCTAGTTATTATCGGAAATTCGTGGAAGGATTTTCTTGAATCGCTACTCCATTAACTCAGCTGACTCGAAAAGATACAAAATTCGGTTGGAGCGAAGAATGTGAGAAGTGTTTTCAAGAACTCAAGAGAAGACTTATTTCAGCACCTGTTCTGACAATACCATCTGGCTCGGAGGGATTTGTCATCTACAGTGATGCTTCGGGCAAAGGGTTAGGATGTGTTCTCATGCAACATGGGAAAGTCATAGCCTATGCCTCACGGCAACTCAAAGAATATGAGAGGAATTATCCTACTCATGATCTAGAGTTGGCAGCTGTCGTTTTTGCGCTTAAGATTTGGAGGCATTACTTGTATGGAGAGAAAGTGGAGATCTATACGGATCATAAAAGCCTCAAATATTTCTTCACTCAGAAGGAACTCAACATGCGGCAACGACGATGGCTTGAGCTATTGAAAGATTATGATCATACCATTCAATACCATCTTGGAAAAGCAAACGTAGTAGCTGACACATTGAGTAGAAGAGCATATGCGGGTACAAGTGTGTTATTGTCAACGCAAATGCCCATTTTGTATGACTTACAAAGGATGGAGATAGAGTTAAAGACTTCAGGGACCCATGTGATGATGGCGAATATACGAGTAGAACCGACTTTAATCGATAAAGTTAAAGCTGCTCAAGCTACAGACCTGGAGCTGATGCGTATGAGGAAGAAAGTACAAGAAGGTGCTATGCCGGAAGCAAGAATCGATGAAGAAGGAATACTTCGAGTCAACTCCAGACTTTGTGTTCCTAACGACCCTGATTTAAAGTATGAAATCATGATGGAGGCGCACAACACACTATTTGCAATCCATCCCGGGAGTACCAAAATGTATCATGATCTTCGACATACATTTTGGTGGAGCAATATGAAGAGAGAGATCGCGGAGTTTATCTCAAAATGTCTAACTTGTCAACAAGTCAAGGCGGAGCATTAAGTACCAAAAGGTCTATTGCAACCACTTGAAATTCCAGAATGAAAGTGGGAGCACATTACCATGGATTTCGTTACCGGTCTTCCTAGGGTTTCTCAAGGCATAGATGCGATTTGGGTCATTGTTGATAGATTGACCAAGTCTGCTCATTTCTTACCGATACGAGAAACTTATACACTTGAACGTCTTGCTAGTATGTACATAAACGAGATTGTAAGATTGCATGGTATGCCAGTATCCATAGTTTCTGATCGAGACCCAAGATTCACTTCAAGATTTTGGGTTAGTTTGCAAAAAGCTATGGGCACGGATTTACGATTTAGCTCGGCATATCATCCTCAGACGGACGGGCAGTTAGAAATGACTATTCAAACTCTTGAAGATTTATTAAGACTCTGTGTCCTTGACTTCAAGGGAAGTTGGAATAAATTTTTACCATTGGTGGAGTTTTCCTACAACAGTTATCAAACAAGTATTGGCATGGCTCCATTTGAGGCGTTGTATGGAAGAAAGTGTCGTTCTCCAGTATGCTGGGATGAGGTGGGTGAAGCAACGTTGTTGGGACCGGAGTTGGTGCGTATGACTACGGAAAAGATTCAAACGATCCGACAACGTATAAAAATCTCACAAGATCGACAAAAGAGTTATGCTGATCTTCATCGAAAGGACATGGAATTCAATATTAGAGATCATGTGTTGTTACGTGTTGCTCCATGGAAAGGAGTTACAAGATTTGGAAAGAGAGAAAAACTCAACCCTCGATTCATTGGCCCATTTTTAATCCTCGAGCGAGTAGTAACTGTGGCGTATAGACTCGCCTTACCGCCAAGTATGTCTCGTGTTCATAACGTGTTCCACATATCTATGTTACGTAAATATGTGAAAAA
Organism: Panax notoginseng; assembly: GCA_016801055.1. Classification (NCBI taxonomy): domain Eukaryota; kingdom Viridiplantae; phylum Streptophyta; class Magnoliopsida; order Apiales; family Araliaceae; genus Panax; species Panax notoginseng. The sequence goes on along the minus strand of CM029013.1, from coordinate 57,721,456 downwards.
CCCGAACCATATTATTGAGTTAGAACCAGACGAGATAGAGGAATATTTAACGTATGAAGAGTTACCTGTTAAAATCTTGGATAAGAAGGATCATGTTCTACGCTCCAAGGTTATACCTCAAGTCAAAGTTTTGTGGAGAAACCACGATATGGAGGAAATGACTTGGGAGTTAGAATCTGAGATGAAGACAAGGTATCCTCATCTCTTCGACATAACAGGTACGCACCCTAATTTCGAGGACGAAATTTCATAAGAAGGGGAGGTTGTAAGACCCCAACTTTTTGAATAAAGATTAAATTTTTTTCGAAATATATTTTTGAACATTATGGTATGGATATGATATAATGTTATAATTGTGGGTATTATTTATAAGTTTTGCAAAGTACGCAAGTTGTTATATAATATTCAATTGGTCGGGGAATATTCGTTTTAGCAGGGAATATTCGTACAACGGCACAATCATTGGTGGACCCCACAACGGAATTATTGTCGGATTGAGAAAACGACAAAAATATTATGAAAATAACGGCGTAAGGGTTACCGTTAAACTGTTGAACTACCCGGTAGTAAAAGTACAGTAATACGTGTGGTTACATAGTAGCACACGGTATTGATTATTGATGTTTACGTGAGAAGTCACTCAGTTATTGCTACAGTAATTGCTGCATCATATCTCTCATATTATTGATTCAATTATTGTTACAGTATCATCTGCATAATATGTTATTTTATTAAATCAATAATTGAGACGACAAAGTTATTCATATTATTATTTGCAATATTGACAATGTCTAGAAGTTCTGTCAAGGAGAGGTTAGATAATCTAATTGCGCGCCAATAGAGAGAAATCCTTATCGGAAAGCCCCCTCTTTCCTGGGAACGACCTGGTTGTTAAATATTGTGAGTTATAATATTAATGATGAATAAGTTCGTGTTGATTAAAGATGAAATTGATATTTTTATTGTGTTGAGATTATTTGTGTTAGTGGAAATCGACATTTATTTCGATGATAATTGATGTCTGGAGGTGTTATTGTTCACTCGGGTATTCGGAGCACTTTTCGTGTCAGAATACTATTCACGAGTTACTATTCATGAGTTACTATTCACGAGTTACTATTCACGGGTACTATTGATTCACATTCATGTACTTTTAGGGGAGTTGGTTCAAGATTGATGATACTTGTATGACTAAGTTAAAAATGGAGGTATAGTTGAAGGTACTATACTATAATTAATTTTTTCACATGTTTCGCATGTTTGTACTATTGATTCACATGATTTACTATTAGGGGAGTTGGTGCAAGTTTGGTAATACTTGGATGATTGCATTAAAAATGAAAGAAAAGTTGGAGGTATTGTACTATAATATTCCGAGCCCCAAAACGTGCAATTATCGAAACTATGTTTTCCTATAAATAGAAGCTCATTCTTCCATCATTTTTCACCAATTCACTAAAGCTTTAGAGCCATTATTATAGAGAGAAATTATAGAGAGAAGCTATAGAGAGAAAATCTATAGAAGAAGAGAAGTATGCTCCCTCACTACTCATATATCCAGTTTCTTTCAAAGGTAGGGGATATTATTTCTTTCTTCCATCTTCATGAAGAAAACTTCTATTATTCCGTTCTTTATTATTTTGTTGGAATAACCTGTATACGCGGGCTACCCGATACTTGGTGATATTCTTCTGTTCCATTATTCATCATTCTGTTGGAACATCCTGTCTGTGCGTTCTACGCCGGACCTGGTTCCGTATTTATCATTCTGTTGGAACATCCTGTCTGTGCGTTCTACGCCGGACCTGGTTCCGCCTTTATTATTCCGTTGGAATATCCTGTCTGTGCGTTTTACGCCGGACCTGATTCCGTTATTTATTATTCTGTTGGAATAACCTGCCTGTGCGGTCTATCGCATGCCTGGTAATTTCTTTTGTTATTCCATTCCTTATTATACTTAGTTGGTTAATGTTTTGATTTCTATAATCCATGAAATTAGTGGAATATCCTTGACATTTGCGCTTCATCTAGTATCTATTCATGGAAATATTCTTCTGATCATTCTTGAATTTTACTCCACAAAGCAGTATCATGTTGACAATTTGGACGATGTTAAGTTCAGGATAAATTAACTTATAAATCATTAAAATTAATTCTTAAACTTGTTTTATTGAATTCTTATATCATTGTCATCATCCTCATGTTTATAAAATATTGAAAGTCATATGTGGCCTGTAGTGCATTGATGGACAGTTGTTGGCATGATCATGACCATTGATGAATACACAAATATTCTTGGCCCGTAGTGCATGGATAATTGTGGTTGTGATACTAAAAAATATCTTTGGCCGTAGTGCAGGGGTGATTCGATGATGTGGATTAATTATTAAGCTGAGTCCCAGCGATAAAAGTGATGAAAACCCTTTTAAATCATAAAAGATAGTAGATTTTATTCTCTACTTGACTCTTTTAATGGAATGCTTGTTCCGCTACAGTTAAACTTGATGTTTGTTATATTTTATCAGTTTAACAATGTTGAAGGCTAACGATAATTTATTCTGCATTATCTTAGTCATAATATTTCTTACTGGGCTAGTTGAGCTCACCCTTTTACTTTCATTGTTCTCTTCAGGAAATGAGAACGTAGCGGGGACTAGTCGGGGAACAGAGTGAAGAACCAGATGATAGCATTAGTAGTCCTTACTATTCAGTGAAATAGTGAGAAAATAAATGTAATAATATTGAATTTGAGTTTGAATATTGTCGAGACGATAATATTTGTATTAAAACTCGTAGCTTATGTTTTGTTGTACTTTACAAAACAGTTGTATAAACAAGTTGTATTTATATTCTGTACCATGTATTTGGCGACCCAAGATAGGTGATGTATACCTGTTTTGGGGGCGTCACATTAGGATATCATAAAAAAAACCAACAAAAATTTCCTTAAGTAAGGCTGGAATACATCATTCATTAGGGACTGGAATGTGGTAGGTGCATTGGTGAGCCCAAAAGGCATCACCAAAAATTTAAAATGGCCAAAGTGGGTTCTAAAGGCTGTTTTAGGAATGTCAGCAGGATTAACCCTTATTTGGTGATGTCCTGACCTTAAGTCCAACTTAGAAAACCAGTTAGATCCATGGAGTTCATCTAGCAGCTCATCTATAGCAGGAATCGGGAACTTATCTTTAACAGTTGCACTGTTTAAAGCCCTATAATCGACACACATTCTCCACGTTCCATCATGTTTTTTTACCAATATGACAGGAAAGGCACAAGGACTATTACTTGCCTGAATGATACCATTGCTCAACATCTCTTTGACAATCTTTTCAATCTCTTCTTTTTGTACATAGGGGTATCTATAAGGCCTGATATTCATTGGTTGGCTCCCTTCTTTCAGCCTGATGTGATGATCCTGAGTTCTGAATGGAGGTAACTCCTGAGGTTCTTGGAACACTGAAGCAAATTGTTGCAAAATCTTCTCTATCTGCTCATCCTTCTTAACCTCTGTGAGGTTTGAGTCCCCATTTAAGCCACTGCTGATATGCTGCTGTTTTAGCTGGTCCTCATTATCCCCTTGACATGCCCCAAAAAGGTATCCAAAATATCCATGGGTTGCGAAATTTAGAACTTGCTTAAACTCCCCAAAATCCATCATTTGAATGGTAGGAGATACCTGGTCTGATTCCCCCTTCAACACAATGGTCCTTCCTTCATGCACTAAAGTCAGCTGCAACTCGTGAAAGTCAGAGGTAACAGGATTAAAGAGTCGAAGCCATTGGACTCCTAAAACTGCATCTATACCTCCTAGGGGCAGAACTCTAAAGTCTGTCTGAAGCTCTTCTCCTTGCACAGACCATGATACCTTGGGGCAAGCTTGATGGCTAGAAACCTTAAACCCACCCTTTTAGCTCCTCAAATCTCCTTCTGTATTCATCCACCGTCCCCATTTGTCGCAGCTTCTTCAACTCTCCAATAGGATTTTCATTAGCCTCAGAACTGAATCTGGCAGTAATTTCCTCTGTCAATTTTTTCCAACTCAACTCCTGGTCCTCCTGACAAAACCTAGCATACCACAACTCAGCCTAACCCTCCATATTTATGGTTGCCAAGTACACCTTCTGAGCTTCAGGAACCATATGGTGTGAGAACAGCTTATTACACCTTTTAATCCAAGCCCTAGGATTCTGACCATCGAATTTTAGGAATTCAAATTTTATGGTCTTAAAAATACTTTCAGAACCATCAGATTTGAATTTTCCATCGTAAGGCCCTAAGATAGATTCAATGTTGGCATTGGAAGTACCTTCTTTGTGATGAATATTGGATTCCTTTTGTATAGCGTCTCTGTGATGAATATTGGATTCCTTTTGTGCAGCTAAGAGTGATTCGAACCTTTTTATTAGCAGCTCCAGCTTCACATCTATCCCCTAATCTATGGTAGTAACAGACTCCTGCAACTGAATCCTAAGCTGCTGTATGTTATTGCTATGCTCCTGAAACTGGGTCTCCAAGTTACTTAGTCTCTGATTATTGGTGGCCATAACTGCAGAATCGGTAGCTCTGATACCAATTGTAAGGAAGAAGCTCCTTAACAGTTCAGTTCCCAAACTCAGTAAACAGAAATGAAAGGAAGCTCAGACAAAAATGAGAAGAAAAAGAAGATAGATATGGAGAATTAAGAGAGAAATAGATAAGGAATAGAGTTAATTGGGGAAGAAGAAAGTATATTCATTCTATTCATAACTCTTACATCACAAATCTCAACTAAATACCCTTACCTCAGCTACGAATCCAAACAGAAAATGAATAACGGATGAGCATGTTGAAAACATGACCCTTAATCAGCAAATAAAGACACTTCCTACTCTACCCTTGCTTTATTCTGACAAATTACTAAGACACCCAAACAACAGATAACTAATTTACTAACTCAGCTCAAAACAAAAATAAATGCAGCTCCCCTTTCTTACAATATTGAAACTTTAGTTGCTTTTAGGTGGAAATGCTTAGGGATCTTGTTGTACGGTACGGACATACAGTCGCCGAGTAATAGGCAGAAAGGAGAAGAAGTGGATATTAGGGCAAAGATACGGTGCTTTATCGAAGTAGGTTTGGTCAGGTGTTTTGGATCGTCAGATGATGAGATACTGGTAAATGAATCTATCATTGGCCCTAACTATTAGGCCGTGTTTGGAAAGCAAATACTACTCCATATAACTATACAATATTTCATTTATTGTCTCTAATTGTATACGAAATAAAAGAAAAACAAAAATATAAATGAGATATTGTGAGAGCAAAAATATTAACGACATTTATATAATTATTTTAGTGATACTTAACATTTTAAACACTTCATGCTTTGAAAATATTTTTTTGCTTTGACAATATCAACCTCCATCCCAGTGTCAGTGTGAACTTTTCACGCATATTAAAAAGATGAATGAAATGACAAAATTGTCCATAATAATGTCATTAATCATATGGAGAGAGAATTAGAATAAGAAAAGTATGAGATATTAAATGCTAAGGGTATAATAGGAAAAATTGTGTAAAAGTTTAGTTATTAAAGGAAAGTGAACATTTAACATAGGACTACCCAAAATAGTAATAAACTTTTATCATTTTTGAATAAAGAGAAAAATGACTTGAATGTAACTAGTTAGTGAATAAAAACAATTGAATGGAGTGAAGCTAATATAATGCATCATTTTTGGATTAGTTACATTCCATACAATACTGATGAGTTCTCTTATTAGGCTACTACTTCCTGCTATTACTGTTGAACGGTAATATTAATCCCAAATGGTAAAACAAAATAATACTCAACGGAAAGAAATTTATTGTTGAAACAGAAATAAATTTTTTATTGAAACGAAAATAAATTTATTATTGAAATTATACCCACAATCCCCCATAATTTCAATAAAAAAATAAAATAAAAAAAATAGAGTATGGAATAAAATAATGCAGTGCGTTAACACTGGTGTCTTTTGGACTATGAACCAATGTATAGAGTGAATAGGACTTGATTCACAGGAATTTGGTGAAATGAAAATTTTTATGAACCTTCTTCCTTATTATGAATCAGTAATCATATTACTCACACTACAAACTTTGATTAGAAGTTGTTCTACCCGATTTGGCACATTTTGGCCTTGCGCCATACCTGGAGTTCATGAGCGCTCTAGAAAACCTGTCTTGTTTTCATAAGAGGCGGCCCCACCTCTACACTCATATAGGTGTTTCCATCAAATGTGTTCTACAGTTAAACACATCACCCAATAGGACTTTGGAAAACATTAAGAGTATATAACTCAACCTCTAACACTGTAGACTCACACTATCCTACATCATAGGAATGAACTCAAATATTTATAAAATGGATAGTGTCTCAACCAATCAACCAATGATTTGTTGTTACCCATATGAACATACTTCCTGGGATTACCATTCATATAGGTTGGGTTACCATCACTGTTAATTTCTGTAATAGACAGTAGTCATATCCCCCTCGATGTATTGATCACTAGCCTCTTGCTTAGTGGCTTTGTCAGAGGATCTGCAAGATTTAACTCTGACCTAACAAAGTTAAGGGATATAATCCCATCACACAACAACTGTCTCACAATATTATGTCTTAGGCGTATATGACTACTCTTGCCATTATAGCTCTTATTCTTAGCTCTGCCTATAACAGCTTGGCAATCACAATGTAAATACACAGATGGAACTGGTCTCGTCCACAAAGGAATATTTTCCAAAAGATTTCTGAGCCACTCTGCTTCAGAACCTGCCTTCTATAAGGCAATAAACTCAAACTCCATAGTAGAGCGAGCTATACAAGTCTGTTTATAAGACTTCCAAGAAACTGCTTCCTAAGATAAATATGCAGCCACTCGTGGATTTGATTTCATCTGAATCATAGATCCAGTTAGGGCTGAGCAAGTAACCAAATTGGAACCGAAACCGCACCAATTAAAACCGCACCAATGGTTCCGGCGTATGTGACCATTTTAGGTGGGTTGAATAACCAAATTTACTGTTCCGATTTGGTTACTAGCCAAAATCGCACGCATAAAATCGAAATCGCACCATGTGTGTATATGTATGTATTATCTCTAGTAAATTCTAAAGTTACTTTTCACTTGAACACGCTCAGAGAAAACTCCAGTCTTGCATTGTCATTTTTTCACCAATTGAAAGAAGATGTTAGAGGTTATAAAGTCAAAAATTAAGCAATTGAGTTTTGAAATTTTGAATTTGTTTGATGCGTTATTGGAGGGGCTTATAGTTGAGGGTCTCGAGCACTTGATGCATTGGTTAATGTCAATGATATAATAGTAATAGTCTAAATGATTATTTTTCAAATTAGGTATAGTTAGGATTATATTCTATAAGTCCTCCCTACAATATATGAGATAGAATTTCATTCTATCTCCAGTATATATTTTTAATTTTCGGGAAACTAGATAAATATTCTTGTTTGTTATCGAATATATGGTCTCCGTTGTTTTATATAGCGTATGTTTTAGTTTTAAAGCATGCTTGATATAATTCTCATTGCTGACTTTGTCACTAAGTTAATTGCTCGATGTAAGTTTTATGTTAAATTTTATTGAAGGCTTCAATTGATTTTGGAACCGAAACCGCACCAATTAAAACCAAACCGCACACTTTAAAACTGCACCGCACCGCACCAATCACAAGGGATTTTGGGTGCGGTTTTGAATTTTTCAAACCGCACATAAGCGGTTTCGGGTGCGGTTTGGACTTCAAACCGCACCATGCTCACCCCTAGATCCAGTTGGCATCACTATAGCCCTCAAGCACTGCAGGATTACCGCAGTAATACAAGCCAAATCCAATAGTACCTCGTAGATACTTGAGTATTCTATATAAAGCAGTCTAATGATCCTTATTAGGATTATGAGTGTATCTGCTGAGTCTATTAACTGCATAAGATATATCAGGTCTTGTGCAATTAGTAAGATACATTAAGCAACCTATGATTTGGGCATACTCAGATTGAGATACACTAGGTCCCTCATGTTTTTTTAAATGTAAACAAGAATCATACGGAGTACTAACAGGATTAACATTATAATGTCCAAATCTCTTAAGTATTTTCTCCACATAATGATCTTGAGAAATTATATACCCATTACACACTTTTCTCAAATTAATTCCGAGAATAACATTTGCTTCTCCCAAGTCTTTCATATCAAATTTAGTGGATAACATATTTTTAGTCTCATATATAACATCAATATTGGTTCAAAAAATAAGCAAGTCATCCACATAAAGACATACAATAACACCACAATTCTCATTATTAAATTTAGTATATATACATCTATCTCCATCATTTATTATATATCCATTATAAGTCATCACACTATCAAATTTATCATTCCATTGTTTAGGAACTTGTTTAAGACCATATAAAGATTTGACTAATTTACAAACTTTATGCTCATTGCCTAAAGAAATAAATCCCTCAGGTTGGTCCATATAAATCTCTTCTTCTAAATCTCCATTAAGAAACGCAGTTTTAACATCTATTTGATGAATTATTAAATTTTTAATAGCGACTAGAGCAATTAAAACTCTAATGGATGATGTTCTTACAACAGGTGAATAAGTCTCAAAAAAGTCAATCTTGCTTTTGTTTATAACCTTTAGCAACAAGCCTAGCCTTAAATTTATCAATTGATCCGTCAGGTTTAATTTCTTTTTAAAAATCCATTTACAACCAATAGATTTAGAACCAGGAAGAAGGTCCACTAATTCCCAAGTGTGATTAGCCATAATAGACTCAATCTCACTATTTATGGCTTCTCTCCAAAAAGGAACATCAGGAGAAGAAACATCTCTAAAGGTTAATGGATCATTATCTAACAAAAACGTAAAAAAATCATCTCCCAGATTAGTGGATTTTCTTGTACGTTTACTTCTCCTTTGGTTCAATTTCAGATTCCTCAATTGGAACTATATAAGGGCTCGTCGAAAGCTCAGCTACTGGTCGATCCACTTTAGATTTCAAAGGAAAAATATTTTCAAAGAAATCAGCATTTTTTGACTCAATGATTGTATTATGATCTAATGCATCACTTTTCAAAACAAGAAATCTATAAGCAGCACTATGTTCAGCATAACCAATAAACAAACAATCAGCAGTTTTAGAACCAATTTTTCTTTTTTTAGGGTCAGGTAACATTACCTTAGTAAGACACCCCCACACTTTAAGGTATTTCAAGTTAGGTAAATAATTTTCCCAAAGCTCATAAGGTGTTTTTCCAATTTTCTTATAAATGATTCTATTTTGCAAGTGACAAGCAGAAAGAAAAGCTTCCCCCCACAAATTCGGTGGAACCCCAGAACTTACTAACATAGCATTCATCATTTCTTTTAGTGTTCTATTCTTTCTTTCAGCAACCCCATTAGATTCTGGAGAATAGGGAGGTGATACCTCATGTAAAATTCCTTGTTCTTCACAATATTTACTAAGGAGTCCAGAGTCATATTCTCCAGCTCTATCGGACCTGAGTCTTTTAATATTCTTTTCTAATTTATTTTCAACTTTGGCCTTATAAATTAGAAATTTATCTTCAGTTTCATTTTTATTTCTAAGAAGGTAAACTTTAATATATCTAGAATAATCATCTATAAAGGTAACATAATAATTTTTCCCACCTCTAGAAGTATTTCTAGACATATCACCTAAGTCTGAATGAATTAAACTGAGAGGTTCAGATTCTCTAACTAGTACTGGTTTACATGTCTTTTTAGCAGTTTTGGCTTCTATACACACTTGACATTTATTGGTATTTGAAATTTTAACATCTTTTAAAATTCCCAAACTTTTCATTATTTTTATATAAGAATAATTCACATGGTCTAATCTAGCATGCCAAATGTAACACCCCAGTCCTACATCGAAAGATAGAAAAAAAAAATTGTCTGCATATAAGGAAATAAGTTACTACCAATAGTACCTTCAAGTCATGACCTTTTGGGAGCCTGTGGTGGGCTAAGATGACCCAAGAAGATACTATTGGGCCAGTAGTTTGAGGCCTTATTTTGATGGATTTGATTCGATTCGGACTTGGAATTTGACCCAAAATTTGTTCCGGACTCGGAATTTGACCCGGGTTGTTTCATATGGTATCAGAGCCGACTCTCGAAAGCTCAGGTCGAGTCATCTGATTGGGTTGCCGGAGGTAGGGACACGAAGGCTGGTGGTATTATCCCACAATGGAGAGATGGAGGTCCGGAGGTGGGGACATGAAGTCAGCCGGTATTATCCCACAATGGCTAGAGAGGCAAAGATTATTTATTAAAAATTAGATATATAAAAAAATAAAGTGAAATTAAAAAAATGCACGATTATATCGACTAAAATCAATGTTTTAAAAATCGGACAAGATTGAAAATCGAAACTGGTCCGCCTTTCAATCCGATTGGGCATAGTTAACCATTTTTGATCAAAGACCCATTGAACACCACCGATCCAAACTCGGTTAATTGACCCAATTGACCCAATTTTCAATTTCTTTTTACCAAAAAAATTTTAATTTTAAAACTAATCACTTTTATTAATATTTAATTTTATTAATCTTATTAATGTTTAATTTTAATTTTATTAATGTTTTTATTAATCATCTTTTATTAATTTTATTTTATGTTATTTATCTTTTATTGCACAACTCATCTTGTTATGTTAACAAGGCCTCCCTCGGTTATAAAAGCTCTCCCTCTTACAGTCCCATAACTCATCTCCTCAATATCACCAGATCCATATCTCTGTTAACCTAGAATCAGGTACGCTCTCTCACTCTAATAAATAAAATATATATATATATATATATATATATATATATATATATATATTCTTCTTTGATGTTATCAATTGCATCCCGCACAATTGAAGCTCAATCAGGCTTTGGATTTCACTCAGCATAAACAAAAATATAATAAATATATCATTTATGAAAGAACACACAAACAAATTATATGCATCATTTGGTAAAAACGTCATCTCATATCTCAGATTCATTTCACTGTAACCTAGAATCAACTCTCTCTCTCTCTCTCTCTCTCTCTCTCTCTCTCTCTCTATATATATATATATATATATATATATATATATACCTCTGTTTGTTATTCTTTTTTTTCTCCACAACAGGAACCTGAAACTCATTAACTATTCTTTGAAGTACTTTGATGTAATCAATTGCATCCCCCACAATTGAAGCTCACTAAGGCTTTGGATTTCACTCGGCCTAAACAAAAATATAATACATATATCATTCATGAAAGAACACAAACAAATTATATGCATCATTTGGTAAAAATGTCATCTCAAATATGAAAGGTAGTACACAAAATATGTAAGACAAAATTGAGAGAAGATAATTATTGTATTACACAAAGTTTTCAATTTTCCTTAAATGTGCATATATATATGTTCTGCTAGTTCTATATGATCTGTATATGATTTTATATGTATCAGCTCTATAAGCATCTAATTCGTGGATTAGGTAAAGAAGTTCTTCCAAATAGCAAAACATGAAATCATTCCACTGTACTTGAACAGAAGTAATATATTACTAACATGCGTTATGAGGTAAAGAAAAATAAGAACTTTGTATAAAAAAAGTTCCGTAAATATCAGGCAAATTACATGCCGAAAAGAGACTGATAATGTAATCTAGACCACAAAGAAAAGAGACCATCAATGGGTTTCTTAACCATGTGTCCAGTACTGACTTTATTTGCACATTCTCAGTCCCTTAAATATAACTGGCCCACAGTTTACTTAGGTGGGTTGGTTTTCTCGTGGGAAGCCAGTTAGGGAGTTGGGTTGCAAGTGGGATGGGACTGATGGTATATGATGTGGGAAAAGGAGTGCAATACTTGCTTCACCTTGTTTGTGGACAAACCACCTCAAATGCACAACCGTGGTCACAGTAGACGATTGGAAAGAAATAGCTGGAAATATCCACATCTAGATCCATGATATCTCTAGGGTTTGCACTTTGCAAACCGCCATGGCCCAAACACATATCTTAGAACCTGAAACTCATTAACTATTCTTTGAAGTTCTTTGATGTAATCAATTGCAATATAACATTCATGAAAGAACACAAACAAATTATATGCATCATTTGGTAAAAATGTCATCTCATAGAATTATCTATATATATATATACCTCTCTTTGTTATTCCTTTTTTTCTGCACAACAGGAACCTGAAACTCATTAACTATTCTTTGAAGTTCTTTGATGTAATCAATTGCATCCCCCACAATTGAAGCTCAATCAGGCTTTGGATTTCACTAGGCCTAAACAAAAATATAATAAATATATCATTCATGAAAGAACACAAACAAATTATATGCATCATTTGGTAAAAAGGTAATACTCAAATATGAAAGGTAGTGCACAAAATATGTAAGACAAAATTGAGAGAAGATAATTATTATATTACACAAAGTTTTCAATTTTCCTTGAATATATATATATATATATATATATATATATATATATATGTTCTGCTAGTTATATATGATCTGTATATGATTTTATATGTATCTGCTTTATAAGCATCTAATTCGTGGATTAGGTAAAGAAGTTCTTCCAAATAGCAAAACATGAAATCATTCCACTGTACTCGAACAAAAGTAATATATTACTAACATGCGTTATGAGGTAAAGAAAAATAAGAACTTTGTATTAAAAAAGTTCCGTAAATATCAGGCAAATTACATGTCGAAAAGAGACTGATAATGTAACCTAGACCACAAAGGGAAGAGACCATTAATGGGTTTCTTATTAGTCCCTTGAATATAACTGGCCCACAGTTTACTTAGGTGGGTTGGTTTTCTCGTGGGAAGCCAGTTAGGGAGTTGGGTTGGAAGTGGGATGGGACTGATGGTATATGATGTGGGAAAAGGAGTGCAATACTTGCTTCACCTTGTTTGTGGACAAACCACCTCAAATGCACAACCGTACTTGGGGACTCAAAAGGTCACAGTAGACGATTGGAAATAAATAGCTAGAAATATCCACATCTAGATCCATGATATCTCTAGGGTTTGCACTTTGCAAACCGCCATGGCCCAAACACATATCTTAGAACTTGCTAGGGTTAAATTAAGTTGTCCCACAGCTATATATATATATATATATATATATATATATATATATATATCTAATTGCTTTTTTTTCCAAGAAACCCATCATGTTAACTACTGCCTCTGTCCCAAGTTTCACTCCTCAACAAAAATTGTTCCCCAAAACGAAGCTACCAAATCTCATGAAAGCAAACCAAGGAAAGGACAATAATATTCCCCGAACTGTAGACAAAAACAATGAAACACACATCTCTAACAGGAAAATTATCTTGTATTATCATTTTATACTAATGTCTAATGTTATTCTGTCATTAGTTATGCCGAGGAATTGTATCAGTAAAGGACTTAGTGTATTGGGGGCCTTGCGGCTGTGCCCTCATTGCGGAAGTCAAATCCAAGGCAGGGATTTCACGAGTCACGAATACCTATGCAGAATGCTTGTAAGCAATTCTTTTTAATTTTAATCAGTACAACAATTTTTTTATTATATATTTGTATACCAGATTATTAATATTTATTTTTTTACTTGTTTGCGCCGCCACCACCAGTGGTGGTGGAGCCGCCGCCGCCACCGCCACCAGTGGTGGTGGAGACTGAGGAGGCTAAGAAGGCAGCAAAGGCGGCGAAGAATGCAAAGAAGAATGCAAAGAAGAAGGAGAAGAAGAAGGCCGCGAAGACGGCCGAGGTCGAGACAGCTGAGACCGAAGCAGCTGAGGACGAGGCACCTGAGGCCGAGACACCTGAGGCCACCTGAGGCCGAGGCAGCTGAGGCCGAACTTTCCCAAGAACCTTTTATTTGTGCATAACTTCCCAAGAACCTTTTATTTGTGCATAACTTCCCAAGAACCTTTTATTTGTGCATAACTGTGCATAAGAAGCAAGATAAAGATTCTTTTTTCTATATGATAATGCATTGTCAATAAATACATGGACTCCATACAACTAGTTGAGCAGTCTCAAAAAGAGGTCCCGTACATTATTTACTTGCTCTACCATTAATATTCAGTACCAAAAAATATTACGTTTGCAAATCTCAAATAGGTCACTATATAATCAGGTTCTGATTGTAGCTTAAACAAATCCATACTATATAGGTATAGGTATAAAGTACTTCATCCGTCCCAACATAAAAGTTTTATAACTATTTTAGGTCCCAAGTTAAATGTCTACCTAACTTAAATTATTTATTTTTTTACAATAATTTGCCTATAACACCCTTGTTATTAATTGTTATATTTCTATTCTCTATTATGCATATTTATGGAGCATCATTATAAAAAACTATCTAATTAAATGAGAATTTAAATATGGACAATTTTGTCATTTTATCATCTTTCTTAATATGCGCAAAAAGTCAATCACTACTTTTATACTGGGACGGAGGGAATAATAAATTAGTATAGAAAAGTGGAACAGTACCTCAACTGCATCAGCTACAGTTGTCGCCATGTCGTAGGCGATTTCTTCAAAAGTTTCATCCAAGAAAAACACTATGGTTGTAAGTTTTTTCCCAGTCAAAAGAGCTTCAATCTCCACCGTCCAGGTATTGTAGCTTCAAAGCATTCAGTGTGTTCAATGCAAGGACTTGCACCTCAGAATCAGTAGTGACACCATGTGCTACATTATGAACATACTCCGTTAAAAATCCGCAAAAATCCTTGCTAGGTGGCAATGTGGCATGCAAGACGCACATAAATACATCGAGTGAATAATAAAGAAAAATAACATCAAGAAGGTGAGGTAGCTCTTGCCCCCTTGATATGTTCAATAAGAATACTAGTACCTATCATGATTATTCCTTGTCTGCTTTGAAATTTGTGCAAAAAGTTCATCTCGAAGCTCCGAACGCTTCAGAACCTGCTTATATAGTTTCCCAACATGCTCTATACATTCATCTAAGCTTGTTGGAGTCACTCGATCAGAGAAATCAACTCCCATGTGCTTCAGAATCGAATAATTTCACTGCCCGACTAACTAGGTCACCGTTTATCTTCAGTAGTGAAGTCGGGATAGGATCCTGTCAAATTCAAAATATAATCTTCGATTCATCATTATTTTCCAAAACATATTACCGAATTTAATTTAAACAGCTTATTCTTACCTTTTGGAAACACAACATGTCCTCAAATGTGAATTTTTCTCGGACTTGTGGGCCCACGGATCTTTTAGAGAAAAATCCCCGTTTTCCAGCAGACTGAATCTGTTTCTGCATCGCCTTAAAAATCCCTCTACCTAAAAGAGAAGATGTAATAAAACAATAAGAAACTTTCACAAAATTGACCTTAAAAGGAAGCAGAAAACAAAATAAAAAGATTGGACATTTAGTAAAATGTAGTAGTCGTTTTAACAATAATTGGTCTACCTAAATGAAAGTGATAAAAAAATTATGCTTCCAGAGAGTTCTGCTGGAAATGAAGTTAGAAATCTTATTCTGATTAGACTTTTTCATATTGGCATATGAGTTTCAAATGTTTTTAATTAATCTGAACTAATAAGTTGCTCATGTATGGAGAAATGTCACTGATTATCCTATGGTAAAGGAACTTAAGAACTGGAAATATCCGCATTGTTCAAGCTAAAAAAATCAACTTACGGAGGTGAGAAATTGGAACCATCACTGTCATAACCATCCCCATTTGAGATAACAGAGTTCCGCGAGGGAGTTTCATACCCATTACTTGAGCCAAAGGAGGACCTGATTGATCCCATACTTTGGGACATAACTGGTGGTAAATCAGATGTCATTCCACCGAAAAAATACTGGACTGCTAGTAGTCCAATATTTTTCTTATATACACAGCTACTCTCTCAATAAGCAATTCTTCCTCCTAATTAGTCCCACTAAAGTCAAGGCTTTTCAATTAGATTCATCAAACTCAGAAGCTGACAAAACAAAACAAAGTTCGTGTATTATTTTTACAATCAATTAGAATATCCAATTTCAAATCAACAGTTTACAAACTTTTGAAGTTACTTAAAAATTATACAAAAGCTTCCTAAAACAAAAACTTAATTAATCATCACAAACTAAAAAATCACAGCCCAGAAAAAATTTAAAAACTAGTACACTATTTCAATTGGTGATGTAGTCAAAAACCCAACTTTAAAAAAATGAGCTCAAGAGGGGAAACATAAATACAATGAACCCTAAGTTATAATTTACTAAGTAATAAGATGCAAATTTTAGAAAACAAGATCTTGAACTTAGGTTCAACATAAATTTCCCAGTAATTCCAGAAATACTACAGTGGTGGAAACCAAAAACCCACTGAATCGAAGAAGAGATCAACCCAGAAACAAGCATTAAACTAAGAAAATCGGTGCAACTGCTGTAGCACGGTAAAAAAAATAAAATAATAATCTTTGTAACTGGAAATCCAAATCAAACTTTGTATAGATTAAATAGATCCACATATATATTCATAGATATACCAACGAGGCAGAAAAAATTAAAAGGCAAGCATTCAAAAACAAATTGAGAACTGGGTTAATTAGATCCACACGTATACATATATAATCCACACACACAAAAACCGATCTAAAAATTATCACATCTTTTGCAACAAAATAAAATAAATCATCAATAATGGGGGAAAAGGTGAGTTATTCACAAAACTTATCAATAAAAATTGAATCTTTCGATCTTCTTTGAATATATATGCTAAAAATCATACCCTGCTGCTGAGAGAGAGAGGAGTTACGGCGATGACAAGGAGGAATAGGGTTCTTCTCGTACAACTTCTTTCTTCCCTTTTTATATTTTTCTTTTTGGTTGGAAATTGGATTTAATTAGAGTTTTTCTTGAAATACATCGGCATGATATAAGGACAACCACCTGGCACCTGCCCGAGCCCGGCCACTCAGTTGCCCTATGTTTGTTTGTGAGTTTTTTATTTTGTGGAAAAAAGAAAAATGTTGTGACAGAAAAGTTTTTCAATTTATTAAAAATAAGAAAGAAGATGCTATATAATTTTTGATTGTATTACATCTTAGCAACTATCCTATGTATAGAGTACTTAAAATTTCCTATTTTCACTGAAAAATAAAATTTTATTATATAAATTTTTTTATTAAAAATATGATATCTTTCAAATTAAATGTTTACTATATATCAATATAACTCCTTTTCATAACAGGATTCTAGTGATATTTCAAAATAAATAAATAAATAAAATTTATCATATAATTTTTTTATTAAAAATAAGATATCTTTCAAAATAAATGCTTACTATATATCAATAGAACTCCTTTTCATAATAGGATTAAAGTGGTATCCCAAAATAAATAAATAAATAAATACAATGAAGACAGAAGTTGTACGAGAGCACTGTCTACTCCAATTCCTCAACTCATCGACTATTTGTATGATTTTTAGTCTATTTTTTTATTGATTAAGTCGTACTATTTCAAAAAAAGACCCAAAGACTCAATTTTTATTTCTTTCCCGTTTTATCTGTCTAAGATTAGATGCTATGATATTTGATTACATGTGTAGTGCAAACCAGAATCGGGGTTGAAACTTGGAAGATTGAAAAGTTCTACCATTTATCTCTGCAAACTCTGTAGAAGGTGAGGCACCCTTTGATTCATATGCTTTGCCATAGTTTTGATTTTAATGCGTCTATGCTATTTCAACGAGACGACCACCTACGTGGGTGTAGTGTCTGCTATTTCTTTCTGAGCCAGGTTTGATCCAAAGACTCGATTCTTATTTTTCCTGTTTTGTTTTATTTCTCTAAGCTCAGATGCAATATTTTTTCTTTCTTTCTTTTTCCATTTTTCCATTACGAATGAGTACTTTAAACAAATTAACACAAGTTAGTATGGAGTGGCCATGCTAAATGTATGCATCTCATATTCAATTATTTTTTTGCAACCATAAAATATTGATCTGTGATTCATATGAAACTAGCTCTCAACATTCTTGTTCTTACTCCTTTCTTTTTTCCAACATTTTGTAGACAAATATATTGAAGATGAAAAACCTGCAGATTTGTTGTGGTACAAGTTCTGCAAGACAAATTTGTGATGGTAGAAATTTGGTTAGTAATTTCCCGCCGTACTTCTCAGGACAATATCCCTGATTAGTTACGACTCTAAACGCAAATTGGACAAAGATCAGATTTTTTTCTCCTACTCAATATCACCATTATCATTGTCGAATCCCACAATTACTGGGGAGAGAGATTTGGGGCTGTTTCCATGGCTGGTTAATTATATCCAAGTCTCCAGATAACCTTGAGTTTTGTCTTTGGAACTTGGTTACTTTAAAGATTATTAATCTCCCTCGTTTGAAATTGAAGCCATTCGGAGATGATGATCAGCTGAAGGAGCTCAGTGATGATATTGGTTGTTGTTTCTTGTCATCCCCTCCTTCTAACCCTGATTCTGTAGTCATCTTACTGCTGAATAGCAAGCCTGACATTGTTTTCTGTTTGCTACGCAATAAAAGAAGAAAATGGACAAAAATGTCGTATGCTAACCAGATCAGAAAAATATCCAATCACGAAGATGATTTGATTGAAGACTTGGCTCTCTCCAATGGTAAAGTATACGCCACTACTATGTGTGGAAGTTTTGTACAGATTGACATACAAGTTAATCATAACAGTAAGAAGAAAGAAGTTGTCATCAGTTTGTTGCCATTTGGAATTTTGCCCCATTTATTTCCAAGTCATGTCTTCGGTTGCTACTTGTCGGGATGTGATACGGAATTGTTCTTAATTGTTGATTCTTTTAAAAATTTTCAATACAAAGAAATTCAATCCCTATATTTGTTCAGATTGGATTTCTCCACTATGACGTGGGGGGAAGTGAAAAATGTCAAGGACCGAGTGTTCTTTCTGAATGACTTGAGCCAGCCACAAATTTGCTGCCCTGCAATTGAATCAGAAGATGGAAATTATATACACATTATTCGGGATTCATGCAAATTATACTCGTACAACATAGAAGATAAAACCATGTCTCTATCTTTTTTACCTTGTCCAGATTTGCCACCCGAACCAAGGCCAATCCATCACTACTTGTGGGTAATGCCTGAAAGCAGGTATGCTATCGTTCTATTCTATTGATTTTTGGTCAATAATGAAAAGAGACAAAGTATGCTATTCTCTATAGAACTTTATCTTATTAAGGAGATGCAAAATTTATACCGTGTAAATATATTGTCTTTGGAGCCTGTCATCTTTTAATGACACGCTGTGTATTTTTATACAATTATATTCGTAGGTTACTGGGTGATCACGGAGAAGGAAAATGCAGTGCTGATACTAAAAAATACCAGGTCAAAGAGGAGGAGATAGTGGTAAGATTAGTTATTAGTAGTGATGTTGATATTCTTATGAATGAGCAGCTAGGAGAGAGCAAGGAAGCGTGTCTAGTTAATATGTCGTTCCATATTTTTGAATTGATTGCGGAGCATTGTGTTGCTGTCGAGTACTTGAATTTTTCGTTCAACCTAATAAATCATTTGGGTCGTCTAAAGTAGAGGTGCTCATCGGTAAAAAAACTGAACCGGTACCGAAAAAATCGAACCGATACTGATCCGAAATTACCGAAAAAACAAGAACCGGTTCGGTACAAAATCGGTACTGATTTTTTCGGTTCGGTTATACCACATGTATATAATTATTAAAGTTTTGGCATTTTTCCATCCCTTTGGAGCTGATTTACTTTGTTTGTTAAGAAATCTGCAATGGAGCAAGTGCAACACATCTTATTAACCATACTAAACAGTGGGCAGTGGCTGTAATTTAATTCCTATTAATGATGAAACAGTGGGCATACATGATACACCAATACACATACTAAAATAGTGGCTGACTGGCTATTGTCAATTGTCATGACTCGTGAGTTCATGACCACTGCTAAGTTTACACACGGACATGACCATGTGTTGTAGGGGAAAAAAATAAATTTCCTTTTGCAAAGGGGTTTGGACTTTGGAGGACTGATTTTTCTCCCAAGAAAGAGAGCATTGAACTGTTTGGAGTATGCCATCAGATTCCTTTTCTATGTTTCATTATCTTTCTATTTTGTTGGAGGAAATATGCTTAATTCTCTATTTTCCACAGTTATGCTTGAGCTTAACCTGGATTAAGGAGATTGGATTAGCTGTACAGAACCAAAATTCGGGAAATTAGCAAATGGGTTGGAGTTACCAAAATTCAGGAAACTGATCGTAGTCTCATAAACAGAAAATGATCAAAATTCAATTGAACCTAGGACATGCGATGGACACAAAATGTCGAAATCCCTCATTTTCAACAAATTTAAAAGGAAGTTCATCGACTAGAATCATATATGATAAAGCAGCCCGAGTTAGTTCTACATCAAACTTCCAAAGACAATTATTTGTTGACTCCCCTTCCATGGTCTCATCATCGTTATTAGCACTTGCAGATTTAAAGTTTAAGATTGCTTGATTTCTTAACTCCACATTTGGGGGGGTAAATTTTACATCTCCTATTGTGAGCATTTAGACCACTAGTTCCATTATTTTTTGGAGCAGCACTTAAAATCGCTCCACAATATTTGCATTTAGCTTTAATTTGACCATTTTGCTTAAATCTTGTATAATGAGCCCAAATTTTAGCACGAGTCTTACCGGCATCAAGTTGCTCAATTTCACATTCATTCAACTCCTCTTCATCAATATGAATTGGATTTTCAGCATTCGATTCCACGTTGATGGGTGCTTCAGACTGCTGCTCAGCCATTATAACCTGCACATGCTCAAAACAATGAGCCTTACTTTTTTCACAAAATAATTAACTATGAACTATGATAACAATAATTAGACCTGTGTAGCACCCCTCATCAGCAAAAAAAACATATCAAATCATCCCCAAAAGGAGAAAAAAATTCAGTTTAGTATGGAAAAAGAGCATTTAAAGATCTTAAACCATCCGGTGTGTAGTCATAGTTATTTAAAAAACCGAAAGGAAATTCTCTTTTGTATATGCTTCAAAACCCAAACAGTAGAGTTTCTTCATATTCAGATCATCAAACAAAAGCTTAAAAGACTCTCCCTTACAACATTAGCAATTGAAGGGGTTTGATCAGCTTATTGTACTAGTAAATAGAACTGGAAAAAAAATTATAAGACTTTACAATTGGAACTAACAAAAAGATATTGGCCTGAAATCTTTTGTGAAAATAAATCCACTCCCCTTTCCACACTTCATATCTTATATTCTTGAGTATACTTAACTAGAACATTTGGCATGAAGATTTTAACGGAAAAAAAAGAGAGACTATGGTCACCCTAAGGCCCTAACCTTAGCACGTTGAGAAGATTCAACCCATGGTAACCTTAGCACTTTGTTTTTTGTTCAGAAGCCTGTAAGATTTTGGGACTGGTACTATACTACTATGGTCAAAAGACTCGAAACACCTAGTATACAGATCTCAGATCTCAGAGTGCAGAAATCAGAAATCAAAAAGTATTAAAGTGTATTAGTGTATATGATGTGTACAGATCTGAGATCTCACGAGTCACGACTTACCGTCGGCGTCTAGTCGGAGTCTCGTAGACGTTGGTTACGTGCTACGGTGCTAGCTCAGGGTCAGATATGCTTAGATTTGAGAGAGGGCAGGCCGGAGCTTTAATGGAGGAGAAGCTTCAATGGAGCCATGGAGGAGAAGTTATTAGTGAAGAAGAGTGAAGTGTAGAAGACTGAAGAAGTCGAGACGTGAAGACTGAAAAAGAGTAAAGTGAATTAGTGAAGTGAGTAACTGAAGACTAAACTACTTATTAATTACTATTATTTCGGTTTTTACCAGATTCAAAAAGTTAACCGGGGGATAAATAACGTTTTGATTATGGGGTTCGATTTTCATTTTAATTACCGAAATTTTTAAAATTACAATTGAATTATTATATTCTCATATATTATAAAATGGTCATTATTTTTAATTTCCGTCCGAAAAATGGACGAAAAAACTGACTGGGCATAAATGAGTTAATTTTGCTGATGTGACAGCTTTCTTTGACCTTTGACCCTTGACCCTTGACCCATATCTATCATTCTTTCCATTTTCAGTTTTCACATACAATAATAATAATTGAATACGAAAAATAAATACTTTATAATTTTATTTATTTATAATAATACTTTATTATTTATAATTATTCATATAAAAATATTTTTATAATTTATATAATTTTTTAAAAAAATTTAAAATTATTATTATTAGTAGTATTTTATTATTATTATTAGTAGTATTTTATTTATTATTATTAAATAACGTTTAGTTAACGTTTTTTAAAAAATTAGTTCAGTTTTAAAAAAAATATTAGTTCAGTTTAAAAAAAATTATAGTTCAGTCTAAAAAAATATTAGTATTTTATTTAATTAGTTTTTTAATGTTAAAAACGTTAATTAATGTTAACTAATTTTTTAAGAATTAGTTAACGTTTTTTAAGAAATTATTAAAGAAATTAATTAAATATTTCTTAAACTGAACTAATTAGTTTAAGAATTTTTTTTTAAACTGAACTAATTTTTTAAAAAACGTTAACTAATTTTTTTTAAACTGAACTAATTTTTTAAAAAGAAATTATGTTAAAAATTTTATGTTTTTTAAAATTCTATTTTTTTAAAAAAGTTTGTTTTATTGTGAAATTATTATTATTATTTTGTAATAATAATTTAAAATAACAAAAACATAATAACATAATTTTTTAATTTTAAAAAACGTTAATTTTTAAAAAAAACGCTACTTTTTTATAAAAACACAATTAAAGGTGAGCGTTTTTTTATAAAAAAGTATCGTTTTTAAAAAAATTAACGTTAACACAACTACTATATCAATAAAACAAGTTTCGTAATGGGTTGGTTAGTAATTTCCCGCCGTACAAATATATTGAAGATGGAAAACCTGCAGCTTTGTAATGATTTTGTTGATTGTTGCTGCTCGTCATCCCCTCCTAATCCGATTCTGTAGTCATCTTAACGCTAATTAGCAAGCCTGACATTGTTTTCTGTTTGCTACGCAATAAAAGAAGAAAATGGACAAAAATGTCGTATGCTAACCAGATCAGAAAAATATCCAATCAGGATTTGATTGTATGCTTGGCTCTCTCCAATGGTAAAGTATACACCACTACTGAAGTTTTGTACAGATTGACATACAAGTTAATCACAACAGTAAGAAGAAAGAAGTTGTCATCAGTTTGTTGCCATTTGGAATGTTGCCCCATTTATTTCCAAGTCATGTCTTCCATTTCTACTTGTCGGGCTGTGATACGGATTTGTTCTTAATTGTAGATTATTATAAAAATTTCCAATGCAAAGAAATTCAATCCCTATATTTGTTCAGATTGGATTTCTCCACTATGACGTGGGGGGAAGTGAAAAATATCAAGGACCGAGTGTTCTTTCTAGATTACTTGAGCCAACCACAAATTTGCTACCGTGCAATTGAATCAGAAGATGGAAATTATATACACATTATTCGGGATTCATGCAAATTATACTCGTACAACATGGAAGATAAAACCATGTCTCTATATTTTTTACCTTGTCCACCCGGACAAAGACCACGCCATCACTACTTGTGGGTAATGCCTGAAAGCGGGTATGCTATTATTCTATTCTATTGATTTTTGGTTAATAATGAAAAGGGACTAAGTATTCTATTCTATATAGAACTTTATCTTATCAAGGAGATGCAAAATTTATACCGTGTAAATATAATCTTTGGAGCCTGTCATCTTTTAATGACGTTGTGTATTTTTATACAATTGTATTCGTAGGTTATTACTGGGTGATCACGGAGAAGGAAAGTGCATTGCTGATACTAAAAAAGACCAGGTCAAAGAGGAGGAGGAGATAATGGTAAGATCAGTTATTAGTAGTGATGTTCATATTATTATGAATGAGCAGCTGGGAGAGAGCATGGAAGCGTGTCTAGTTAATATGTCGTTCCATATTTTTGAATTGATTGCGGAGCATTGTGTTGCTGTCGAGTACTTGAATTTCCATGCTACTTGTAAGCAGTGTCTATTAGCAGCCCCTTTGAAACAATGGCGTACTGAAAATGCATTGGGGAGATTGCGAACACACTCATTAGTTTCACCATGGCTAATGATATGTGACAAAGATCAAGGAATTCTCACTTTTATTGATCCAAAGTTTGGTGATAAATATTTTATGACTACAATTCCTGAATCAATTGGAGATGTCGTAATATGCTATTCCAAATATGGTTGGCTGCTAATATTTAAAAGCATTCGTTGTTTGGTTTTCTTTAATCCCTTTACAAGGGCTATAATCCAGCTTCCACCATTGGCTCCACCTTATTCGACATATTTTTCAAGTCTTTGTTTTTCAGCACCGCCTACTTCCCCTGATTGTATAGTGGTTGCGTTTGCAGAAGATTTTGACAGAAATTTTTACATCACTTCTCCAGGGGCAACATTATGGCTCACAGTTAGTATCAATCCTGATATTCAACCTAACCTATCATCACATGATAGCACTGCATTTTGTGGACAAAATCTTTATGTCTTGTGTGAAGATGGAAAGCTTGGAATCTTAAGAATTGGTACACGTAGCTGGGAAATACTTATAGCTGAACCCACCCGAGCTTCTTGCATATCTTGTGCTGCTCAAAGTTTCCTAGTAGAATGTTGTAATGATCTTTTATCAATCTTTATGGACGAGTTTGGAGAATGGGTTGAAGTATTCAAGCTGAATAATTCTTCATTATAGTGGGAGAAAGTAGATGGTCTTGGAAACCACATGATTTATGTTTGCGGTACGACTTCTTTCTCTGTAGTTGCAAAAAGTCCAGGAATGGAGAACAAGATC
Source organism: Panax notoginseng (assembly GCA_016801055.1). Taxonomy (NCBI): domain Eukaryota; kingdom Viridiplantae; phylum Streptophyta; class Magnoliopsida; order Apiales; family Araliaceae; genus Panax; species Panax notoginseng. The sequence continues at coordinate 57,696,493 of CM029013.1, read as the reverse complement.
TACTTTCCTAAGTTTCGTGATGGGAACTTAATCTGCTATTCTCTCGGCACATGCAACTATCGCACATTTGGCTACGAAGGCAAAGACGAGCAAGAATTCACCAATTTCTTAATCACTGAAGAACCTTTGTTGTGACAACCCCAAAATAGGTCCATTCCATCCAACCTATTCTGAGTCGCCAAATACATGGTACAGAAAATAACTACAATTTTATTACAACAATTATCGTACAAAATACAACGACACATATGCTGTGAGTTTGGATTCAAATATATACCAAATGTGACACTTGTTCCAACCGTGGACAACACCTTACAGTGACACCTTACATAAAGGTATAGTCAAAAACTGTTTTAGAAATTAAAATCTTTGGGAAGTGCTCAAGGAAACCTTCGTACATGGGAGGCCATGATTCTAGGTTATGATAGACATCATATGGCCACAGAATTATCCTTAGTTGACCCAATAGACCCCAAAGAAAAACGAGAAGATTACTATTATATTCTTCCCAATGGTGAGTCTTTTCTTGACTTATCATTATCTCCACTGTCTCTAATTGATAATTATACTTCAAACAAACACCAAGATTATATAGGTAGTGCTTATAAATATACTCAGCAAGTGGATGAGCACATGCATCCTTGTCTTATGATGATACGAGGTTGTATGTCATTAGACATCTTGTATGATAGTGACAAAACACCCTTCCAACGTTGGGTTCGCCTCACCCTCAACAGCTATAGACCACCGTTCTATTCCCCTGTTATCCCCCACTAGACCCAGCTACACTCTTATTACCTGAAAGGAATTGTGAAGCAAAAGGGTGAGCACAACTAGCTCAGTAAAGAATATCATGACTAAAGATAATTAAATTATCAATAGCCTTCATCAACAATAAATCAGAGATTTAGACATATGGTAGATGATAAAAATTTCAACCATAGTTGCAGCGGAACGAGCAATCCATTAGAAGAGTCAAATAGACTATAAAGTCTATTATCTTCTCCATGTTAAAAATCCACCAACAATGTTTTATCCCTGTAACATCAATCAACAATTCTGGTCCACAATCATATGAATAACTCATAATCATAATTGTAGTTCTAAATTCCTCTTCTCATCCAAGACTAAGATAATTTTTATCACCTATCTTTACCTGAAAAATCAAAGATCATGGTTACACCAAATCACATTTCCTGTTCATAATCATACTAATAACTTCATCTTTGCACTACGGCCAAAGATATTCATTTGTATCACCAGTTGGTCATGTTCATCTCAACACATGTTCATCTTTGCACTACTGGCCAAAGATATTCAACAACATGTCATCTTTGCACTACGGGCCAAAGATATTCATCAACAATGCATCTTTGCACTACAGGCCAAAGATATTCCTCAACAGTTCATATTTGCACTACAGGCCAAATATATTCATCAACCATTCATATTTGCACTACAGGCCAAATATATTATTATCTCAAAGAATATATAATCATTTCAGAATTTATATAACCAATAATTATAACCATGTTGATCATTTCACCTTTGCACTTAAGCGAAAGATATTCCATTATAAATTTAATGGTCATGATCATACCGTTCACAATTCAACTTTTCCACTACTGGCCAAAGAGAACTCTAGTAATGATCATACCAATAATCTACCCATCTTTACACTCAAGTGAAAAAGAATATCATCATTAGGGTTATAAAAAAATATTATATATGATAATAAAAACAATATAATCAATATATAGTTTTAATCTCCAGAGTAATATTCATAAATCAACTATAATTTGGTTAGAAAAAGAAACCAATTTTGTCATGAATAGTACCCGTGAATAGTACCCGTGAATAGTAACTCACGAATAGTAACTCACGAATAGTAACTCGTGAATAGTAACTCATGAATAGTAAATCCGACATAAAAAGGTAAAAATTCCACAATAAAATCCATACCAATATTTCGGTATAATGATATTGAAATAACATTTTTTTAAACTTATAAACAATTTATTTTAATTGTTTACACTTTACTAAATAATGCATTTAATCATTCTAAAATGCCAAACTCATAAGATTTCATCACCAATAACCAAAACCCTCATCAAAAATCTGCATATAACTCATGTATGATTCTCAAGCCATAAAATCATATTTTTCAATTTTCTTACTTCACATAACATTTTTAATTCCTTTACTTATAACTAAACTATTTTCATAAAAAATACCAAATCAGTTCCAAAAATATTTCTTTTCTGGGATTTAGTAAAATGGAGTCCCATATTGAACACATATTTTTCTCAGAATATTTAAAATTTATTTACTATTTTTCATATGGCCAAAACAGCCGAATATTTAGACATTTATCAAAAATTATACTTTTATCTAAAAATTCTGAAATTCACAGAGTATACTCCTACCATATACATGTACTTCCAATAAAAAATTTATCAATTTTGGAGTTAACCACAAAGAGTTATAAGCTGTTACTTTTAAAATAGTATTTTCTCATAAAATTCATAACTCTTAATCTATACACCCAAAAATCACCATTTTTTGACACAATCAAGAAAACTCATCAAAATATCATTTCAAATTTTTCTAAAATTTTTGAAGGTCTGAAAAATTACGAAAGATAAAAAACATAACAACCCTTAAAATCCCTTACTATCCCTTACCTCAAAAGAGCAGTACTTCTGATCGGTATAAGGCTGAAGGAAACTTGCACTGATGAATAGAAACTCACAAAGTATCTAAATACTCATAAAATACACTCAATAATCTAGAGAGAGAAAACTTATGAATTCTGGTGTGATTTTTAATTCTAACTTAGCCCCTATTTATAGGAAATTGTTAGCACGCCAAAGCAGACTTAACCTGCAACCTGATGGCTTTATCTGATACTATTCAAGCCTACCACATTTGAATAAAAATCTCAGCGCATTTCTTCACCAACAAAGAGTGGGGCCCACCAATTCTAGAATTTTCCACCAAAATGATAAACTCCGAAAATTCAACAATTTCTGAACCAGTTATCTCGTAAAATTCATAATAAATCATATGTTCATTTTTAACGGTTCAAAATTTGTGGACATATACTCAATTTATATATGTATAATATATCCAAAAATTACCACGATCCAATGGTCGGATTAAAAATTATAACCCCCGCAATATATCTCAAAAATCCTGTTTTTTAATACCTCCATTCCGACAAAAATACTGATAAAAACCTCAACATTAACTCCTACATTTTTAACCACAATAAATATATCCAACATTTATATCCACATAAAATAAATATTTACTTATCATATGAATCAATAATTAATTATTCACAAATAATATTACAGAATCACAATAATGACAACCAGGCAGTTCCCAGGAAAGAGGGGGTTTTCCAATAAGGATTTCTCCTTACTGGCGCGCAATTAGGTGACCAAACCTCTTCTTAGACAGAACTTTCTAGACATTGCCAATAATGTTATCTAATAATATTATTCAAATAATATGAATTATTGATCTGATAATAGAAAATACTGTGCAGTGATAATTATTGAACAATAATAATATAAAATATCAACGCAGTAATTATTGAATCAATAAAATAAAATATTGAACAGTAATTACTGTGATAATTATTCAGTAGTGCCTTCTTACGTAAGAATCAATAATTCAACTATACTGTGCAATACCGTGTGCTACTGTGCAACTACGCGTATTACTGTATTTTAACCAGCGGGTATTCTAACAGTATTAACGGTAACAACTACGCCGTTATTTGTAAAAACTCAAATTTATCGTTTTCTTCATCCGACAGTTATTCGTTATGGGGCCTACAAATAGCTGCGCCGTCGTACGAATATTCCCCGACAGAAAGAATATTCCACGACCAAACGAATATTCCCCAACAACAATGATTATTTTATAACCACTTGCTTATTTTGAAAAAAATTCATATATCACCTTTAACTTTAACTTTTTATCAATTTAACCATTTACTGAATAGTAATTATAAGAAAAATTGAATACTTTTATTTCATAAAATTCGGGGTCTTACAATCTCCCCTCCTTATGAAATTTCGTCCCCGAAATTTACGTACCTGGTATTTCGAAGAGTTAAGAATACCTTACTTTCATTTCAGATTCTATTTCCCCAGTCATCATTATTTCTCCATTGCTCATCTCCTGTGATAACTTCATTTGGGTTCCTCACTTGTTGGGAAGTCATGACAACCGCCATCCCTCGAACTACTCGGCTTTGACTTGTCTGGAGCAGCATTTGGCGTTATCACTAACGTTGGAATATACTTTTCTATAGGGTATATTCCTCCCTCAACTGCCTCGCCATACTCCTCATTCATGATCTGAATCATCAATCCTCGATCTATATCGGATTCAGGTTGACCGCTATGTACATGGTAATTCAAAACTCGATGTTGGGTTCTCCCAATTGCTTTCCAAAAAGAGAAATTCATATCATCTATTTTAGCCTTCTTAGATCGGACATCTCTTTCCACAATGTCCACGTGTCGTGTGGCTTTTACCCATGCATCACTCATTCTTACTCGTTCAGTTTTTTCTTCTTTCAGCTCAGATTCCATCTTTATCATCTTATACTCTGCCAAAGAATGCTTTTGTTCAAGCATCACATATCGGGTAACACAAGCTTGAATTATTGCATCCTTTTGCTCCACGACCGCTTGTCGTTCTTCAGCCTGCTCTTCTAACTCATGAATACGATTTTGAAATTCTACATTTTGATCATATAATACCTCTAATAAACTCTGCTCAGGTACCTCCTCTTCCTCTTCTTCCTCACTCTCAGCTGTTACCTCTGCGACTATCTCGGGTGCAACAATCAATTCTTCACTCACCACATGAATATCTCTAATCACATTATCATGGTTAGTGATTAGAGGTATTCCCACGGTCTCATTCACTTCATTGTTAACATTCTCAGCAGCCATTCTCAATACTGTCATAAAACAAGGGTTAATTAAACAAATTAACATATCACATAATATCTCGATATTATGACTGACCAACAAATAAGCTTAGGTAGGACACACTAGCGAAAAATTTACTCATCTCTCCCCTCCTAGTTATATTCCCCGATCTCCGCCAGAGATCATATCCCTAAGCTCTGATACCAACTATGACATTGGACACCATCGTGTGTCAGCACCTCACAAAGGTACCTATCAGCTTGCCACCGCAGAACGGCGTCCCCTACGGAGAGTCTGACTTCGGTGCATTCCCCATCAACAGGATGTCACCAGTAAGAGGCTCGGGGCTCTTTACTTATAGCTCTGATACCAACTGTGACGCCCCCAAAATAGGTATACATCACCCATTCTGAGTCGCCAAATACATGGTACAGAAAATAACTACAACTTTATTACAACAATTATCGTGCAAAATACAACAACACATATGCTGTGAGTTTGGATTCAAATATATACCAAATGTGACACTTGTTCCAACCGTGGACAGCACCTTACAGTGACACCTTACATAAAGGTATAGTCAAAAACTGTTTTAGAAATTAAAATCTTTGGGAAGTGCTCAAGGAAACCTTCGTACATGGGAGGCCATGATTCTAGGTTATGATAGACATCATATGGCCACAGAATTATTCTTGGTTGACCCAATAGACCCCAAAGAAAAACGAGAAGATTACTATCATATTCTTCCCAATGGTGAGTCTTTTCTTGACTTATCATTATCTCCACTGTCTCTAATTGATAATTATACTTCAAAAAAACATCAAGATTATATAGGTAATGCTCGTAAATATACTCAGCAAGTGGATGAGCACATGCATCCTTGTCTTATGATGATACGAGGTTGTATGTCATTAGACATCTTGTATGATAGTGACAAAACACCCTTCCAACGTTGGGTTCGCCTCACCCTCAACAGCTATATACCACCGTTCTATTCCTCTGTTATCCCCCACTCGACCCAGCTACACTCTTATTACCTGAAAGGAATTGTGAAGCAAAAGGGTGAGCACAACTAGCTCAGTAAAGAATATCATGACTAAAGATAATTAAATTATCAATAGCCTTCATCAACAATAAATCAGAGATTTAGACATATGGTAGATGATAAAAATTTTAACCATAGTTGCAGCGGAACGAGCAATCCATTAGAAGAGTCAAATAGACTATAAAGTCTATTATCTTCTCCATGTTAAAAATTCACCAACAATGTTTTATCCCTGTAACATCAATCAACAATTCTGGTCCACAATCATATGAATAACTCATAATCATAATTGTAGTTCTAAATTCCTCTTCTCATCCAGGACGAAGATAATTTTTATCACCTATCTTTACCTAAAACATCAAAGATCATGGTTACACCAAATCACATTTCCTGTTCATAATCATACTAATAACTTCATCGTTGCACTACGGCCAAAGATATTTATTTGTATCACCAGTTGGTCATATTCATCTCAACACATGTTCATCTTTGCACTACTGGCCAAAGATATTCAACAACATGTCATCTTTGCACTACGGGCCAAAGATATTCATCAATAATTCATCTTTGCACTACAGGCCAAAGATATTCATCAACAATTCATCTTTGCACTATAGGCCAAAGATATTCCTCAACAGTTCATATTTGCACTACAGGCCAAATATATTCATCAACCGTTCATATTTGCACTACAGGCCAAATATATTATTATCTCAAAGAATATATAATCATTTCAGAATTTATATTACCAATAATTATAACCATGTTAATCATTTCACCTTTGCACTTAAGCGAAAGATATTCCATTATAAATTCAATGGTCATGATCATACCGTTCACAATTTAACTTTTCCACTACTGGCCAAAAAGAACCCTAGTAATGATCATACCAATAATCTACCCATCTTTACACTCAAGTGAAAAAGAATATCATCATTAAGGTTATAAAAAAATATTATATATGATAATAAAAACAATATAATCAATATATAGTTTTAATCTCCAGAGTAATATTCATAAATCAACTATAATTTGGTTAGAAAAAGAAACCAATTTTGTCATGAATAGTACCCGTGAATAGTACCCGTGAATAGTAACTCGTGAATAGTAACTCACGAATAGTAACTCGTGAATAGTAACTCATGAATAGTAAATCCGACACAAAAAGGTAAAAATTCCACAATAAAATCTATACCAATATTTCGGTATAATGATATTGAAATAACATTTTTTTAAACTTATAAATAATTTATTTTAATTGTTTACACTTTACTAAATAATGCATTTAATCATTCTAAAATGCCAAACTCATAAGATTTCATCACCAATAACCAAAACCCTCATCAAAAATCTGCATATAACTCATGTATGATTCTCAAGCCATAAAATCATATTTTTCAATTTTCTTACTTCACATAACATATTTAATTCCTTTACTTATAACTAAACTATTTTCATGAAAAATACCAAATCAGTTCCAAAAATATTTCGTTTCTGGGATTTAGTAAAATATAGTCCCATATTGAACACATATTTTTCTCAGAATATTTAAAATTCATTTACTATTTTTCATATGGCCAAAACAGCCGAATATTTAGACATTTATCAAAAATTGTACTTTTATCTAAAAATTCTGAAATTCACAGAGTATACTATACATGTACTCCCAATAAAAATTTTATCAATTTTAGAGTTAACCACAAAGAGTTATAAGCTGTTACTTTTAAAATAGTATTTTCTCATAAAATTCATAACTCTTAATCTATACACCCAAAAATCACCATTTTTTGACACAATCAAGAAAACTCATCAAAATATCATTTCAAATTTTTCTAAAATTTTTGAAGGTCTGAAAAATTACGAAAGATGAAAAACATAACAACCCTTAAAATCCCTTACTATCCCTTACCTCAAAAGAGCAGTACTTCTGATCGGTATAAGGCTGAAGGAAACTTGCACTGATGAATAAAAACTCACAAAGTATCTAAATACTCACAAAATACACTCAATAATCTAGAGAGAGAAAGAGAGAAAACTTATGAATTCTGGTGTGATTTTCAATTCTAACTTAGCCCCCTATTTATAGGAAATTGTTAGCACGACTAGGAATTCATAATGCCCGTACCGAGTTCTGAAAGCCGTCTTTAGAATATCCTCAGTTCTAACCTTCAGCTAATGATATCCAGAACGAAGATCGATCTTTGAAAAGAATTGTGGTCCTTGCAACTGGTCAAACAGGTCATCAATACGTGGTAATGGGTACCTGTTTTTGATGGTGACATGATTTAACTCCCGATAATCAATACAAAGTCGCATACTTCCATCTTTCTTCTTCACGAATAGCACATTATTCTGCTCCAATTTGATGAACTTCACCTCCTTCATGTGACGAATACTCTCGGGAAAGTATTTGTCGTTAAACAGCTCTTGGAACCTCTCCCAGGACATCTTCAGTGCGGCAGGTTGAGTACGCTTTATCGATTCCCACCAGTAATCTGCCTCTCCTCGCAACATAAAGGCGGCAAAGGGAACCTTTTGCTCCTCGGAGCAACCCAAGACATCAAATATCTTGGTGATCTGCTTTATCCATGTTTCAGCTACAAGTGGTTTGGGTTCTCCCTTAAACTCCGGTGGTCCCAGCTCTTTAAACTGTTTAGCGGTGACCGCCTGAGAGTTTCCAGTATTTCCACCTACGTTGTGGACAGGAGCCGCTTTCACCTGTTGTTGCATGAATTGCATAAAGCCTCTGAACATTTGATCATTCATCATTTGGTCAGTGTTGTTGTTTGCATGAGGATTGTCACCTTCCTGATGCACATTATCTTGATTATTGATATGTGGTGAATCAACAGTCGCCTGTGCTCCAATGCTATTCTCAACATTCTCAGATGCCATTTTCAGATACTGCCACAAAATAAAAATTAATTGATATGTAATATATTATCCTTATATTATGACCGACCAATTAAATACCATGCAAATAAACTTAGGTAGGTCATACTAGCGAAGGAATTCCCCGTCTCTCACCTCCTAGTTCTATTCTCACATCTTAGCCAGGGATCATATCCCTAAGCTCTGATACCAACTGTGACGCCCCCAAAATTAGGTATACATCACTCATCTTGGGTCGTCAGATACATAGTACAGAATACAAATATAACTCACTAATACAACTGTCGTGCACAATACGACAAAACATAAACTGTGAGTTTGAATACAAATATTATCTTCTAGAGAGTATTCATACTCAAAAGGAGTCCTCATTACATTTATTAACACACCATTACATAGAATAGTGAGGACTACTAACTAATACTATCATTCGGACCATCACTCCGTTCCCCGACTTGCCCCAGCTACGTTCTCATTTCCTGAAGAGAACAGTGAAAGAAAGGGTGAGCTCAACTAGCCCAGTAAGAAATATTATGACTAAGATAATGCAGAATAAATTATCATTAGCCTTCAACAATGTTAAACTGATAAAATATAATTGACATCAAGTTTAACTGTAGCGGAACAAGCAATCCATTAAAAGAGTCAAGTAGAAAATAAACTCTACTATCTTTTATGATTTAAAAGGTTTTTCAACACTGTGATCGCTGGGACTCAGCTTAATAAAATAATCCACATCATCGAATCACCCCTGCACTACGGCCAAGGATATTCATGTATTCATTAATGGTCATGATCATGCCAACAACTGTCCATCAATGCACTACGGGTCAATGAGGACTTTAACCACATCATTTGTAACATTACGGTCATGAGTAAACCGAATAATCCCTGGTTATAATCATACCAAGTCCATCTATGCACTACAGGCCACAGATGACTTTCAATAGAATATAAACATGAGGATGATGACAATGATATAAGAATTCAATAAAACAAGTTTAAGAATTAATTTATCCAGGAATTAATAACGTCCAAATTGTCAACATGATACTGCTTTGTGGAGTAAACTTCAAGACTGATCAGGAGAATATTTTCATGAATAGATACTAGATGAAGCGCAAATGTCAAGGATATTCCACTAATTTCATGGAGTATAGAAGTCAAAGTTTTAATCAACTGAGTATAATAAAGAATGGAATAACAAAAGAAATCACCATGCATGCGATAGACCGCACAGACAGGTTATTCTTTACAGAATAATAATAATGGAACCAGGTCCGGCGTAAACGCACAGACAGGATATTCCGACAGAATAATAAATAATGGAACCAGGTCCGGTGTAAAACACACAGACAGGATGTTCCAACAGAATAATAACAAGACAGAACCAGGTCCGGTATAAAACACACAGACAGGATGTTCCAACAGAATAATAATAAAAACGGAACCAGGTCCGGTGTAAAACACACAGACATGATGTTCCAACAGAATAATAGAAGAATGTCACCAAGTATAGGGTAGACCGCGTATACAGGTTATTCCAACAGAATAATAAGAAATGGAATAACAACAGTTCTCTTCATGAATACAAAAGAAATAATACCTCTTACCTTAAAAGAACTGGATATTGGAAAAGTGAAGTAGCAGAATACTTTTATTCTCTCTCTCTTATTCTCTCTATACTTTCTCTCTCTATAGCTTGAATGAATTCGTGAAAAATAATGAAGCCCTAGGCCTCTATTTATAGAAAAACTGAGGGTGACTCTTGGTCTTAACGAAGGGTCAAATGACTCTTGGTCTTAACGAAGGGTCAAATGACTCTTGGTAATATTGAAGGGACAACTACTATTGACGAAAGTAATTACTATTGACCAAGGTAAATACTATTGACGAAGGTAATTACTATTGACCAAGGTAAATACTATTGACCAAGGTAATTACTATTGACGAAGGTAAATACTATTGACCAAGATAAATACTATTGACGACGGTAAGTACTATTGACGACGGTAAGTACTATTAACGACGGTAATTACTATTGAAGAAGAGACTCTTAGATGATGACATATGGCCCCCCATAAAAAATAACCAAACTTACCACAACGTCTCAATTATTGATCTAATAATATAACATATTATACAGATGATACTATGACAATAATTTAAGAGATATGATGCAACAATTACTGTAGCAATAATTGAGTATAGCTGAGTGACTTCTCACGTAAGCATCAATAATCAATACCGTGTGCTACTATGCAACCACGCGTATTACTGTACTTTTACTACCGGATAGTTTAACAATTTTAACGGTAACACCTCAGCCGTTATTTTTATAGAAAGATAATTTTGTCGTTTTCTAACTACGATTATACTTCTGTTGTGGGGTCCACCAATGATTGTGCCGTCGTACGAATATTCCCCGACAAAAAGAATATTCCCCGACCAAACGAATATTTTAAAACAACTTGCTTACTTTGCAAAATTTATAAATAATACCCACAACTATAACATTACTCCATAATATTCAAAATAATATTTATAGAAAAATTCATCTTTATTTATAAAAGTTGGGGTCTTACAACATATACTCAACTTATATATGTATAACATATCCAAAAATTACCACGATCCAACGGTCGGATTAAAAATTATAACCCCCGCAATATATCTCAAAAACCCTGATTTTTAATACCTCCATTCCGACAAAAATACTGATAAAAACCTCAACATTAACTCCTTCATTTTTAACCACAATAAATATATCCAACATTTATATCCACATAAAATAAATATTTCCTTATCATATGAATCAATAATTAATTATTCACAAATAATATTACAGAATCACAATAATGACAACCAGGCAGTTCCCAGGAAAGTGGGGGCTTTCTAATAAGGATTTCTCCTTACTGGCGTGCAATTAGGTGACCAAACCTCTCCTTAGACAGAACTTTCTAGACATTGCCAATAATGTTATCTAATAATATTATTCAAATAATATGAATTATTGATCTGATAATGGAAAATACTGTGCAGTGATAATTATTGAACAATAATAATATAAAATATCAACGCAGTAATTATTGAATCAATAAAATAAAATATTGAACAGTAATTACTGTGATAATTATTCAGTAGTGCCTTCTTACGTAAGAATCAATAATTCAACTATACTGTGCAATACCATGTGCTACTGTACAACTACGCGTATTACTGTATTTTAACCAGCGGGTATTCCAACAGTGTTAACGGTAACAATTACGCCGTTAATTATAAAAACTCAATTTTTGTCGTTATCTTCATCCGACCGTTTTCTGTTATGGGGCCCACAAATAGCTGCGCCGTCGTACGAATATTCTCCGACAGAAAGAATATTCCACGACCAAAAGAATATTTCCCGACAACAATGATTATTTTATAACCACTTGCATTTTTTGAAAAAATTTCACATTTCACCCATAACTTTAAACTTTTATCAATTTAACAATTTACTGAATAGTAATTATAAGAAAAATTGAATACTTTTATTTCATAAAATTCGGGGTCTTACATTTGTCATGTGTCTGGATTGAACCTAGTTGGGCCTCCTAACCTTATTTAAGGTATTGAATTGATCATGTGATTATTTGTGTTACATTAACTTTTCATCTTTGGAGAAGATATATGTCGAATACAATGCTTAGCTTTGGAGAAGGTATATGTCGAATACAATGCTTAGCATTTGAGAACAACTCTGATTGAGGTAAATTTATATACACTTGTCACACGAATTGTCAATCCATCTATTCCATGAAAAAATAAAGTACAAAATTATTAGACTTTTTCATATTGGCATATGAGCTACAAAATGTTTTTAATTAATCTGAACTAATAAGTTGCTCATGTATGGAGAAATGTCACTGATTATCCTATGGTAAAGGAACGTAAGAACTGGAAATCTCCACATTGTTCAAGCTAAAAAAATCGACTTACGGAGGTGCGAAATTGGAACCATCACTGCCATAACCATCCCCATTTGAGATAACAGAGTTCCGCGAGGGAGTTTCATACCCATTACTTGAGCCAAAGGAGGACCTGCTTGATCTCATACTTTGGGACATAACTGGTGGTAAATCAGATGTCATTCCACCGATTAGATTAGATTCATCACTCAATAGTTACAATCAATTAGAATATCCAATTTCAATTAGATTCATCACTCAGAAGCTGACAAAACAAAACAAAGCTCGTGTATTATTTTTACAATCAATTAGAATATCCAATTTCAAATCAATAGTTTACAAACTTTTGAGGTTACTTAAAAATTATACAAAAGCTTCCTAAAACAAAAACTTAATTAATCATCACAAACTAAAAAATCACAGCCCAGAAAAAATTTAAAAACTAGTACACTATTTCAATTGGTGATGTAGTCAAAAACCCAACTTTAACAAAATGAGCTCAAGAGGGGAAACATAAATACAATGAACCCAACATTTGGCTATTAAATCCTACTCCCAAATGAGGAAATGAGAAAAGGTTCTTTCTGCTTCCTCAGCTACATAATCTTCACCTAGTCTTTTGTCGACAGCTTCAAGTATACGACGACCTTCGCGATACAAAGACCATACCCAATCCACTTAGAACTGAAAACCGCCGATCTTGGTCCCAGGTCTCTGTCCACAAGCTACTTCAATCAGCACTTCTCCAAAGGCGTAGACATCAGATTTTTGAGTGGCCCTGCCAGTGTGGAAACACTCGGGGGCAATGTACCCAACGATGTCTAACAGTCCCTCAGCCTCCATGTACGAGGTTTTTTTGTTGTCCAGGGCACGTGCAAGGCCAAAGTCACCGAGACGAGCGTTGAATTTTGAATCGAGCATGATGTTGCTTGCCTTGAGGTCTCGGTGAACAACTCTAACGTCGTATTCCTTGTGGAGATAGTGTAGGGCAGAGGCTACCCTGAGATGATGTTGTATCACAATGTCCAGCTTAGTGGCACCTTGTCGGGTCCGGCAAAAAGGTGCATGTCCAGACTGCCATTTGGCATGTTTTCGTACCATTCTTGTGGCAGCATCCTATGACCAAATTTCTACAAACGGTTAATAATAGACACATAATTTTGTATTTGCTCCCTGCTCTTAGAGCTAGAAATATGTATAAATGACAACTACTTTAAATTGCAGCTTGTTAAGACAGAATACAAAGTTGATGATTATGCTGCTCCATACTAATCCACAAATCCTTGATGCAAATTATGTTTTTTCTTTAGTTTTTGTTTTTTACTTTTTTATTAAGTAATGTATACTGTTTTAGTTGGAAACTGGGGTTGGTACTCCTTTAGAATCTCTTATCCCTCAAATTTCTTTATAGGTAAAATAATGTTAATATCACATAAAAAAGTGTCACATAATGCTCACATACACGCACATACTGCGGGCTCCACATGTCATGCGGAGATCCATAGTATGTATGTGTGTGTATGTGAGTATTATGTGACATTTTTTTATGTAATAGTAACATTGTTCTTATAGTTATAGTTATAAATGATGTGAAAGAAAAGTTTTTATTTTTATTAATTAGAAAGATTATTTTGTTTTCTCATTTATCATTTTCTTATTCAAAACAAAATTTACTGACACTAACTTAGCTGTGACTTATAAATAAAATGTTTGATCGCAATTAAAATAAACTTATAAATAATTTATAAGTTATTTTAAATTAACCTATTTTAATTATTTTGTCTTTATAAGGATAACTAAAGGTATAAATTTTTTGTCTCAAAAGGATGAAATAAAGTACATAAAATGAAGATAACTAAGGGGGTGTTTGATAAAACTGAATGAAATAGTTATAAATGATTAAGTAATCTGAATGAGCTGAATAAAGCAGAATTCTGAATATTGAATAAAAAAATTATTTGATAATTAACATGTCTGAAATATCTGAATAACAATTTTTTATTATTTTACCCCTCTGAAAAATTTTAAAATTGTTGTAAATTTATTTAATATTACTTAATATGATAGTTAATATTGAAAAAAATTTAAATATAAAATATTTCATTCAGCCAAAAAAATTACACTTGGTCATTTCACCCAAAAATCTGACTAATATTTTTATTCAAAATAAATGCACTGAATGGCTGAACGATTCCGTCATTTAACTTTAAACAAACATTCCCCAAGTCTTTTTTTAGGGTCCATTAATAATTGTGATTATGTGTTTTTTTTAATAAAAAAAGTACATAACTTTTCTACAATTAATCGATCTTGAAGGAAGAGTTTTGTAAAAAAAATATAAATAAAGTAAAAAAAAAATATTAAAGGTTGAATTTTACAAAAGAGGTACAAATTAGTGAGAGAGAAATGACGTTAAAATGAATAAATTAACATATATTTTTTATTTTAAATAATCAATTATAATTTTTTTAAATTAAACATTAAACTATTAAAGTCAAAAGATAATTTATTTTTTCTAATTTTTTCGACAGAAGTTTGTTGACTACCTTTTATTTTAAAATTACGTGACTTTTAAGTAGACCTGACAATATAATTAATTAATTATTGGGTCAAACCATATTAACTCGAACCAAATGAGTTGTTTAACCATTTTTATTTATTCAGGTTGGTTAAATTTTGAACCCATATTTTTTAAAACAAATATAATTCTGAACCGATTAATTATTTTTCAACCCATATTCCATTTCATTTTTCAACACATAGTTCTACAACTTATAGAATTTCACTCTTGCTCATAAAGTGAAAGCAGAATTTACGATCACACTTAAGGACCAAACGACTACTAATGATCAGAAGTATGTGCAAAACAAAGGTGCTTGATTGTTTCATTTTTTCAATGAAAATTGCTACTGGGTTGTATTCTAATTGACAATTTACAGTACTTTGGTGTGTATTTTTGTACATTCTCTTGCTAAATAATTACCATAGTATATTTTTTTATAGCAAAAATAGATGTACTTTCAAAAACTACATAATAAACATTAAAATCTCTCTATGTTGAATTATTTCACTTCAACTTAAAATGGTGTATTTTGGATTCTAACCTTTCTATTAGCAGGTTAATAATAATTTTGAAAAATTATTTAAATATGAAAGGTTATTAATAATTTCAATTTAAAATTTTATTACTATAGTTTTTTAGCATTTTATTATTTATTTTAATAATTTTTATATCATATTATTACTTAATTAATTTAATTGTGACGGTCACAATTTCATTTTTTCAAAAGTTCTATTTAAAAGTCAAAACATCTTAAAATGGTTAATATGATTTTG
The DNA here is from genome assembly GCA_016801055.1 of Panax notoginseng. Lineage (NCBI taxonomy): Eukaryota > Viridiplantae > Streptophyta > Magnoliopsida > Apiales > Araliaceae > Panax > Panax notoginseng. Next base: position 57,680,318 of record CM029013.1, on the reverse strand, counting down.
AACCATAACTATATATATAGTTCTAAGTTCTAACCCACACAACACATATTAAAAATTGTTAATATGGTTTTAGTTCTTAAATAGAACCATAACCATATTTTGAAAATTAAAACCAACTCATAACCATATTTTGTCAGGCCTAATTTATATGGTGATATTTTTTTTAAAAAAGATAAATATATAATATTTAATTGATTTAATCCTTAATTACTTTATGAGATACTATGTATGTATAATTAAGAAAAAATGTTTAAATAAATTAAAATAAGACTTGAATAAGAAAAGATAGGAGAGAAAATAGCTAAGGAGTGGGAGGGAGGAAATAAGCATAAAACAACTATTTTTTTTTTCCACTATCCCTTTATAAGTAGAGATGTCATACTCTACAACCCATTTTAATATATTATGATTTTTGCAATAAATTTTTAACAGTCAACTTAAAGCGGTTAATTTTTAATGGAAAAATAAGTTAACATTCGACTTTAATATTTAACTAAAAATATTTATAATTGATTATTTAAATAGAAAATAAATAAAAATTCGTTATTTTTAGCACCATTTACCTATTAGAAAATTACGTTTGCATTTCAGTTATGTTAGGTGGCCAGGTGATTGTACTTATTGTTGGAAATGAGATTTGAATGAGAAAATTGACTCGGGTCGTGGTCGTAACGGGCGGGTTCGTGATATATATTTTTATCATCACAAAACTACGTCGTTTTGACGACGGTTACGTGCGAATTTTTACTATAAATAAACGGTGTGGGAAAGTATTAAAAGATAACAAATTCCCTTTCCCCGTTCTGTCAAAAAATCCCGTCCCGTTCCTTCCATTATTCCCGTTCTGCAGTAAGAAATTTCCGTCCCGTTCTGCAGTTTTTCCCGTTCCGTTCTGCAAATAATCCCGTTCTGTTCTATAGTCCCCGTTCTGCAGTGGATTTTTCCCGTTCCGTTTCTGCAATAATTTTTTTTTCAGTAAGTTCTCATGCATGCATCATTCATGTTCATATAGATTCAGTACATAACATAAATATTGGTTCGATGAATTCTTAATTTTGTAATGCTACTAATTAAGAATTGAAATCCGTTTTATCTTGGGAAACAATTATTCAATTAACCCTTAGCATCTGTGGGGGAATAAATTTGTTTTAAGGAGACTTTGTGAATTCAAAGGACTCGGATTTATATTTGCATAATTTATTATTATTATATTTACATGCATTATTAAATAATACTATATATTACAAATAACACTTATACAATGATGTCTTTTAGGAAAAATATAAATACATAGTAGTACTATTTAACATGATTTAATCTTTAATTAATTTATGAGACACTATGTATGTGTAATTAAAAAAATATTTAAATAAATTAAAATAAGACTTGGATAAAAAAAGATGGGAGAGCAAAATAGATAAAGAGCGGGAGAGGGAAAATAAGCATAAAAGAAGTACTATATTTTTTCACTCTCCCTTTATAAGGAAGAGATGTCATACTCTACAGCACATTTTAATATTTTATGATTTTCGCAATAATTTTTTTTACAAAAGTTATAAAAATCATCCTTCCAATAATATAAATATTTTTGCTTGAAATACAAAAATTATGAAAACTCTCCCTCTTACACAAATCCAAAATTCAACTATAAAGATGCTATATAACTTTTTTATTGTTTTACACCTTATTAACTAAACTTAATATCCTATGTATAGAGTACTTCAAATTTTTTATTTTTCACTGAAAAATAAAATTTTATCATATAAAATTTTCTATTAAAAATAAAATATCTTTCAAAATAAATGCTTACTATATAGGAATAAAACTCCTTTTCATAATAGGATTCTAGTGGTATCCCAAAACAAATAAATAAATACTAACATGAAGACACAAGTTGTAACAGAACACTGTCTGCTACAATTCCTCAACAACTTAACTATTCCACCCCTCTCTCAGCAAGGTATGATGTATTTTTTTTATTGATTAAGTCGTACTATTTCAAAAGAAGACGCAGACTCAATTTTTTTTTATTTCTTTCCCGTTTTACAGGTATAGTGCAAACCAGAATCAACTTAGAAGATTGAAAAGTTGTACCATTTATCTCTGTAAACTCTGTAGAAGGTGAGACGACAACCTACGTTTTTATTGTGCCTTAATTGTTGGTGTATTTTCAACTTAGAAGATTGAAAAGTTGTACCATTTATCTGTGTAAACTCTGTAGAAGGTGAGATTGAAAAGTTATTACGCACTGCTGATACTAAAAAAGACCAGGTCAAAGAGGAGGAGATAGTGGTAAGATCAGTTATTAGTAGTGATGTTGATATTATTATGAATGAGCAGATGAGAGAGAGCAGATGGGAGAGAGCATGGAAGCGTGTCTAGTTAATATGCCGTTCCATATTTTGGAATTGATTGCGGAGCATTGTGTTGCTGTCGAGTACTTGAATTTCCGTGCTACTTGTAAGCAGTGTCTATTAGCAGCACCTTTGAAACAATGGCGTACTGAAACTGCATTGGGGAGATTGCGAACACACTCTTTAGTTTCACCATGGCTAATGATACGTGACAAAGATCAAGGAATTCTCACTTTTATTGATCCAAAGTTTGGTGATAAATATTTTATGACTACAATTCCTGAATCATTTGGAGATGCCGTAATATGCTATTCCAAATATGGTTGGCTGCTAATATTTAAAAGCATTGGTTGTTTGGTTTTCTTTTATCCCTTTACAAGGGCTATAATCCAGCTTCCATCATTGGCTCCACCTTATTCGACATATTTTTCAAGTCTTTGTTTTTCAGCACCGCCTACTTCCCCTGATTGTATAGTGGTTGGGTTTGCAGAAGATTTTGACAGAAATTTTTACATCAATTCTCCAGGGGCAACATTATGGCTTACAATTAGTATCAATCCTGATATTCAACCTAACCTATCATCACATGATAGCACTGCATTTTGTGGACAAAATCTTTATGTCTTGTGTAAAGATGGAAAGCTTGGAATCTTTAAGAATTGGTACACGTAGCTGGGAATGTAAGACCCCAACTTTTATAAATAAAGATGAATTTTCTATAAATATCATTTTTGAATATTATGGAGTTAATTTGATATAATGTTATAGTTGTGGGTAATATTTATAAATTTTGCAAAGTAAGCAAGTTGTTATAAAATATTCGTTTGGTCGAGAATATTCTTTTTGTCGGGGAATATTCGTACGACGGCACAATCATTGGTGGACCCCACAACGGAATTATTGTCGGATTGAGAAAACGACAGAATTATCTTTCTATAAAAATAACGGCTGAGGTGTTACCGTTAAAACCGTTAAAACTGTTGAACTACTCGGTAGTAAAAGTACAGTAATACGCGTGGTTGCATAGTAGCACACGGTATTGATTATTGATGCTTACGTGAGAAGTCACTCAGCTATACTCAATTATTGCTACAGTAATTGCTGCATCATATCTCTTAAATTATTGTCATAGTATCATCTGTATAATATGTTATATTATTAAATCAATAATTGAGACGTTGTGGTAAGTTTGGTTATTTTATGGGGGGCCATATGTCATCATCTAAGAGTCTCTTCGTCAATAGTAATTACCGTCGTCAATAGTAATTACCGTCGTCAATAGTATTTACCTTGGTCAATAGTAATTACCTTCGTCAATATTATTTACCTTGGTCAATAGTATTTACCTTGGTCAATAGTAATTACCTTCGTCAATAGTATTTACCTTGGTCAATAGTAATTATTTTCGTCAATAGTAGTTGTCCCTTCAATATTACCAAGAGTCATTTGACCCTTCGTTAAGACCAAGAGTCATTTGACCCTTCGTTAAGACCAAGAGCCACCCTCAATTTTTCTATAAATAGAGGCCTAGGGCTTCATTATTTTTCACGAATTCATTCAAGCTATAGAGAGAGAAAGTATAGAGAGAATAAGAGAGAGAGAATAAAAGTATTCTGCTACATCACTTTTCCAATATCCAGTTCTTTTAAGGTAGGGAATATTATTTCTTTTATATTCATGAAGAGAACTTCTGTTATTCCATTTGTTATTATTCTGTTGGAATAACCAGTATACGCGGTCTACCCTATACTTGGTGACATTCTTCTATTATTCTGTTGGAACATCCTGTCTGTGTGTTTTACACCGGACCTGGTTCCGTTTATTATTCTGTTGGAACATCTTGTCTGTGTGTTTTACACCGGACCTGGTTCCGTTTTATTATTATTCTGTTGGAATATCCTGTCTGTGTGTTTTACACCGGACCTAGTTCCATTATTTATTATTCTGTCGGAATATCCTGTCTGTGCGTTTACGCCGGACCTGGTTCCATTATTTATTATTCTATTGGAATAACCTGTCTGTGCGGTCTATCGCATGCATAGTGATTTCTTTTGTTATTCCATTCTTTATTGTACTCAGTTGGTTAAGTTTTGACTTCTATACTCCATGAAATTTGTGGAATATCCTTGATAGTTGCGTTTCATCCAGTATCTTTTCAAGAAAATATTCTTCTAAGCATTCTTGAATTTTACTCCACAATGCAGTATCATGTTGACAATTTGGACGTTGTTAATTCCTGGATAAATTAATTCTTGAACTTGTTTTATTGAATTCTTATATCATTGTCATCATCCTCATGCTTATAAAATGTTGAAAGTCATTTGTGGCCTGTATTGCATAGATGGACTTGGTATGATTATGACCAGGAATTATTCGGTATAATCATGACCGTAATGTTACAAATGATGTGGTAAAAGTCCTCATTGGCCCGTAGTGCATTGATGGACAGTTGTTGGCATGATCATGACCATTAATGAATACACGAATATCCTTGGCCGTAGTGCAGGGGTGATTCGATGATGTGGATTATTTTATTAAGCTGAGTCTCAGCGATTACAGTGTTGAAAAACTTTTTAAATCATAAAAGATAGTAGAGTTTATTTTCTACTTAACTCTTTTAATGGATTGCTTGTTCCGCTACAGTTAAACTTGATGTCTATTATATTTTATCAGTTTAACATTGTTGAAGGCTAATGATAATTTATTCTGCATTATCTTAGTCATAATATTTCTTATTGGGCTAGTTGAGCTCACCCTTTCTTTCACTGTTCTCTTCAGGAAATGAGAACGTAGCTGGGACAAGTCGGGGTACGGAGTGATGGTCGGAATGATAGTATTAGTAGTAGTCCTCACTATTCTATGTAATGGTGTGTTAATAAATGTAATGAGGACTCCTTTTGAGTATGAATACTCTCTAGAAGATAATATTTGTATTCAAACTCACAGTTTATGTTTTGTCGTATTGTACACGACAGATGTATTAATCAGTTGTATTTGTATTCTGTACTATGTATCCAACGACCCAAGATGGGTGATGTATACCTAATTTTGGGGGCGTCACAGGGAAATACTTATAGCTGAACCCACCCGAGCTTCTTGCATATCTTGTGCTCAAAGTTTCCTAGTAGAATGTTGTAATGATCTTTTATCAATCTTTGTGGACGAGTTTGGAGAATGGGTTGAAGTATTCAAGCTGAATCATTCTTCATTACAGTGGGAGAAAGTAGATGGTCTTGGAAACCACATGATTTATGTTTGCGCTACGACTTCTTTCTCTGTAGTTGCAAAAAGTCCAGGAATGGAGAACAAGATCTATTTTCCTAGGTTTCGTGATGGGAACTTAATCTGCTATTCTCTCGGCACATGCAACTATCGCACCAAGAATTCACCAATTTCTTAACCACTTTCTTAACCACTGAAGAACCATTGTCGTGTGTCTGAATTGAACCTAGTTGGGCCTCCTAACCTTATTTAAGGTATTGAATTGATCATGTGATTATTTGTGTTACGTTAACTTTTCATCTTTGGAGAAGATATATGTCGAATACAATGCTTAGCATTTGAGAACAACTCTGATTGAGGTAAATTTATATACACTTGTCACACGAATTATCAATCCATCTATTGCATGAAAAAATAAAGTACTCTTTCCGTTCCAAAATATTTTATTAGTAAGCTGAAAGCTCTGTTGAAGAAGTTATGATTTAAAGTGCATTGTGTATATATCTCGGATTAAGCAAAATGCACAACCCTTTGCTCCATTTTGTGTATATATCTCGGATTATAATAGATCAGGTTGATGTTTTAAAATTCTCTAGGCAGTTTGTTAATGAAGCTTTGAAATTGAGCACATAGGATAACAGAAACTTTTACATCGCACCAGCAATGTACACAAGCCATCCACTCTTTCCTGCCTTTAAATTTACAAATGTAAACAAAAAAAACTTTAAAAAGGAAAAATGAAAGTGTACATAAAAATTTAAGAAAAGACCAAAAGAAATGAAGAAAAGCTAAAATAACAAACCGTTGGTAATAGTTGTTTACAAAAGGAACTACGCCATAGAGTGATCAGTGCTGACATACTGCGGACTCCATCCGGAACCGAAATTAGATGTTTTGGTGGAAAGTGTAGTGGCCTGACTAATATCTTCTTCCATCGGAACCATCGACGGCCACACAAAAGCCGGCTTGAAGGGCGGTACGTGCGGCAAGGGCACGGACCCTGATAGAATCTGAACTATGGTCTGCGTTTTAGGCCTTTCACTTGCTATTGGGTGTGAACATGCCAGCCCTAATAACAAGATTCTTTCTGCTTCCTCGGCTACATAATCTTCCCCTAGTCTTTTGTCGACAGCTTCAACTATACGACCTTCGCGATACAAAGACCATACCCAATCCACTAAGAACTGGAAACCGCCGATCTTGGTCCCGGGTCTCTGTCCACAAGCTACTTCAATCAGCACTGCTCCAAAAGCATAGACATCGGATTTCTGTGTGGCCCTGCCAGTGTGGAAACACTCGGGCGCAATGTACCCAACGGTGCCCAGCACTCCCTCGGCCTCCATATACGAGGTTTTTTCGTTGTCCAGGGCACGTGCAAGGCCAAAGTCACCAAGGCGAGCGTTGAATTTTGAATCAAGCATGATGTTGCTTGCCTTGAGGTCTCGGTGAACAACTCTAACGTCGTATTCATTGTGGAGATAGTGCAAGGCAGAGGCTACCCCTGAGATGATGTTGTATCGCAGTGTCCAGCTTAATGGCACCTTATCAGGTCCGGCAAAAAGGTGCATGTCCAAGCTGCCATTTGGCATGTATTCGTACAACAGTAGCAACTTACCATTCTTGTGGCACCATCCTGTGACCAAATTTCTACAAATGGTTAATAATAGACACATAATTATGTATCTGCTCCCTGCTCTCAAACCTAGAAATGTATAAATGACAACTACTTTAAATTGCAGCTTGTTAAGACAGGATACAAAGTTGATGATCATGCTGCTCCACACAAATCCACAAATCCTTGATGCAAATCATGTTTTTTCTTTAGTTTTTATTTTTTACTTTTAAATTAAGTAATATATAATGTTTTAGTTGGAAAATGAGGTTGGTACTCCTTTAGAATCTCTTATCCGGGAGTGGTTAACATGAAGTTCATTTCATAGTAACTTCACTTCATGACCAAATACAGTGTTGACACGCAGGCGGATAGATCACCCTCCCGCATGTGTGTCAGCCTGTATTGGACATGAAATGAACTTACCATAAAATGAACTTCATACTAACCAGATCCCTCTTATTTCTCGAATTCCTTTATAGTTATATATATATCATCTTGAGCTTGCTTCCTCTCACTTTCTGGCGGGGTCCATGCATGAGGACAAAGGGGGCATCATATATAGTTGCTTAAATGCTGTAGGCCATGTGCATATTCAACTCACAAGTATTTAATCAACACACAAAGTCATAATCAATAAAAATGACAGCAATTTATATACCAACCAGAAAGAGCTTGTCAACAGCATTACCAAATTATATGAATCTAGTGCTTCTTTCATAATTTTTTAATTGAAAATTTGTGTTTTAAGCACGCCAATAACGTTGACATTCAGAAGGGAAGGGTGAGAGATTAGATGAAGTTTCTTCTTTCTTTCTTGGTTCATAGCACCGCACTGCAATGACGATGAATATCTGCTTATGGCCATTGCATTGTCAGCAAGAATTGACATCAAGCAGGCGGCCAGAACACGAGGCTCAAGTGGATTGTTGGATGTATTAGATTTTCTGATTATTATATAGAAAAGTTAGTTGGATGTATTAGATTATATTAAGCTGTTAAAGGCTTCATTTGACTATTAATTTAGGACATTTGGATAGCTCTTGGCTTATAATCTGAACCTATCAAACAGAAAAGCTGTAGAAGTTGACATTTAAACTACCATTGTTTCTGCAATAACAGGAAGATTTTGCTGGACGAAAGAAATATATATATATATATATATATAGAAATTCTTAAAATCACTTCCACCCAGCACCCAGTCTTCTGATTAATGAGACAAAAAGATCTCTTGGTAAAGTAACAAAAAATGAGACAAGAACTAGTAAAAAGGACCTCCTTGGGTTAAAAGCTGCCAAACAAACTATCAATTTATTCATCACCATATGGATTCATTACTCTGTCCAAGAAGAAAGGCAGAAACTAAATAGTGAACTAAAGTTATTACTACATAATTGATCCTTAAGGCGTTAATAATGCTCTGCTTCTACCAATTGTTCCTTACAAACTTTTCAATTTTTATCTTCTTGCACATCAAGCAAGTCACACAAACATTTCATTTTCATTAATTCCATATATCCTCGATTGATTACTTAAATCTTGGTACTCATCCTAGCTGTATGCTAGCTATCTTTTCATTGAGCTTAAAGATAAATTTCCTTGATTATAGATTGTTTAATTCAACTTTTAGGATAGGTAACAAATCCCAAAGATTCATGATTAGACTCCAGTGGATTCAAAAAGTATTAACCTATGAGCAAGACACTAATCATAACTTAACTGGACTCCAGAAATACAAAAAATTATAACTAAACACAAGAAGAAAAAAAACCCAACAAAACAGTAAGAAAACACATGCAATTCAAAAAAGAGGAGAGGTTAATGAAGACGTTACCAAGTAATCGGACAAGATTTTTGTGCCGGAGACGATTAATGATTGTAAGCTCAGCCAAGAAATCATCTTCACCCTTAAGACTTTCCCTTGAAAACCACTTCACCGCCACCTCCGAATTCTCCTCAGGCAACAAGCATCTATACACAACCCCATACCCACCTTGTCCCAGCTTATACTTTTCATCAAAATTATTAGTTGCCTTCTTCAAGTCCTTAAACTGAAATTCCCTCGGAGTTCCCGGCAAGCTCCTAAGCGCCCCCAATATATTCGATGAATTCGAACGATTCATCCTCTTCTTACGGTAATAATACCCCAACGCCGCCGCACCCAGAAGAATTAGCACCAGTACCGGAACCCCAGCTCCGAGCACAATCGGCATCCAGGAACTCTTGCCATCAGGAAAATAAGCAACAGTAAGGTTCCATCTTAGTACACAGTTGAGCTCAATATCATTTCCTGTCGATGCAGAAAACCCAAAGTACGACTTCTGTTCAACGAATTGCCGCAGATTGAGATCTGCTGTTAGTAGAGGAGTGCTGGGCATTGGCGGAGTTGGGTCATCTTTTTTGAATTGCTCGGCCATGTAAACCTCAATAACCTTTTTAATACCATCATAATTGACCCATATGTTGTATAATCTGGTACCATTTGGAGCAATTTCAATCCCATGAGGAGCCAGAGACACTGTCTTATTAGATTTGACGGAATTGATATTAAGTCCCAAATGATTGGCATCTGGGTCGAATTCTTGCTTAAAAGTGTCCAGCTCCACCGCAACTATTTTGTTAGTGGAGTTGCCGTCGGTGGTGGCGTTAGTAAGGCCGAGAAATTGGCCGAAACTGTTCGGCGGGAGGTCGAGATTGGGGGCGATAATGAAGGCCAGGCCTTCGCCGGGGGTGTCGTTGGTGGGTCTATAGATATTGATAAGGAAAGAAGAATTAAAAGAGGCTACGGTGGTTGTCTTATTCGAATTAATATCGCCTTCCCAGAGCTTGAACGGTTGCCGGAGGAGGACCCTGCCGGATCTGTTTGTCATGGGGAAGATATCCTCGCCGCCGCCGGTATCCGGAGTCACCTGGAGGGCATTGTTGGTGATTGTCGCCGGCTCTACAACCTGGAATATCTTGCGGTAGTAGTCGGTGTCGTTGAAGGGACCATATTGGCCGGGAAATGTTTTGAGCTTTTGGGCTTGGGCGAAAGCGGCGGTGATACTAAGGAAGATGATGAGCGTTGTTGCTAGTAATGCTGCCATTTTCATGTACATAGGCTCTGTTTGACGGAGCTTATATGGTTACAGCTATGGCGGGGAGGGGGGAATATAAGTGGGACAGAAATTGGGGCGGCCAAGGAAAAATCAAATGGAGTATGTGATGCACGCAGGGGTGGTTCTTTTTTATTTCCAAACATTATAAATTATACTAATATTGTTGAGGAGAGAGATGATAGTTTTGCCAGGAATTTGGTTTGATTAAGGAAATTTTTATATCTTCTTATCCTAATTAACATTATAATTTTTATTTCCATTTATTTAGGATACTAATAATCACAAATTATTAGTGATATTGTCCTGATAATAATTTAGAGTACTTCTACGGCCACATTTTTTTTTGACATTGAGTAGCGACATTTTTTTTTTGGTATTTTTTTTTGTAGTACCTCTCAAAAAATATATAGTATTTATTCCAATTGAAATTTTTGTAAAAAATTGTGTTTTAGGTGTAATTTGGATACAGAAAAGAAACAGGGATGTACAGACTGTACATATCATGTTTCTTGTATGTATCCAAATTACACCTAAAACACTATTTTTTATAAAAATTTCAGTTGGAATAAATACTATACATTTTTTGAGAGGTACTACAAAAAAAATCAAAAAAATAAAAAAAATAATGTCACTAACAATGTCAACAAAAAATGTCCCCTTAGATTAATTCTAATAATTATCCATTATTGTTGGCAAATCGTACAAGTGAAAATATTGTTAAATAGATTTACTTTTAACAACATAATCGCATACTTTACACAATTAATCGAATTATATAGATATTTCTTTAACATAACATAATTTATTGAAAGGATCTCAAAACAAAATAATGATAATAATGTCAGATTGTCTTTAATGTAAAAATGTTGATAATTCATAATATGTATATTTGTTGAAAATATGATATTTCTACATATGCCAAGAATTATGTAAAAAAAGATAACAAGAAAAAAATATTAAAATATAAATAATTACCAAATAAAGTAATAAACACTTAAATTTTTTTCTCAAGCTCTGCATACCCACCTTTCGGGTTAGTATTTTGAATGAAAATGTGGAATATATATAAAGGTTTGTTGTAAAAAATTCTCTTTGGCTAGTGGTGTGACGTTCTCAAAATAGGTATACGACACCTATTCTGAGTCGTCAAATATATGGTACAGAAAGCAAACTACAACTTCAATAATACAATTGTCGTACAAAATACGACAACACATACTGTGAGTTTAAATACAAATATTGTCTGCTAGACAATATCCACACTCAAATAAGTCCTCATTACAATTATTCAAACAATATTTTACAGAAATAGTGAGGACTGCTAAAACATCTTTCTAGAACCATTACTCCATACCCCGACTCGATCCTGCTATGTTCTCACTTCCTGAGAAGAAAAATGGAACAAAAAAGAAAAGGGTGAGCTCAACTAGCCCAGTAAAAAATATTATGACTAAGATAATATACAACAAATTATCGTTAGTCTTCAACAGGGAAAAATCTAATAAAATATAATAGAAAACAAGTTTTAGATCAACAACTGCAGCGAAAACAGCAAACCATTAGAATAGTCAAGTTGAGAAAAAATTCTACTATCTTCTAAGATTTAAAAGTTCATCATCAATATTTTATCCCTGTAACATCAATCAATATACATTTTGAATCAAATATTCATCTTTGCACTACAGACCAAAGATATTCATTTGTAACACCAGTCGGTCATGTTCATCTCAACACCTGTTCATCTTTGCACTACGGCCAAATATATTCATCAGTTAATCATTCATCTTTGCACTACAGGCCAAAGATATTCAGTAATATCATTTACGACTGAGGATGATGAAAAATATCTTAAAGAAAACGAATCCAGTGAGACAGAAGGACAAATAGTAGGGATTCGTATAACAGTTTATCCAAGATTAATAATACTTCATAATAATCAATTGTGAAGCAGAATTTAAAAATAAAGATCAAAGCATGGATACAATCAAAGATAATAACTATAATAGACATCTTGGACAAAAAGAGAAAATTTTATTTTTTAGTGAATAGTGCCGTATTCGTGAATAGTGCCGTATATGTAAATAGTGTCGTATACGTGAATAGTAATCCCGACACAAAAAGTTCTAAATTTGATAAAAATTTTATATCAATATTTCAGCATAATGATATTGAAGAAAATAATATCATTTAAGAAGAAAATAATATCCCTTACCTCAAAATAACCGTACTTCTGACTGAATATCGGATATGAGGCTGAATAAATTTGTGCTGAATAGCAACTCTTAAAGTATCTAAATACTCACAAAATACACTCAATAATCTAGAGAGAGAAAGAGAGAAAACTTATGAATTCTGGTGTGATTTTCAATTCTAACTTAGCCCTCTATTTATAGGAAAATATTAGCACGCTGAAGCAAACTTAACCTGCAATCTGATGGCTTTACCTGCTACTATTCCCACCCACCACATTTGAATAAAAATATCAGCACATTTCTTCACCAACCAAGAGTGGGGCCCACCAATTTTAGAATTTTTCACCAAAATGATTAACTCCGAAAATTCAACAATTTCTGAACCAGTCATCTCGTAAAATTCATAACAAATCATACGTTCATTTTTAACGGTTCAAAATTTGTGGACATATACTCAACTTATATATGTATAACATATCCAAATATTACCACGATCCAACGGTCGGATTAAAAATTATAACCCTCGTAAAATATCTCAAAAATTCTAATTTGATTTTCAATATCTCCGTTCCGACAAAAATACAGATAAAACACCTCAACATTAACTCCTTTATTTTTAACCACAAAAATATATCCCTCATTTATATCCACATAAAATAAATATTTCCTTATTATATGAATTAATAATTAATTATTCACAAATAATATTACAGAATCACATTTATGACAACCAGACCATTCTCAGGAAAGAGGGGACTTTTCAATAAGAATTTTTCTTTACTGACGCGCAATTAGGTGACCAAATCTCTTCTTAGACAGAATTTTCTAGACATTGCCAATAATGTTATCTAATAATATTATTCAAATAATATGAATTATTGATCTGATAATGGGAAATACTGTGCAGTAACAATTATTGAACAACAATAATATAAAATATCAACGCAGCAATTATTGAATCAATAAAATAAAATATTGAACAGTAACTACTGTAACAATTATTGAGCAGTGCCTTCCTTCGTAAGAATCAATAATTCAAAAATACTGTGCAATCCGTGTGCTACTGTGCAACCACGCGTATTACTGTATTTTAACCACCGGGTCTTCCAACAGTATTAACAGTAACAACTACGCCGTTATTTATATAAACTCAATTTTTATCGTTATCTTCATCCAATCGTTTTCCGTTATGGGCCCACAAATAGCTGCGCCGTCGTACGAATATTTCCCGACAGAAAGAATATTCCACGACCAAACGAATATTCCCCGACAAAATAAATATTTTATAACCACTTGTTTATTTTGCAAAATTTACACATTTCACCCATAACCAAAGTATTATATCAAATTAACACCTTAGTATTCACAATAAAATTTAGAGAAAATTTGATTTTATTCATTAATAAGTTGGGGTCTTACAAGTAGTATATAGATGGACAAATATTTGACATGATCATGATCATTGGTGATACAAACGAATATCTTTGGCCCGTAGTGCATAGATAATTCGTTGATCTGAAACAATTATTGATTGGTGTTACAGGGATAAAATATTAAAGATGGATTTTCTATGACATTATGTTCTATTTGACTCTTTTTTATTGTGCTAGTTGAGCTCACTCTTTTCTTTCATTGTTCTCTTCAGGAAATGAGAATATAGCTGGGACTAGTCGGGAGAATGGAGTGATGATCAAAGATGGTTACTGAGGACTACTCTATAAAATAGTGTGACAATAATTATAATGAGAACTTCATTTGAGTTTGAATATTGTCTATGAGACAATATTTATATTGATGATGTCGTATTTTACACGACAGTTAATTATTGTAAATAAGAAGTTTGGATTTGAATTCTGTACCATGTATTTGACGATTCAGAATGGGTTGTGTAGACCTATATTGGGGGCGTCTCAAATTGAGAGTGAGAGAAATGGCAAAAGAGATAAAAAAAAAAGAAAAAGAAGAAGAAGAAGTTAGTTTTATATAATTTAACAATGAAGTTACCAAATTTATCATAATCATGAGCATACATGTGATGTTATGCGAATATTAATTAGAATCCCAAGAGCATGAGATCTTCTTATAAGTATTCCTTTTTTTTTAACTATTTTGTTGGAAATAAAGAAAGAATGATTCGGACCAATTTGACGCGCGTAAAAAAATCTCTTCAATTTGGAGTTTAATTATACCGACGAGAATTATTTTTAAAAAGAAGGCATTTTCATACATTGACATAACGGGACTTCGTGCATAACTAAATTACAATCGCAATTAGATCTTGCACAGTTGCACCAATACACTCTAGAAGAAAAATATATATATTAAATGAATGAACAAGTGACACATTTTGCTGAAGAATTTGGCACTAAAATGCAATTGGCAGCTGAAAATTTTGAGAACATATAATTTGTGTATAATTTGAAAATGTGACGCCCAGATTCCTTCATAATTATTCTCAAACTTAAGACCATTAATTTATAATATTGAGTTCAAACATTCAACTAATTATACAGGTTAATTACATTGGAATTTCAGATTCATCCGGTTAATGCAATTATAAATTATAAACTACAACTTGCAAAACAAAACTGTTAAATGACGAGCTCCAACGAATTATAAGATATGATTAAATAAATTCTATTTTCTTATTTTAATTATTTGTAAGTTTTCAACTCCTGTAATAAATTTAAATAATTTAGTCCTATAATATACTAGTTTAATTTTGATAGTTGAGAGTCAACTATTTTAGGTCATACCTAGAATTTTGTTAAAATGACTCGTTGGTGCATATTTTGGAAACCAAACTTTATGAAACATGAAATCTTCTTCATTCTTTCTTCTTTTAAGGGAAAGGAACATACAAATATATGAAATAAATACTATATAATAATAACATTAATTTGACAAAATTCCAACTCTTTCTTTCTTTCTTTTTTTGCTTTGTCCGCGTCTGAAAATGAGATTTTATGGTCTTTTTTTAACGGTATGATGTTTTGAATTTGTCTTTGGTAAAAAATAGTTGTCAACTTAATTTCTATATTAGAGTAGGTCCGACAAAATATGGTTATGAATTAGTTTTGATTTTTAAAATATGGTTATGGTTCCATTTAAGAACCAAAACCATATTAACCATTTTTATTATGGGTTATGTGGGTTGGAACCATATGGTTACGGTTAAAAATTATATTAATTATATTAACCATTTTTAAGATATTTTGACTTTTAAACTGAACTTTTAAATAAATTTTTAATATGGGTGGGGTGGGGTGCGTGGTGTATATACATATTATTTTTTTGGACGGAGGTGGGGGTAGGGTGGGGGGTGGGGTAGGGTGAGGGGTAAGAGGTGTATACATAATCACATAATATTATTTTTTTTGGGTGTGGGTGTGGGTGGGGGTGGGAGTAGGGATGGGTGAGGGGTAAGGGATGTATACGTAATCACATAATATTATTTTTTTTGGGAGGCTGGGGTGGGGGTGGCGTGCGTGGCGTAGGTGAGGGTGGAATGGGGGATAGGGTAGGTGGGTGGTGGGGTGGATAGGTAGGTGGATAGGGTGGGTAGGTGGGTGGTGGGGTGGTGGGGTGGGTAGGTAGGTGGGGATAGGGTGTGGGTATGGGGGTGGGTAGGCGGGTGGGTGGATAGGTAGGTGGGGTGGGGTGGGGTGGGGTGGGGTGGGGGGTGGGATGAGGGTGGGTGGGGTACACATAATCGCTTAATATTATTTTTTATTGGGAGGGAGTGTTGGGTGGGTGGGTGGGTGGGTGGGTGGGTGGGGCTTGGAGTGGGGGTGGGGTGGATAGATATGTAGGTAGGTAGGTAGGTGGGGTGGGAGTCGGCGTGGGTAGGTAGGTAGGTGATGTGGGGTGGATAGGTAGGTAGGTGGGTGGGGTGGGTGGGGTGTATACATAATCACATAATATTATTTTTTTTAGGTGTAAGTGTGGGTGTGGGTGTGGGTGTGGGTGGGGGTGGGGGTAGGTGGAGTGGGGTGGGGTGAGGTGGGAGGGGTAGGGGTAAGGGATGTATACATAATCACATAATATTATTTTTTTTTGAGTTTGGGTGTGTGGGTGGGTGTGTGTGTGTGTGTGCTCGTGGGTGGGTGGGTGTGTGGGTGTGGGTGTGGGTGTGGGTGTGGGTGGGTGTGGGGTAGGTTGGATTGGGTGGGTTAGGTGGGGTGAGCGAGTGGGTAGTTGAGATTCTTGAATATGTAAATATGGGTTGAAAGAATTTTTGATTTGGATTTGGAATAAAATATGGGTCGAAAAATGGTTAACCGGGTTGAACTATATTTCTTTTTAAAATATGGTTCCAAACTTTAACCAACCCAAATAAAAAAAAATAGTTAACCAACTCATTTGGTTCCAATTAATATGGGTTGATCCGACAGTTAACTAACTATATTGTCAGGTCTACATTAGAGATATAATTTAATTTTTGAGGTTAAACAACGACATATTAAACTTATAAATTAGTATGACTCGTAAAAGTTTAGAATGAAATAAATTTTGTAATTAATATTTTTTTTGTTATATACTACTTATACAATTATAATGATTGTATCAACTAAAATTAAATAAATTCACATCAATTTGAAGTTTAATATATTATCATTTGATCTCAAAAGCCAACTTGTTTATCTAATTTTAGAATTAAAGAAGCAGCATGATTAGATTAAAGGCTAGCTAGGGTACTTTGAACAAAAGAAAATCACTTAAAAAAGTTGATCAAAAGGCAAATTAAATGAGTAGTATTGGCGAAAGAATATTTGCAAGGAATGTCATGCTCACGGGCGGAGCCACGTATGGGCTAGGGTGGGCTGTAGCCCAGGTGAGTTTTTTTGCAGCACAACTTTCTTCTTCCTTTCTTCTTCAGTTCTTCTGCAGCCGCCCGCCTTCTTCTTCCCTTCTTCTTCTGCATCACAGCAGCAGCTAGTTTTTTTTTTTTTAATCTTACATGAAACGACGTCGTTTCATGTAAGATTAAAAAAAAAACCCTAACCCTTCTTCAAAATCGCCCAAACTGCCTCTCTGCTCTGAAGTCTGAAGCTGCCCCCCTTTTTTTTTCCCTTCCGCCAATCCGCCCCTGCTGACTGCCTCTGCTCTGATTCCTGAAGCTCCTCGAGCTGTGCAGATTGCTGGAGGAGAAGAGGTCTGCCGTCTGCAACACTTAGGTTAGTGTTGTCCTTGTAGTTAAAGCACATGGTTTAAAAGAATCTTAGGTGCTTGTATTTTTAGATACTTTTCTTTAGTTGTAGATGAATGTGAAATAGTTAAACATTGAATTTGACACGAGCCCAAAAAACTGCAAGCTGGAAGCTGGTACTTGTTGTTTGTTTTATATCTTTTACAATTAGATTCTTGATTCTTGATTATTAATTTTTGCTATTTAATTTTTTTTCTTGATCTGATTTGGGATTTTAGTTTGTGATTTTTGATGGCATTATATATATATATATATATATATATAGCAGTGTTGATGGTACTTGTTGTTTGATTTGGGTTTTGACAAACTAATTGAACTTTTTGATAGGTTGTGGTGGATTTTAGGTTTTGAGAATTTTCAATTTGAATAAGGACAACTGTAATTTAGTTGATGATATTAGTATGATGCAACTATTTCAGTATTTAACTGTAATTTCTGAATTTTTAGGTTTTTGGGATTTTCAATTTGAATTTTTTTGGTTAGAACCCTTCTAAAGTCTTATGAAATTCTGGAATCTAAGTGTTGTAGGCATAGTGTTTGAGAATTTATCTCAAAGAAGTTAAAATGTGTAAAATTGAGAATTAGCCAATGTTCTAGGTTATTAGAAGATAACCTAAGCTATTTGTTCTGCAAAGGTCCTCTTTGATCTATCTCTTGGTAGCCCAGGGCGAAAAAAAATCCTGACTCCGCCCTTGCTCATGCTTTCATATTGTTCTTTTCTTTGGTGCATGATTGTTTTCCAAATTAATTCAACATTCTTAATATTTTATTATATACGATTACCAAATTAATATGACATAAAGAAATTTACGGATTAGGATTCCCTCCGTTATACATATTTTTTAATACCCCTTTAAGGACACAAAAATTAATTTTAGCGATACTTTCAGTCACACAATTATTTATGATAAGAATTATTGTGTCGTTAATTGTCTGGGACGAATTTTGTTTTTACAGTAAATATAATTTTTATATCGCTAAATATGTATTGTGAAAAACATTATATTAAGTAACATTATTAATTTACTTCAAATTAGAAAAAGATCCCCATGTCTACTAAACGCAGAATTTTTTTATTTTTGTTTTTTGAATTTTTTTGCATTTATGTTAACTTGTATAGCTGCTTGAGAGAGAGAGAGAGAGAGAGAGAGAAATAGTTCCAAAAACAAAAGAAGTAAAGGGTTGATCTTGATCAACTGCCCCAATACAATACCTTTTGTTGGGTATTGCTTTTGGAATATATGACAGAATGGATGCATGCAATCATTCAATTGTGGTGCTTTATAATCACTTGTTTATGGTTCACTTTTTGCTGGGATTTGCAATTTTGGTGCTTTATAATCACAACTGTAAAAGAGAAATATATCAAATTGTGATAATTGAAAAATGATACAGGCCAACAATTTTTACTTCAAATTGTTTACATCTAATAATTAATTTTACTATTTCAAAGCAAGCTTAACATTTTGAAGAAAATTATCAAAAGAAATTACTTAATATATTGTGATAAAAAAATAAAAATTTAAAGACTCCGTTCTAAAATTAAAAATACATTTATAAATACGAAAGATAATTTTATGTTCTCAAATATGATCTTACTTAATATTAGGTAGGAATTTTGGTGAGTAGCAAGTTTTTCAAGATTCCAAAACAGCAGCAAAAATATTGTCAGATTGGTATGTAGTGTATTTCCTTAGCCAGGGATACACCCTGCCCTCATGCCACAAATGCACCTGTCACTACAAGCTCTTGCCAACACAGTCAGTCACATATCAAGGAGAACCAAGTTGAAGAAGCCATTGAACTAGTTTTTAAAAGCGAGTTGAGGTTTGTACGTTCAATTCTCTGATACAGGGTCTTTGCTTTACCAGCAACTATCAAATTGCCATGAAATTGTTCAAGGAGATGCAGGTCCAAGGGAGCCAACCTCATCATGAATTTACCTACAATATGCTGATTGACAGCCTTTGCCTTTGTTCTAAAGGGAGACTAGATGATGATCTTAGTCTTTTGAAAGAAATGGAATTTAGTGGATGTGCACCTAGTGTAGAAATAAGTGAAGACCACCCTGCCTGCCGTAAGAGCTTGTAGCGGCACATGCATTTGTGGCATGAGGGCAAAGCATTTTGGCATTTAACCGTGCCGGAATGTTACTGCCGCTAGAAATTCTAGCGGTAAGAGGCAATTGGGTTTAATCTGAGTTTTTTTTTATTATCGAAATCAATGGATAGGATCATGGTTGGTGAAATAGTGTCTGTGACAACCGGTTGCTACGGAAACTATTCCAACAACCATAATCTCCACTGTTAATCAACAGAATGGATGACATGGATTGAAAAGAATTTTATACCTACCGCTCACAATAGTATGTAGCGCCCGCAACAAAGCTTGTAACTGTTAGGCTAATTACTCCAATGCCCGTTCCATATTATTATATTATTATGTTTTACTATTGCGGCATTGTAACAATTTTACGATTATGCCCCTCCGTTTCATTGCTGCTGCTCCTCTATGATGCCCCATATTAGGAATTTGCGATTGAACTTAGTTTTTATGCCTTAATTCATAAAAAGTACTAATTGATTTTATTATTAATGCACAATACTTTTACTTGCTACCAATTGATTTTATTATTATTATTAATACATGCTAATGAATTCATGGAAAGTACTAATTGATTTTATTATTAATGTACAATACTTTTACTTACTACCAATTATTATTATTCGCGAGACCTTAATTTATTCCAGCTGCCAAGGTTAAAATAATGGATGGGAAAATTGTACTCCATCAGTACCAAAAAATAAAAAAAGAGAGTTTCATATAAAAAAAATTTAATCGATTTACAAAATTATAAATACAAGTAAATTTATTTGATTTTGATTAAGAAAATAATTAATACTGAAAACTACTTAAAAGTATTACTATATATAAAAATTTAATTGAGAACAAATTGAATCGGATCGAAGTCGAATGAAACGAAACGGATGGAGTAAAACATGAGCAAACCTTTTTGTGTGTGTTTGTGTTGTTAAAATTATTGACGAATTAATTTCTGATACATTACATAATTAATTATGTAATTAATGTAGTCTTGTTTTCTTTATTATATTGATAGAGTTTGAAGTCCTTAAAGTTAGGGGTTTTTTGTTTTCTGTTAATAAGTTGCCTATTCTCTAGGATAGTCTTATTCTCTAGAGTAGTGCTGTTAGTGTTTGAATTCTTCTCAGTTAGAATTACCACGTTGGTAGCTATCTACGTGGGCACTTCTGTTTTGTAATGGTTGTTAAATAGCCAAAGTTGATTATCAATAAACTAAGTCATTCAAGTCCATATTCTTCTTGTATTCAAATTTCTTAACATTTTGGTATCAGAGCAAGGATTGTAGTCTTCTTGAGTGACTTGAAAAAAGGAGAAAGATGAGTGAAGAGAAAGATTTCACGCAGCCTGCCATACCACGCTTCAATGGGCACTATGACCATTGGGCAATGCTCATGGAAAATCTGCTGAGGTCTAAGGGATTTTGGAAGCTGGTTCAGACGGGTTATGCTGAGCCACAAGCAGGAGCAGAGCTGACAGAGGCAGAGCAAAGACAATTGGAAGAGGTGGAGCAGAAAGACCAAAAAATAAAGAATTACCTGTTTCAAGCTATTGACAGGACAATTCTAGAGCAGATTCTGGAGAAAACGCACCTCGAAGGATATATGGGACTCAATGAAAAAGAAGTATGCAGGCAACGCTGGAGTGAAGCGCGCAGCTCTTTAGTCATTGGGAAGAGATTGGGAGATCATGGAGATGAAGGTGGGTAAGACCATCACCGAATATTTTGCTCAAGTTATGAATCTGTCAAACAAGATGAGAAGCAATGGAGAGGATATGAAGGATGTCACTGTTGTGGAAAAGATTCTCAAGACTCTCACTGAGAAATACAATTACGTGGTCATTTCAATTGAAGAGTCCAAGGATATTAACTCACTCACAATCGATGAATTACAAAGTTCATTAGTTGTGCATGAGTAAAAGTTCAATAGAAATAGCAGCGGAAATAGTGGAGAGGAGCATGCTCTAAAGGTGACTCTCGATGAGAGAAACAGAAGAGGTCAAGGGAGAGGCAATTTCAGAGGTAGAGGAAGAGGGCAACAAGGATTTAACAAGGCTACTGTGGAGTGTTACCGTTGTCACAAACTCGGTCACTTTCAGTATGAATGTCCCACCTGGGATAAACAAGCAAACTATGCCGAACTAGACGAACAAGAAGAGATGTTGTTGATGGCCTATGTTGAAGATATTGGAGCAAGCAGAGAAGAAATTTGGTTCTTGGACTCGGGGTGCAGCAACCACATGTGTGGTAACAAGGTCCTATTCGCTGAGCTAAATGAATCCTTTCAACATACCGTGAAATTAGGCAACAACACAAGGATGAAGGTTTCAGGAAAAGGGAATGTCAAGTTGGAGGTAAATGGAGTTAATTGTGTTATTGGTGATGTATTTTATGTACCGAAATTGAAGAACAATCTCTTGAGCATAGGACAACTACAAGAGAAAGGTCTTGCAATTCTTATTCACTCCGGGAAGTGAAAGATATATCACCCACAGAAAGACCTTATCATTCAATTCGAGATGACAGCCAATCGGATGTTTGTTTTGGTAGCAAGGATTAAACCAACTTCGTCCGACTCAAACCAAGAAATCTGCTTCAACACTACAACACATGACCTTATTCACCTCTGGCATTGCAGACTTGGTCACATCAGTAACACAGGTTTACAAGTCTTGCAGTGAAAGAAAATGGTTTATGGGTTACCTCAACTTCCAGCCTCAGATGTTGTGTGTGTTGACTGCTTGAAAGGCAAGCAACATCGTGCTCCTATTCCAAAAAGGAGCACCTGGAGAGCAACTCAAAGGTTAGAACTCATTCATGCCGACTTATGTGGTCCAATTTCTCCAACTTCAAATAGTGGAAAGCAGTATGTGTTGTGCTTGATTGATGATTATAGTCGAAAAGCTTGGTCTTATTTTCTAAATGAGAAGTCAAAGACATTTGCTATTTTCAAGCTTTTTAAAATGCTTGTTGAGAAGGAAACTAGTCTTGCCATCAAATGTCTACGAACAGACCGAGGAGGAGAATTTACATCAGCCGAGTTCAACAGTTTTTGCAAAGAAAATGGAATTAGAAGGTAACTAACAACTGCATACACTCCTCAACAGAACGGAGTTGTAGAAAGAAAGAACCGTACGGTGATGAATTCAGTGAGATGCATGTTATCTGAGAAGGGGATTCCAAAGCCTTTCTGGCCTGAAGCAATAAAGTGGACTGTCTATGTGCTAAATCGATGTCCCACTGTGGCTTTGAAAGATACAACACCAAAAGAGGTTTAGAGTGGTGTGAAGTCGTCAGTTGAACATCTAAGAGTCTTCGGATGCGTGTGTCACGTGCATGTACCTGATGTGAAGAGAACAAAATTGAAGAATAAGAGTATCAGTGATGTTTTTTTAGGGATAAGTGATGAGTCAAAGGGTTATAGGATATATGATCCCATGACAAAGAAGATGATGACTAGCAGAGACGTTGTTTTTGAAGAAAATAGAAAGTGGGATTGGGACAAGAGTTATGAGCAGCAGGTACTAGTTGACTTAGAATAGGAAGAAAGTGAGAACGAGGTGATTAAGAATCCGGGTGTCGTTGATGATGAAGATGTGGTGGTATCTCCCTCAAGCTCGAGTTCAGAAGAAGCACGAAATAGGAGGCTACCAATTTGGATGGATGACTACGTGAGTGAAGAAGGACTTTCAGAAGGTGAAGCTGCTGTGAATCTGTTAAACTTTGCTTTATTTACAAATGCAGATCCTGTGAGTTTTGAAGAGGCCATGGAAAGTGAAGATTGGAGGAAAGCGATGGAGACTAAGATCAAATTCATTGAGAAGAATGAAACATGGGTTCTCACTGATTTACCTGAAGGAGCGAAGCGAATTGGAGTCAAATGGGTCTACAAAACAAAGCTGAATGAACATGGTGAAGTAGAGAAGTTTAAAGCTCGGTTGGTTGCCAAAGGTTATGTGCAAGAGTATGGGATCGATTATTCTGAAGTCTTTGCACCAGTGGCTCGGATGGACACAGTGAGAATCATTCTTGCTCTCGTTGCTCACAAGAGTTGGAAGGTGTATCAACTTGATGTCAAATCAGCATTTTTGCACGGTGAATTGATGGAGGATGTGTATGTCGAGCAACCGAAAGGTTTTGAGAAGAAGAAGGAACTCAACAAAGTTTATAAGCTAAGAAAAGCCTTATATGGACTAAAACAAGCCCCCCTCGAGCTTGGTATAGTCGCATTGAGGCCTATTTCTTAAGGGAGGGATTTGAGAAATGTCCTAGTGAGCAGACACTTTTTGTCAAGACAAACATCCAAGGTAAATTGTTGATCGTAAGTTTGTATGTTGATGATTTAATTTACACTGGGAATGATGATGCAATGATGAGGGAGTTCAAGGATTCAATGATGAAGGAGTTTGACATGTCAGACTTAGGAAAAATGAGATACTTTCTCGGATTAAAAGTACAACAATTGCAGGATGGGATCTTTATCAGCCAAAAGAAATATGTAATGGATGTGCTTAGGAGGTTTGGGATGGAAAAGTGCAATGCAGTACTGAATCCTATAGTTCCAGGGTTCAAGATTTCGAAAGATGAGAGCGGGATTAAGGTTGATGGCACCTTCTATAAGCAGCTTGTTGGGAGTCTAATGTACTTAACTTCTACTCGTTCAGACTTGATGTACGCAGTAAGTTTGATTGCTAGATACATGTCTCAACCTACTGAACTTCATCTTATGGCTGCAAAAAGGGTGTTAAGATATGTGAAAGGGACTGTTGGCTTTGGTATTCTGTATAAGAAGGAGGCAAATGGTGTTTTGATAGCGTACACCGATAGTAATTATGCGGGGTGTTTGGAGGATGGGAAGAGCACTTCGGGGTATGCATTCATGATGAGCTCGGGGCGGTGGCTTGGTCATCTAGGAAGCAACCAATTGTAACTTTATCCACAACGGAAGTTGAGTTTGTGGCTGTGGCTGCTGCAGCGTGTGCTTGTCAAACAGTATGGATGAAACGGGTACTTAAAATGCTTGGATGTGAAGGTGATAAGTGTACAACTATTTTCTGGGACAATAGCTCAACAATCAAATTGTCCAAAAATCCAGTGATGCATGGAAGAAGCAAGCATATTGGAGCACGTTTTCATTTCTTAAGAGATTTGTCCAAGGAAGGAGTGGTGCAGCTAGTTTATTGTGGTTCACAGGAGCAAATTGTTGATGTTCTGACAAAGCCATTAAAGCTGGAGCAGTTTCAAAAACTTCGAGGTCTCTTGGGAGTGTGCGAGTCACCAAAAGTAAACTAAGTTATGCAGCTTAGTTTAAGGGAGGGTATGATAGAGTTTGAAGTCCTTAAATTTAGGGGTTTTTTGTTTTCTGTTAATAAGTTGCCTATTCTCTGGGATAGTCCTATTCTCTAGAGTAGTGCTGTTAGTGTTTGAATTCTTCTCAGTTAGAATTACCACATTGGTAGCTATCTACTTGGGCTGCAAGTTTTTCTAGCTTTTATTTTGTAATGGTTGTTAAATAGCCAAAGTTGATTATCAATAAACTAAGTCATTCAAGTCCATATTCACTTGTATTCAAATTTCTTAACAATTCCTTCAATTTCAACTCCATTAAACAAAAGTAAAAAGTGGTCGGAAGCTTTGAGCTTTGCGTCAACTTCAATTCTAGTAATCATTCATCTTTTAGGATTGCCTGCCAATCCACACAAAACTTTGTAATTACAAGGATAAGAAAATACTAGTAGTAAAATTAGGAATAAAGAAAAAGATACTCCATCGATGGCCCTCGCTTAATTTGAACACACACAAATGTAAAAATTCTTAATTAATTACTGTTCCCATTGAGACCGACGACTTTATTTATTACTTAATCTAATGCTTAAAATATACTTAGTACTTCCTCGTTCCAAATTCTCTGCTGCTTTAAAGAGTTTTTGCAATGGGCCAATTAGTGAGTGCACATACTACTCTATTCGTCCCTCAAAAATTGTTTTTCCTTAAAAAAAACTGACTTATCAAATTGATTAATTTTAAAATTAAAAATTAGGCATATTAATTTATATTTTTAAACCTATGACAGTTAGATGTGATAGTAAATTCTACATAATTTTTTATGATTATAGTTTTTTTGTCTATATTTACAAGAAAATAGTGTAAATTTTACTTTAAAATGGTCATTTTGACTGAAAAGTCAAATTAAGCCAATTTTTACATGACGGAGGGAGCTTCTAAATACGTTACGTGGACTTAATTGCGATATGAGTATGAAATCTTTCCTTTTCATTTGAAAGCGGTATTCTCCTTGGAATGACAATATGAGACTGTTTGTTTATATTGAACAAAGTCTATATATATATATATATATAATCTCCTTTTCCAGCGAGAATTAAAAACCAACTGGTTATAGCGACGGTTCGAACCTCATAGCTATATTGTCGACTTTGTATGATATAACAATAAAAAAACGTCCTTATACTCGGATCATTTTTAATTCGCTGTTTAAGGTTCGCTAAAGAAATAGACATTCGATATATATATATATATAGAACATGTTTGGGCGCCTTGTTTATTTATGTGTATACTTGAATGGATTTTTAATTTACACGGTTTATAAGACCACTGCACTCCAACATAATGTAATGACTTGTTTGGCACATAACTACAAAGCCAACCAACTTTGATTTCTTTTAGACTTTGACCATGCATGCATGCCCCTTTCGGTGAGAATATTACAACACAAGTCAAGAATTGAAAGAACCGAATACTTGAGTTCAAAAAAAGAATTATTATTGAGTTAAGAACCATACGACTATATACATATACGCAACTTTACGTTGATAATTGTTAAAATTTCAATTCGTGACTAACCATTATTGAATATATCATGAAAAAGAAAACCCAACCAATACACTAAGATTTGGACAACTCGACTGATACTTTGAACCATGGGTGGGGGTATGTATAGTGCACATGGGAATAACTTAATTGTCTCTCATCAAAATCACGTAATTTTGAGTATTATTTAACGACAACTTTGTCATTTCTAAATATATCAACAACTTATATTTCATAACTTTATTATTTAAAAACTATATATGTATTTTAAATGCATGGTTGTCGCAATTTATTTACCAAGTAAAATACAATAACACTTATTGAAATATTGTTATGGATAATCCGTGATCCAAAAACTTTTAGAAAAATTTTAAACCCTTGAATATTATTTACTACCTACCTCGGTTATCAAGTAAACCACCACTATATATATATATATATATATATATATATATATATATATATATATATATATATATATATATGGAGAATGATCCATAGCATCTATATGCTATGGGGTAAAAAGTGGCATATAGTATCTATACCGTCCGTTTAGTAAATAGATGGCTGAGATTTAGAGTTGGAATACGCCGTCCGCTAGACATACTAGCGGACGTGTTTAATCAAAATACTTGACTCGTATGCCCCCCCAAATTACTCTTACTGGCCAAGACAGATGCAGTAACTACCCAATTCGCTAGTATGTCTAGCGAACGGTAAGTTCCACACCCCACAAAATTCCTCTGCAACAAGACAAGACATCCTCTGTATTAAGAACAAGATCTGTATTAACTCTAACAATTCATTGCACTGTAATATGAAAGGATGACTCACTGTGTATAATAGTACAATAAGCTTCCTCCCTTAACAACAAAATCAACAATGAGAGCCGTCAAAATCAAACAAAATGCAATAATTCGGAAAGTCATCAAACAGATGGGGTGTATTTCTTTCACACATGGCCTCCAAGCTGTTATCTGTAATATATAGTATTATTTAATAATGCATATAAATATAA
Source organism: Panax notoginseng (assembly GCA_016801055.1). Lineage (NCBI taxonomy): Eukaryota > Viridiplantae > Streptophyta > Magnoliopsida > Apiales > Araliaceae > Panax > Panax notoginseng. Next base: position 57,652,684 of record CM029013.1, on the reverse strand, counting down.
TAATAATAAATTATGCAAAACAGAAACAATTTATAAAATGAAAAATATAAATTCGAGTCCATTGAATTCACAAAGTCTCCTTAAAGCAAACTTATTTCCCCACAGATGCTAAGGGTTAATTGAATAATTGTTTCTCAAGATAAAACAGATTTCAATTCTTAATTAGTAGCATTACAAAATTAAGAATTCATCGAACCAAATTCTATGTTTTTGTACTGAACTTACATGAATATTAATTATGCATGCATGAAGAAAAATTAAAAACACTTACTATTACTGCAATATTATTTGACAGAGAACGGGAAATCTGCAGAAATGGGATTGCAGAAGGGAAGGAACGGGATTATCTGCAGAAACGGGATTGCAGAAGGGAAGGAACGGGACGAGAATTTCTTACTGCAGAACAGGAATAAAGGAAGGAACGGGACGGAAATTTCAGAAACAAAACGGGACGGGAAAACTTGTTATTATTTTCAAATGCTTTCCCACACCATTTATTTATAGAAAAAATTCGCATGTAACCGTCGTCAAAACGACGTAGTATTATGATGATAAAAAAATATATATCACGAACCCGCCCGTCACGACCACGACCCGACCCGACCCGACCCGACCCAATCGGACTTTGAAGTCAATTTTCTCATTCAATTCAAATCTCATTTCCAACAATCCCCCACATGAATGTAAAATTGGCTTTATAATATGCAAAATATGTTATGAATATGCAGACACTAGTTTGAGTACATAAGAAAAGATATTTCATCAGGTTAAGTAGCCTAGTGGCTTTGAACTTGCCCTAGTAAAATCTATCGAATTTACTTGGCTAATCAGTAGACTTGATGTCTTTGAACTGTCAGCTTTTCGTATAAAACAAGACAATAGAATTCACAAAATATCTCTTCAGACATAGTTGGTTCTCACGTTTGTGTTCATTTTGGCCTTGAAACACCTCTTGGTTCCGTAAGTATATTAGAGAATTCAGCCTTCAAAATTCTCACAGAAGTGACCCCCTTCTTACTTACGTAGGTGACTTCTATCAAGAGTATCCTGCAAGACCCCACTTGAACATATTTCAAGATATAAAAGTCATTAAAAGCGTAACTTATCCTGATTCTCGCAGCAGATGTGCACTGTCTGTGACGCCCCCAAAATTAGGTATACATCATCCATCTTGGGTCGCCAGATACATGGTACAGAATTTAAATACAACTTACTAATACAACTGTCATGTACAATACGACAAAATATAACTGTGAGTTTGAATACAAATATTGTCTACTAGAGAGTATCCATACTCAAAAGGAGTCCTTATTACAATTATTACCACACTATTTCACAGAATAGTGAGGACTACTAATGCTATCCTTTGGACCATCACTCCGTTCCCCGACTCGTCCCAGCTATATTCTCATTTCCTGAAGAGAACAGTGAAAGAAAGGGTGAGCTCAACTAGCCCAGTAAGAAATAGTATGACTAAGATAATGCAGAATAAATTATCATTAGCCTTCAACAGTGTTAAACTGATAAAATATAACGAACATCAAGTTTAACTGCAGCGGAACAAGCAATCCATTAAAAGAGTCAAGTAGAAAATAAAATCTACTATCTTCTATGATTTAAAAGGTTTTTCAACACTGTTATCGCTGGGACTCAGCTTAATAAAATAACCCACATCATCGAATCACCCCTGCACTACGGCCAAGGATATTCGTGTATTCATTAATGGTCATGATCATGCCAACAACTGTCCATCAATGCACTACGGGCCAATGAGGACTTTTACCACATCATTTGTAACATTACGGTCATGATTATACCGAATAATCCCTGGTCATAATCATACCAAGTCCATCTATGCACTACAGGCCACAGATGACTTTCAACATTTTATAAACATGAGGATGATGACAATGATATAAGAATTCAATAAAACAAGTTCAAGAATTAATTTATCCAAGAATTAACAACGTTCAAATTGTCAACATGATACTGCTTTGTGGAGTAAAATTCAAGAATGATTAGAATAATATTTTCATGAAAAGATACTAGATGAAACGCAATTATCAAGGATATTCCACTAATTTCATGGAGTATAGAAGTTAAAACTTAACCAACTGAGTATAATAAAGAATAGAATAACAAAAGAAATCACCCGGCATGCGATAGACCGCACAGACAGGTTATGCTAACAGAATAATAAATAATAGAACCAGGTCCGGCGTAAACGCACAGACATGATATTCCGATAGAATAATAAATAATGGAACCAGGTCCGGCGTAAACGCACAGACAGGATATTCTGACAGAATAATAAGACGGAACTAGGTCCGGTGTAAAACACACAGACAGGATGTTCCAACAGAATAATAATAAAAACGGAACCAGGTCCGGTGTAAAACACATAGACAAGATGTTCTAACAGAATAATAGAATAATGTCACCAAGTATAGGGTAGACCGCGTATACAGGTTATTCCAACAGAATAATAAGAAATGGAATAACAAAAATTCTCTTCATGAATAAGAAAGAATAACACCCCTTACCGTTTTAAAGAAGAACTGAAATAAGGAAGTAGTTAAGTAGCAGAATACTTTTCTTCTCTCTCTATATAATTTCTCTCTCTAGAGTTCAGTGAATTCGTAAGAAATAATGAAGGAATGAGCTGCTATTTATAAAAAAAAAATGGAATGCATAGTAACTAATCCATGAACGGTCTAGATTGATTACTTTAATCTGACGTTTAATCTGACGGTCCATATTTAAAGAAAAATCTTTTAAATAAAATATAATATGTTCTATTTATAGAATAACTTTAATAAAATATTCTGTTTTATATAAAAAGATATTTCTGTTTTATTACGTTAATAATACGAATAAAACAAAACTTCATTATCGCTAAATAATTCATATTATTAATTGACAATAATTAAATCAAACTGAGTGACTTCTTACATATGCATTAATAATCAATACCGTGTGCTACTATGCAACCACACGTATTACTGTACTTTTACTACCGAGTAGTTCAACAGTATCAATGGTAAAACTTCTGCCGTTATTTTTAATAAAATATTTTTGTCGTTTTCTCAATCCGACAATAATTCTGTTGTGGGGTCCACCAATGATTGTGTCGTTGTACGACTATTTTCTGTTAAAACGAATATTCCTCGACCAATCGAATATTATATAACAACTTGCGTACTTTACAAAATTTATAAATATTACCCACAACTATAACATTATATTAAATTAACTCCATAATATTTAAAAATGATATTTATAGAAAATTCATCTTTATTTATAAAAGTTGGAGTCTTACACTGTCTCATAATCATAATAGGAATGGTTAGGAGTAATTATCTCCTCAGTGCTTTACTGAGTACTACATAGTTCAGTTTGCCCATTGAACCTAGATCTTGGGATCTCCAGTCAGCTAGGTTGGGTTGCCACTATGACGACTCTTATTTAAACAGTAGGCTTTAAACACATTCCCCTCGATGATTTTTCCACTTGCTCTCTTGTTAAACCTTTCGTAAGCGGATCCGCAATATTATCTTTTGACTTTACATAGTCAATTGAGATAATTCCATTTGAGAGCAATTGTCTAACAGTATTATGTCACCGTCGTATATGGCGTGACTTACCGTTATATAAATGACTCTGTGCTCTTCCAATCGCTAATTGGCTATCACAGTGTATACATATAGCTGACACAGGTCTTGACCAATTTGAAATATCCTCTAAGAAATTACGAAGCCACTCAGCTTCTTCTCCAGTTTTGTCTAACGCAATGAATTCTGATTCCATTGTAGACCTTGCAATACACGTTTGTTTTGAGGATTTCTAAGACACCGCTGCACTACCAAGTGTAAATACATATCCACTTGTGAATTTTGAATCTTTAGTATCAGATATCCAATTAGCATCAGTATATCCTTCCAATACTGCTGTATATCTTGTATAGTGCAGTCCATAGTTTTGAGTATGTTTTAAATATCCCAAAACTCTCAAAATAGCTTTCCAGTGATCTTTACCTGGATTACTCGTATACCGACTTAGCTTACTTATTGAATAAGCTATATCTGGTCTAGTACAGTTCATGACATACATTAAACTGCCTATTATACGAGAATATTCTAATTGAGATATGGTATCACCTTCATTTTTAGCTAGATGAAGATTTATATCAACTGGGGTTTTATTCAGAATTATATTATACTTGTTAAATTTTTTAAGTATTTTCTTAATGTAATGAGATTGAGATAATATAATTCCATCAGAGATTCTAGAAATCTTGATTCTTAAAATTATATCAGCAACCCCCAAGTCTTTCATATCAAATCTATTTGACAACATACGTTTTGTTGTGTTGATAACTTCATTATTGCTACTCATGATTAACATATCATCTACATAAAGACAAACAATGACATATTCTTTTTGAGTGCTTTTGACATAAACACATTTGTCACACTCATTGATTTTAAATCCATTTGATAATATAACATTATCAAATTTCTCATGCCATTGTTTTGGTACTTGTTCCAATCCATACAATGATTTAACAAGTTTACATACCTTCCTTTCTTGTCCAGGAGCAATGAAACCTTTAGGTTGTTCCATATATATTTCTTCATCTAATTCACCATTTAAGAATGCAGTCTTTACATCCATTTGATGTATTTTAAGTCTATTTAAAGATGTTATTGCTATTGTAATTCTTGTAACAGGTGAATAAGTGTCGAAATAATCTAATCCTTCTTTTTGTCTATAGCCTTTAACAACAAGCCTTGCTTTATATTTATCAATTGAGCCATCAGCTTTCATTTTCTTTTTGAAGATCCATTTATACCCTAAGAGTTTTGAACCAGGTGCAAGGTCCACCAGTTCCCATGTATGATTTTGCATAATGGACTTTATTTCGCTATTTATTGCTTCTTTCCAATGAGAAGCATCTGGAGAGGATACTGCTTCCTTGTATGTTCGAGGATCGTTTTCTAACAAAAATGTTAGAAAATCCGGACCAAAAGACGTTAAAGTCCTTGCCCTTTTGCTACGTCTAGGTTCATCCAATAAAGATTCTTTGTCTATATTTTCAGGATTATTACTAGTAGCATCCAAAGGTCTTTTGTTTGAATTTGAATCTTTATTTCCATTATATGGAAAAATATTCTCAAAAAATGATGCATCTCTTGATTCAATAAATGTATTAACATGAATATCATTAATTTCAGATTTATGAACAAGAAAGCGATAAGCACTGCTGTTATTTGCAAAATCAATGAAAACACAGTCAATTATTTTTGGTCCTATCTTAACCTTTTTAGGTTTAGGAACCATTACTTTTGCTAGACACCCCCACACTCTTAAGTATTTATAGCAAGGTCTGACCTTTCCATAATTCATAAGGCATTTTATGAGTTTTCTTATGAGGCACTTTGTTAAGAATATAATTTGCAGAAAGCAAAGCTTCCCCCCATAAATTCTGGGGTGCTCCAGAACTGTTTAACATAGCATTCAACATTTCTTTCAATGTTCGGTTCTTGCGTTCAGCAATACCGTTAGATTGAGGTGAATAAGGAGCAGTAGTTTGGTGAATAATACCATGAGTAGAGCAAATCTCTTCAAATGGTGATTCATATTCACCATCTCTATCGCTTCTTATTGCTTTAATCTTTTTGCTAAGTTGATTTTCAACTTCATTTTTATAAAGTTGAAACATTTCGACAGCCTCATCTTTACTTCTTAGCAAATATACATAACAATATCTTGTGCAATTATCAATAAAGGTTATAAAATATTTTTTCCCACCTCTAGTTTGCACAAACTTTAAGTCACATATGTCAGTGTGAATTAAATCTAGAGGTTCAGTTTTTCTTTCAACAGAATGAAAGGGTAATCTTGTCATTTTTGATTCCACACAAATTTCACATTTATGTTTTTGATTAATATCAAATTTAGGCAAGAATTCTAAATTAATTAATCTACGCAATGTATCATAATTAACATGTCCTAATCTAGCAAGCCAAACATTTGAAGATTCCAACAAGTAAGCAGAAGAATTTATTTTATTAATATCAATAGACTTCGGCACAACAGTCATAACATTCATCTTAAAGAGCCCATCATTCATGTAGCCCTTTCCTACAAACATATCATTTTTAGTAAGTACAAATTTATCAGACACAAACACCAACTTAAAGTCATTCTTGGTAAGTAGTGACCCAGAAACTAGATTCTTGCGAATATCTGGCACATGAAGCACTTCATTCAAAGTCAGTTCTTTGTCAGATGTCATTTTCAGTATAATCTTTCCACGTCCTTCAACCTTTGAACTTGAGGAGTTTCACATGAAGAGTTGATCATCAATTTCTACTGGTTTGTAAGTAGAAAACATCCATTTGTTGGAACATATGTGGCGAGTAGCTCCAGTGTCCACATACCACTCTTTAGGGTTTCCTACCAAATTGCATTCAGATACAACTGCAGAAAGATTAATATCTGAAACATTTTCAGACAACTTTTCCAGTTCTGTCACATTTGCTTGAGGCTTCTGTTCTTTCTTGAACTTCTTTGGCTTGCGACATTTACTTGATTTATGTCCTTGGATGCCACAGTTGAAGCACTTGCCTTTGAATTTATTCTTAGCCTTGAAAGCATCTTTGACTTCACGCTTCCTTTTGTTGTTGTTTGGCCTTTGTTCTATCACATTTGCCTTTGCTTCAATGAAGTTTCTTCCACTCTTCTTCTCAAATACTCGATTGTCCTCTTCAATCCTAAGTCGCACGATTAATTCTTCAAGATTCATCTCCTTGCGTTTATGCTTTAGATAATTCTTGAAGTCTTTCCATGATGGTGGAAGGTTTTCAATCATTGCTGCAATTTGGAATGAGTCACTTAATGACATTCCTTCAGAATGAATGTTATTTGTAATTCTTGAACCTGAGTGATAACTGCTTTAGAATCTACCATTTTAAAATTAAGAAATCTACCGACTATGAATTTCTCCATGCCAGCATCTTCAGTTTTATATTTCTTGTCTAAAGATTCCCAAAGTTCTTTTGCAGTTTGAATTGTACAATATACATTATATAATGTATTATCTAAACCATTCATCACATAGTTCCTGCAAAGAAAATCTGCATGTTTCCATGCATCAATAGCAACCACTTTTTCCTTGTCAGGTTCCCCTTCAACAAGAGTAGGACAATCCTCTTGTAGAAACCTTGTCAAGTTCAACGTGGTGAGATAGAAGAGTATCTTTTGTTGCCAACGCTAGAAATCAGTTCCATTGAACTTTTCAGACTTTTCTCCATGAAACACACTCACGACAAGTATGGTACTAGTGGATGCCATTTCTGTTATACAAATAAAAACTAACAATAATTAAATTAAATTTCTGTTTGTACAAAAATTTTGTTTATAAAAATTTGTATAGCACAAATCCAAATTCTGTTTACAAATTTCAGTTTTAAATAATTTGTTATTCTAAAGTTGGACAAATTTTCATTAAAATTCCAACTCAATGATTATTACACAATAATAACTTAGTTAAATAACAGAATTATTGAATGTTAACATGCAATTAGTCAACATGTAATAAATATAGTATTCCTATAATATATATAATAACAGAATATTATATATTAAATGCAAACAAATAAACTGTTATATGCAACAATAACAGAATATATTTAACAGATTAAATAATACAAAAATTAAATATTCTACAATATTGATTTATTTATAGCATATACCTATGCATAACTTATCAGTATGAATAACAGAATCAACTCAAATATTTATGTTAATCATGATATTAACATAAATGCAAAACATGCATACTGTTTATGATGTTTAAACATAAACGCAAAACTTTGAGATAAGGAGCAGTATTATTGAGTTTGACAATCATGTGCGCAAGACAAAACAATATGCAGAACATGCAAGCATGGTAATTTTTAGAATAGTATTTTAACACAATACTATGTAATTTTTATTATATTTAAATACTTGTTTCTATAAAATAACTTGTTCACATAAATAAACATATTCAATAATACTACTGTTGGTACAGAAAATTTGTTTTCTGAACGATTTTCTGTTCAATTAAATTATTAAAATATTAACATGCAAATATTTAAACAGAATATTAACATGCAATCAATATATTATTATTATTATTAATATGCAGTCAATATATTAACATGGAATTTAACATGCAATTAAAATGTCCGTTCAAAACGGATTTTCAGTTCCTTCAAAAGTCCGGTATGCCTGGATTACCTTGAGCAATGCATAGTACATATAAATTATTAAAATTTGATAACAATGGAACCAAGTACACGATGCCTACTCAGTCATGCATGGTACATATAAATTTAACATGCAATTAATTTCCAGCATGCACAAAATAATACAACATGCATGCATGTAAACTTCTAAAAGCTAGCCACGACACACACATTTAGAAATACAAGTTGCACGATTAATTCATGTCACATCACTATAAAATATATATCATATATATATTACAAAACAAATGCAGTTTTTATAGAACACCAACTTGCAGTTTTTACGAAATTTAACAAAATAAACAAATGCAGAAATTCAATGAACAAATGCAGTTTTTATAAAACAAAAACTTGTTTTATAAAATAATTTTCTATTCACATAAAACAATTTTCTGTTCACATTAAACAATACTATAATTACAGAAAATATAAGTTTGCTTTAAGATTGTTATCTGTAATATATAGTATTATTTAATAATGCATATAAATATAATAATAATAAATTATGCAAAACAGAAACAATTTGTAAAATAAAAAATATAAATTCGAGTCCTTTGAATTCACAAAGTCTCCTTAAAGCAAACTTATTTCCCCACAGATACTAAGGGTTAATTGAATAATTGCTTCTCAAGATAAAACGGATTTCAATTCTTAATTAGTAGCATTACAAAATTAAGAATTCATCGAACCAAATTCTATGTTTTTGTACTGAACATGAATATTAATTATGCATGCATGAAGAAAAATTAAAAACACTTACTATTACTGCAATAATATTTGACAGAGAACGGGAAATCTCTAGAAACGGGATTGCAGAAAGGAAGGAACGGGATTATCTGCAGAAACGGGATTGCAGAAGGGAAGGAACGGGACGGGAATTTCTTACTGCAGAACGGGAATAAAGGAAGGAACGGGACGGGAATTTCAGAAACAAAACGGGACGGGAAAACTTGTTATTATTTTCAAATGCTTTCCCACACCATTTACTTATAGAAAAAATTCGCATGTAACCGTCGTCAAAATGACGTAGTATTGTGATGATAAAAAAATATATATCACGAACCCGCCCACCACGACCACGACACGACCCGACCCTACCTGACCCGACCCAACCGGACTTTGAAGTCAATTTTCTCATTCAATTCAAATCTCATTTCCAACGCAAGCTTCATCGGAATACCAAAGCCTTGCACTCTCTTGTTCAGTCCCCTCGCTGTCAGATTCTAAACGGTCCGAATATTCGTATTTGAAAATTATAAATGCTGCCATAAGCATGGGTATAATGACCCATAATGCACAAAGAAAGAACCTCCAGTTCAACCAATAACTTAGGGAGGTAGAATCGCTAGCCATCAGTAGCTCCATTCTGTTACAAAAAAAGCACATGGTAATACCTTTGCTGCAATATTGTGGTTGGTTAATTTACCAAACACAAGTACCTAGTAAAATAGCCTTTTCTAGAGGAGTTATGTTTAAGGGTCTGCAGTCTGCTACTATTTCAATAACCAACGATTGAGATAACAATTAATCTTCGACCAATATTAACTGCAAAAGAAAACAGAGAAAAGCAAATCTGATGATTCCCCTTCATAAGAAAAATATGAAAAGGAAAATACGCATACATTGCGAGATATATTGGTTTTCAATCCCTACCTTTTTAGTATGAGTGGTTTAAACAACATTTTAGCATGTTGCTCCTTAAAGTGAAAATTCTGTAAATCAGAGATAATGGTACATCATTGTGTTTGAAGTTCAACAATTCTATTCAGACAATTATGCAAGTTCTCTAAAATCAGTGCCGATAGGTAGGATTAAAAGACTTATCAGTGCATGACAAAACATGAGTTTGGAATATATATATATATATATATATATATATATATATATATATATATTCAACAAGCTTATTTTAGCTACAAGTTACACGGTATGTACCCAAAGAACGATAGTTTTCCCAAAATCGCCGAAAGAGAGAACCAATCTTTGTCCCCTAGACATACTAGCGGATTGTGATTAATCCTGTGTCTGACTTGGCCATTTGGGGGCATAAGCGTCCGGAATTTAGATTAAACACGTCCGCTAGGCTTACTAGCTGACAACGATTTCCAACTCTAAATCTCAGCTATCTATTTACTAAACAAATGGTATAGATGCTAAGTAGGCATCTTAAATGTGGCCATTAATTATGATTGAAGATTTGAAGTAATGGATGAGATTTGGTTTCTTTTTGTTTGGGGAGTTAATTTCAGTCTTGTTTGGGCCTCACTAGCTACCAACTTCTCTCTTTTCTCAGGTTTAAGTGTATTTAGCATTTGATTTGGGTTTGCACATGACAATTTAACAAACTATTTTTTTTTTTTTTTTTTTGTAATCATAGAAGGTTAGGTTTCTTATACAATTGTGAAAGTGAGTTGGTTGGGTATTGGAAAAACTAAATTTAATTGTAACAAATTTTTTTTTGTTATTTGCTTCAAATCGTAATTTCATCAATTGAATAAGAAATTAACATGAGAATGGTTTAGTTAGGAAAAACCATATTCAAATATAAAATATTTATAATTACGGGGAAAAAATTTAAATTATAAATCAAAGGCGAGGAAGAGGAGCATATTCAGACTCCAACCAATATCCCGATCGACTATCAAAAATCCTTCGCTGATAATTTTAGTCTCGTTAACTATTCATGTGACAAAAATTACGTAAGAATATTAAAATACTTGTGAAGATATTAATTTTTAAAACAAGTATAACTACTCCCTCTAATCAACCAAAAAGAGTCTCATATTTAACTTTCATCCTAATTAATATGTGAAATTTATAATTTAACTTGTGATGTGTATTTATTTTAATTTCAAAATAATAATTTTATACTTGGTAATATATTTTAAGTAGTTTATAATATTAATTAAAATCAAATAAATTCACATCAATTTTAAAATTAATAAATTGACTAGAGAAAAAGCACTCAACCGAAAATTAGAAGATTTAAATGTAAGGAAAGATTAAATTAAAAAAAAACCTTTAAAAACCAGAAATAAAATCAGATTAATTTTTTTAAAAAAAAAAAACCTTTAAAAACCAGAAATAAACGCAAGGAAAAATTAAATTAAACAAAAAAAAAAAAAAGCAAAGCAAAATCAGATTTTGTGGGTGAAAAACCGACGGTTCTCATGGCTGTAGGCCTCTCCTCACCAAGACAAATAATACTCGATCAAGTGCATACTTTTTATCTTACTCGTCCTTGCTCACTCCTCTTTAGTTACGGATCCGGCGACGGTTCGGCCATACAACCGTCGTCTATACTTTTAGAGGACGATTGTATGGGTCACTAAAAAAATATAGACGACGATTGTATGGCCGAAACCAAAGTGAGCACGTGTAAGTAAGATAAGGCGTATGCACTTGATCTTATATATATATATATATATATATATATATATATATATATATATATATATATATATCGAGATGTAACATTAAATTTGTAACCCTTTTATTTATATTGGTTTTGATGTGTTTGAATAGACATAAAATCCAAACCCGTAGTAACCAACGACAAACGAGCGACGGAGAGGCCGCTCCAGAGTAGTACTCACACGGCGGAACCGGTCAAAATAACGGAAATTCAGATGCTTTACTTTTCTATATTTTATTCCACTACCTACAGATTTATTTATTTTATGTGTTCTTCTTTTGATTTTTGTTTTTGTTTTTCTAGTTTTCAAAAATTTTGAATTCCCTTTGATGAATCCCTTTTGGCGCGTGTTATTACTTTCATTCCTACGTCACATCCATGTATCAATTCTACTCGAGTAGTATTCGACATTCTTTTGCTATCTAGCTTCCATACTATTTTGTGGGTTTAAATTTAATTAATTGGGTGTTACCCAGTCGATTATTTGCACAAATCTACCATTCATTAGAGATTAGCTAGGGGAAATTCAAATTGAAGAACAAGGCAGGTTAAAGGTAAGTTTCTCTGTTCTATTTTTTCATGACAAATAACTGTAGTATTTGTAAATTTTTTGATTGTATAGTAAGGTATTTTTATAAACTAATGCTTGTATAGATGATTTTTGAGTCTCAAATACAAGTGTAATGATCATTTGTAGTTGCTCAATTTATTTATTTCAGTAGCCTGCTCGCTGAAGAACTTGAATTAGAACATTTGCATGTGCAGGATGCAGCCATATATATGTATGTGTATATACAAATAGGGGACTGATCCATTGACAACATTGTCAATTTAAGGTTACAACACATCGTGACCGTCCATGATTGAACGGTTAATAGAGTCCACACTTTAATACTACGGACGGGTAAATGTCCAAAATACTCCTCCTTGTAAAAGTCTCCCGTACGCAATATTAAACTGCAGACCAATTGGGAAATGACGACTGTTTTTAAATAAGTTTCGTCCGCAGTATTAAACCGGGGGACACAATTGGGAAACGATGTCATTTTTAAGCCAAATTCAATTTTTTTTTTACTTTTCCAGGATGCGCAATATTAAACTGCGAATGTCAAATAATAGAGATACAGGTTCCTTAGATATAAACTACAAGATTTCATGTGTAAAGGCTAAAAGACTAAACTTGCTCATCAGATGTAGTCATGGAGTCTGGATTTCAGGAAAAGAAAGATGGGGTTTTGAGTAATGCCTCAAGTTTACTTGAATTAGCTGCTGCTGATGATCTTGTCGACTTTATTCATCAAAAGAGAAGGGGTTGGATATTGATGATGTTAGCTTTTGGTACTGTAGAAGAATTGGGTCTAAAAAGATGGGATTTGAAGAGCGAACCCCATTAATGATTGCGTCCATGTATGGAAGCATAGAGATTCTAAAATACATAATTGAAACTTGAAAAATTGATGTTAACAGAGATTCTCCTTCAAATTTGGCTACTGCTCTTCACTGTGTTGGTGTCGGCGGGTCTAAGTCATCGGCGACCATCTTCAAACTGTTGATTGATTCATCTGTGAATATTAATTCCGTCGATGGAAATGGAAACAAACCCAACGATTTGATTCCTTTGGGTTTCAAATTTTCGACTAAAAGAAAGGAATTGGAATTATTATTGAAAGGTCTATAATTTGGCATCCACAATTTAATACTGCAGAGCCTAGAGAATTAGCGTCTGCAGTATTAAACTGCGAACGAGGGAGTAGTTAAAAGAGGGGCATTTTGGTCTTTTGCCCCATCCGCGGTATTAAACTGCGAATACTAGAAATAAAACACCGGACGGGACCTCTATTTAACCATTCGATCTTCAGATGGAGGGTCACAATGTGTTATAAGGATAACTTTAAATTAACAACGTTAGCTATGGATTGGTCTCCATATATACATCTAAACTCAAACTCCAAATCACTTTAATTAATGGGCCTATTTCACACCATTGTACGCTCATCCCTCTGAATTAATCTAAGACATTTTCAATTCTGATTTATTTTATTTTATTATGTAAAATTATATAAACACATTTAATTTTGTCAAACCAATTATGAAGATAGTTGTGAAAGAAGAAACAATGCGAGGAAGAAATGTTTGTAAATCCTGAATGAGGAATAAGATGATTAATAGAACTGTAGAAACTGGACAAAATTTGTGCTGAGTAACATGTGATCATCTAAACTTAAACTATATATCTATGGGTGTTATTGTTTTTGGTTATGTTGTACTTGGGACAGTAGTGATCTAATTGACATACATACTATATATATATATATATATATATATATATATATATATATATATATTCTACTTCTTTAGTTATTGTCTTATTTGGTCTCATAGATTACAACACTTCAGGCATATCTGCAACACATGGACTGCATGTCATGTACTAAGTGTCTTCTTCTGGAGTAGCAAAGGAAAAATGAATAAGCAGTATCTTATTTACTATCTTATTTATATCCTAGTTGGAAGGTATTATTATAAATTAATGCTTGTAGAGATGACTGAATATTTGATTTAATCCTAGACACAGGAAAATAATGAAACAACAATACTACACCAAAGCTCAAATAGCAGCATTTCAAATCAAGGATTTATATGCTTACTTATTTGAGTTGTATTGAATTAATATAGTTGTTTGTTTACAGAATCCCAGCCAGCATTTATGAAGAACAATTCGATCTACTTATAAAGCTTTTTTCAAAAGAAATGAAATGATATGAGCTCTCTGGTTTCTGATTGTTAATTTCTTCTTTCCTAATGATATTGTAGGAGGACTACTTTTGAAGTTCTTCAAACAACATAAAAAATGGAGCTCCTGAATCTATTTCTTGTAGCTTCTATGCCCGTTTTGAAGTTACTCTTGCTTACAGCACTTGGTTCTTTTCTTGCTTTAGATTGTATTGGGATCTTAGGGGAAAGTGCAAGGAAGAATCTAAATACAGTAAGCTATAAATTCATTTTGTTTGATTACTAAGTTGCACATTATTTACTTCTGGTTTTTCATCAGTGCAAATCTATATGTAGGAACTTAATTATGTATTAGTGTACTTAAATAAATTCTACTAAAGTTGACAATTTATACTTTTGATCAGGTTGTATTTTACGTGTTTAGTCCAGCTATTGTGAGCAGCAACTTGGCCAACACAGTTACCTTGGAAAGTATTACCCTGTTGTGAGTCTGCTGTAATTTTCTGTTTAAACAATTCTGTTTATTTATTTATTAAAGTTATATATATCTAATTTTCAATTTAGTTCTTGATTAACTTCAATTGAAATGTGTAGATGGTTCATGCCCCTCAATATCATGCTCACTTTTATCATTGGCTCAGCACTTGCATGGATTCTTGTGTTAATCACTAGAGCTCCTCAACATCTGAAGGGCATAGTGTTGGGTTCCTGTTCAGCAGGTTAGTTTCTGTCTGAATCTGATGTCTTGTACATTTGCTTGGAGCAGTTATTGCAGTGGTAGATGGTAAGTATATTGCAAACTCCTGAAGTCATATGGTACCATAAGTTCACATGTTAGCGTCGTCGTTCAAAGTGACACAAAGTATTTGTGCAGGAAACTTGGGGATGTTCCCTCTAATTATCTTCCCAGCAGTATGTAAAGAGAAAGGTAGTCCATTTGGAGATCCTTATGTTTGTAATACGTCGGCCATGTCCTATGCTTCACTTTCTATGGCGGTATGTATTAAATTAAATTCATATGTTTTTTTGATAATGGCATTATTTTGGAGTCTTTGAGCTTATATTACAAATTTTAAGTAGATCAAACCATTTTGGAATTGATAACTATGACATATTATGGACACAAAAATAACTTGTTCATGTTTTGGTTTTAGTTATCTGATACATGTTAAATTTGTGTACTTCAAGTAGTCTTAGTTATACGTTTTAAGATATATATGGGTCATAGTTGTCATTTCCTTACTAATAAAGTGATCTCTTTTTTGCAACATGCTACAATGGTATATATCCCGTTGTACAAAACACACATGATATCCAGTCCTGAAATCATAATTTTTTCAAGCAACTCCAGTATTGAAGAATCTACATATAACACTTGACGCAGTTATTGTGCTTAAATGTTTTTTCTTTTACATTTAATCAGCGACACAGTTCACTGAATGGATGGATGCGTAAACTAAATTTTAAAGCATTATTTTCTGTGTTCATACTACAGATAGGAGCCATTTATATCTGGTCCTATGTCTACAATATTGTGCGAGTTTCGAGTATGGAGAAAGAAGTACTCAGTATTACCGATTCCACTATCAATGTGAAGTCTACGAGTGAAACAACAAAACTGCTCCAAGGGAACTGTACACAGACAACTCTTCCTTCAAAGGACTACGCTATGGACAATGAATATGGAATGCCAATGTCTTCTACTGAGTCAACGGTAAATCCAAATTTTTTCTTATTAGAAGTAGCTAGAATGTCCCAAGTATGGAGGAAATCTGTACCTTGAAAATCCATATACATGATCATTATCAAGCCATTAAAAAGTTATTACCAGCATTCTCTCCGATTCATGATAGGATATGGGGAATAATTAGTAAAATAAAACTCAGTAAAAAAATGCAATACATGGCTTATATTTTGCCTCATAGTTATGCCATAAATTGCTTTCACAACACCATGTTTTAAACAAATAATGTAACTGAAGACACGTAATTAAAGGAACAGGGTTATTTGCTTGTTCTGATCTGTCGAAATCCAATGTTTGCTAACAGGTTCCGATCTTAGATAAGATCAAGCAACTGTTTAGTGAGTTTTCAAGAAAGATTAACTTGAAGGCATTACTTGCACCTTCAACCATTGCAGCGGTAATTATCTTATCTGTTATTCCTTGTATGAACTGTTTAATGAATACTGTTCATTTGGCACACATTTCCATAATTACCTTTTCATTCTTTCTGAATACCAAACCATTAAGTAGGCCATAATAACAACATCATATAGTGGTTGTCATTCCTTGTTTTTTTTACACTTTCCGTCTTATTGTACAGGCTGCTGGATTTTTTATTGGACTAGTCTCCCCACTACGAAAGTTAATGATTGGTGCTACAGCTCCTCTTCGTGCAATCGAAAATTCTGCTCTGTTGTTAGGGTATGATTGCCTTGCATTTTCTCGTCTTTTGGCTATAAAATCAATTTACAGTTTATGTTAGATTTAAGATTGAATATTGCAAAAAATCTCACAGAAATTAAAGAACGGAAAGTAAACGACACAAAATATAGTCATGTTCACCAAATTGTGATTAGTCCTATTTGTCTTATGTATTTATATATGTGTCTCACACCTCTACAATGATCTACACACCAAACAATATTTATATAGTAACTAGAAAATCTTAGCTACTATAACATGGGCTCAAACCCATGAGGCTCGAAATATCAATCAAATCTAAGACTGGGTTACTAATGAATCCCCCAAGCCCAAATACACATGACGCTTGAACCCACTAAAGTATGAGTCAATCCCAACAGTTTGCAATTGAAATAAAAACCAAACAAAGCTACTGCATTTAGTTATTTATTTATCAACTTATAGTTTGACGACTCCAAAAGTTTTAGGGGCCTGGATTCTGAATATAAAATTTCAAAAATATTTGTATTTTTAAACTTGTGATTACATAATTACTTATGCACCTTAAATTTGACTGGCAGGGAGGCAGCAATCCCTACAATGACATTGATAGTTGGAGGCAACCTGTTGAAAGGTGATTAAATTAATAATCTGTTCGACTAAAAGGCTGCTACACCTCAACTTTGCTTGAACTGGATTATGTTTTTCAGGTTTGAAAGGGTCAGGAGTACCTGTGTCAATTATAATTGGAATTATAGCAATTCGTTATATTTTCCTGCCTCTATCGGGCATTCTCATTGTTAAAGGGGCGATTCATTTTGGCCTGGTGCACTCGGATCCGCTGTACCACTTTGTTCTTCTTGTGCAGTTTGCACTTCCACCTGCAATGAACATAGGTATAATATGGAGGACTATATATATCTTGTTTAGGCAACTGTGTGTTTGTATCTATATAATGAGGTTAGAATCATAACTTTCACTTTAAAAATAAAAATGAAATAAAATCAGTAAGACTCAACTAATTACAGCAAAAGTTTTGAATAAATCAATGACTATTTTACTAACATGAATCAATTTATTTTGTTGTTGATATGGCAGGTACAATTACCCAATTGTTTGGAGCCGGGCAGAGTGAATGTTCTGTTATATTGCTCTGGACATATTTAGTGGCTTCAGTTTCACTGACTCTATGGTTAACTCTCTTCATGCGGCTAGTAGCTTGATTTGTACCCTTGTAGCACAATAGTAGTAGCCTAATATCAGTTTTGTATGGAATGTAACTAATCCAAAAATGATGCATTATTAGCTTCACTCCATTCACTTGTTTTTATTCATTAACTAGTTACATTCAAGTCATTTTTCTCTTTACCCAAAAATGGCAAGTAGTTATTACTATTTTGGATAGTATCATGTTAAATGTCCACTTTCTTTTAATAACTAAACTTTTATACAATTTTTTCTATCATACCATTAGCATTTAATATCTCATACTTTTCTTATTCTAGTTATTTCTCCATATTTAATAAGTATAATTAGTTATATGCTGAAAATATTCTAATTCTCTTTCTCCATATTATTATGGGCAATTTTGTCATTTTATTACTCTTCTTAATATGCGTGAAAAGTTTGGACGGAGAGAGTATAATTTTAGCCGTTGATATTGTCAAAGCAAAAAAATATTTTCAAAGCATTAAGTGTTGTTTAAAATGTTAAGTATCACTAAAATAATTATATAAATGTCGTTAATACTTTTGGTCTCACAATATCTCATTTATATTTTTGTTTTTCTTTTATTTCGTATACAATTACAGACAATAAATGAAATATAAAGTTATATGGAGTAGTATTTGCTTTCCAAACACGGCCTAATAGTTACTAGTTAAGGCCAATGATAGATTCATAATTCATTTACCTGAATCTCATCATCTGACGATCCAAAACACCTGACCAAACCTACTTCCATAAAGCACTGTATCTTTGCCCTAATATCCGCCTCTTCTCCTTCCTCCCTAGCAAATAAAGTTTGAATCTTTCTCTCTCCTCTAACACAATCCCACTGCGTGTTTCAATTTTTTGTAGCGTAATCAATGGTGAGTACATACTATTCTTCACTCTATAGTTCACTAATTCCATGTTCATACGAATAAAAATACACTGTTTTATTCTTACTATCAGTAATTTTTTAGGGTAATTTATGTTTAATTATCACGAAAATGGAATTTGAACCACTAGGATTAGGCAACGATGTAATTGAATTCGACATTATGGGTCTTGGAGATGACGCCATTGACATGGAACATTCTGTCGATTACAATGACGACAAAAACTTCCTTAACGTCTCTTATGGCGGTGTGGGAGCTGGCAGTGGTGGTGCCGCCACTGCCGGAGACATTTATGTTCCTGAGGTGGATACCATTCTTGAACCCTATGATGGAATGGAGTTTGAAACTGAGGAGGCTGCCAAGGCCTTCTACAACTCATATGCCCGCCGTGTAGGGTTTAGCACACGAGTTAGCATGTCACGTAGGTCGAGGCGTGACGGTGCTATCATTCAAAGATCCTTTGTTTGTGCGAAAGAAGGGTTTAGAGTTGAGAAGGAGAAGCCCGGTGGCCGGGATTTTTCGCGGATTAAAAGGCCCCGGGCTGAGACTAGGGTTGGATGTAAGGCAATGCTGGTGGTTAAAATTCAGGATTCTGGGAAATGGGTTGTTTCGGGGTTTGTCAAGGATCATAATCATGATCTTGTTCCTCCTGATAAGGTTCATTGCCTCAGGTCCCACCGCCACGTGTCTGGTGCGGCGAAATCCTTGATTGATACATTGCAAGGGGCTGGGATTGGACCTAGTGGTATTATGTCAGCATTGATTAAGGAATATGGTGGAATTAAGAATGTTGGGTTTACAGAACGTGATTGTCGAAATTATATGAGAAGTAGTAAGCAGAGGACTCTTGGAGGAGATACTCAGCTTCTCTTGGATTATTTGAGGCAGATGCATTTGGAGGATCCTGCATTTTTCTATACAGTGCAGGGGGATGAGGATCAGTGTATGAGCAATATTTTTTGGGCGGACTCCAAGGCAAGGTCTAATTACACCTATTTTGGGGATACAGTTACATTTGATACTACTTATAGATCAAACAGATATAGGTTGCCTTTTGCGCCGTTTACAGGAGTAAATCATCACGGGCAGCCTGTATTGTTCGGTTGTGCACTTTTGATTAATGAATCTGAGGCTTCATTTGTTTGGCTATTTAGAACATGGCTTACGGCAATGTCTGGCCAGCCTCCAGTCTCATTCACCACTGATCATGACCGGGTGATTCGACTAGCTGTTACACAGGTTTTCCCAGAGGCCCGTCACCGTTTCTGCAAATGGCACATTTATAAAGAATGCCAGGAGAAGTTGTCACATGTGCTTTCTGAACATCCAAACTTCGAAGCAGAGCTCCACAAGTGTGTGAACTTGACAGAATCAATAGAAGAATTTGAATCTTGTTGGTTGTCTCTCATTGACAGATATGATCTTGGGCAGCACGAATGGCTTCAAACAGTTTATGCTGATTGCCGGCAATGGGTACCAGTATATTTGAGGGACACTTTCTTTGCGGAAATGTCTATTACTCAATGCAGTGATAGTATGAATTCATACTTCGATGGATATGTCAATGCTTCAACAACCCTTCAGCAGTTTGTTAAGCAGTATGAGAAGGCTCTTGAGAGTCGTTATGAGAAAGAAGTTAAGGCAGATTATGATACCATGAACACTGCCCCAATTCTTAAGACCCCGTCTCCGATGGAGAAACAAGCAGCTGGGGCTTATACAACGAAATTGTTTATAAAGTTTCAAGAGGAGTTGGTAGAGACTCTTACATTTTTGGCAACCAAAGTGGAGGATGCAAAGGCAATCACCACATATCGAGTTTCCAAATATGGCGAAAGTAATAAAGCCTACTCTGTTAGATTTAATGTTAGAGAGATGCAAGCAACATGTAGCTGTCAGATGTTTGAGTTCTCTGGTATACTTTGTAGACATGTATTGACTGTGTTTAGGGTAACAAATGTTCTTACTCTTCCATCTCACTATGTTTTGAAACGATGGACAAGAAATGCTAAGAGCGGTGTCATGTTGGAAGATCATACAAGCGATTTGTTGAATACTTCTCGAGAGTCTCTTACCGTCAGATACCATAATCTTCGTCACGAAGCCCTTAAATATGTAGATGAAGGTGTTAAGACAAATGAAATTTACAATGTGGCTGTAGATGCACTACGCGAGGCTACAAATAAAATTGATAATGTGAGAAAGAATAGTGGAAGAACTGCTACTTCTAGTGGAACTAACAGAGAAGACCTTACTACTAGTCAAAGTACCCTGTATAATACCAATGGGGAACATCAATTGGGTCATGATCAACCTCCATCTCCTGTGAGTTGTTTCCCCTTATATTTACTTCAGTTTAACCAGTCACTTTCCTGTTTCTTTTACATAAATAATATATTGCCAACGCTTCTTCTTTTTCACCCTCTATTATGTTTATCAAGCTTCGGATTTGCTTTTGAAAATTTTTATGTTTGTCAGAATTTAGTGGGAAGTTTTTGCTTTATTAGCATGAAGTCATTCAAAAAGACTTGTCGTTCTCAAAGATCTTTTTACCAAAGTTCAGTATTAACGTGTATACTTGAGGACAACATGATCAAAATTAAATCTAGCACTTGATGCTGAAACAACAAATTATTTGTTGCTTCTTGCATTTATGAGCTTCTGACCTTGAAAGTGATTAACTTTGATCCTAGTGTAAGTTTTTCCCCTGTGCATCATTAAACGTCTAGGTTTAAGAAATAAGAGTTGTTGTTTTTTCTTTTCAAATTATTATATATTAATTGACTAAAGTTGGCATAGTGCCGTGTTCCTGCTTTAAGGTGATAAGTCATTGTCAATGAATCTTCTCTGGGTTGCTTCAATAACAGGGTTGACAATATCAGGATGGTTGATTAAATTTATGACTGTCTATTTTTGGTAAATTTAGACATCTTCCAAGTGAAGACTACTTATTTATGCAATCTTGTACTTTAAAGATATTTTAGCAATCTCATACCTATTTATCCTATCATATCGTAATTCCTTTTTAAAGATATAGGGTTGCATGGCAAATTGGTCTGGGAGAGGGGGTGGGGCGCCCCGTGTGGGGGGGGGGGGGAGGGGTAAAATAATCAATTGTGATTCTTGCAAGTTACTTTACTGTAAGGAGAACATGAATGTCGCAACAAATAAAAATAAAAATGAATGAAGAGATTAAATATAATCAATTCGAAATTCTTGTGAGGACTTTGTGGCAATTTGGCCCTTGATTGGTTACTCGGTCTGCCAAACAATGGAATGCAGGTTCTAATTTTTAGAGCAACTAATTTGTGCATTAGCCATTAGGTTTGTAACTAGCCTATTCTGCAGCATCCTGTGTCGAAAGACGATGCCATCTAATTTGTGACCCAAACTCATGACGTTTGAAATGGGAAGAATATAAGACCTAAGTTGTTAACATTTAGAATTGAGGTCAAATATTAGTTAATGCATTAAATTTGTGAAATACTTCAAGCCTATTTCATGAAGGTGGCGACGAGAGTATATTATTCCATTGGAAATGGATATTTTATATTCTACGAGAACCTCTGACCAGCTCTATGCCGGACTTCCTACAGACATAAAGTTCACACTCCTAGTATTCGTGGCAACTCTAATTTAAGCTCCATATGGATTAAGGGATCTTAAACTTGCTGCTGTTCTAAATTCATTCTTAATTTGTAAATTCTGCAGTGTATTTAACGCCTATTTTAATACTTTTCCCATCCCCTTTGAATATGTAATAAAGTTATTGTTATAAGCTTACTGCTTTGTTAAGCTAGCATAATTGGGATTATAAGATATAATGCATTATATGTCTCAACTGCACATTAGGTTCTGGTCAATTCTCTTTATAATATTTCCTATAACACTAAATTGAATGCTGGATAGAGAAAAGATCCTCTATTAAGGGGGTATAAATCACATTATCTTTATCTTGTAGAAAAGAAGAGTAGAAAACAGGTTTAGGAAGGTAGTTTTTAGATTTCGTGCTAATTTCCTACTCTTTTCCTCTTGAAGAAATATGTGATCTATTTATTGGTGATGGGTGCAGTCCTTGTGATTTGGTTTTCTGATACTCGAATAAACGAATACTGTTATTTTCTTTCTGTTCCCACGATATGTTCTTGGTCATGCCACAACCTTTTTATTGATGTTATATTGTCCTCTTAATGGCTGCTGATTTGCTACAGTGAATGAGCAAATGTCTTAAATGTGTTTTGTAGGATGACCAGGACAGGAAAATACAGAAATTATCACGTCAGCTTGAACGTGCACAACGAAAATGTGAAGTCTATCGGGCAAACTTACTTTCAGTGTTGAGAGATATTGAGCAGCAGAAGCTACAGCTGACAGTAAAAGTTCAAAACATTAAATTAGGTATGAAAGAATGAGATCAAAATATATTATTCCCCCCTTTTCTCTCTCGAAAGATAAAAAATGATAAAATTAAAAATATAAAGAGAAAGAAGAGGTGAAAGAACATGCTTAAACAATGCCATTGAATGCCTACAAGATGAGATGGGTCTGTATAAACCTCCCTAACAGCTAAAGAGCACATTTACCCCTAATCTAGTAACTTACCAACTTTGAAGCTGGTCTAGTTCTGTTGGATAGAAATTGGTGTTAGAACTTGGAATATAATTGTGGGTGGTTTCTGTTGTCCCATAATGCAGAGTAAACTGAATTGCTACAATGGCAGCACAACCTCCAAACTATCAACCTTTAATAGGTAAATTAATAAACAAACTAACCCATTATGAACTTAATTTACCTTATTTCACTAGTTACAGTGATGAATGTGCTTCAAAGTTATATGCTGAATTGAAAATTTTCTTCTACACATGGGCTACATATGTTATCATCATTAATTGGCAGAGATTCAGGCGTATGATATTCAACGATTGTGTTTAAAACTTGATATGTCAAATCAGTTAATTTTTTCTAAAACTGATTTAACTCGATACAACCAACTTAATTCGGTAATGTAGCAGTAAAGACTAGATATATAGCTATATGGTACAGTACGTGTGATTTTACTACGGAAATATACAGTTGCCAGACATGATCTGGAAGGATATTAATCTATTATGAAGTTGCTCAATGGTAAAAAAACTGGGTCACCATAACTATCCATTCCTCAAGTGGGTTGAGGGGGCGTCCGGAGCAAAATGTACCGGACGTACAATGTAAATTTTTTTTTTTTTTTACCACAATTATCAGAATAAAAAATAAAAAATAATAAAGCAAATTTGAACAAAAAATTGTAAAAAAAAAATATTTTTTATTAAAAAAACACGGTAAACAGTTTACAATATTTTTTCAATAAAAAATATATTTATTTTTATAATTTTTTGTTCAAACTTGCTATATTATTTTTTATTCTAATAATTGTGGTTAAAAAAAAAATTAACATTGTACCGGACGGCGTCCGGTACAGCACCTCCCCCCAATTATCCTCAAGTCACCTTTAAGATGGAGAACTGGCCAGTCTTTTCAATATGAAAGCTACACTGCATTTTGTGGGATGCTGAAATAAGGCCAGTGCGTTTGCCATAGTCATAGGTTGACACTAATCATTCACTAGTTATTTCATTTACAATTCAACGAGAACTGAAGAAAATATACAAACATCTGAGGAACAAATGAAACATAAACATATGAAGCATGACACACCAAGTCCCAAAGAATTCATGGCTCTTATCAAAGAATTCTCAATTGAAGATCAGCATGGCCAGCCCTTGCTTTATGTCTTTCAAAGAGATCACGAAGCGCTTCAACATATTGATTTTGTACTTCTGCAACCTTCATGGAGTTCAAGAAAGAAACAGGACAGAAAATGATGTTGAGTATCTGTCGGGCCTTGTAAATTTTAATCCTTAATTAAAAAAAGTGATCTTTTTCCCCCATCTTTTGAGGTAAATCAAATCATTATTCTAGTATTTGATGTTTAAAGAAAATTTTAAGTATCCATAATAATGATATATCAAAAAGCATTTACTGAGAAACTGTACTCTGTTTACACCGGGTGTTCCAAGGGGCGTATAGATATTACTATGCAGAGCTTCTAAAAGCAGGGTTTAACATTCCCTAGATAGGGATTTGGAGGGCTGGTGCACTTTCTAATGGCTGCATTTACTTGGACAACAGCGTGAGGAGGCACTATCTCAACAGGGGATAATCTAACACGGAGGGAGGTGTCTGCAAATTGGTGCTGAATGTGCAAGAGGGCTGATAATGGTGGATCATCTTCTTATACATTGATGCTTCTTGGGGTGCAATGGTGATATCAGGGACTGTTTCAATACTTTTGGCAGCTTGGAGGAGGGCTAAGGCTTGGGGAAGGATGAGTTTAAAGTCGGCAACAGTGCCCTATTGTGTGATTTGGGTCACCCCTTGGAGTGAAAGGAATGGTAGGAATTTTTAATACATAAAAGTGTAGTAATTCGTTACTATTTTTTTTATTTCTATTTACTGCATTTGAGGTAGTTGGGAGGAGGCATTCCCAGGGTCAGAAGTGCCCAACATTTTTTAAGTTCTTTTTCCAGTGGGCGGCAGAAGATTATACAAGGATCAGAACTAATGTGTTTGCTTTTATTCTCTTGTTTTCACATCTAAGTCTCTTGTAGGTTAACAAATAGTTATCATTTCAGGGATTCACGAGAGAGCGTCAACCAAGTTTCTACTGCTGGTCTCTTTTTTCTAAATTTTATCACTAAAAGGTGGCCTCAAGAGGAGAGAGGGGATTTGAGAACCAAGTTTGCATGATTCTGGAAGGGCAAACTAATATGTTTCCGTTGAAAGAAAAGCTCTTGCAGATTATTCTTACTAACAGACTCTCAACTGATTTGCACCAAAGATACACATGGTGACATGGTCCTCTGCAACTAAAATTGGCATACCACTCATTAATGTCCTCAGTGTACTTAAGATGATAGACTCTTTCTGACATATATGCTATAAATATTCAGAGAAAAGCATATTATATCATAAATACATGACATAATGAGCATACCTCTTCCTGAGTGGGCTGTGGATTTTTCTTGAAACCAATGGGTTTACCAACAACCACATACATTGGATTGCGGAAGGGTAGAGGAGATCTGCAAAAACAGGACAATTAAATAAGAGTACAAACAGGAACAAGTCACTGAGCAGTGCCTACAGACTAAAAAGGTAAAAGAAACAAGTGTCCCAACAACGATGTACCAACAAGGCAATTTTATATTTTGGAACAGAGAGAGTATTTAACAAAGTCCCCTTATAGCCGCATGCAAAGAGGGGTGGTGGCAATTCTTTACGTGGCAAGAGAAATGATGATCTAGATGAAAATCATGGTAATGACCCCTTCAACAACATACATGAAGAAGGTGCCTACCGAGCAAGCTCAATTTAACTAACATCAAAGAGTTTCAGACTATGACTGAGAATTTTTTGACCATTACAAAAATATTATTTGAATCCTATTACGGATCTATTGACATTTATCCTAAACATATTAATAAGCAGTTTCCTCAACCAGGTTCAAGTAGATTAAGACATATCCAGCAATTATGTGAACTACATATGTAACACATACCCATAGATACCCCAAAAGACAATTGGTGTGAACCTTATAGCTCTGGCAAATTTTCGGATCAATTCCCCACCAGGCTTCCACCATTTGTAGACATCAGTCTGCAGCAATTTGAAAAAAAAAATATAACATTATTCCACAATCATATAAGAAGCAAGTTCATAACAAGATGAATACTATATAGGATATAACAAGCTTACATTAGCAATTCGATATGAGAAGAACAATATGCAATAGAAATGTAATGCTGGGAACAAGCAGCCATAGAGCACAAATGCTAGCACGGCATTGCTCAAGAAAGATCATCAGGTACATATATGGGTACAATGACACTGAGAATGCCAAACTCAGCCGGCCTCACAGATGCCTTAATACGTTTAAAAGAGGGGGGAAAAGGAAAAAGATGCTCAGTACCTGGCCAAAACAAAAAACTGGCACTATTGGGCATCCATTCTCCATAGCGATGCGTACAAATCCTCTTCTTGACTTGAGGAAAGCAATCTACAAATGAAAGAAGTATGAGTCTCATACCAGGGCAGAAATTTAGGATAAAGAGACTCACGTAATATGAAAACAAGGCAGAACATCAGGGAAATCCCCAGCGTATGTTCAGACTTCAGAACAGTTCAGCAGTGGTAAGAAAACTGAATTAGTTTGACTACATAAACAGAACTCATCAGTCAAAAGATATAAAACTTAACAATAAGATAGAAAATAATTAGACAAAGACACTCTTTATTATCGCCAGTTCACCATAGGAGTTTTTCAAAAGTTATTACCTGTAACTAGAAGGGCTAGCCTAGCAAAGCAAGAAGACAAGCATAATGGAAGCAAAGACTACTACAAGATTACAAGTCTCAACTTCAAAGTACACGAGCAGTTTGCAGGCAGCAACCTAATAGGAAGGTTATTGTGGATTGCCAAATTTACGGATCTTAGGCCATTAAAGTTAAAATTATTGACTTTTAAAAATCAATTTGAGACATTTTCAAACTCAAAATTGACATAGATTCATTTAATTTTAGTCAATACAATGACTTATATTGTAAACTGTCAAAAAGTAATTCTACATTAGATTTATTATTA
This sequence comes from Panax notoginseng, assembly GCA_016801055.1. NCBI lineage: Eukaryota > Viridiplantae > Streptophyta > Magnoliopsida > Apiales > Araliaceae > Panax > Panax notoginseng. The sequence continues at coordinate 57,625,056 of CM029013.1, read as the reverse complement.
GGTCTATTTCTTTCTTTTTATAATTTATAAGAATCATATAATTTTTGAGTTAATGTTTCAAGTTGACTTTCTAAAAGTCAATAATATTTTGGAACAGAGTGAGTAATATATATAAAAGTCAGGAGTGTTAACCTCGGAACCATGCTCCATGTAAAATGTCTCTTGTACCCCACCTGGCACTATAATGCAGCTATAACCAGATGACAAGAAGGAATAGAAATTTTTCCTGGATGCTGGTGAAAGTCCCAACCAAGTCCAGATATGCCTTAGAAATGGAGTGTAAAACACCTAATTTCCAATTTTTCCGCATATGTTAACAAAAATTAAGACAATAAAAATGACAAGTATAGCTCTTCAAATGTTCAAGGGTAGCAAATCTTACAGCGGAGCTTGCAAGGACCTTGATTTTTGGTAGAGGCATGAAACCAGTAAGGTCAGCAAGTGCAACGCAGCCAATAGGTAAAACTGAATGTGGCTCATAGCCAAAAACTGCATAAAGCAAGACAAACTTCATGAATAGTGAACAAAGAGAAACGAACTAGCATAATCAAGCTAAGTAGCTCAGTAAAAGCTATTCCGAAACTGCATATAACAAGAAAATTCCTAGGTGGTACGTGACACTCTTAAGTTTCCACTCGATCGCATATATACTAAATGCATACACACTAAAAACTAACGGAAGAACAATTGTTTCTTATATGAAGAATGATATAGGTCCATCTAAAGTAACCCTGCAACTATGCAAGGAAAAGGCAGAACACATCTTGCTTAACTAGATGCAGCTGGTCCATTAAATATGAATAATTTCCCAAATCACCCGTCTCTGAAAGCAACTTAAGTTAAGAGATTATATGTTCAAATCGAAGTAAGATGCTACAAGTCTAATTTCCAAATCCTAGAAAATAACAGTTACCAACAACAGCTTCAACACTAATAATTCTTCTGGACGATTTCAGAAATGAAACAAATGAATTGTAAACAAAAATTATAAAAAGTCTTACCATAAGCCTGATTAGGATCGAAGGCTTTAATATCTTCCACAAGTAGAGTCAATGGAAAATAACCGCAAACATGCTTGCAGATATACCTGAAAATTAGTTAATTGCATCATCACTACATCACTTATACCAAGGAAAATCGGGAAAAAAATAGTGCTTTAGAGCTGCAATTAATTCAAGACCTTGCTAGCTTACGGCCCCATTTGCTCCTACTGTCGATCGGAATCACCGCAAGTATCAGCAGCAATCCAATTACACTGTAAAAAGTCCAAATTAATACTTAATAAATGTCGAAAGAGACATGTTTGTTTGCAAAGATAGAAAAGAGAAAAAGGGAACGAACAGTAATGCTTTGGAGAAAGGAAGGAAGAAGAAAGAAGTCAAAACAATAAAGACGTTGAAGTGGATCGCTCCAAGCCACAACACCATCGTCACCAAAGAGTGAATAACCGAGGTTTCTTTCGCCGAGAATATCGTCGGAGGGGTTCCATCGGGCACCTCCGTCGCCATTGTCGGAAAAATTAATACGTATACAATATATATTCAATGTTAGCCTATGAAGTACAATAGTTATAAATGAACAAACTTAGCTCTGTGGGCATAAACAGGGTGTATTAATTGAAAATGGAGTTTCCACCGCCCAACAACCGGCGGTGAAATCAGTGAAAAGGAGGAGGTGGGTGATAATCACGCTCTTTCTCTCTCCTTGTAAATTAAATAATTTGGGAAAATGATTTTCTCATCTAAACAAATCCACAACTTCTCCAGTAATTATCAATCCTACCATCCTACTCATTAAGCTAACGAGTCCGACCTTAACGAACAGGAATCTACTCCGATTCGACTTAAAACAATAAATTTGTACTCGAATTCCGCTCGAATTCGAATTATATTTAAAAAATTTTACTCATATTCGACTCAAATATTTATTCAAACTACTCGCGAACTTCAAATTCAAATTCGAATTTGAGTCTCCACATAATAACTAGATTTATAATAAATATAAATATAAATTAAATTTATTATTTTACTTAAAAATGAGAAAATATATTTATTATTACACTTTACAAATATAAAATCACAATTAAAATTAAAAACAAAACAAAATAATAACTAATTATCCTAATTTGATTTAAATTTGTATATATTATAAGAGAATGTATCGAACATATAATTGAATATGTATTAACCGAGTATGTATTGAATCACAATAAAAAAATCGAGTAGTTTGAATCTTAAACGAGTCAAGTATAATCTTGTTCAGATTCTACTCATATTTTTGTTCGAACTATTTTTTAATGCTCAAATTTGGATCATATTATTAACGAATCCGAGTCTCGCTCGTATTTTTTCGAATCGAGCCAGAATCGAGCCCGAACTGTATTGGCTCGTTTATAGCCTTACTTAATACACCCAAAATTGGACTTTTATCATTTTTCTAAATTAAAAAGAGATAGTGTAAATAACCTTTTAAAAAATAAAATAAAATAAAATTGGGGCCGTCTTTATTGACTTACTAGTTGGTAGCCCGTGCAACGCACGGGCTAGTTTGAATAACAAATTATATAATTTATTAAAATTACAATGAGAAGAATATTTTTTTTATAATACATTATTTTTATATCTACATGTAAAATCTTTTGATAATGTATGCGTTGTCTTCCTTCAATCTTTTGATGTATTGTGCTCGTTGGTTGAATTTCAAAATGAGCATCACGTGATTATCCTGCACATAATATATATAAGATAAATAATCTATTTATAAGATAACAACTTTTAATTCTTGGTAATATTTATTTATGAAGTAATATAAAATTTAGAATACTACCTCTTCATCAAGCAATATAGCTGTGGTGTTAACAATCTGTCTAGTGCTCAAATTGATCCCATCTCACTTTCTTGTTAATCTGATGTAAGACCCCGATTTTTTTTTTAATAAAATGGAATTTTCTTTATTTATTATTTTGAAATAGTAAGGGTTTATTTGATTAATGTGATTAGTTATGGGTAAAATGCGTAAATATTTTTAAATAAGCAAGTGGTTATAAAATATTTATTGTTGTCGGGGAATATCCGTTTGGTCGTGGAATATTCGTACGACGACGCAGCCTTTTGTGGGCTCCATAACAGAAAGCGATTGGATGAAGAAAACGACAAGTATAAGTTGTTTATAAATAACGTCGTAGTTGTTACCGTTTATACTGTTGGAATACTCGGTGGTTAAAACACAATAATACGCGTTGTTACACAGTAGCACACGGTATTGCACCAATTATTGATTCTTACGTAAGAAGGCACTACTCAATAATGGTTACAGTAATTACTGTTTAATATTTTATTTTATTGATTCAATAATTGATACGTTGATATTTTATATTACTGTTGTTTCAATAATTGTCACTACACAGTATTTTTCATTATCGAAGCAATAATTTATATTATCTGAATAATATTATTAGATAATATTATTAGTAATGTCTAGGATGTTCTGTCTAAGAAGAGGTTTGGTCATCTAATTGCCGCGCCAGTAAGGATAAATCCTTATTGGAAAGCCCCCTCTTTCCTAGGAACGGCCTGATTGCCAGTACTGTGATTCTGTAATATTATTTGTGAATAATTAATTGTTGATTTATATGATGAGGAAAATATTAATTTTATGTGGATATAGATGGAGAAAATTTTTAATGTGACAATTGTTAAAAATTAATATTTTATCTTTTTCAGATAAAATAATTTATTATTATATTTTAATAATATAATAATTGTGATATTTTTATAATTAATGTGGTATATATGAGTATATGAGGAGGAAGAGTATTTTTGTTGCAATAATTATTTAACACATGTTTTGTGTGTCGGTGGACCCCATTTCTTGACTGAAATTTGATAATAGCCTGTAAAATCGTCCGTATGTGAATTTCGGTCAATTAATGTTTGGAATATGAAAAAAATTTCTTCTGCAAAGTTGTATATAATTGAATTTCGTATAAAAATTCGCGAGATTCGAATTTTCTGATAAAAGGGCGATTTATTATGAATTATTGAAGTTTCGTAGTTCCGAAATAATTAATTTTTAGAAGTTTTATTTATGTTTAAAAAGAAAAGCGTTTTTTAAATGTTTGTGAACATCTTTAACATGTATTAGATGGCTGAAATCAGATTTCTAAGTGGGCGTAAGAATTTATTTTATATATAATATTATTATATTAAATTTTCTGCTTTGGTGTTCTAAGCATTTTCTAATAAATAGGGCGCTTAGGTTAGAATTAAAAATTATACCAGAAACTGAAGTTTTCTCTCTCTTTTTCTCTCGATATATTGAGCGTATTCTTGTGAGTATTTTGATACTTTGAGTGTTGTTATACGGTGCAAGTTCCCTTCAGCTCTATATCCAGTATTCTAGTCAGAAGTACTGTCTTTTCGAGGTAAGGGATGTTATTTTATTCGAAAATGATATTATTTCTTCAATATCATTATGCCGAAATATTGGTTTGAATTTTTTATCAAATTTAGAACTTTTTCATGTCAGGGTTACTATTCATGAGTTACTATTTATGAGTTACTATTCACGGGGTACTATTCATGAGTTAATATTCACGAGTTACTATTCACGAGTACTATTCACGAAGCATTATGATTTTTTTTGTGAAATTTCAATCTTTTAGTGTCGGAGTTACTATTCACGTATACGGCACTATTCACGTATACGACACTATTCACGAATACGACACTATTCACAGAAAAATTAAAATTTTCTTTTCTGTGTTCAAGATCGTCTGTTATGATTCCTATCTTGGATTGGATCTATGTTTTGGTCTTCATTCTTGAATTTTACTCCACTCTGGTTATTTATGAAGTATTTTTGAACTTGAATTGTTTAAAGTACGAATCTTTAATATTTGTTCTTTTGTTTCACTGGATTCGTTTTCTTTAAAATATTTTTCATCATCCTCAGTCCTAAATGATGATATAACTGAATATCTTTGGACTGTAGTGCAAAGATGAATGATTTCTGATGAATATCTTTGGCCCGTAGTGTAAAGATGAACAGGTGTTTAGATGAACATGACCAACTGATGAATATCTTTGGCATGTAGTGCAATGATGAATATTTGATTCCAGATATATATTGATTGATGTTACAGGGATAAAATGTTGACGATGAGCTTTTAAATTCATATATAGAAGATAGTAGATTTTATTCTCTACTTAACTCTTCTAATGAATTATTATTTCCGCTGCGAATGTTGATTTAAAACTTGATGTCTATTGTATTCCATTATATTTTTCTCTGTTGAAGACTAACGATAATTTGTTCTATATTATCTTAGTCATAATGTTCTTTACTGGGCTAGTTGAGCTCACCCTTTTTCTTGTTGTTCTATTTTTCTTCTCAGGAGGCGAGAATGTAGGGAGTACTAGTCGGGGTGTGGAATGATGGTTCTAGAAGTAGTTCTAGTAGTCCTCACTATTCTGTAAAATAGTGTATTAATAACTGTAATGAGAACTTATTTGAGTGTGGATATTGTCTAGATGACAATATTTATATTTAAACTCACAGTTTAAGTGTTGTCGTATTTTACACGATAATTGTATTAATAAAGTTGTAGTTATTTCTGTACCATGTATTTGGCGACTCAGAATAGGTTGGGTGGAATGGACCTATTTTGGGGGCGTCACAGTTGGTATCAGAGCTTAGGGATATGATCTCTGGCGGAGATCGGAGAATAGAACTAGGAGGGGAGAGACGAGTAAATCTTTCGCTAGTGTGTCCTACCTAAGTTTATTTGTTGGTCGGTCATAATATAGGGGTATTATGTGACATGTTAATTTCTTTAATTAACCCTTGTTTTATGGCAGTAATTGAGAATGGCAACTGAGAATGTTAACAGTGGAGTAAATGAGACCGTGGAGACACTTTTGCTCACCAATGAGGAGAACGTGCAACAGTACACCTGGCAAACGGGCGGGCGGGCTCGGGCCGAGCGCGGGCGGGCCAAAAACGGGCTGGGCTAAAAACGGCCCGGGTTTTGGTGGGCTGAAAAAGTGAGGCCCGTGGCCAGGGTTGGGCGGGCCGGGCTGGCCCGCGGGCTTTTTTCTACTCTTTTTTTTTGTAAAATCTTGATACACCAAAAATAGTAATAATAATAATTTTAATTACTTAAATTAACTACATATCTCAATCAATTAAAATTTTAATAGTATTATAATTTTAGATATTATTCTAAAGGCATGATTTAGGATAATGATTGATTTACTTTCCAAATAAGTCGGGGGAATACATAATTAAGGGATAATGATTGATTTACTTTCCAAATGTACTACAATAAGTAAGGAGATTGCATAATTAAGAGATAAAATTATCTATATTATTGTGTATAGATTTTGGACTTGCAAAGTTGCAATCTAAAAAATTAGTGATTGATTCGGATTATATATTGCTAGTAATTCAAAGTATATAATCAAATTTGATTCTTTAAAATTAATATAATTTATTTAACTTTTAAAAATAATAAATATTGTAATTAATACTAATATATAGATAATTTTAAATTTTTATAATTATATTATCTAACTTAAACTAATAATTGTTAGTTTAATAGTTTTATACTTTGAAATTATTAACTACATATCTCAATCAATTAAAATTTTAATAGTATTATAAATTAGTATTATTAATTAATTACCTACATTAACTACATATCTTAATTATAATTTTTAAATATAGTTAAAATTTATTGAAGATTGCATTAAAAACAAATAGTTATTGTAGCTTAGTTGGTTTGAACTCTTATTTATTTACTTACAAGTCTTGTGTTCAAGCCCTACAAGAAGCAAAATTTTATTTAAAAAAAAAAAAAAACCTCACGGGCCACGGGCCAGGCCAAAAACGGGCCGGGCCAAAAACGCCCAAGTTTCCATAGGCTAAAAAAGTTAAGCCCAAAGTTCAGTTTTTACGGGCCAGCCCGGCCTGGTCCGCGGGCTTGGGCCAATTTTGCCAGGTCTATGCAACAGGCCGATAATGTTCCACTTATGAACAACACCACTGATCAGACGATGAACGATGGGATGTTTAGAAGCTTTTTGCAGTTCATGCAAAATCAGACGAGGGAGACTCGTGTACAAAATACCGGTGAAAATGATATTACGCACGGTTTGTCACAGCCAAATAATTAAAAGAGTTGGGACCACCAGAATTCTGGAAAAAGTTAGATCCGATTAAGGCGGAGACGTGGGTCAAGCAAATTACCAAGATATTCGATGTCTTGGGATGCACGGAGGAACAGAAGGTTCCATTCGCCACTTTTATGCTTCATAACGAGATAAATTACTGGTGAGAATCTATGAAGCGTACCTAGTCTGTGACGCCCCCAAAATAGGTATACAACACCCATTATGTGTCGTCAATAACATGCTACAGAAATAACTACAACTTTATTAATACAACATAAAAACTGTGAGTGTAAGTATAAATATTATCATCTAGACAATATCCACACTCAAAAAAGTCCTCATTACAATTATTGGTACAATATTTTACAAAAAAAATAGTGAGGACTACTAAAACAACTTCCTAGAACCTTCATTCTATACCCCGACTAGTACTCGCTATATTCTCGCCTCTTGAGAAAAATGAAACAAAAAGGAAAAGGGTGAGCTCAACTAACCCAGTAAAGAACATTATGACTAAGATAACATAGAACAAATTATCGTTAGTCTTCAACAGGAAAAAATATAATAGAATATAATAGACAACAAGTTTTAAATCAATATTCGCAGCGGAAAATAATAATTCATAGAAGAGTTACGTAGAGAATGAAATCCACTATTATCTATAAATTTAAAAGTCTATCATCAGCATTTTATCCCTGTAACGTCAATCAATATTCATCTTCGCACTACAGGCCAAAGATATTCACCAGTTGGTCATGTTCATCTAAACACATGTTCATCTTTGCACTACGGGTCAAAGATATTCATCAGAAATCATTAATCTTTGCACTACAGGCTAAAGATATTCAATTATATCATCATTTAGGACTGAGGATGATGAAAAATATTTTAAAGGAAATGAATCCAGTGAAACAAAATAATAAATATTAAGGATTCGTATTTCAGCTATTCCATGTCCAAAAATACCTCATAAATAATCATAATGGAATAAAATTCAAGAATGATCAAAACATGGATACAATCAAAGCTAGTATCCAGAATAGATATTTTGGACGAAAAGAAAAAAATTTTATTTTTTGGTGAATAATAACTCGTGAATAGTAACTCGTGAATAGTAACTCATGAATAGTAACCCCGACATGAAAAGTTCTAAATTTGATAAAAAGTTCAGATCAATACTTCGACATAATGATAATGAAGAAAATAATATCATTTAAGAAGAAATAACATCCCTTACCTCGGAAAGACGGTACTTCTAACTGGAATACTAGATATAGTGCTGAAAGAAACTTGCATCGTATAGCAACACTCAAAGTATCAAATACTCACAAGAATACGCTCGATATAGAGAGAGAAATAGAGAGAAACTTGTGTTTCTGGTGTGATTTTCAATTCTAACCTAAGCACCCTATTTATAGGAAAATACTTAGAACACCAAAGCAGAAAATTTAATATATATATATATATATATATATATATATATATATATATATATATATATATATATAATTTTAAAGCCCACTTCAAGACCATCTGAACTCAGCTCATTATGCACATGTTGTAGCCCACAAACAAACAAAAAATGTTTTCTTTGAAAAAAATAATTAAAACTTCCAAAAATCAATTATTTCGGAACTTCAATAATTCATAATAAATAGTCCTTTTATCAGAAAATTCGAATCTCGAGAGTTTTTAGAGGAAATTCAATTCTCTACAACTTTACAGAAGAAAGTTTTTCTAAATTCCAAACAGAAATTGACCGAAATCCACAAACGGGCGATTTTACTGTCAATAATAAATTTTCGGTCAAGAATTGTGTCCACCAACACACAAAACATGTGTTAATCATTTAATGCCACAAAAATACTCTTCCTCCTCATATACTCATATATCCCACATTTATTGTAAAAATATCACCATCAATATATTATTAAAATAATATATTTAAATAAATTATTTTATCAAAAAAGATAAAATATTAATTTTTAACAATTGTCACATTAAAAATTTTCTCCATCTATATCCACATAAAATTAATATTTTCCTCATCATATAAATTAATAATTAATTATACACAAATAATATTACAGAATCACAGTACTGGCAACCAGGCCGTTCCCAGGAAAGAGGGGGCTTTCCAATAAGGATTTCTCCTTACTGGCGCGCAATTAGATGACCAAACCTCTCCTTAGACAGAACTTTTTAGACATTGCCAATAATGTTATCTAATAATATTATTCAGATAATATGAATTATTGCTCCGATAATGGAAAATACTGTGTAGTGACAATTATAAAATATCAACGTAGCAATTATTTAATCAATAAAATAAAATATTGAACAGTAATTACTGTAACCATTATTGAGTAGTGCTTTCTTACGTAAGAATCAATAATTGGTGCAATACCGTGTGCTACTGTGCAACAACGCGTATTACCGTGCTTTAACCACCGGGTATTCCAACAGTATTAACGGTAATAACTACGCCGTTATTTATAAACAACTTATTTTTGTCGTTTTCTTCATCCAATCGCTTTCCATTATGGGCCCCACAAAAGACTGCGCCGTCGTACGAATATTCTCCGACAGTAAGAATATTCCACGACCAAGCGAATATTCCCCGACAACAATGAATATTTTATAACCACTTGCTTATTTAAAATATTTGCGCATTTTACCCATAACTAACCACATTAATCAAATCAACCCTTACTATTTCAAAATAATAAATAAAGAAAATTAAATTTTATTTATTAATATTTTGGGGTCTTACACAGTCAGCCGCACTCAGCATGTCTTGGGAAACGTTTCAAAAACTGTTCAATGACAAGTACTTTCCTGAAAGTATTCGTCATATGAAGGAGGTAGAGTTTATTAGACTAGAACAGAACAACATGACGGTGTCCTAGTACGAGGCGAAGTTCGCGGAGTTATCCAGGTTTGCACCTCATTTGGTGGAGAATGAGGAACGTATAACGCGGATGTTTTTGAGAGGTTTGAAACCCGACATAAGTCAATATCTCATTTCTCATAAATTTTCTCTATATTCAAATGTTGTGAATAGGGCTCAGTTATTGGAGCGCGATAATGAGTCAACTCAATCGAAACTCGATGATAATCGTACCGATGGCAACGGTCATCAGAACAAGGATAACCATCGTAGAGAAAATTATTGTACCAGAAATGGTAACCACTTTGGTGGTAATCATGGCCTAGATAATAGCAGAAATAACTCAAGCGAAAATATTAAGAAGAGAAGATTTAACGATGACGAGAAGATGTCGGCAGCAGCACCAGCACCAGCAACAAATTCTAGGGGAGGAGAACGAATGCCAGTTAGATGCTACAAATGCGGAAAGGAGGGACATATAAGTCCAAACTGTTCACAGCCTTCCAAGGTATGTTATGATTGTGGAAAAGAAGGTCATATCGATCGAGATTGTACGGTAGCGAAACCCAGTCCAGCGGGGATGGTGACTCAAAAGGCTGTCCCAGAAAAGTCAAAGTCAACGGTTCCTAGAAGAGCGTTTGTCGTGACTGGTTAGAATGCGAGGAACCCGAACAAAGTTAGCACGGGTTAGTTAATTATAAATTTTTGCGAAGTTATACCTTATTAGATACCGGTTCTACCCATTCATTTATCTCTCCTGCTTATACTCAACGTTTAAACTTGACTCCGGAGAAAATTAGACTTTGATTTATCTGTTGAAACTCCGTTATGAGAAACTTTCGTTACATCCACTGTTTATAAATCTTGTTTGATCCAAGTTGGCACCATCACATTACCTGTTGACCTTATCTCTTTAAAGATACTTGCTTTTGTTGTGATTTTAGGGATTGATTGGTTAACTACTCATCATGCCAAATTGATTGTTTTTGTAAGGTTGTTAGTTTTCATATTCCTAAGTAACCTGTTATTCGAATTCAAGCAACCAAACCATTGAAGTCAAACTCTTTCATATAAAGCCGAAAAGTCATTTGTTTATTAAAAAACGGATGCCAAGCTTTCTTAGCTATGTCATGGACTTGAACAAAAATATGTCAGATTTGAATGATATTTCTGTTGTTAGTAAATTTCCTGTCGTATTTCTTGAAGAATTTCTTGGCTTACTTCCAGAGCATGATATTGAATTTTGTATCGACTTTGAACCCGGTACAAAACTCATTTCTAAAATCTCATATCGAATAGCTTCTATTGAACTGCAGGAGTTAAAAATTCAACTATAGAATTTAGTACCCGAGCCTCTATCTGGTGACTTCCTTTATGGAATGCACCGAAGCCAGACTCTCCGTAGGGGACGCCATATTTGTGTGGTAGTAAATTGATAGGTACCATTGTGACGTGTTATCCAAGATTGGGATATGAGTCATAGTTGAGAGCAACCTAAGTTAGTAATCGAAATACGTAGCTTTCTATGCTTAGTTGGTTATTATCGAAGATTTTGTAGAAAGATTTTCTCGAATCGCTACTCTATTAACTCAGCTGACTCGAAAAGATACAAAATTCGAATAGAGCGAGGAATGTAGAACTCAATATGCAGCAACGACGTTGGCTCGAGCTGTTGAAAGATTACGGCCATACCATTCAATACCATCCTGAAAAAAATGAACGTGGTAGCTGACGTGTTGAGAAGAAAATCGTATGTGGTTACGAGTGCGATATTATTAATACAAAGACCCATTTCGTACGACTTACAGAAGATGGAGATAGAGTTAAAGATTCCAAGAATCTGCATGAAGATAACGAATATACGATTAGAATCGATTTTAATCGATAAAGTTAAAACCGCTCAAGCTACACACCGGAGCTGATTATTCTAGAAGTAAGAGTTGATGAAGAGAAGAAATCTCAACCTTTGATTTATTAGTCCATTTAAAATCCTCGATCGAATAGGAACTGTGGCCTATAGACTCGTTTTACCGCCATGTATGTTGCGTGTTCATAACGTTTCTCACGTATCGAAGTTACGAAATTATGTGGACGACCCGAACCACGTTATTGAGTTAGAACCAGACGAAATAGCTGAAGATTTAACGTACGAGGAGGTACCTGTCAAGATCTTGGATAGGAAGGAGCATGTCCTACACACAAAGGTCATACCGCAAGTTAAGATTTTATGGAGGAACCATGCTATTGAAGAAATGACCTGGGAGTTAGAAACAGAAATGAAAGCGAGGTATCTTCACTTTTTCGAAACACCAGGTACGTACGTCAATTTTGAGGACGAAATTTCACAAGGAGGGGAGGTTGTAAGACCCCGAAATTTTTTTTAATAAAATAAAATTTCCTTTATTTATTATTTTGAAATAGTAAGGGTTTATTTGATTAATGTGGTTAGTTATGGGTAAAATGCGTAAATATTTTTAAATAAGCAAGTGGTTATAAAATATTTATCGTTGTCGGGGAATATTCGTTTGGTCGTGGAATATTCTTGCTGTCGGGGAATATTCGTACGACGGCGCAGCCTTTTGTGGGCCCCATAACGGAAAGCGATTGAATGAAGAAAACGATAAGTATAAGTTATTTATAAATAATAGCGTAGTTATTACCGTTTATACTGTTAGAATAACCGGTGGTTAAAACACAGTACTACGCGTTGTTGCACAGTAGCACACGTTATTGCACCAATTATTGATTTTTACGTAAGAAGGCACTACTCAATAATGGTTACAGTAATTACTGTTTAATATTTTATTTTATTGATTCAATAATTGCTACGTTGATATTTTATATTACTGTTGTTTCAATAAATGTCACTACACAATATTTTTCATTATCGAAGCAATAATTCATATTATCTGAATAATATTATTAGATAACATTATTGGTAATGTCTAGAATGTTCTGTCTAAGGAGATGTTTGGTCACCTAATTACGCGCCGGTAAGGAGAAATTCTTATTGGAAATCCCCTTCTTTCCTGGGAACGGTCTGGTTGCCAGTACTGTGATTCTGTAATATTATTTGTGAATAATTAATTATTGATTTATATGATGAGGAAAATATTAATTTTATGTGGATATAGATGGAAAAAATTTTAATGTGACAATTGTTAAAAATTAATATTTTATCTTTTTCTGATAAAATAATTTATTATTATATTTTAATAATATAATAATAGTGATATTTTTACAATTAATATGGTATATATGAGTATATGAGGAGGAAGAGTATTTTTGTTGCAATAAATATTTAACACATGTTTTGTGTGTTGGTGGACCCCATTTCTTGACTGAAATTTGATTATAGCCTGTAAAATCGTCCGTATGTGAATTTCGGTCAATTTATGTTTGGAATTTGAAAAAACTTTCTTTTGCAAAGTTGTAGAGAATTGAATTTCCTATAAAAAGTAACGAGATTCGAATTTTCTGATAAAAGGACTATTTATTATGAATTATTGAAGTTCCGTAGTTCCGAAATAATTGATTTTTGAAAGTTTTATTTATGTTTTAAAAGAAAAACGTTTTTAAAATGTTTGTGGACATCTTTAACATGTGTTAGATGGCTGAAATCAGATTTCTAAGTGGGCGTAGGAATTTATTTTATATATAATATTATTATATTAAATTTTTTGCTTTGGTGTTCTAAGCATTTTCCTATAAATAGGGTGCTTAGGTTAGAATTAAAAATCACACCAGAAACTGAAGTTTTCTCTCTCTTTCTCTCTCGATATATTGAGCGTATTCTTGTGAGTATTTGTGACGCTCCCAAAATAGGTCCATTCCACCCAACCCATTCTGAGTCGTCAAATACATGGTACAGAAACAACTACAACTTTATTAATACATTTGTCGTGCAAAATACGACAACACATATACTGTGAGTTTAAATACAAATATTGTCATCTAGACAGTATTCATACTCAATTAAATACTCATTATACTTATTGATACACTATTTTACAAAATAGTGAGAACTACTAAAACAACTGTCTTGAACCATCATTCCATACCTCGACTAGTACTCCCTACATTCTCGCCTCCTGAGAAGAAAATGGAACAACAAGGAAAAGGGTGAGCTCAACTAGCCCAGTAAAGAATATTATGACTAAGATAATATACAACAAATTATCGTTAGTCTTCAACAGGGAAAAATTTAATAGAATACAATAGACAATAAGTTTTAAATCAATATTCGCAGCGGAAACAGCAACCCATTAGAAGAGTCAAGTAGAGAATGAGTTATACTATCTTCTAAGATTTAAAAGTCCATCATCAATATTTTATCCCTGTAACAACAATCAATAACCATCTTTAATCAAATATTCATCTTTGCACTACAGGCCAAAGATATTCATTTGTATCACCAGTCGATCATGTTCATCTCAACACCTGTTCATCTTTGTACTACGAGTCAAAGATATTCATCAGAAATCATCAATCTTTGCACTACAGGCCAAAGATATTCAATTATATCATCATTTAGGACTGAGGATGATGAAAAATATTTTAAAAGAAACGAATCCAGTGAAGGAAAAGAACAATTATTAGGGATTCGTATTACAGTTTATCCATGTCCAAAAATACCTCATAAACAATCATAGTGGAGTAAAATTAAAGAATGATCAAAACATGGATACAATCAAAGCTAGTATCCAGAATAGATATTTTGGACGAAAAGAAGAAAATTTCATTTTTCGGTGAATAGTAACTCGTGAATAGTAACTCGTGAATAGTAACCCCGACATAAAAAGTTTCAAATTTGATAAAAAGTTCAGATCAATACTTCGACATAATGATATTGAAGAAAATAATATCATTTAAGAAGAAATAACATCCCTTACCTCGGAAAGACGGTACTTCTGACTAGAATACTAGATATAGTGCTGAAGAAAACTTGCACCGTATAGCAACACTCAAAGTATCACATACTCACAAGAATACGCTCGATATAGAGAGAGAAATAGAGAGAAACTTGTGTTTCTGGTGTGATTTTCAATTCTAACCTAAGCACCCTATTTATAGGAAAATGCTTAAAACACCAAAGCAGAAAATTGAATAAATTAATAATATAATTTTCTTAATTTTCTTAGCACACCACATCAGCTAATTTCCACCATTAACATGTGCCACTCAATTGTCAAAAACGTTTTTCTTAATAAAAATAATTAAAACTTCCAAAAATCAATTATTTCGGAACTTCAGAACTTCAATAATTCAAAAAAAATAGCCCTTTATTCAGAAAATTCAAATTTCGCGAGTTTTTATAGAAAATTCAATTCTCTACAACTTTACAGAAGAAAGTTTTTCCAAATTCCAAACAGAAATTGACCGAAATCCACAAACGGGCGATTTTACAGTCAATAATAAATTTTCGGTCAAGAATTGTGTCCACCAACACACAAAACATGTGTTAATCATTTAATGCCACAAAAATACTCTTCCTCCTCATATACTCATATATCTCACATTCATTGTAAAAATATCATCATCAATATATTATTAAAATAATATATTTAAATGAATTATTTTATCAGAAAAAAATAAAATATTAATTTTTAACAATTGTCACATTAAAATTTTTTTCCATCTATATCCACATAAAATCAATATTTTCCTCATCATATAAATCAATAATTAATTATACACAAATAATATTACAGAACCACAGTACTGGCAACCAGGCCGTTCCCAGGAAAGAGGGGACTTTCCAATAAGGATCTCTCCTTACTGGCGCGCAATTAGATGACCAAACCTCTCCTTAGACAGAACTTTCTAGACATTATCAATAATGTTATCTAATAATATTATTCAGATAATATGAATTATTGTTCCGATAATAGAAAATACTGTGTAGTGACAATTATTAAAACAACAGTAATATAAAATATCAACGCAGCAATTATTGAATCAATATTGAACAGTAATTACTGTAACAATTATTGAGTAGTGCCTTCTTACATAAGAATCAATAATTGGTGCAATACCGTGTGCTACTGTGCAACAACGCGTATTACTGTGTTTTAAATACCGGGTATTCTAACAGTATTAACGGTAACAACTACGCCGTTATTTATAAACAACTTATTTTTGTCGTTTTCTTCATCCAATCGCTTTCCGTTATGGGGCCCACACAAGGCTGCGCCGTTGTACGAATATTCCCCGACAACAAGAATATTCCACGACCAAACAAATATTCTCCGACAACAATGAATATTTTAGGACCAATTGTTTATTTGAAACATTTGCGCATTTTACCCATAACTAACCACATTAATCAAATCAACCCTTACTATTTCAAAATAATAAATAGAGGAATTTAAATTTCATTTATTAATAATTTGGGGTCTTACAACCTCCCCTCCTTATGAAATTTCGTCCTCGAAATTGACATACGTACCTGATAATTCGAAAAGGTGAGGATACCTCGCTTTCATTTCTGATTCCAACTCCCAGGTCATTTCTTCAATAGCATGGTTTCTCCACAAAACCTTAACTTGTGGTATAACCTTCGTGCGTAGGACATGCTCTTTTCTATCCAAGATCTTGACAAGTATCTCTTCGTACGTTAAGTCTTCGGCTATCTCATTCGGTTCTAACTCAATAACGTGGTTCGGGTCGTCCACATATTTACGTAACATCGATACGTGAATAACGTTATGAACACGTGACATACTTAGCGTTAAGGCGAGTCTATAGGCCACAGTTCCTACTCGATCGAGGATTTCAAATAAATCGAAAGCTTGAGCTTTCTTCTCTTCATCGACTCTTACTTCTAGAATAACACATTCTTGCACCTTCTTCTTTATATTCATCAACTCCAGGTCTGTAGCTTGAGTGGCTTTAATGTTATCGATTAAAGTCGATTTTACTCGTATATCATCACGTGGGTCCCTAGAGTCATTAACTCTATCTCTATCATTTATAAATTATACAAAATAGGTCTTTGTGTTCAACAATATCGCACTCGTACTCGCATACGATCAATGCGTCAGCTACCACGTTCGCTTTTTCAAGATGGTATTGGATAGTATGATCGAAATCTTTCAACAGCTCGAGCCAACGTCGGTGTCGCATGTTGAGTTCTTTTTTAGTGAAGAAATATTTGAGGCTTTTATGGCCTGAATATATCTCCACTTTCTCCCCATATAGATAATGCCTCCAGATCTTTAGCACGAAAACGACTGCTGCCAACTCTAGATCATGAGTAGGATAATTCTTCTCATATTATTTAAGTTGTCGCGAGGCATAGGCTATGACTTTCCCACGTTACATGAGAACATATCCTAACCCTTTGCCTGAAGCATCGCTGTAGATAACAAATCCATCTGAACCAGATGGTATTGTCAGAACAGGTGCCGAAATGAGTCTCCTCTTAAGCTCTTGGAAACTCTTCTCGCATTCTTCGCTCCATACGAATTTGATATCCTTCTTGAGTCAGCTGAGTTAATGGAGTAGCGATTCGAGAAAATCCTTTTACGAATCTCCGATAATAACCAGAAAGCTACGTATTTCGATTACTAACTTAGGTTGCTCTCAACTGTGACTCATATCCCAATCTTGGATATCACGTCACAATGGCACCTATCAGTTACTACCATACGAATATGGCATCCCCTACGGAGAGTCTGGCTTCAGTGCATTCCACAAAGGAAGTCACCAGATAAAGGCTCGGGTACAAACTTCTACAGTTAGGTTTTTAACTCCTGAAGTTCAATAGGAGCCATTCGATATGAGATTTTAGACGTGAGTTTTGTACCAGATTCAAAGATGATACAAAATTCAATATCACGCATAGGCCAATAAATTCTTCAGGAAATACGTCAGGGATTTACTAACAATAGAAATATCATTCAAATCTGACGTATTTTTGTTCAAGTCCATGACATGGCTAAGAAAGCTTGACATCCGTTTTTCAATAAACGGATGACTTTACGGCTTGATATGAAAGAGTTTGACTTCAATGGTTTGGTTGCTTGAATTTGAATAACAGGTTGCTTAGGAATATGAAAACTAACAACCTTACGAAAGCAATCAATTTTGGCATGATGAGTAGTTAACCAATCAATTTTTAAAATCACATCAAAAGCAAGTATCTTTAAAGAGATAAGATCAACAGGTAATGTGATGGTGCTAACTTGGATCAAACAAGATTTATAAACAGTGGATGTGATGAAAGTTTCTACTAACGGAGTCTCCACAGATAAATCAAAGTCTAATTTCTCCGGAGTTAAGTTTAAACGTTGAGCACAAGCAGGAGAAATAAATGAATGGGTAGAACCGGTATCTAATAAAGTATAGACTTCGCAAAAAATTATAATTAACTAACCCGTGCTAACTTTGTTCGGGTTCCTCGCATTCTGACCAGTCACAAAAAATACTCTTCCAGGAACCGCTGACTTTGACTTGTCCGTATCCGCCTCTGGTGTCACCGTCCCAACTGGACTTAACTTTGCAATAGAGTACATTCCACCATTCATTAGTTCGTCGCATTCCTGATCCATGATTTGGATCATTACTCTCCGATCCATATCAAATTGGGGTTGACCGCTCTTCATAGGGTAATTTCGAACTCGATGTTGGATTCTCCCAATTGCTGTCTAAAAAGAGAAATATATTTCATCTATTTTGGCCTTATTGGATCGGACATCTTTTTCTACAATATCAACGCGTCGTGCGGCTTTTACCCATGCATCCTCCATTCTCATTCGTTCGGTTGCTTCTTCTTTCATCAGAACTTTGATCATAGCATTCTCAGATTCCAACTCTAATATCTTATACTCTGCCAAAGAGTGCTTTTGTTCGAGCATCGCACAACGGGTAACACAATTTTGAATTGTAAGACCCCAACTTTTATAAATAAAGATGAATTTTCTATAAATATCATTTTTGAATATTATAGAGTTAATTTGATATAATGTTATAGTTGTGGGTAATATTTATAAATTTTGTAAAGTACGCAAGTTGTTATATAATATTCGATTGGTCGGGGAATATTCGTACAACGACACAATCATTGGTGGACCCCACAACGAAATTATTGTCGGATTGAGAAAACGACAAAAATATTTTATTAAAAATAACGGCAGAAATTTTACCATTGTTACTGTTGAACTACTCGATAGTAAAAGTACAGTAATATGTGTGGTTGCATAGTAGCACACGGTATTGATTATTAATGCTTATGTGAGAAGTCACTCAGTTTGATTCAATTATTGTCAGTTAATAATATGAATTATTTAGCGATAATGACATTTTGTTTTATTCATATTATTAACGTAATAAAACAGAAACATCTTTTTATATAAAACAGAATACTTTATTAAAGTTATTCTATAAATAGAATATATTATATTTTATTTAAAAGATTTTTCTTTAGATATGGACCGTCAGATTAAAGTAATTAATCTGGACCGTTCATGGATTAGTTAC
This sequence comes from Panax notoginseng, assembly GCA_016801055.1. NCBI lineage: Eukaryota > Viridiplantae > Streptophyta > Magnoliopsida > Apiales > Araliaceae > Panax > Panax notoginseng. The sequence goes on along the minus strand of CM029013.1, from coordinate 57,605,514 downwards.
TATGCATTCTATTTTTCTATAAATAGCAGCTCATTCCTTCATTATTTCTTACGAATTCACTGAACTCTAGAGAGAGAAACTATAGAGAGAAACTATAGAGAGAGAGAAGAAGAGTATTCTGCTACTTAACTACTTCCTTATTTCAGCTCGTCTTTAAAACGGTAAGGGGTGTTATTCTTTCTTATTCATGAAGAGAACTGTTGTTATTCTATTTTTTATTATTCTGTTGGAATAACCTGTATACGCGGATCTACCCTATACTTGGTGACATTCTTCTATTATTCTGTTGGAACATCCTGTCTGTGTGTTTTACATCGGACCTGGTTCCGTTTTTATTATTATTCTGTTGGAACATCCTGTCTGTGTGTTTTACACCGGACCTGGTTCCGTTTTTATTATTATTCTGTTGGGACATCCTGTCTGTGTGTTTTACACCGGACCTGGTTCCGTCTTGTTGTTATTCTGTTGGAACATCCTGTATGTGTGTTTTACACCGGACCTGGTTCCATTAGTTATTATTCTGTCGGAATATCCTGTCTGTGCGTTTACGCCGGACCTGGTTCCATTATTTATTATTCTGTTGGAATAACCTGTCTGTGCGGTCTATCGCATGCATGGTGATTTCTTTTGTTATTCCATTCTTTATTGTACTCAGTTGGTTAAGTTTTGACTTCTATACTCCATGAAATTTGTGGAATATCCTTGATAATTGCGGTTCATCCAGTATCTTTTCTTGAAAATATTCTTCTAAGTATTCTTGAATTTTACTCCACAAAGCAATATCATGTTGACAATTTGGACGTTGTTAATTCTTGGATAAATTAATTCTTGAACTTGTTTTATTGAATTCTTATATCATTGTCATCATCCTCATGTTTATAAAATGTTGAAAGTCATCTGTGGCCTGTAGTGCATAGATGGACTTGGTATGATTATGACCAGGGATTATTCGGTATAATCATGACCGTAATGTTACAAATGATGTGGTAAAAGTCCTCATTGGCCCGTAGTGCATTGATGGACAGTTGTTGGCATGATCATGACCATTAATGAATATACGAATATCCTTGGCCGTAGTGCAGGGGTGATTCGATGATGTGAATTATTTTATTAAGCTGAGTCTCAGCGATCACAGTGTTGGAAAATCTTTTAAATCATAAAAGATAGTAGAGTTTATTTTCTACTTGACTCTTTTAATGGATTGCTTGTTCCGCTGCAGTTAAACTTGATGTCTATTATATTTTATCAGTTTAACATTGTTGAAGGCTAATGATAATTTATTCTGCATTATCTTAGTCATAATAATATTTCTTACTGGGCTAGTTGAGCTCACCCTTTCTTTCACTGTTCCCTTCAGGAAATGAGAACGTAGCTGGGGCAAGTCGGGGAACGGAGTGATGGTCCGAATGATAGTATTAGTTAGTAGTCCTCACTATTCTATGTAATGGTGTGTTAATAAATGTAATGAGGACTCCTTTTGAGTATGAATACTCTCTAGAAGATAATATTTGTATTCAAACTCACAGTTTATGTTTTGTCGTATTGTACACGACAGTTGTATTAGTAAGTTGTATTTGTATTTTGTACTATGTATCTGACGACCCAAGATGGGTGATGTATACCTAATTTTGGGGGCGTCACAGTTGGTATCAGAGCTTAGGGATATGATCCCTGGCTAAGATGTGAAAATAGAACTAGGAGGGGAGAGACGGGGAATTCCTTCGCTAGTATGACCTACCTAAGTTTATTTGCATGGTATTTAATTGGTCGGTCATAATATAAGGATAATATATGACATATCAATTAACTTTTATTTTGTGGCAGTATCTGAAAATGGCATCTGAGAATGTTGAGAATAGCAATGGAGCACAGACGATTATTGATTCACCACATATCAATAATCAGGATAATGTTCATCAGGAAGGTGACAATCCTCATGCAAACAACAACACTGACCAGATGATGAATGATGGAATGTTCAGAGGTTTTATGCAATTCATGCAACAACAGGTGAAAGCGGCTCCTGTCCACAACGTAGGTGGAAATACTGGAAACTCTCAGGCGGTCACCGCTAAACAGTTTAAGGAGCTGGGACCACCGGAGTTTAAGGGAGAACCCAAACCACTTGTAGCTGAAACATGGATAAAGCAGATCACCAAGATATTTGATGTCTTGGGTTGCTCCGAGGAGCAAAAGGTTCCCTTTGCCGCCTTTATGTTGCGAGGAGAGGCAGATTACTGGTGGGAATCGATAAAGCGTACTCAACCTGCCGCACTGAAGATGTCTTGGGAGAAGTTCCAAGAGCTGTTTAACGACAAATACTTTCCCGAGAGTATTCGTCACATGAAGGAGGTGGAGTTCATCAAATTGGAGCAGAATAATATGACCGTGTCGCAGTACGAGGCAAAATTTGCGGAGTTATCCCGGTTTGCGTCCCACCTGGTGGATAATGAAGAAAGAATGACGCGGATGTTTTTAAGAGGTTTGAAGCCGGAGATACGTCAACATCTTGTTTCTCATAAATTGTGTTTGTATTCAGATGTTGTAAATAGGGCTCAGTTGGTGGAGCGCGATAACGAGACAACGCAACCAAAAGAGAGCAGCCGGCAAAATGATAATACCAGTGAAAGCAGTCATCGAAGCGGTGACAACAAGCGTGGAGGGAATCAACAGGCCAGAAATGGTAACCACTTCGGTGGTAATCAGGGCCAAAATAATAAGAATGGGCATTTCAAGAAGAGGAGATTCAACAATGATGGAAAGACGTCAGCACCAGCACCTGTCGTTAAGGAAGGAGAACGACCACCTATCATATGTTTCAAATGCGGAGGGGAGGGGCACATCAGTCCAAACTGCGCGATGCCGTCCAAAGCATGTTATAATTGTGGAAGAGAAGGTCATTTAGCCCGATTTTGTCGTTTACCGAAGACAAATTCAGCTAGGATGGAGGCACCAAAGGCCGTCCCAGAAAAGTCAAAACCGGTTGTGCAAGGGAGAGCGTTTGTTGTGAACTCCCAGAAAGCAAGGAACCCGAATGAGGTCATCACGGGTAAGCTTATCATAAACTCTAACGAAGTCTATACTTTATTTGATACCGGTTCTACCCATTCTTTTATTTCTCCTACTTGCGCTCATCGATTAAATTTGATTCCGGAGAAATTAGACTTTGACTTAGCAGTTGAAACTCCATTGGGAGAAACCTTCATTACATCCACGGTTTATAAGTCTTGTTTGGTTCAAGTTGGTACCCACACATTACCTGTCGATCTTATTTCATTAAAAATACTTGCATTTGACGTGATTCTAGGGATTGATTGGTTAACTACTCATCATGCAAAAATTGATTGTTTTCGTAAGGTTGTTAGCTTTCATATTCCTAATCGACCTATTATGCGAATTCAAGCAACCAAACCATTAAAATCAATCGCTGTCATCTCAAGCCATAAAGCTATTCGTTTATTGAAAAACGGATGTCAAGCTTTCTTAGCTCATGTCACAGATCTAAACAAAAATACGTCAGCTTTGAATGATATTTCTGTTGTTAATAAATTTCCTGACGTATTTCCCGAAGAACTTCCTGGCCTACCCCCAGAGCGTGAAATTGAATTTTGTATCGACCTTGAACCCGGTACAAAACCCATTTCCAAAGCCCCATATCGAATGGCTCCTATTGAACTTCAGGAGTTAAAGACCCAACTGCAGGAATTGTTAGACATTGGTTTTATTCGTCCTAGTACTTCTCCTTGGGGTGCTCCTGTTCTGTTCGTGAAGAAGAAAGATGGGAGTATGCGACTTTGTATTGATTATCGGGAGTTGAATCATGTCACCATCAAAAATAGGTACCCATTGCCACGTATTGATGACCTGTTTGACCAGTTGCAAGGAGCACAATTCTTTTCAAAGATCGATCTTCGTTCTGGATATCATCAGCTGAAGGTTAGAACTGAGGATATTCCAAAGACTGCTTTCAGAACTCGGTATGGGCATTATGAATTCTTAGTTATGTCTTTTGGATTGACTAATGCTCCTGCTGCCTTCATGGATATGATGAACAGGGTATTCAAGGAATATTTGGATCACTTTGTGGTCGTCTTTATCGATGACATCCTTGTTTATTCCAAAAGCCGTGAAGATCATGAGCAACACTTGAGGTTGGTACTCCAAAAGCTTCGTGAATACAAACTTTATGCCAAGTTGAAGAAATGCGAGTTCTGGCTGGAAGAGGTAGCATTCCTTGGGCACGTAGTATCAAGTCGTGGAATATCGGTTGACCCGGCAAAGATTGAAGCTATTCAAAGCTGGGAGCAACCTAAATCAGTGACCGAAGTACGTAGCTTTCTTGGTTTAGCTGGTTATTATCGGAGATTCGTGGAAGGATTTTCTCGAATCGCTACTCCATTAACTCAGCTGACTCGAAAAGATACAAAGTTCGGTTGGAGCGAAGAATGTGAGCAGAGTTTTCAAGAACTCAAGAGGAGACTCATTTCAGCACCTGTTCTAACAATACCATCTGGCTCGGAGGGATTTGTCATCTACAGTGATGCTTCGAGCAAAGGGTTGGGATGCGTTCTCATGCAACATGGAAAAGTCATAGCCTATGCATCAAGACAACTCAAGGAATATGAGAGGAATTATCCTACTCATGATCTAGAGTTGGCAGCTGTTGTCTTTGCACTTAAAATTTGGAGGCATTACTTGTATGGGGAGAAGGTGGAGATCTTTACGGATCATAAAAGCCTCAAATATTTCTTCACTCAAAAGGAACTCAACATGCGACAACGACGTTGGCTTGAACTGTTGAAAGATTATGATCATACCATTCAATACCATCCTGGAAAAGCGAACGTGGTAGCTGACGCATTGAGTAGAAGATCATATGCAAGTACGAGTGCGATATTGTCAACACAAAGGCCCATTTTGTGTGATTTGCAAAGGATGGAGATAGAGTTAAAGACTCCAGGGACCCATGTGATGATGGCGAATATACGAGTAGAACCGACTTTAATCGATAAAGTTAAAGCTGCTCAAGCTACAGACCTGGAGCTGATGCGTATGAGGAAGAAAGTGCAAGAAGGTGCTATGCCGGAAGCAAGAATCGATGAAGAAGGAATACTTCGAGTCAACTCCAGACTTTGTGTTCCTAACAACCCTGATTTAAAGTATGAAATCATGATGGAGGCGCACAACACACCGTTTGCAATCCATCCTGGAAGTACCAAAATGTATCATGATCTTCGTCATACATTTTGGTGGAGCAATATGAAGAGAGAGATAGCGTTGTTTATCTCAAGGTGTCTAACTTGTCAACGAGTCAAAGCGGAGCATCAAGTACCAAAAGGTCCATTGCAACCACTTGAAATTCCAGAATGGAAGTGGGAGCACATTACCATGGATTTCGTTACCGGTCTTCCTAGGGTTTCTCAAGGTATTGATGCGATTTGGGTCATTGTTGATAGATTGACCAAGTCTGCTCATTTCTTACCGATACGAGAAACTTATACACTTGAACGTCTTGCTCGTATGTACATAAACGAGATTGTAAGACTGCATGGTATGCCAGTATCCATAGTTTCTGACCGAGACCCAAGATTCACTTCACGATTTTGGGTTAGTTTACAAAAAGCTATGGGCACGGAGTTACGATTTAGTTCAGCATATCATCCTCAGACGGACGGACAATCAGAGAGGACTATTCAAACTCTTGAAGATCTATTAAGACTCTGTGTCTTTGACTTCAAGGGAAGTTGGGACAAGTTCTTACCATTGGTGGAGTTTTCCTACAACAACAGTTATCAAGCAAGTATTGGCATGGCTCCATTCGAAGCATTGTATGGAAGAAAATGTCGTTCTCCAGTATGCTGGGATGAGGTGGGTGAAGCAACGTTGTTGGGACCGGAGTTGGTACGTATGACTACAGAAAAGATTCAAACGATCCGACAACGTATAAAAACCTCACAAGATCGACAAAAGAGTTATGCTGATCTTCATCGAAAGGACGTGGAATTTGATGTAGGAGATCATGTGTTCTTACGTGTTGCTCCATGGAAAGGAGTTACGAGATTTGGAAAGAGAGGAAAGCTCAATCCTCGATTCATCGGTCCATTTTTAATCCTCGATCGAGTAGGAACTGTGGCTTATAGACTCGCTTTACCGCCAAGTATGTCTCGTGTTCATAACGTTTTTCACATATCCATGTTACGCAAATATGTGGAAGACCCGAACCACATTATTGAGTTAGAACCGGACGAAATAGCGGAAGATTTGACGTATGAAGAAGTTCCTGTTCAAATCTTGGATAAGAAGGAACATATTCTACGCTCCAAGGTTATACCTCAAGTCAAAGTTTTGTGGAGAAACCACGATGTTGAGGAAATGACTTGGGAGTTAGAATCTGAAATGAAATCAAGGTATCCTTACCTCTTCGACATACCAGGTACGTACCCTAATTTCGAGGGCGAAATTTCATAAGAAAGGGAGGTTGTAAGACCCCAACTTTTATAAATAAAGATGAATTTTCTATAAATATCATTTTTGAATATTATGGAGTTAATTTGATATAATGTTATAGTTGTGGGTAATATTTATAAATTTTGCAAAGTACGCAAGTTGTTATATAATATTCGATTGGTCGGGAAATATTCGTTTTAACAGGAAATATTCGTACAACGACACAATCATTGGTGGACCCCACAACGGAATTATTGTCGGATTGAGAAAACGACAAAAATATTTTATTAAAAATAACGGCAGAAATTTTACCATTGTTACTGTTGAACTACTCGGTAGTAAAAGTACAGTAATACGTGTGGTTGCATAGTAGCACACGGTATTGATTATTAATGCTTATGTGAGAAGTCACTCAGTTTGATTCAATTATTGTCAGTTAATAATATGAATTATTTAGCGATAATGACGTTTTGTTTTATTCGTATTATTAACGTAATAAAGCAGAAACATCTTTTTATATAAAACAGAATACTTTATTAAAGTTATTCTATAAATAGAATATATTATATTTTATTTAAAAGATTTTTCTTTAAATATGGACCGTCAGATTAAAGTAATCAATCTGGACCGTTCATGGATTAGTTACTATGCATTCTATTTTTCTATAAATAGCAGCTCATTCCTTCATTATTTCTTACGAATTCACTGAACTCTAGAGAGAGAAACTATAGAGAGAAACTATAGAGAGAGAAGAAGAGTATTCTGCTACTTAACTACTTCCTTATTTCAGCTCTTCTTTAAAACGGTAAGGGGTGTTATTCTTTCTTATTCATGAAGAGAACTGTTGTTATTCCATTTCTTATTATTCTGTTGGAATAACCTGTATACGCGGTCTACCCTATACTTGGTGACATTCTTCTATTATTCTGTTGGAACATCCTGTCTGTGTGTTTTACACCGGACCTGGTTCCGTTTTTATTATTATTCTGTTGGAACATCCTGTCTGTGTGTTTTACACCGGACCTGGTTCCGTCTTGTTATTATTCTGTTGGAACATCCTGTCTGTGTGTTTTACACCGGACCTGGTTCCATTATTTATTATTCTGTCGGAATATCCTGTCTGTGCGTTTACGCCGGACCTGGTTCCATTATTTATTATTCTGTCGGAATATCCTGTCTGTGCGTTTACGCCGGACCTGGTTCCATTATTTATTATTCTGTTGGAATAACCTGTCTGTGCGGTCTATCGCATGCATGGTGATTTCTTTTGTTATTCCATTCTTTATTGTACTCAGTTGGTTAAGTTTTGACTTCTATACTCCATGAAATTTGTGGAATATCCTTGATAATTGCGGTTCATCCAGTATCTTTTCATGAAAATATTCTTCTAAGTATTCTTGAATTTTACTCCACAAAGCAGTATCATGTTGACAATTTGGACGTTGTTAATTCTTGGATAAATTAATTCTTGAACTTGTTTTATTGAATTCTTATATCATTGTCATCATCCTCATGTTTATAAAATGTTGAAAGTCATCTGTGGCCTGTAGTGCATAGATGGACTTGGTATGATTATGACCAGGGATTATTCGGTATAATCATGACCGTAATGTTACAAATGATGTGGTAAAAGTCCTCATTGGCCCGTAGTGCATTGATGGACAGTTGTTGGCATGATCATGACCATTAATGAATATACGAATATCCTTGGCCGTAGTGCAGGGGTGATTCGATGATGTGAATTATTTTATTAAGCTGAGTCTCAGCGATCACAGTGTTGGAAAATCTTTTAAATCATAAAAGATAGTAGAGTTTATTTTCTACTTGACTCTTTTAATGGATTGCTTGTTCCGCTGCAGTTAAACTTGATGTCTATTATATTTTATCAGTTTAACATTGTTGAAGGCTAATGATAATTTATTCTGCATTATCTTAGTCATAATAATATTTCTTACTGGGCTAGTTGAGCTCACCCTTTCTTTCACTGTTCTCTTCAGGAAATGAGAACGTAGCTGGGGCAAGTCGGGGAACGGAGTGATGGTCCGAATGATAGTATTAGTTAGTAGTCCTCACTATTCTATGTAATGGTGTGTTAATAAATGTAATGAGGACTCCTTTTGAGTATGAATACTCTCTAGGAGATAATATTTGTATTCAAACTCACAGTTTATGTTTTGTCGTATTGTACACGACAGTTGTATTAGTAAGTTGTATTTGTATTTTGTACTATGTATCTGACGACCCAAGATGGGTGACGTATACCTAATTTTGGGGGCGTCACAATAATATTATTTAGATAATATGAATTATTGTTCCGATAATAGAAAATACTGTGTAGTGACAATTATTAAAATAACAGTAATATAAAATATCAACGCAGCAATTATTGAATCAATATTGAACAGTAATTACTGTAACAATTATTGAGTAGTGCCTTCTTACATAAGAATTAATAATTGGTGCAATACCGTGTGCTACTGTGCAACAACGCGTATTACTGTGTTTTAACCACCGGGTATTCCAACAGTATTAACGGTAACAACTACGCCGTTATTTATAAACAACTTATTTTTGTCGTTTTCTTCATCCAATCGCTTTCCGTTATGGGGCCCACACAAGGCTGCGCCGTTGTACGAATATTCCCCGACAACAAGAATATTTCACGACTAAACAAATATTCTCCGACAACAATGAATATTTTAAGACCACTTGCTTATTTGAAATATTTGCACATTTTACCCATAACTAACCACATTAATCAAATCAACCCTTACTATTTCAAAATAATAAATAGAGGAATTAAAATTTCATTTATTAATAATTTGGGGTCTTACAGTATTTTGATACTTTAAGTGTTGTTATACGGTGCAAGTTCCCTTCAGCTCTATATCCAGTATTTCAGTCAGAAATACTGTCTTTTCGAGGTAAGAGATGTTATTTTATTTAAAAATAATATTATTTCTTCAATATCATTATGCCGAAATATTGGTTGGAAATTTTTATCAAATTTGGAACTTTTTCATGTCGGAGTTACTAATCATGAGTTACTATTCACGAGTTACTATTCAAGAAGTATGATGGTTTTTTTTATGTGAAATTTCTATCTTTTAGTGTCGGAGTTACTATTCACGTATACGACACTATTCACGTATACGGCACTATTCACGAATACGACACTATTCACAGAAAAATTAAATTTTTTTTTCTGTGTTCAAGATCGTCTGTTATGATTCCTATCTTGGATTGGATCTATGTTTTGGTCTTCATTCTTGAATTTTACTCCACTCTGGTTAATTATGAAGCATTTTTGAACTTGAATTGTTTAAAGTACGAATCTTTAATATTTGTTCTTTTGTTTCACTGGATTCGTTTTCTTTAAAATATTTTTCATCATCCTCAGTCCTAAATGATGATATAACTGAATATCTTTGGCCTGTAGTGCAAAGATGAATGATTTCTGATGAATATCTTTGGCCCGTAATGCAAAGATGAACAGGTGTTTAGATGAACATGACCAACTGATGAATATCTTTGGCATGTTGTGCAAAGATAAATATTTGATTCCAGATATATAGTGATTGATGTTACAGGGATAAAATATTGACGATGAGCTTTTAAATTCATATATAGAAGATAGTAGATTTCATTATCTACTTAACTCTTCTAATGAATTATTATTTTCGCTGCGAATGTTGATTTAAAACTTGTTGTCTATTGTATTCTATTATATTTTTCCCTGTTGAGGACTAACGATAATTTGTTCTATATTATCTTAGTCATAATGTTCTTTACTGGGCTAGTTGAGCTCACCATTTTCTTTGTTGTTCCATTTTTCTTCTCAGGAGGCGAGAATGTAGCGAGTACTAGTCGGGGTGTGGAATAATGGTTCTTGAAGTGGTTCTAATAGTCCTCACTATTCTGTAAAATAGTGTATTAATAATTATAATGAGGACTTATTTGAGTGTGGATATTGTCTAGATGACAATATTTGTATTTAAACTCACTGTTTAAGTGTTGTCGTATTTTGCACGATAATTGTATTAATAAAGTTGTAGTTATTTCTGTACCATGTATTTGGCGACTCAGAATAGGTTGGGTGGAATGGTCCTATTTTGAGGGCGTCACATCTGACCTTTATTGTATAATCATCTCTATGACTCTGAAGACAAATCATCACCATCCTCAATCCCATCATCATCATCTGCAGCAGCCTCACCCCAAAGAAAGAAACTTCTTCTGCACAATCTCGAGAATCAAGAAGAAATTCAATATGCCTAAGTAATGTACAATATGTTTGCCAACAGTAACTTGAAACTAAACTGAATAGTAGATGTACAAATACCATTTTTTATTGACGAAGCTTATATATAAAGTGAAGCAAATGTAGATGTATAGTACTTTTTTGTGTAGTATGATGTTTTTATAGGGTAAAGTACTATGATAAGTAGTATTTTTATTAAATGTATTTAAATTTTCATTTGTAACTGTTTAGTGAGAAGTCAAATACTTAATGATTTTATTAAAGATTTTTTTAATGTTCATGACTCTTCCTTTTCCAGATTTTTAATTATTTTTTTAATGATGTTTTAAATGTTCATGAATGTTAGTAAATATATTTTAAATCTTAATGTTCATGACTCTTCCTTTTCATAACTTACATGTATGACTAATGTTCATGAATGTTAATAAATATATTTTAAATGTTAATGTTCATGACTCTTCCTTTTCATAACTTACATGTATGACTAACTCTGTTAAAAATCAAATCGATTTCAATTGATTTGAAATTGATTGAGTTAAGGATAGGCAAATTGATTAATTGATTTAAAATTGATTGAGTTAAGGATAAATTGATTTGAAATTTGGAAGCCATATTGATTAATTGATTTGAAATTGATTGTCAAATTAATTTCAATTGATTGAGTTAAAGGGCTGTGATGTATTTATATATATAAAGTAATGAGTTAAATTATTTATAAAAGGTAGTAATAGTGTAAAAAATTGGGCTCGTCTTTATTGACTTATGTTTGGCACAAACTTATAAGTTTAACTAAATAATTTTTTACACTACGATTGTTCATATGACTTATTTTTTGATTTATAAATAATTTTTGGCAAGTAAGAATTTTTAACTTCTCAAAAAATGACTTATAAATACTTTTTAAGCAAGTAGGTTGACCAAATATAAAAACTTTTTTACCCTCCTTTTAATAATTTTTATAACTTAATATAACTTATAAGTCATTTTAACCAAACATCTTTACAATTTATTTTTAACTTAAATTTTAATTTATAAATTACAAAAATTTAAAAAAAATTATTTATAAATCACAACTTAAAAAATTTACAAGTCATTTTAAAGTTTAACTTATAAATTAATTTAAAATAACTACATATTAGGCCCTAGGTATAGTTAAAATACGAAAGAGACTGCTTGCTTGATAAGAAAAATAATACTTATCCCGTTCTGAATTATAATTTTTATTGACTTTTTAAAAATTAATTTGTGATATTTTTAAATTTAAAATTGAAATATTTTATTTAAATTTTCAAAAATAATAAATCTTATTAATTACTAGTAATATTTTTTTAGGTAGTTTATGATATTTATAGTTGTATTGATATAAACTAAAAGAATTTATCTTAATTTTGAGTATGAAAATATTTAAAATTTATTTTTTAAAAGTCAATATTCATCATATAATTTAGAACGGAGGTAGTAATAAAAAATGATAAACGTTAATGTAATATAATGTTATATAAATGATAATTTCAATACTCCTTTTAAACATATCTTCTTTGTTTTTCAAACAAAAGTAAAAGAACTTAGTTGATCTATTCTTTTTATTTATTTTTCTTTTTAATGTCTTTTGATAAAATAGAAATATATATCAATATATTAAAAAGAAAGGTCAGTCATTCTGATAAGAATACAGTCAATAATTTTGTATTACATGTATGTATATATATATATATATATAGTTATGTAAATGTAAAAATAAAATAACAAAAGTCAGACCAATGATTATTTTTCCGTGGGCCCAAAGTATTATACATATTTTGTAAGAAAATTAAATCATTGAAGTTGTTTTTAAACAAATTTATGTTTTAATTAAGATATTGTTAACAACAATTTTAAGTTAAGTTTTTGATGCTCGTATAAAAAAAAACATGAAGTTGATTAATATAATTAATCCCCTAAAGCATAAAAGAAAATCCAATATTCATACAGATTTATAAAAATCTCAATTCTTGTAAAAAAAGTAAAATTAAAAGTCTCTTATGAACGAATATTCAATATGAAGAGAGACTAAAGTTTGTATTGTTGAGAAAACTCCAAGTTTGTGGGACTTTTGAAAAAAATTAATTAGAGGCCGAATTAAATGATTTAATATCAAGAAGGACGAAGCTATGTTATGGCTGGAGGGCCCCCAAGCTTTAAAATTTTTATAAGACTCATTTATTCGTGAAGATGTTTCTTGTGAGACCCCGAATTTTATGAAATAAAAGTATTTAATTTTCTATTTTGATAAATAGTTGAATTGATAAAAGTTTAAAGTTAAGGGTGATATGTGAAAATTTTGTAAAGTAAGCAAATTGTTATAAAATATTCGTTTGGTCGGAGAATATTCTTTTTGTCGGAGAATATTCGTTCGACGACACAATCATTGGTGGACCCCACAACGGAATAATTGTCGGAGTTAGAAAACGACAAAATTATTTTTATGAAAATAACGGCGAAAGTTTTACAGTTAAAACTGTTGAACTACTTGGTAGTAAAAATACAGTAACACGCGTTGTTGCACAGTATTTTTGAATTATTAATTCTTACGTAAGAAGGCACTATTCAATAATTGTTACAGTAATTATTGTTTAATATTTTATTTTATAATTGCTACGTTAATATTTTTTATTCAATAATTGTCATTACACAGCATTTTAAATTATCAAATCAATAATTCATTCAAATATATTTTTATAATATTATATTATAGTAGTATGATGTGATTATATGATAGTATGTTTTTTATAATTTGAATGGTAACATTATGATGGTAAATTCATGGTATAAAAGTAAAATGAGGTGGAAGAGAACAAATTGAATTTGAATTCTGATGATGCAAGCGACGATGTCATCGGAACGATGAGGTAAGCAATGATGCCATCGAAAGGATGATGTAAGCAATGATGTCATATGATCGATGATGTAAGCGATGATGTCATAAATTATGGCAAAAAGACTATCTTACCTTTACTCTGCTAAGCTTATAAATAGAAGCTCATTCCTTCATTATTTTTTACGAATTCACTAAAGCTATAGAGCGAGAAAGAATAGAGAGAATAAGAGAGAAAGAAGAAGAAACTTTTGTTACTACAATATTGCGGTATCCAATTTTCTACTAAGGTAAGTGATATTATTTGTTGTACTCGTAAGGGGTATTATTTCTTTTGTATTCATGAAGAGAACTTATGTTATTCCATTATTTGTTATTCTGTTGGAATAACCTGTATACGCGGGCTACCCTATACTTGGTGAAATTCTTCTGTGATTCCGTCTTTATTATTCTGTTAGAATATCATGTCTGTGCGTTTTACGCCGGACCTGATTCCGTCTTTATTATTCTGTTGGAATATCCTGTCTGTGCGTTTTACGTCGGACCTGGTTCCGTCTTTAATATTCTGCTGGAATATCCTGTCTGTATGTTTTACGCCGGACCTGATTCTGTCTTTATTATTATGTTGGGAATAACCTGTCTGTGTGGTCTCTATCGCATGCATGGGTTATTCCATTCTTTATTATTCTGTTGGAATAACCTGTCTATGTGAATTATCACATGCATGTTGAATGATCCTTTGTATTTCATTCCTTGTTAAATTGTGGAAATGATCTGTTTACGTGGATTATGACGAAAGTCATAATAAAAATATTGGACTAATGAAAATCATGGGTATATGTGGTATTAGTAAGTATTATGATGAGTTATATTGGTTATTATGTGAAAACATGAAAGTTTCTTAGAAATCACAAAGGGTTGAAAATCAGATTTTGGTGAAAATAGAACATGAAATTCAATTGACCATATCTCCTATTATATTTCGAATTTTTGAGTGAGGTCAAGTTCTAGAGTTAGGTCTATGAGTTTTGTAACTTATCTAAGTGGAATCACTGGAAAAGATGTTGTAGATTTTCGTGTGAACTGATTTTAGCAAAGGAGTCAAAGACTGAAATTATCCAAAAAGCTATTGCCCATTATTTTGTAAGGGCTGTTTCGGCCACTTAAATTGTGAGAAAAATTTCGGCCTTTTGGGACATGAAAATATATGGTATGAAGTACCTACTGTCCAAAAATGAGCTCATTCCGACTTAAAATGAGCAAGTTATGACCATTTCAATATTTAGGTTTTTTCGACGAAAAACGCTATAACCAGAGTTCTATAACTCCGATGACCATGAAATTTAAACTGAAAGCTCACGTTAACATGTGTAAGATCCTGCTAAGATTTGGGAATTTCTGGAGTTAAACTTAAGATAGCAAATTTCTTAAGGAATTAATTAAAAATTAATTTTTGAAAAATAGTAAATGAATTTTAAAAATTTCGAGAAAAATATATGTTCAATATGAGACTATATTATGCTTAATCCCAGAAAAGAATAATTTTTTGGATTAATTTGGTATTTTTCAAGAAAATAGTTTAGTTACGAGTATATGAGTTAAATATGTTATGTGAAGTTGAAGAATTGGTAAATATGATTTTAGGGCTTGAAAATCCTATATAAAGTATGTGCATTTTTTTTATGAGTAATTTGATTATTGGTAATAAAATCTTATTAGTATGACATTTTTGAATGATTAAATGTGTGACGCCCCCAAAATTAGGTATACATCACCCATCTTGGGTCGTCAGATACATAATACAAAATACAAATACAACTTATTAATACAACTGTCGTGTACAATACGACAAAATATAAACTGTGAGTTTGAATACAAATATTATCTTCTAGAGAGTATTCATACTCAAAAGGAGTCCTCATTACATTTATTAACACACCGTTACATAGAATAGTGAGGACTACTAACTAATACTATCATTCGGACCATCACTCCGTTCCCCGACTTGCCCCGGCTACGTTCTCATTTCCTGAAGAGAACAGTGAAAGAAAGGGTGAGCTCAACTAGCCCAGTAAGAAATATTATGACTAAGATAATGCAGAATAAATTATCATTAGCCTTCAACAATGTTAAACTGATAAAATATAATAGACATCAAGTTTAACTGCAGCGGAACAAGCAATCCATTAAAAGAGTCAAGTAGAAAATAAACTCTACTATCTTTTATGATTTAAAAAGTTTTTCAACACTGTGATCGCTGAGACTCAGCTTAATAAAATAATCC
Source organism: Panax notoginseng (assembly GCA_016801055.1). NCBI lineage: Eukaryota > Viridiplantae > Streptophyta > Magnoliopsida > Apiales > Araliaceae > Panax > Panax notoginseng. Next base: position 57,589,668 of record CM029013.1, on the reverse strand, counting down.
ACATCATCGAATCACCCCTGCACTACGGCCAAGGATATTCGTGTATTCATTAATGGTCATGATCATGCCAACAACTGTCCATCACTGCACTACGGCCAATGAGACTTTAACCACATCATTTGTAATATTACGGTCATGATTACACCGAATAATCTCTGGTCATAATCATACCAAGTCCATCTATGCACTACAGGCCATAGATGACTTTCAACAGAATATAAACATGAGGATGATGACAATGATATAAGAATTCAATAAAACAAGTTCAAGAATTAATTTATCCAAGAATTAATAACGTCCAAATTGTCAACATGATACTGCTTTGTGGAGTAAACTTCAAGACTGGTCAGGAGAATATTTTCATGAATAGATACTAGATGAAGCGCAAATATCAAGGATATTCCACTAATTTCATGGAGTATAGAAGTCAAAGTTTTAATCAACTGAGTATAATAAAGAATGGAATAACAAAAGAAATCACCATGCATGCGATAGACCGCACAGACATGTTATTCTTGACAGAATAATAATAATGGAACCAGGTCCGGCGTAAACGCACAGACAGGATATTCCGACAGAATAATAAATAATGGAACCAGGTCCGGTGTAAAACACACAGACATGATATTCCGATAGAATAATAAATAATGGAACCAGGTCCGGTGTAAAACACACAGACAGGATATTCCGACAGAATAATAAATAATAGAACCAGGTCCGGTGTAAAACACACAGACAGGATATTCCGACAGAATAATAATAAAGACGGAACCAGGTCCGGCGTAAAGCACAGACAGGATGTTCCAACGGAATAACAAAGACAGAATAATAGAAGAATGCCACCAAGTATAGGGTATTCCGCATATACAGGTTATTCCAACAGAATAATAAAGAAATGGAATAACAGAAATTCTCTTCTTGAATACAAAAGAATAATATCCTTACCTTAAAAGAACTGGATATTGGAAAAGTGAAGTAGCAGAATACTTTTATTCTATCTCTCTTATTCTCTCTATACTTTCTCTCTCTATAGCTTGAATGAATTCGTGAAAAATAATGAAGCCCTAGACCTCTATTTATAGAAAAACTGAGGGTGGCTCTTGGTCTTAACGAAGGGTCAAATGACTCTTGGTAATATTGAAGGGACAACTACTATTGACGAATGTAATTACTATTGACCAAGGTAAATACTATTGACGAAGGTAATTACTATTGACCAAGATAAATACTATTGACCAAGGTAAATATTATTGACGAAGGTAATTACTATTGACCAAGGTAAAAACTATTGACCAAGGTAAATACTATTGACCAAGGTAAATACTATTGACGAAGAGACTCTTAGATGATGACATATGGGCCCCCCATAAAAATAATCAAACTTACCACAACGTCTCAATTATTGATTTAATAATATAACATATTATACAGATGATACCCTGACAATAATTTAAGAGATATGATGCAGCAATTACTGTAGTAATAATTGAGTATAGCTGAGTGACTTCTTACGTAAGCATCAATAATCAATACCGTGTGCTACTATGCAACCATGCGTATTACTGTACTTTTACTACCGGGTAGTTCAACAGTTTTAACGGTTTTAACGGTAACACCTCAGCCGTTATTTTTTAGAAAGATAATTTTTGTCGTTTTCTAACTACGATAATACTTCTGTTGTGGGGTCCACCAATGATTGTGTCGTCGTACAAATATTTTCCGACAAACAGAATATTCCCCGACCAAACGAATATTTTATAACAACTTGCTTACTTTGCTAAATTTATAAATATTACCCACAACTATAACATTATATCAAATTAACTCCATAATATTCAAAAATAATATTTATAGAAAATTCATCTTTATTTATAAAAGTTGGGGTCTTACAACCTCCCCTTCTTATGAAATTTCACCCTCGAAATTAGGGTACATACCTGGTATGTCGAAGAGGTAAGGATACCTTGATTTTATTTCAGATTCTAACTCCCAGGTCATTTCCTCAACATCGTGGTTTCTCCACAAAACTTTGACTTGAGGTATAAACTTGGAGCGTAGAATATGTTCCTTCTTATCCAAGATTTGAACAGGAACTTCTTCATACATCAAATCTTCCGCTATTTCGTCCGGTTCTAACTCAATAATGTGGTTCGGGTCTTCTACATATTTGCGTAACATGGATATGTGAAAAACGTTATGAACACGAGACATACTTGGCGGTAAAGCGAGTCTATAAGCCACAGTTCCTACTCGATCGAGGACTAAAAATGGACCGATGAATCGAGGATTGACCTTTCCTCTCTTTCCAAATCTCGTAACTCCTTTCCATGGAGCAACACGTAAGAACACATGATCTCCTACATCAAATTCCACGTCCTTTCGATGAAGATCAGCACAACTCTTTTGTCGATCTTGTGAGGTTTTTATACGTTGTCGGATCGTTTGAATCTTTTCTGTAGTCATACGTACCAACTCCGATCCCAACAACGTTGCTTCACCCACCTCATCCCAGCATACTGGAGAACGATATTTTCTTCCATACAATGCTTCGAATGGAGCCATGTCAATACTTGCTTGATAACTGTTGTTGTAAGAAAACTCCACCAATGGTAAGAACTTGTCCCAACTTCCCCTGAAGTCAAAGACACAGAGTCTTAATTGATCTTCAAGAGTTTAAATAGTCCTCTCTGATTGTCCGTCCGTCTGAGGATAATATGCTGAACTAAATCGTAAATCCGTGCCCATAGCTTTTTGTAAACTAACCCAAAATCGTGAAGTGAATCTTGGGTCTCGATCAGAAACTATGGATACTGGCATACCATGCAGTCTTACAACCTCGTTTATGTACATACGAGCAAGACGTTCAAGTGTATAAGTTTCTTGTATCGGTAAGAAATGAGCAGACTTGGTCAATCTATCAACAATGACCCAAATCGCATCTATACCTTGAGAAACCTTAGGAAGACCGGTAACGAAATCCATGGTAATGTGCTCCCACTTCCATTCTGGAATTTCAAGTGGTTGCAATGGACCTTTTGGTACTTGATGCTCCGCTTTAACTCGTTGACAAGTTAGACACCTTGAGATAAACAACGCTATCTCTCTCTTCATATTGCTCCACCAAAATGTATGACGAAGATCATGATACATTTTGGTACTTCTAGGATGGATTGCAAACGGTGTGTTGTGCGCCTCCATTGTGACGCCCCCAAAATAGGTCCATTCCATCCAACCTATTCTGAGTCGCCAAATACATGGTACAGAAAACAACTATAACTTTATTACAACAATTGTCGTACAAAATACAACAACACATATGCTGTGAGTTTGGATACAAATATATACCAAATGTGACTCATGTTCCAACCATGGACATCACCTCACAATGACACCTTACATAAAGGTATAGTCAAAAACTATTTTAGAAATTAGAATCTTTGGGAAGTGCTCAAGGAAACCTTCGTACATGGGAGGCCATGCATCTAGGTTATGATAAATATCATATGGCCACAGAATTATCCTTGGTTGACCCAATAGACCCCAAAAAAAATGAGAAGATTACTATCATATTCTTCCCAATGGTGAGTCTTCTCTTGACTTATCATTATCTCCACTGTCTCTAACTGAGAATTATACTTCAAACAAACACCAAGATTATATAAGTAGTGCTCGTAGATATACTCAGCAAGTGGATGAGCACAACCCTGTCTTATGATGACACGAGGTTGTATGTCATTAGACATCTTGTATGATAGTGACGAAACACCCTTCCAACGTTGGATTCGCTTCACCCTAGATGATTCACCAAATATAACTACTAAATGATGACCACCGTTCTATTCCCTTGTTACCCCCGCTCGACCCAGCTACACTCTTATTACCTGAAAGGAATTGTGAAACAAAAGGGTGAGCACAACTAGCCCAGTAAAGAATATCATGACTAAAGATAATTAAATTATCAATAGCCTTCATCAGTAATAAATCAGAGATTTAGAACATATGGTAGATGATAAAATTTTCAACCATAGTTGCAGCGGAACGAGCAATCCATTAGAAGAGTCAAATAGTCCATAAAGTCTATTATCTTCTCCATGTTAAAAATCCACCAATAATAATTTATCTCTGTAACATCAATCAACAGTTCTGGTCCACAATCATATGAATAACTCATAATCATAATTATGATTCTAAATTCCTCTTTGCACCTAGGACGAAGATAATTTTTATCACATGTCTTTACCTGAAACATCAAAGATCATGGTTATACCAAATCACATTTCCTGTTCATAATCATACTAATAACTTCATCTTTGCACTACGGCCAAAGATATTCATTTGTATCACCAGTTGGTCATGTTCATCTTTGCACTACTGGCCAAAGATATTCAACAACATGTCATCTTTGCACTACGGGCCAAAGATATTCATCAACAATTCATCTTTGCACTACAGGCCAAAGATATTCCTCAACAGTTCATATTTGCACTACGGCCAAATATATTCATCAACAGTTCATATTTGCACTACAGGCCAAATATATTAATATTTCAAAGAAATATATAATCATTTCAGAATTTATATAAACAATAATTATAACCATGTTGATCAATTCACCTTTGCACTTAAGCTAAAGATATTCACTTATAAATTCAATGGTCATGATCATACCAGTCAATAATTCAACTTTGCACTACTGGCCAAAGAGAACCAATAGTCATGATCATACCAAAAATCTACCCATCTTTACACTCAAGTCAAAGAGAAATATCATCATTAGGGTTATAAAAATGTTATATATGATAATAAAATCAATATAATCAATATATAGATTTAATCTCAAGAGTAATATTCATAAACCAACTATAATTTGGTCAGAAAAAGAAATCATTTTTGTCGTAAATAGTAACTCGTGAATAGTAACTCATGAATAGTAACTCATGAATAGTAACTCGTGAATAGTAACTCATAAATAGTAACTCATGAATAGTAAACTCGACACAAAAAGGTAGAAATTTCACAATAAAATACATACCAATATTTTGGTATAATGATATTGAAAGAATAATATTTCTTAAGCTTATAAACAATTTATTTTAATTGTTTATACTTTACTAAATAATGCATTTAATCATCCTAAAATGCCAAACTCATAAGATTTCATCACCAACAACCAAAAACCCTCATCAAAAATTTGCATATACCTCATATAGGATCCTCAAGCCATAAAATCCTATTTTCTAATTTTCTTACTTCACAAAATATATTTAATTCATTTACTCATAACTAGACTATTTTCATGAAAAAAAAAATACCAAATCAGTTCTAAAAATATTTCTTTTCTGGGATTTAGCATAATACAGTCCCATAGTGAACATATATTTTTCTCAGAATTTTTAAAAGTCATTTACTATTTTTCATATGGCCAAAACAGCCGAATATTTAGATATTTATCAAAAATTGTACATTTATCTAAAAATTCTGAAATTCACAGAGTATATTCCTATCATATACATGTACTCCCAATAAAAATTTTATCAATTTTGGAGTTAACCACAAAAAGTTATAAGCGGTTACTTTTAAAATAGTCTTTTCTTATAAAATTCATAACTCTTAATATATACATCCAAAAATCACCATTTTTGGACACAATCAAGAAAACTCATCAAAATATCATTTCAAATTTTTCCAAAATTTTTTAATTTCAGAAAAATTACGAAACTGAAAAACATAACAACCCTTAAAATTCATTACTATCCCTTACCTCAAAAGTGCAGTATTTCTGACTGAAATGCAAAGCCGAAGGAAACTTGCACTGAATAGCAACTCTCAAAGTATCTAAATACTCACAAAATATGCTTCATAATATTGAGAGAGAAAGAGAGAAAGCTTATGTAACGCCCCCAAAATAGGTCCATTCCACCCAACCTATTCTGAGTCGCCAAATACATGGTACAGATAACAACTACAACTTTATTACAATAATTGTCGTGCGAAATACAATAACACATATGCTATGAGTTTGGGTACAAATATATACCAACTGTGACTCATGTCCCAACCTTGGATAGCACGTCACAAAAATACATTACATAAAGGTATAGTCAAAAACTGTTTTAGAAATTAAAATCTTTGGGAAGTGCTCAAGGAAACCCTCGTACATGGGAGGCCATGCTTCTAGGTTATGATAGATATCATATGGCCACAGAATTATCCTTGGTTGACCCAATAGACCCCAAAGAAAAATGAGAAGATTACTATCATATTCTTTTCAATGGTGAGTCTTCTCTTGACATATCATTATCTCCACTGTCTCTAACTGAGAATTATACTTCAAACAAACACCAAGATTATATAGGTAGTGCTCGTAAATATACTTAGCAAGTGGATGAGCACATCCCTGTCTTATGATGACACGAGATTGTATATCATTAGACATCTTATATGATAGTGGCAAAACACCATTCCAACGTTGGGTTCGCCTCACCCTAGATGATTCACCAAATATAACTACTAAATGATGACCACCGTTCTATTCTCCTGTTACCCCCGCTCGACCCAGCTACACTCTTATTACCTGAAAAGAATTGTGAAACAGAAGGGTGAGCACAACTAGCTCAGTAAAGAATATCATGACTAAAGATAATTAAATTATCAATAGCCTTCAACAGAATTAAATCAGAGATTTAGAACATATGGTAGATGATAAAAATTTTCAACCATAGTTGCAGCGGAACGAGCAATCCATTAGAAAAGTCAAATAGACTATAAAGTCTATTATCTTCTCCACGTTAAAAGTCCACCAACAATGTTTTATCCCTGTAACATCAATCAACAGTTCCTTTCCACAATCATATGAATAATTCATAATCATAATTGTGATTCTAAATTTCGCATCCAAGACGAAGATAATTTTCATCACCTGTCTTTACCTGAAACATCAAAGATCATGGTTATACCAAATCACAGTTCCTGTTTATAATCATACTAATAAATTCATCTTTGCACCACGGGCCAAAGATATTCATCAACAGTTCATCTTTACACTACATGCCAAAGATATTCAACAACAAGTCATCTTTGCACTACGGGCCAAAGATATTCATCAACAACTCATCTTTGCACTACAGGCCAAAGATATTCCTCAATAGTTCATATTTGCACTACAGGCCAAATATATTATTATCTCAAAGAAATATATAATCATTTCAGAATTTATATAACCAATAATTATAACCATGTTGATCATTTCACCTTTGCACTTAAGCTAAAGATATTCAATTATAAATTTAATGGTCATGATCATACCAGTCAACAATTCAACTTTGCACTACTGGCCAAAGAGAACCTATAGTCATGATCATACCAATAATCTACCCATCTTTACACTCCAGTGAAAGAGAATTTCAACATCAGGGTTATAAAAATATTATATATGATAATAAAATAATATGATCAACATATAGTTTTAATCTCAAGAGTAATATTCATAAATCAACTATAATTTGGGTAGAAAAAGAAACCAATTTTGTCATGAATAGTAACTCGTGAATAGTAACCCATGAATAGTAACTCGTGAATAGTAACTCATGAATAGTAACTCGTGAATACTAACTCATAAATAGTAACTCGTGAATAGTAACTCATGAATAGTAACTCGTGAATAGTAACTCATGAATAGTAACTCATGAATAGTAACCCCGACATGAAAAGATAAGAATTTTACAAGAAAAATCTTACCAATATTCTGGTATAATGATATTGAAAGAAATAATATCATTGATAAAAAAAATAGCATCCCTTACTATCCCTTACTATCCCTTACCTCAAAAGAGCAGTACTCCTGACTGGAATAACGCTGAACGAACTTGCACCGTATAGCAACACTCAAGATATCAAAATACTCACAAGAATACACTCGATATATAGAGAGAGAAATAGAGAGAAAACTTCAGTTTCTGGTGTGTTTTTCAATTCTAACCTAAGCACCCTATTTATAGGAAATTGCTTAGAACACCAAAGTAGAAAATTTAATAAAATAATAATATAATTTTTTTTAATTTCCTTAGCACACCACACCAGCTGATTTCAGCCATTAACACATGCCCACAAATGAAAAAAAAAACGTTTTTGTTTATATAATTATTTAAAACTTTCAAAAATCAATTATTTTGGAACTTCAGAACTTCAATAATTCATAATAAATAGTCCTTTTATCAGAAAATTCGAATCTCGCGAGTTTTTATAGGAAATTCAATTCTCTACAACTTTGCAGAAGAAAGTTTTTCTAAATTCCAAACAGAAATTGACCGAAATCCACAAACGGACGATTTTACACGCTATAATAAATTTTCGGTCAAGAATTGTGTCCACCAACACACAAAACATGTGTTAAACATTTAATCCAACAAAAATACTCTTCCTCTTATTCATATATCTTACATTTATTGTAAAAATATCACCATTAATATATTATTAAAATAATATATTTAAATGAATTATTTTATCAGAAAAAGATAAAATATTAATTTTCAACAATTGTCACATTTAAAAATTTCTCCATCTATATCCACATAAAATTAATATTTTCTTCATCATATAAATCAATAATTAATTATACACAAATAATATTACAGAATCACAGTACTGGCAACCAGGCCGTTCCCAGGAAAGAGGGGGCTTTCCAATAAGGATCTATTCCTTACTGGCGCGCAATTAGATGACCAAACCTCTCCTTAGACAGAACTTTCTAGACATTGTCAATAATGTTATCTAATAATATTATTCAGATAATATGAATTATTGCTCCGATAATAGAAAATACTGTGTAGTGACAATTATTAAAACAACAGTAATATAAAATATCAACGCAGCAATTATTAATAAAATAAAATACTAAACAGTAATTACTGTAACCATTATTGAGTAGTGCCTTCTTACGTAAAAATCAATAATTGGTGCAATACCGTGTGCTACTGTGCAACAACGCGTATTATTGTGTTTTAACCACCGGATATTCCAACAGTGTTAACGGTAACAACTACGTCGTTATTTATAAATAACTTACTCTTGTCGTTTTCTTCATCCAATCGCTTTCCGTTATGGGGCCCACAAAAGGCTGCGCCGTCGTATGAATATTCCCCGACATTAAGAATATTCCACGACCAAGCGAATATTCCCCGACAACAATGAATATTTTATAACCACTTGTGTATTTCGAAAAAATTTCATATATCACCCTTAACTTTAACATTTATCAATTTAACCATTTACTAAATAGTAATTATAAGAAAAATTGAATACTTTTATTTCATAAAATTCGGGGTCTTACAATCTCCCCTCCTTATGAAATTTTGTCCTCGAAATTTACGTACCTGGTATTTCAAAGAGTTGAGAATACCTTGCTTTCATTTCAGATTCCATCTTCCCTGTCGTCATGATTTCTCCATTGCTCATCTCCTGTATTTCAGATATCATTCTAGAATACAGCTTCAAAAACAAAGGTTAATTTAACATATCACATAATATCCCAATATTATGACTGACCAACAAATAAGCTTAGGAAGGACACCCTAGCGAAGGATTTACTCATCTCTCCCCTCCTAGTTCTATTCCCCGATCTCCGCCAGAGATCATATCCCCAAGCTCTGATACCAAATGTAACTCTTGTCCCATCAGTGGACAGCACCTTACGTTGATACCTCTCAGTTTGCCACCGCAGAACGGCGTCCCCTACGGAGAGTCTGGCTTCGGTGCATCCCCCATCAACAGGAAGTCACCAGCAAGAGGCTCGGGGCTCTTTACTTATAGCTCTGATACCAAACGTAACACCCCCAAAATAGGTCCATTCCACCCAACCTATTCTGAGTCGCCAAATACATGGTACAGATAACAACTACAACTTTATTACAACAATTGTCGTGCAAAATACAACAACACATATGCTATGAGTTTGGGTACAAATATATACCAACTGTGACTCATGTCCCAACCTTGGATAGCACGTCACAAAAACACATTACATAAAGGTATAGTCAAAAACTGTTTTAGAAATTAAAATCTTTGGGAAGTGCTCAAGGAAACCCTCGTACATGGGAGGCCATACTTCTAGGTTATGATAGATATCATATGGCCACAGAATTATCCTTGGTTGACCCAATAGACCCCAAAGAAAAATGAGAAGATTACTATCATATTCTTTTCAATGGTGAGTCTTCTCTTGACATATCATTATCTCCACTGTCTCTAACTGAGAATTATACTTCAAACAAACACCAAGATTATATAGGTAGTGCTCGTAAATATACTCAGCAAGTGGATGAGCACATCCCTGTCTTATGATGACACGAGATTGTATATCATTAGACATCTTATATGATAGTGGCAAACACCATTCCAACGTTGGGTTCGCCTCACCCTAGATGATTCACCAAATATAACTACTAAATGATGACCACCGTTCTATTCTCCTGTTACCCCCGCTCGACCCAGCTACACTCTTATTACCTGAAAAGAATTGTGAAACAGAAGGGTGAGCACAACTAGCTCAGTAAAGAATATCATGACTAAAGATAATTAAATTATCAATAGCCTTCAACAGAATTAAATCAGAGATTTAGAACATATGGTAGATGATAAAAATTTTCAACCATAGTTGCAGCGGAACGAGCAATCCATTAGAAGAGTCAAATAGACTATAAAGTCTATTATCTTCTCCACGTTAAAAGTCCACCAACAATGTTTTATCCCTGTAACATCAATCAACAGTTCCTTTCCACAATCATATGAATAATTCATAATCATAATTGTGATTCTAAATTTCGCATCCAAGACGAAGATAATTTTCATCACCTGTCTTTACCTGAAACATCAAAGATCATGGTTATACCAAATCACAGTTCCTGTTTATAATCATACTAATAAATTCATCTTTGCACCACGGGCCAAAGATATTCATCTACAGTTCATCTTTACACTACATGCCAAAGATATTTAACAACAAGTCATCTTTGCACTACGGGCCAAAGATATTCATCAACAACTCATCTTTGCACTACAGGCCAAAGATATTCCTCAATAGTTCATATTTGCACTACAGGCCAAATATATTATTATCTCAAAGAAATATATAATCATTTCAGAATTTATATAACCAATAATTATAACCATGTTGATCATTTCACCTTTGCACTTAAGCTAAAGATATTCAATTATAAATTCAATGGTCATGATCATACCAGTCAACAATTCAACTTTGCACTACTGGCCAAAGAGAACCTATAGTCATGATCATACCAATAATCTACCCATCTTTACACTCCAGTGAAAGAGAATTTCAACATCAGGGTTATAAAAATATTATATACTGTAACACCCCCAAAATAGGTCCATTCCATCCAACCTATTATGAGTCGTTAAATACATGGTACAGAAAATAAATACAACTTTATTACAACAATTGTCGTGCAAAATACGACAACACATATGTTGTGAGTTTGGATACAAATATATACCAAATGTGACTCATGTTCCAACCGTGGACATCACCTCACAATGACACCTTACATAAAGGTATAGTCAAAAACTGTTTTAGAAATTAAAACCTTTGGAAAATACTCAAGGAAACCTTCATATATGGGAGACCATGCATCTAGGTTATGATAGATATCATATGCCCACAGAATTATCCTCGGTTGACCCAATAGACCCCAAAGAAAAATGAGAAGATTACTATCATATTCTTCCCAATGGTGAGTCTTCTCTTGACATATCATTATCTCCACTTTCTCTAACTGAGAATTATACTTCAAACAAATACCAAGATTATATAGGTAGTGCTCGTAAATATACTCAGCAAGTGGATGAGAACAACCTTGTCTTATGATAACACGAGGTTGTATGTCATTATACATCCTGTAAGATAGTGGCAAAACACCCTTCCAAGTTAAATTCACCTCACCCTCAATATCTATAGACCACCGTTCTATTCCCTTGTTATCCCTCGCTCGACCCAGCTACACTTTTATTACCTGAAAGGAATTGTGAAGCAAAAGGGTGAGCACAACTAGCTCAGTAAAGAATATCATGACTAAAGATAAATTATCTGTAAAACCCCGAATTTTATGAAATAAAAGTATTCAATTTTTCTTATAATTACTATTCAGTAAATGGTTAAATTGATAAAAGTTTAAAGTTATGGGTAAAATATGAATTTTTTTCAAAATAAGCAAGTGGTTATAAAATAATCATTGTTGTCGGGGAATATTCGTTTGGTCGTGGAATATTCTTTCTGTCGGGGAATATTCGTACGACGGCGCAGCCATTTGTGGGCCCCATAACAGAATAACTGTCGGGTGAAGAAAATGACAAATTTAAGTTTTTTACAAATAACGGCGTAGTTGTTACCGTTAACACTGTTGGAATACCCGGTGATTAAAATACAGTAATACGCGTTATTGCACAGTAGCACACGGTATTGCACAGTATTTTTGAAATTATTGATTCTTACGTAAGAAGGCACTACTCAATAATTGTTACAGTAATTACTGTTCAATATTTTATTATTGATTCAATAATTACTGCATTGATATTTTATATTATTGTTGTTTCAATAATTGTTGCTGCACAGTATTTTCCATTATCAGATCAATAATTCATATTATTTGAATAATATTATTAGATAACATTATTGGCAATGTCTAGAAAGTTCTGTCTAAGGAGAGGTTTGGTCATCTAATTGCGCGCCAGTAAGGAGAAATCCTTATTGAAAAGCCCCCTCTTTCCTGGGAACGGCCTGGTTGTCATAAATGTGATTCTGTAATATTATTTGTGAATAATTAATTATTGATTCATATGATAAGAAAATATTTATTTTATGTGGATATAAATGAGGGATATATTTTTGTGGTTAAAAAATGAAGGAGTTAATGTTGAGATTTTTATCCGTATTTTTGTCGGAATGGAGGTATTAAAAATCAGGGTTTTTGAGATATTTTGCGGGGGTTATAATTTTTAATCCGACCGTTGGATCGTGGTAATTTTTGGATATGTTATACATATATAAGTTGAGTATATTCCCACAAATTTTGAACCGTTAAAAATGAACGTATGATTTATTATGAATTTTACGAGATGACTGGTTCAGAAATTGTTGAATTTTCGGAGTTTATCATTTTGGTGGAAAATTCTAGAATTGGTGGGCCCCACTTGTGGTTGGTGAAGAAATGTGCTGAATTATATTTCAAATGTGGTGGGTGGGAATAGTAGCAGGTAAAGCCATCAGGTTACAGGTCAAACCTACCAAAATTTTCCTATAAATAGAGGGCTAAGTTAGAATTGAAAATCACACCAGAAACATAAGCTTTCTCTCTTTCTCTCTCTATATTATGAAGCATATTTTGTGAGTATTTAGATACTCTGTGAGTTTCTATTCATCAGTGCAAGTTTCCTTCAGCCTTATACCGATCAGAAGTACTGCTCTTTTGAGGTAAGGGATAGTAAGGGATTTTAAGGGTTGTTATGATTTTCAGTTTCGTAATTTTTCTGAGCTTCAAAAATTCTGGAAAAATTTGAAATGATATTTTGATGAGTTTTCTTGATTGTGTCCAAAAATGGTGATTTTTGGATGTATAGATTGAGAGTTATGAATTTTATGAGAAAAGACTATTTTAAAAGTAACCGCTTATAATTCCTTGTGGTTAACTCCAAAATTGATGAAATTTTTATTGGGAGTACATGTATATGATAGAAGTATACTCTGTAAATTTCAGAATTTTTAGACAAAAGTATAATTTTTGATAAATGTCTAAATATTCGGCTATTTTGGCCATATGAAAAATAGTAAATGACTTTTAAAAATTCTGAGAAAAATATATGTTCACTATGGGACTATATTATGCTAAATCCCAGAAAAGAAATATTTTTGGAACTGATTTGGTATTTTTCATGAAAATGGTCTAGTTATGAGTAAATGAATTAAATATGTTTTGTGAAGAAAGAAAATTGGAAAATAGGATTTTATGGCTTGAGAATCCTATATGAGGTATATGCAGATTTTTGATGAGGGTTTTGGTTATTGATGATGAAATTGTAAGAGTTGGCATTTTATGATGATTAAATGCATTAATTAGTAAAGTGTAAACAATTAAAATAAATTGTTTATAAATTTAAGTAATGTTATTCTTTCAATATCATTATACCGAAATATTGGTATGAATTTTATTGTGGAATTTCTATCTTTTGTGTCGGGGTTACTATTCATGAGTTACCATTCACGATTTACTATTCATGAGTTACGAATATTACTCTTGAGATTAAAACTATATGTTGATCATATTATTTTTATCATCATATATAACATTTTTATAACCCTGATGTTGAAATTCTCTTTCACTGGAGTGTAAAGATGGGTAGATTATTGGTATGATCATGACTAGGGTTCTCTTTGGCCTGTAGTGCAAAGTTGAATTGTGACTGGTATGATCATGACCATTGAATTTATAATTGAATATCTTAAGCTTAAGTGCAAAGGTGAATTGATCAACATGGTTATAATTATTGTTTATATAAATTCTGAAATGATTATATATTTCTTTGAGATATTAATATCTTTGGCCTGTAGTGCAAAGATGAAATATTGATGAATATCTTTGGCCTGTAGTGCAAAGATGAATTGTTGATGAATATCTTTGGCCCGTAGTGCAAAGATGATATGTTGTTGAATATCTTTGGCCAGTAGTGCAAAGATGAACAGATGTTGAGATAAACATGACCAACTGGTGATACAAATGAATATCTTTGGACGTAGTGCAAAGATGAAGTTATTAGTATGATTATGAACAGGAAATGTGATTTGATGTAACCATGATCTTTGATGTTTCAGGTAAAGATAGGTGATGAAAATTATCTTCGTCCTGGATGAGAAGAGGAATTTAGAACTACAATTATGATTATGAGTTATTCATATGATTGTGGACCAGAATTGTTGATTGATGTTACAGGGATAAAACATTGTTAGTGGATTTTTAACATGGAGAAGATAATAGACTTTATAGTCTATTTGACTCTTCTAATGGATTGCTCGTTCCGCTGCAACTATGGTTGAAATTTTTATCATTTACCATATGTTCTAAATCTCTGATTTATTGTTGATGAAGGCTATTGATAATTGAATTATCTTTAGTCATGATATTCTTTACTGAGCTAGTTGTGCTCACCCTTTTGCTTCACAATTCCTTTCAGGTAATAAGAGTGTAGCTGGGTCGAGCGGGGGTAACAAGGGAATAGAACGGTGGTCATCATTTAGTAGTTATATTTGGTGAAGAAAATAGGGTGAGGCGAACCCAACGTTGGAAGGGTGTTTTGTCACTATCATACAAGATGTCTAATGACATACAACCTCGTGTCATCATAAGACAGGGTTGTGCTCATCCACTTGCTGAGTATATCTATGGGCACTACCTATATAATCTTGGTGTTTGTTTGAAGTATAATTCTCAATTAGAGACAGTGGAGATAATGATAAGTCAAGAGAAGACTCACCATTGGGAAGAATATGATAGTAATCTTCTCGTTTTTCTTTGGGGTCTATTGGGTCAACCAAGGATAATTTTGTGGCCATATGATATCTATCATAACCTAGACGCGTGGCCTCCCATGTACGAAGGTTTCCTTGAGCACTTCCCAAAGATTCTAATTTCTAAAACAGTTTTTGACTATACCTTTATGTAAGGTGTTATTGTGAGGTGATGTCCACGGTTGGAACATGAGTCACATTTGGTATATATTTGTATCCAAACTCACAGCATATGTGTTGTTGTATTTTGCACGACAATTGTTGTAATAAAGTTGTAGTTGTTTTCTGTACCATGTATTTGGCGACTCAGAATAGGTTGGATGGAATGGACCTATTTTGGGGATGTCACAGTTGGTATCAGAGCTTAGGGATATGATCTCTGGCGGAGATCGGGGAATATAACTAGGAGGGGAGAGATGAGCAAATCCTTCGCTAGTGTGTCCTACCTAAGCTTATTTGTTGGTCAGTCATAATATCGGGATATTATGTGATATGCTAATTTGTTAAATTAACCCTTGTTTTGAAGCTGTATTCTAGAATGTTATTTGAAATACAGGAGATGAGCAATGGAGAAATTATGATGACAGAGAAGATGGAATTTGAAATGAAAGCAAGGTATTCTCAACTTTTTGAAATACCAGGTACGTAAATTTCGGGGACGAAATTTCATAAGGAGGGGAGATTGTAAAACCCCGAATTTTATGAAATAAAAGTATTCAATTTTTCTTATAATTACTATTCAGTAAATGGTTAAATTGATAAAAGTTTAAAGTTATGGGTAAAATATGAATTTTTTTCAAAATAAGCAAGTGGTTATAAAATAATCATTGTTGTCGGGGAATATTCGTTTGGTCGTGGAATATTCTTTCTGTCGGGGAATATTCGTACGACGGCGCAGCCATTTGTGGGCCCCATAACAGAATAACTGTCGGGTGAAGAAAATGACAAATTTAAGTTTTTACAAATAACGGCGTAGTTGTTACCGTTAACACTGTTGGAATACCCGGTGATTAAAATACAGTAATACGCGTTATTGCACAGTAGCACACGGTATTGCACAGTATTTTTGAAATTATTGATTCTTACGTAAGAAGGCACTACTCAATAATTGTTACAGTAATTACTGTTCAATATTTTATTATTGATTCAATAATTACTGCGTTGATATTTTATATTATTGTTGTTTCAATAATTGTTGCTGCACAGTATTTTCCATTATCAGATCAATAATTCATATTATTTGAATAATATTATTAGATAACATTATTGGCAATGTCTAGAAAGTTCTGTCTAAGGAGAGGTTTGGTCATCTAATTGCGCGCCAGTAAGGAGAAATCCTTATTGAAAATCCCCCTCTTTCCTGGGAACGGCCTGGTTGTCATAAATGTGATTCTGTAATATTATTTGTGAATAATTAATTATTGATTCATATGATAAGAAAATATTTATTTTATGTGGATATAAATGAGGGATATATTTTTGTGGTTAAAAAATGAAGGAGTTAATGTTGAGATTTTTATCCGTATTTTTGTCGGAATGGAGGTATTAAAAATCAGGGTTTTTGAGATATTTTGCGGGGGTTATAATTTTTAATCCGACCGTTGGATCGTGGTAATTTTTGGATATGTTATACATATATAAGTTGAGTATATTCCCACAAATTTTGAACCGTTAAAAATGAACGTATGATTTATTATGAATTTTACGAGATGACTGGTTCAGAAATTGTTGAATTTTCGGAGTTTATCATTTTGGTGGAAAATTCTAGAATTGGTGGGCCCCACTTGTGGTTGGTGAAGAAATGTGCTGAATTATATTTCAAATGTGGTGGGTGGGAATAGTAGCAGGTAAAGCCATCAGGTTGCAGGTCAAACCTACCAAAATTTTCCTATAAATAGAGGGCTAAGTTAGAATTGAAAATCACACCAGAAACATAAGCTTTCTCTCTTTCTCTCTCTATATTATGAAGCATATTTTGTGAGTATTTAGATACTTGTGAGTTTCTATTCATCAGTGCAAGTTTCCTTCAGCCTTATACCGATCAGAAGTACTGCTCTTTTGAGGTAAGGGATAGTAAGGGATTTTAAGGGTTGTTATGATTTTCAGTTTCGTAATTTTTCTGAGCTTCAAAAATTCTGGAAAAATTTGAAATGATATTTTGATGAGTTTTCTTGATTGTGTCCAAAAATGGTGATTTTTGGATGTATAGATTGAGAGTTATGAATTTTATGAGAAAAGACTATTTTAAAAGTAACCGCTTATAATTCCTTGTGGTTAACTCCAAAATTGATGAAATTTTTATTGGGAGTACATGTATATGATAGAAGTATACTCTGTAAATTTCAGAATTTTTAGACAAAAGTATAATTTTTGATAAATGTCTAAATATTCGGCTATTTTGGCCATATGAAAAATAGTAAATGACTTTTAAAAATTCTGAGAAAAATATATGTTCACTATGGGACTATATTATGCTAAATCCCAGAAAAGAAATATTTTTGGAACTGATTTGGTATTTTTCATGAAAATGGTCTAGTTATGAGTAAATGAATTAAATATGTTTTGTGAAGAAAGAAAATTGGAAAATAGGATTTTATGGCTTGAGAATCCTATATGAGGTATATGCAGATTTTTGATGAGGGTTTTGGTTATTGATGATGAAATTGTAAGAGTTGGCATTTTATGATGATTAAATGCATTAATTAGTAAAGTGTAAACAATTAAAATAAATTGTTTATAAATTTAAGTAATGTTATTCTTTCAATATCATTATACCGAAATATTGGTATGAATTTTATTGTGGAATTTCTATCTTTTGTGTCGGGGTTACTATTCATGAGTTACCATTCACGATTTACTATTCATGAGTTACGAATATTACTCTTGAGATTAAAACTATATGTTGATCATATTATTTTTATCATCATATATAACATTTTTATAACCCTGATGTTGAAATTCTCTTTCACTGGAGTGTAAAGATGGGTAGATTATTGGTATGATCATGACTAGGGTTCTCTTTGGCCTGTAGTGCAAAGTTGAATTGTGACTGGTATGATCATGACCATTGAATTTATAATTGAATATCTTAAGCTTAAGTGCAAATGTGAATTGATCAACATGGTTATAATTATTGTTTATATAAATTCTGAAATGATTATATATTTCTTTGAGATATTAATATCTTTGGCCTGTAGTGCAAAGATGAAATATTGATGAATATCTTTGGCCTGTAGTGCAAAGATGAATTGTTGATGAATATCTTTGGCCCGTAGTGCAAAGATGATATGTTGTTGAATATCTTTGGCCAGTAGTGCAAAGATGAACAGATGTTGAGATAAACATGACCAACTGGTGATACAAATGAATATCTTTGGACGTAGTGCAAAGATGAAGTTATTAGTATGATTATGAACAGGAAATGTGATTTGGTGTAACCATGATCTTTGATGTTTCAGGTAAAGATAGGTGATGAAAATTATCATCGTCCTGGATGAGAAGAGGAATTTAGAACTACAATTATGATTATGAGTTATTCATATGATTGTGGACCAGAATTGTTGATTGATGTTACAGGGATAAAACATTGTTAGTGGATTTTTAACATGGAGAAGATAATAGACTTTATAGTCTATTTGACTCTTCTAATGGATTGCTCGTTCCGCTGCAACTATGGTTGAAATTTTTATCATTTACCATATGTTCTAAATCTCTGATTTATTGTTGATGAAGGCTATTGATAATTGAATTATCTTTAGTCATGATATTCTTTACTGGCTAGTTGTGCTCACCCTTCTATTTCACAATTCCTTTCAGGTAATAAGAGTGTAGCTGGGTCGAGCGGGGGTAACAAGGGAATAGAACGGTGGTCATCATTTAGTAGTTATATTTGGTGAAGAAAATAGGGTGAGGCGAACCCAACGTTGGAAGGGTGTTTTGTCACTATCATACAAGATGTCTAATGACATACAACCTCGTGTTATCATAAGACAGGGTTGTGCTCATCCACTTGCTGAGTATATCTATGGGCACTACCTATATAATCTTGGTGTTTGTTTGAAGTATAATTCTCAATTAGAGACAGTGGAGATAATGATAAGTCAAGAGAAGACTCACCATTGGGAAGAATATGATAGTAATCTTCTCGTTTTTCTTTGGGGTCTATTGGGTCAACCAAGGATAATTTTGTGGCCATATGATATCTATCATAACCTAGACGCTCACTAATATAGAGAGAGAAATAGAGAGAAACTTGTGTTTCTGGTGTGATTTTCAATTCTAACTTAAGCACCCTATTTATAGGAAAATGCTTAGAACACCAAAGCAGAAAATTGAATATAATAATATTATATTTACAAAATTGTCAAGCCCACCTAAGAAATCTGATTTCAGATCATGTATAACACATGTGAGCCACTCAATTGCAACAAAAAATGTTTTTCTTAAAAAAAATATTTTAAACTCCAAAAATCAATTATTTTGGAACTTCGGAACTTCAATAATTCATAATAAATAGTCCTTTTATCAGAAAATTCGAATCTCGCGAGATAGGAAATTCAATTCTCTACAACTTTGCAGAAGAAAATTTTTCCAAATTCCAAACAGAAATTGACCGAAATCCACAAACGGGCGATTTTACAGTCAATAATAAATTTTCGGTCAAGAATTGTGTCCACCAACACACAAAACATGTGTTAATCATTTAATGCCACAAAAATACTCTTCCTCCTCATATACTCATATATCCCACATTAATTGTAAAAATATCATCATCAATATATTATTA
This sequence comes from Panax notoginseng, assembly GCA_016801055.1. Classification (NCBI taxonomy): domain Eukaryota; kingdom Viridiplantae; phylum Streptophyta; class Magnoliopsida; order Apiales; family Araliaceae; genus Panax; species Panax notoginseng. Next base: position 57,569,311 of record CM029013.1, on the reverse strand, counting down.
AAATAATATATTTAAATGAATTATTTTATCAGAAAAAGATAAAATATTAATTTTCAATAATTGTCACATTAAAAATTTTCTCCATCTATATCCACATAAAATCACTATTTTTCTCATCATATAAATTAATAATTAATTATACACAAATAATATTACAGAATCACAGTACTGGTAACCAGGCCGTTCCCAGGAAAGAGGGGGCTTTCTAATAAGGATCTCTCCTTACTGGCGCGTAATTAGATGACCAAACCTCTCCTTAGACAGAACTTTGTAGACATTGGCAATAATGTTATCTAATAATATTATTCAGATAATATGAATTATTGCTCCGATAATAGAAAATACTGTGTAGTGACAATTATTAAAACAACAGTAATATAAAATATCAACGCAGCAATTATTGAATCAATAAAATAAAATACTGAACAGTAATTACTGTAACAATTATTGAGTAATGCCTTTTTACGTAAAAATTAATAATTAGTGCAATACCGTGTGCTACTGTGCAACAACGCGTATTACTGTGTTTTAACCACCGGGTATTCCAACAGTGTTAACGGTAATAACTACGCCGTTAATTATAAACAACTTACTCTTGTCGTTTTCTTCATCCAATCGCTTTCCGTTATGGGGACCACAAAAGATTGCGCCGTCGTACGAATATTCTCTGACAGTAAGAATATTCAACGACCAAGCGAATATTCCCCGACAACAATGAATATTTTATAACCACTTGTGTATTTCGAAAAAAATTCATATATCACCCTTAACTTTAACATTTATCAATTTAACCATTTACTAAATAATAATTATAAGAAAAATTGAATACTTTTATTTCATAAAATTCGGGGTCTTACATATATGATAATAAAATAATATGATCAACATATAGTTTTAATCTCAAGAGTAATATTCATAAATCAACTATAATTTGGGTAGAAAAAGAAATCAATTTTGTCATGAATAGTAACTCGTGAATAGTAACCCCGACATGAAAAGATAAGAATTTTACAAGAAAAATCTTACCAATATTTCGGTATAATGATATTGAAAGAAATAATATCATTGATAAAAAAAATAGCATCCCTTACTATCCCTTACCTCAAAAGAGCAGTACTCCTGACTGGAATAACGCTGAACGAACTTGCACCGTATAGCAACACTCAAGATATCAAAATACTCACAAGAATACACTCGATATATAGAAAGAGAAATAGAGAGAAAACTTCAGTTTTTGGTGTGTTTTTCAATTCTAACCTAAGCACCCTATTTATAGGAAATTACTTAGAACGCCAAAGCAGAAAATTTAATAAAATAATAATATAATTTTTTTTAATTTCCTTAGCACACCACACCAGCTGATTTCAGCCATTAACACATGCCCACAAATGAAAAAAAAAACGTTTTTGTTAATATAATTATTTAAAACTTTCAAAAATCAATTATTTTGAAACTTCAGAACTTCAATAATTCATAATAAATAGTCCTTTTATCAGAAAATTCGAATCTCGCGAGTTTTTATAGGAAATTCAATTCTCTACAACTTTGCAGAAGAAAGTTTTTCTAAATTCCAAACAGAAATTGACCGAAATCCACAAACGGACGATTTTACACGCTATAATAAATTTTCGGTCAAGAATTGTGTCCACCAACACACAAAACATGTGTTAAACATTTAATCCAACAAAAATACTCTTCCTCCTCATTTATTCATATATCTTACATTCATTGTAAAAATATCACCATTAATATATTATTAAAATAATATATTTAAATGAATTATTTTATCAGAAAAAGATAAAATATTAATTTTCAACAATTGTCACATTTAAAAATTTTTCCATCTATATCCACATAAAATCAATATTTTCTTCATCATATAAATCAATAATTAATTATACACAAATAATATTACAGAATCACAGTACTTGTAAGACCCTAATTTTTATAAATAAAGAAGAATTTTCTATAAATATCATTTTTGAATATTATGGAGTTAATTTGATATAATGTTATAGTTGTGGGTAATATTTATAAATTTTGCAAAGTACGCAAGTTGTTATATAATATTCGATTGGTCGGGAAATATTCGTTTTAACAGGGAATATTCGTACAACGACACAATCATTGGTGGACACCACAACGGAATTATTGTCGGATTAAGAAAACGACAAAAATATTTTATTAAAAATAACGGCGGAAGTTTTACCATTGTTACTGTTGAACTACTCGGTAGTAAAAGTACAGTAATACGTGTGGTTGCATAGTAGCACACGGTATTGATTATTAATACTTATGTGAGAAGTCACTCAGTTTGATTCAATTATTGTCAGTTAATAATATGAATTATTTAGCGATAATGACGCTTTGTTTTTTCGTATTATTAACGTAATAAAACAGAAACATCTTTTTATATAAAACAAAATACTTTATTAAAGTTATTCTATAAATAGAATATATTATATTTTATTTAAAAGATTTTTTTTTAAATATGGACCGTCAGATTAAAGTAATCAATCTGGACCGTTCATGGATTAGTTACTATGCATTCTATTTTTTTATAAATAGCAGCTCATTCCTTCATTATTTCTTACGAATTCACTAAACTCTAGAGAGAGAAACTATAGAGAGAAACTATAGAGAGAGAGAAGAAGAGTATTCTGCTACTTAACTACTTCCTTATTTCAGCTCGTCTTTAAAACGGTAAGGGGTGTTATTCTTTCTTATTCATGAAGAGAACTGTTGTTATTCCATTTCTTATTATTCTGTTGGAATAACCTGTATACGTGGTCTACCCTATACTTGGTGACATTCTTCTATTATTCTGTTGGAACATCCTGTCTGTGTGTTTTACACCGGACCTGGTTCCGTTTTTATTATTGTTCTGTTGGAACATCCTGTCTGTGTGTTTTACACCGGACCTGGTTCCGTCTTGTTATTATTCTGTTGGAACATCCTGTCTGTGTGTTTTACACCGGACCTGGTTCCATTATTTATTATTCTGTCGGAATATCCTGTCTGTGCGTTTACGCCGGACCTGGTTCCATTATTTATTATTCTGTCGGAATATCCTGTCTGTGCGTTTACGCCGGACCTGGTTCCATTATTTATTATTCTGTTGGAATAACCTGTCTGTGCGGTCTATCGCATGCATGGTGATTTCTTTTGTTATTCCATTCTTTATTGTACTCAGTTGGTTAAGTTTTGACTTCTATACTCCATGAAATTTGTGGAATATCCTTGATAATTGCGGTTCATCCAGTATCTTTTCATGAAAATATTCTTCTAAGTATTCTTGAATTTTACTCCACAAAGCAATATCATGTTGACAATTTGGACGTTGTTAATTCTTGGATAAATTAATTCTTGAACTTGTTTTATTGAATTCTTATATCATTGTCATCATCCTCATGTTTATAAAATGTTGAAAGTCATCTGTGGCCTGTAGTGCATAGATGGACTTGGTATGATTATGACCAGAGATTATTCGGTATAATCATGACCGTAATGTTACAAATGATATGGTAAAAGTCCTCATTGGCCTGTAGTGCATTGATGGACAGTTGTTGGCATGATCATGACCATTAATGAATATACGAATATCCTTGGCCGTAGTGCAGGGGTGATTCGATAATGTGGATTATTTTATTAAGCTGAGTCTCAGCGATCACAGTGTTGAAAAATCTTTTAAATCATAAAAGATAGTAGAGTTTATTTTCTACTTGACTCTTTTAATGGATTGCTTGTTCCGCTGCAGTTAAACTTGATGTTTATTATATTTTATCAGTTTAACATTGTTGAAGGCTAATGATAATTTATTCTGCATTATCTTAGCTAGTTGAGCTCACCCTTTCTTTCACTGTTCTCTTCAGGAAATGAGAACGTAGCTGGGGCAAGCCGGGAACGGAGTGATGGTCCGAATGATAGTATTAGTTAGTAGTCCTCACTATTCTATGTAATTGTGTGTTAATAAATGTAATGAGGACTCCTTTTGAGTATGAATACTCTCTAGAAGATAATATTTGTATTCAAACTCACAGTTTATGTTTTGTCGTATTGTACACGACAGTTGTATTAGTAAGTTGTATTTGTATTTTGTACTATGTATCTGACGACCCAAGATGGGTGATGTATACCTAATTTTGGGGGCGTCACAGTTGGTATCAAAGCTTAGGGATATGATCCCTGGCTAAGATGTGAGAATAGAACTAGGAGGGGAGAGACGGGGAATTCCTTCGCTAGTATGACCTACCTAAGTTTATTTGCATGGTATTTAATTGGTCGGTCATAATATAAGGATAATATATGACATATCAATTAACTTTTATTTTGTGGCAGTATCTGAAAATGGCATCTGAGAATGTTGAGAATAGCAATGGAGCACAGACGATTATTGATTCACCACATATCAATAATCAGGATAATGTTCATCAGGAAGGTGACAATCCTCATGCAAACAACAACACTGACCAGATGATGAATGATGGAATGTTCAGAGGTTTTATGCAATTCATGCAACAACAGGTGAAAGCGGCTACTGTCCACAACGTAGGTGGAAATACTGGAAACTCTCAGGCGGTCACCGCTAAACAGTTTAAGGAGCTGGGACCACCGGAGTTTAAGGGAGAACCCAAACCACTTGTAGCTGAAACATAGATAAAGCAGATCACCAAGATATTTGATGTCTTGGGTTGCTCCGAGGAGCAAAAGGTTCCCTTTGCCGCCTTTATGTTGCGAGGAGATGCAGATTACTGGTGGGAATCGACAAAGCGTACTCAACCTGCCGCACTGAAGATGTCTTGGGAGAAGTTCCAAGAGCTGTTTAACGACAAATACTTTCCCGAGAGTATTCGTCACATGAAGGAGGTGGAGTTCATCAAATTGGAGCAGAATAATATGACCGTGTCGCAGTACGAGGCAAAATTTGCGGAGTTATCCCGGTTTGCGTCCCACCTGGTGGATAATGAAGAAAGAATGACGCGGATGTTTTTAAGAGGTTTGAAGCCGGAGATACGTCAACATCTTGTTTCTCATAAATTGTGTTTGTATTCAGATGTTGTAAATAGGGCTCAGTTGGTGGAGCGCGATAACGAGACAACGCAACCAAAAGAGAGCAGCCGGCAAAATGATAATACTAGTGAAAGCAGTCATCGAAGCGGTGACAACAAGCGTGGAGGGAATCAACATGCCAGAAATGGTAACCACTTCGGTGGTAATCAGGGCCAAAATAATAAGAATGAGCATTTCAAGAAGAGGAGATTCAACAATGATGGAAAGACGTCAGCACCAGCACCTGTCGTTAGGGAAGGAGAATGACCACCTATCATATGTTTCAAATGCGGAGGGGAGGGGCACATCAGTCCAAACTGCGCGATGCCGTCTAAAGCATGTTATAATTGTGGAAGAGAAGGTCATTTAGCTCGATTTTGTCGTTTACCGAAGATAAATTCAGCTAAGATGGAGACACCAAAGGCTGTCCCAGAAAAGTCAAAACCGGTAGTGCAAGGGAGATCGTTTGTTGTGAACTCCCAAAGAGCAAGGAACCCGAATGAGGTCATCACGGGTAAGCTTATCATAAACTCTAACGAAGTCTATACTTTATTTGATACCGGTTCTACCCATTCTTTTATTTCTCCTACTTGCGCTCATCGATTAAATTTGATTCCGGAGAAATTAGACTTTGACTTCGCAGTTGAAACTCCATTGGGAGAAACCTTCATTATATCCACGATTTATAAGTCTTGTTTGGTTCAAGTTGGTACCCACACATTACCTGTCGATCTTATTTCATTAAAAATACTTGCATTTGACGTGATTCTAGGGATTGATTGGTTAACTACTCATCATGCAAAAATTGATTGTTTTCGTAAGGTTGTTAGCTTTCATATTCCTAATCGACCTATTATGCGAATTCAAGCAACCAAACCATTAAAATCAATCGCTGTCATCTCAAGCCATAAAGCTATTCGTTTATTGAAAAACGGATGTCAAGCTTTCTTAGCTCATGTCACAGATCTAAACAAAAATACGTCAGCTTTGAATGATATTTCTGTTGTTAATAAATTTCCTGACGTATTTCCCGAAGAACTTCCTGGCCTACCCCCAGAGCGTAAAATTGAATTTTGTATCGACCTTGAACCTGGTACAAAACCCATTTCCAAAGCCCCATATCGAATGGCTCCTATTGAACTTCAGGAGTTAAAGACCCAACTGCAGGAATTGTTAGACATTGGTTTTATTCGTCCTAGTACTTCTCCTTGGGGTGCTCCTGTTCTGTTCGTGAAGAAGAAAGATGGGAGTATGCGACTTTGTATTGATTATCGGGAGTTGAATCATGTCACCATCAAAAATAGGTACCCATTGCCACGTATTGATGACCTATTTGACCAGTTGCAAGGAGCACAATTCTTTTCAAAGATCGATCTTCGTTCTGGATATCATCAGCTGAAGGTTAGAACTGAGGATATTCCAAAGACTGCCTTCAGAACTCGGTATGGGCATTATGAATTCTTAGTTATGTCTTTTGGAGTGACTAACTAAGAATTCATAATGCCCATACCGAGTTCTGAAGGCAGTCTTTAGAATATCCTCAGTTCTAACCTTCAGCTGATGATATCCAGAACGAAGATCGATCTTTGAAAAGAATTGTGCTCCTTGCAACTGGTCAAATAGGTCATCAATACGTGGCAATGGGTACCTATTTTTGATGGTGACATGATTCAACTCCCGATAATCAATACAAAGTCGCATACTCCCATCTTTCTTCTTCACGAACAGAACAGGAGCACCCCAAGGAGAAGTACTAGGACGAATAAAACCAATGTCTAACAATTCCTGCAGTTGGGTCTTTAACTCCTGAAGTTCAATAGGAGCCATTCGATATGGGGCTTTGGAAATGGGTTTTGTACCGGGTTCAAGGTCGATACAAAATTTAATTTCACGCTCTGGGGGTAGGCCAGGAAGTTCTTCGGGAAATACGTCAAGAAATTTAGACAACAGAAATATCATTCAAAGCTGACGTATTTTTGTTTAGATCTGTGACATGAGCTAAGAAAGCTTGACATCCGTTTTTCAATAAACGAATAGCTTTATGGCTTGAGATGACAGCGATTGATTTTAATGGTTTGGTTGCTTGAATTCGCATAATAGGTCGATTAGGAATATGAAAGCTAACAACCTTACGAAAACAATCAATTTTTGCATGATGAGTAGTTAACCAATCAATCCCTAGAATCACGTCAAATGCAAGTATTTTTAATGAAATAAGATCGACAGGTAATGTGTGGGTACCAACTTGAACCAAACAAGACTTATAAACCGTGGATGTAATGAAGGTTTCTCCCAATGGAGTTTCAACTGCCAAGTCAAAGTCTAATTTTTCCGGAATCAAATTTAATCGATGAGCGCAAGTAGGAGAAATAAAAGAATGGGTAGAACCGGTATCAAATAAAGTATAGACTTCGTTAGAGTTTATGATAAGCTTACCCGTGATGACCTCATTCGGGTTCCTTGCTCTCTGGGAGTTCACAACAAACGCTCTCCCTTGCACAACCGGTTTTGACTTTTCTGGGACGGCTTTTGGTGCCTCCATCCTAGCTGAATTTGTCTTCGGTAAACGACAAAATCGGGCTAAATGACCTTCTCTTCCACAATTATAACATGCTTTGGACGGCATCGCGCAGTTTGGACTGATGTGCCCCTCCCCTCCGCATTTGAAACATATGATAGGTGGTCGTTCTCCTTCCTTAACGACAGGTGCTGGTGCTGACGTCTTCCCATCATTGTTGAATCTCCTCTTCTTGAAATGCCCATTCTTATTGTTTTGGCCCTGATTACCACCGAAGTGGTTACCATTTCTGGCCTGTTGATTCCCTCCACGCTTGTTGTCACCGGTTCGATGACTGCTTTCACTGGTATTATCATTTTGTCGGCTGCTCTCTTTTGGTTGCGTTGTCTCGTTATCGCGCTCCACCAACTGAGCCCTATTTACAACATCTGAATGCAAACACAGTTTATGAGAAACAATGTATTGACGTATCTCCGGCTTCAAACCTCTTAAAAACATCCGCGTCATTCTTTCTTCATTATCCACCAGGTGGGACGCAAACCGGGATAACTCCGCAAATTTTGCCTCGTACTGCGACACGGTCATATTATTCTGCTCCAATTTGATGAACATTACCTCCTTCATGTGACGAATACTCTCGGGAAAGTATTTGTCGTTAAACAGCTCTTGGAACTTCTCCCAAGACATCTTCAGTGCGGCAGGTTGAGTCCGCTTTATCGATTCCCACCAGTAATCTGCCTCTCCTCGCAACATAAAGGCAGCAAAGGGAACCTTTTGCTCCTCGGAGCAACCCAAGACATCAAATATCTTGGTGATCTGCTTTATCCATGTTTCAGCTACAAGTGGTTTGGGTTCTCCCTTAAACTCCGGTGGTCCCAGCTCCTTAAACTGTTTAGCGGTGACCGCCTGAGAGTTTCCAGTATTTCCACCTACGTTGTGGACAGGAGCCGCTTTCACCTGTTGTTGCATGAATTGCATAAAGCCTCTGAACATTTGATCATTCATCATTTGATCAGTGTTGTTATTTACATGAGGATTGCCACCTTCCTGATGAACATTATCCTAATTATTGATATGTGGTGAATCAACGGTCACCTGTGCTCCATTGCTATTCTCAACATTCTCGGATGCCATTTTCAGATACTGTCACAAAATAAAAGGTTAATTAATATATAACATACTATATTCTGACCGACCAATTAAATACCAAAAAAAACTTAGGTAGGTCATACTAGCGAAGGAATTCCCCGTCTCTCCCCTCCTAGTTCTATTCTCACATCTTAGTCAGGGATCATATCCCTAAGCTCTGATACCAACTGTGACGCCCCCAAAATTAGGTATACATCACCCATCTTGGGTCGTCAGATACATAGTACAAAATACAAATACAACTTACTAATACAACTGTCGTGTACAAACGACAAAACATAAACTGTGAGTTTGAATACAAATATTATCTTCTAGAGAGTATTCATACTCAAAAGGAGTCCTCATTACATTTATTAACAACATACCGTTACATAGAATAGTGAGGACTACTAACTAATACTATCATTCGGACCATCACTCCGTTCCCCGACTTGCCCCGGCTACGTTCTCATTTCCTGAAGAGAACAGTGAAAGAAAGGGTGAGCTCAACTAGCCCAGTAAGAAATATTATGACTAAGATAATGCAAAATAAATTATCATTAACCTTCAACAATGTTAAACTGATAAAATATAATAGACATCAAGTTTAACTGCAGCGGAACAAGCAATCCATTAAAAGAGTCAAGTAGAAAATAAACTCTACTATCTTTTATGATTTAAAAAGTTTTTCAACACTGTGATCGCTGAGACTCAACTTAATAAAATAATCCACATCATCGAATCACCCCTGCACTACGGCCAAGGATATTCGTGTATTCATTAATGGTCATGATCATGCCAACAACTGTCCATCACTGCACTACGGCCAATGAGACTTTAACCACATCATTTGTAATATTACGGTCATGATTACACCGAATAATTCCTGGTCATAATCATACCAAGTCCATCTATGCACTACAGGCCATAGATGACTTTCAACAGAATATAAACATGAGGATGATGACAATGATATAAGAATTCAATAAAACAAGTTCAAGAATTAATTTATCCAGGAATTAATAACGTCCAAATTGTCAACATGATACTACTTTGTGGAGTAAACTTCAAGACTGATCAGGAGAATATTTTCATGAATAGATACTAGATGAAGCGCAAATATCAAGGATATTCCACTAATTTTATGGAGTATAGAAGTCAAAGTTTTAATCAACTGAGTATAATAAAGAATGGAATAACTAAAGAAATCACCATACATGCGATAGACCGCACAGACAGGTTATTCTTAACAGAATAATAATAATGGAATCAGGTCCGGCGTAAACGCACAGACAGGATATTCCGACAGAATAATAAATAATGGAACCAGGTCCGGTGTAAAACATGGAACCAGGTCCGGTGTAAAACACACAGACAGGATATTCCGACAGAATAATAAATAATAGAACCAGGTCCGGTGTAAAACACACAGACAGGATATTCCGACAGAATAATAAATAATAGAACCAGGTCCGGTGTAAAACACACAGACATGATATTCCGACAGAATAATAATAAAGACGGAACCAGGTCCGGCGTAAAGCACAGACAGGATGTTCCAACGGAATAACAAAGACAGAATAATAGAAGAATGTCACCAAGTATAGGGTATTCCGCATATACAGGTTATTCCAACAGAATAATAAAGAAATGGAATAACAGAAATTCTCTTCTTGAATACAAAAGAATAATATCCCTTACCTTAAAAGAACTGGATATTGGAAAAGTGAAGTAGCAGAATACTTTTATTCTATCTCTCTTATTCTCTCTATACTTTCTCTCTCTATAGCTTGAATGAATTCGTGAAAAATAATGAAGCCCTAGACCTCTATTTATAGAAAAACTGAGGGTGGCTCTTGGTCTTAACGAAGGGTCAAATGACTCTTGGTAATATTGAAGGGATAACTACTATTGACGAAAGTAATTACTATTGACCAAGGTAAATACTATTGACGAAGGTAATTACTATTGACCAAGGTAAATACTATTGACCAAGGTAAATATTATTGACGAAGGTAATTACTATTGACCAAGGTAAATACTATTGACCAAGGTAAATACTATTGACCAAGGTAAATACTATTGACCAAGAGACTCTTAGATGATGACATATGGGCCCCCCATAAAAATAATCAAACTTACCACAACGTCTCAATTATTGATTTAATAATATAACATATTATACAGATGATACCCTGACAATAATTTAAGAGATATGATGCAGCAATTACTGTAGCAATAATTGAGTATAGCTGAGTGACTTCTTACGTAAGCATCAATAATCAATACCGTGTGCTACTATGCAACCATGCGTATTACTGTACTTTTACTACCGGGTAGTTCAACAGTTTTAACGGTTTTAACGGTAACACCTCAGCCGTTATTTTTTAGAAAGATAATTTTTGTCGTTTTCTAACTACGATAATACTTCTGTTGTGGGGTCCACCAATGATTGTGTCGTCGTACAAATATTTTCCGACAAACAGAATATTCCCCGACCAAACGAATATTTTATAACAACTTGCTTACTTTGCAAAATTTATAAATATTACTCACAACTATAACATTATATCAAATTAACTCCATAATATTTAAAAATGATATTTATAGAAAATTCATCTTTATTTATAAAAGTTGGGGTCTTACAAAATGTATTATTTAGAAAAGTGTAAACAATTAAATGAAATTATTTATAAGTTTAAGAAGTGATTAAAATATTATTATAATATTAATAATATTAGATTATGAGATTATTAAGTGATTGATAACATTTGGTTATTATTGAACGATGGATAAATTGTATTATAAAAGTTTAATATTTATCCTTTATCTCATTTGATTGATTCTTTATGTCACTGTCATCATCCTCATGCTTATATTATGTTGAAAGTCATCTGTGGCCTGTAGTGCATAGATGGACTTGGTATGATTATGACCACGGATTATTCGGTATAATCATGACCGTAATGTTACAAATGATGTTGAAAAAGTCCTCATTAGCCCATAGTGCATTGATGGACAGTTTTTGGTATGATTATGACTATGGATTCTCTTCGACCAAGGGTGCAAAGATGAATTATTTTATAGCATGATCAGAACCGTTGATGAAAACACGATTATCTTTGGCCCGTAGTGCGTGGATAATTCGTGGTCGTGATACTAAATAATATCTTTGGCTTGTAGTGCAGGGATGATTCGATGATGTGGATTAATTATTGAGTTGAGTCTCAGCAATAAAATATTAATTCATGGATGTGATAATAATGAATATCTTTGGCCGTAGTGCAAAGATGATTTAATTAGTATGATTGTGAGCAGAAATTGTGATTTGGTATAACCATGATTTATGATGTTTCAGGTAAAGATAGGTGATGAAAATTATCTTCGTCTTGGGTGCGAAGAGGAATTTAGAACCACGATTATGATTATGAGTTATTCATATGATTGTGGACAGGAATTGTTGATTGATGTTACAGGGATAAAACATTATTGGTGGACTTTTAACATGGAGAAGATAATAGACCTGATGGTCTATTTGACTCTTTTAATGGATTGCTCATTCCGCTGCAACTATGGTTGAAAAGTTTTATTATCTACCATATGTTCTAAATCTCTGATTTATTATTGATGAAAGCTATGATTAAATAATTATCTTTAGTCATGATATTCTTTACTGGGTAAGTTGTGCTCACCTTTTTTGCTACACAATTTCTTTCAGGTAATAAAAGTGTAGCTGGGTCGAGCGGGGATAACAGGAAAATAGTGAGATGGTCCGAGACTGTCGAAGTTTTCAATACATTATAAAACAGCGTGACATGCAACAGATAATTGTATTGAGGACCTAAGATGTGTGTGTCGTATTTTATACGTCACTTAATAATTGATTTTGGCGAACAATAATAAGGTGATGAGAACCCGACTTTGAAAGCGTCAAAAGTGCATCTCATTAGAATGAATATGATAGTAATCTTCTCGTTCTTATTTGGGGTCTTGAAATATTTATTGTTGTATTTTATATGACACTATAATAATTTGAGTTTGGATACTATCTATGAGACAATATTGTATTAAAACTCACAGTTAACCGTGGTCGTATTCTATACGACAGTTCAATAGTTGTATAAATGAAATTTGTATTTAATTTTTATAATATGATATCTGGCGACTCAGAATGGGCCGTGTGGACCTATTTTGGGGGCTTCACATTTCTGATTGTAAATTAATTTTATTATTAAATTTATTATAATTGTAAGTTTGTATAATTGAAGTATAATATTGTATATGTGTTGTTTCAATTGAATAATACATTTGTATGCAAGAAACTAACTAAAACCCTTTTTTAATTTTTTGTATTCTTTGTTTATTTTATGAAACTTGATATTTTAATTTTTAAAAGTTTAACGAGTGATCATAATATTGTATATGTTAATTCCAATATTTGTTTTCCGGTAACCAACTAAAACCTTTACTTATTTGATTAAAAATTTATGAATTTTTTTTTATTAAAAAGTTCAATGAGTGGTCCAATAATATTGATTAACTCATTCTTGTAGTGTAGTTAATTGAAATTTTTATTTTTTGTCTTAGAATCATGAGAAAAGCATATACTATTAATTCATTTTTTAAGAGAAAGCAATCAAATCATGTTGATACATCTTTGCTTACCCATGAGCCTAATGTTCAAACATCTCTACTTACCACTAAACAAGAACAACGTTATCTAAAATCACCAAGAATTGAATATAAAGAATAGGATATTAATTATTTGAAGCGTGATCCTAGAAAACGTATCGAAATATAGAAATATCGTGGGTGATTTACTTGATGAAATTCGATGAACTTACATTAATTACAATTCATATCAATACATTATTCACGAATACTCTTTTTCTGAATATATATATATTACTCCATATTGTTAAAAAAATTCTTCACTCAGGCCGGAAGATGAAATCCTAACTTGGTCCTGAATATCAATTAAGATGGTCGGTAGATGAGCCAACGAGGTCGAAGTGCAGATAAAAACAAAGCAAAACATTTTTGACCCGTTCCTTTATGAATTGATGTGTAGATAAAAAACAATTCTATTTGTTTATTTGTAAAATATATTAATCGTAATTATTGAGTCTTGGGTTGGGTTGGGTTGGGTTGGGTTGGGTTGGGTTGGGAGTAGAGACAAAACTGAAAACCAAAACATTTTTGACCCGTCTCGTCTAGTCTCCTTTATGAATTGAAATGAACAATGGAGTAATAATTTAATAACCATTAAATAATTAATTATTTGTGGTCTTGGGGTACTCGTGAGTTGTCATCATCAAACCTATTAAACGTCTCCTTTCCAGTTTCTTCTCGAGCATTCCCCAAAAAAATTCATACATCCCTTTATCAAGAGCCATTCTAATTTCTGTTTATTTATTTTTATGAATAGGTTTAATTTACTAATTTATATTATATATATATAACACATGTACTACTTCCAAATTATCGATTATTATTGACTTTTTAAATTTACTTTGAAATATATTTTTAAATTTAAAATTAAGATGACGATAACTCATTAGAAATTATAAAACAATAAAATTTATAATGAGTAATACTTTGTAGATAATTTATATTTTCAAACTCAAATTGAGATGACTTATTATAAATTATTAAATAATAAAACTTATATTGAGTAATATTTTTTAAATAATTTGTAATATTTATCATTGTATTAATTAAAATTAAAATAATCTATATTAATTTTAAGCTTAAAATCAAATAATATTATAGAACATAAGGAGTATTATACTAATTATCTCCAAACACAAATGTATATATTTTCGTTTCGCGGGTGTCTCCTCCACGTATGTAATTCCTACGTCTGTGCATGCATGGCTCTTGTTGGGCTGGAGATCTCTAGTGAAAAAAAAGAGGTTCTTTTTAAGCCAAACCTTAAAAACACGAAATTGTTGAAATATGCCTAGCTACTTGTATGCAAGTCAAGTGAACATAATAACATTGCCCGGATATAAGCCTTGTTAATTATTGTACTTTTAAATTACAAGTTCAAAAACATTTATCAATTTAGCTTAAAGTTTTGAATTGACTATTTCTAAAATTAATAATAAAGAATTAATATATTATTAAAAATATAAAAATTAAGATTAGTAGTAAATTGTATATAATTTCTTACGGCTAAAATTCATTCACCTATACTTTGTCAAAAATGGCACCAAAATTATTTTTAAAAATGTTCAACTTGAACAAAACTAAAAATTTATTTTAGGACAGGAAGAGTATTATTTAATTTTAAATATGATTAAGAAATGCTATTACATTTTTGAAGAAAAGGGGAAGGGGAATATTGAACAATAATAATGTAAGGAATATTGGTCAATTAACCAATAAACCAAACTCTTGTCTCCGACCAGTGAGAGTATTTTCATGTCAAACTATAATATGGAATTCTCCTAACCAAAGTAGTACAGGAAGAGTCTAAAACGAGCCACAGATTGTTGCTTGTGTATTTAGTATTTAACTCCTGAAATTACCACTTTGCACCTAAAATTAGAAAAGGCGAAAAAAGAGGGAGTGACTGCAAGTGACGGTTTAAAGAAAGTCGTTGTCATATGGCAACGGTTTTCTTTGGACCATTGTCATAATCGATTCGTCAGCTAACCGGTTCAGTGGACAGCCGGAATATATATATATATATATATATATATATTTATGTTCGTGTGTGCGCCTCTGTGTGTATGTATATATGTGCTTGTGTGTGAGACTGATATACAGATGCCTTATAATTTCATTGTGACTAGCTTCCTCACCCAAACAAGTTAAAAACAAAATAACATGCAAGTATGTGATATACCACAAACTACATGCATCTACCAGGTGCATAAAACTACAGCAAAACACACTGTTAGTTTCATAGTTTGTTTGCATGGCCAACTTTCAGTTTAAGCTAAACAAGTATGAGCATGAAAGAACATACGAGTTACTACACATGGATGGTAAACCACTGATTCATACGTGCAGGTAGCATTATAATGAAAGTTTGTATATGCATGTATATATTAACAAGTAACAACAATAGCTTTCAGCATGACACACAAAAATGTTTAGTCCAGTAATACTTGGGAGAATTAGGAGCTGTACGTGTGGACTCTTATCCATTCCAACATTATAATCCATATCCAAAGGAGCCTTAAGCAAACAGCAAGTGACAGCCATTGAAATCCACCCTCCAAGCAGAACACTAGCAGTGGAAGACACCATTAAAGCCGAGCCACAAAGAAAAGCTCTAATTCCTGCAAATAAAACCAGTACTGCTACGGACGCTAGTATCTCTAGCTATGACTACAGTGCTAGTTATATCGTTGCAAGCAACCTGTCTAGTTAACATTGCCAACAATAAAGCCTTGAAAAATGCAACATCTACAAGTAGATGCAAATGTTCCTACCAAAACATCTACAACATTTCTAGTTGTAACATCAACTAATTCTCTAGCAAGTAAAGGACAATTTCAGTCATTGACTCATTATCCTTCATCAAGGGGGATATCTGTCTTAGCTTCTTTAGTTTCAATGTGATATCTCTTTCAAATGTTAACACCAAGCAGGTAGAATATGATGGTCACCATTATGTTAACCCCAGAGTTGCTAGTGTTCAACAAGTTTTTTCAGTGCCTACAAGACATTTTAAACGGTACTTAATTAAGCCAAAGAAAAATCATTAAACTAAATCTGATTGTGTTGGCTAAGTCTTTGCTTTAGGAGCCAATAACTCTTTCCATGATATATGGAAACGATTGAAAGCATTTACTGTAAAGTAGATTTCTGCAGTTTGTCTTTGTCCCACAGCCTAAAAGAAGAGAAAGCCGTATCATTTTACAGATATCAATGCTAAGCAGAGTAACCCCCACTAACTTATACCATGGAGAAGAGAGAAGAATAAAACTGGATATCAAGTAAACAAAATTAGATAAATTATCGCATTTATGACAAACCTGAGATACTGTTAGTAAATGAAAAAAGCAATGCACATTTAGTAATCGATCAATACAAATTTAAGATGATGAGGACAACGTGCTAAAAAATTATTATTCACTATGAAGAATTTGTATATCTTGCTTTTAGAAGCAAAATTGAACATAAGAGAAAATAAAGATTATACATGATTTTGAGTAAACTCAGACAAGGGTTTCATGTTCGGGAATATTGACTATGGATGGAAACCTATACTGCAATCAAGTCTAGCGGTACCCGTCCCTGCGGTCCTGTTCTTCTGCCTCCTTATTTGCAGCTTCCACAGATTTGAGCCACAAGAATCCCTGTGAAAAAAATCAAGTTAGCTGAAGCATTTGGTGAAATGTCTGTTTTGAACAATAAGATATAGGATTTGTGTATTGAAGATATATACTTCCCTGTTCCATAAAGAGACCCCCATTTGGCTTTGATCTTTGTTAATTTGCAAAATTCTAAAACTCAAATTGTGATGTGAATTTTTTTTTAACAAGGGTTACTGAATATCAAAAACTTATCAATGCAATAGTTAATATTGTACCAAATGTCATAGGCTCATGGCCTTTACAAAATGTAATATTTAATTTAGAAAAGTAATTTTCTTGTTCATTTGTCCAACTGCAACAAAATGCTGCTTGTAAACAATTGTTAATACTTGAACCAGCTACTCAAATTAAGCTCATAATATCAGTGCCACGAACCAACTGAGGTGGATCCAGAGTTCCAGACTCCCACACTGATATCACTAATCACATTCAAAATTTACATAATGCTAATTCATCAACCCTTTAATAAGCTTGTCATATGGAGATTATAAAACAATACTTACAGAAGTAGGAATGCCAGTAAATGCAAAGAATCCAAGCAATGGAGCATAAAAAATGCTATCCGAATCCAACACTCCGAAAACAGGCTTTTGATTTATATACTCAAAAACAGAGCCAATCTGTACAAACCCATCCAACATTTTCAGAAAATTTAACAACTTTTTCAGCCCCCAAGGAAAAAATAAATAAAACAAAATAAAGGGAAGCTTACTTACAGCAGCAATGGCGGTGATAGCAGAGGAAAGCAAGTAGACATAAAAGGGGAGCTCAAAGGAGGAGGAAGAACTCTGTTCAGCTTCATTTCGAGCCCAAGGAGGTGGCTCTTCAGAATCAGGCTTTGCCCATGAAGGAATTGGTTGTTCTTCTTGTTCAGACTTGCTTGATTTCTTGGCAGAACCCTCTGTCACAGCAAATACAGTTAGCCTGCGGCTGCGGACTAACTTGTTCTGATTTCTGGCTGCGAAATTTGATAGATTGAGGGTTTTAGTGTACCCAGAAAGTGGAATCAAACTGAGGTCCCATGAATTGCGATTTCTTGAAGCATGGATGTTTACTGAGTTCGAATTGCAGATTGATAATGAGGCCATTTATTTACTTATAGTGAGGAATAGAGATACAAATATCAGAAGCAAGGAGATTCAAGGGGTTTTTGTATTTTCTTCTTGGTGAGGAGGAGAGGCCTACAGCCATGAGAACCGTTGGTTTTTCACCCACAAAATCTGATTTTATTTCTGATTTTGCTTTCCTTTTCTTTTCTTTTTTTGTTTAATTTAATCTTTCCTTACGTTTATTTCTGGCTTTTAAAGGTTTTTTTTTTTAATTTAATCTTTCCTTATGTTTAAATCTTCTAATTTTCGGTTGAGTGTTTTTTCTCTAGTCAATTTATTAAATTTAAAATTGATGTGAATTTATTTAATTTTAATTAATATAACAATTAATATTATAAACTACTTAAAATATATTACAAAGTATAAAATTATTATTTTGAAATTAAAATAAATACACATCACAAGTTAAATTATAAATTTCACTTATTAATTAGGATGAAAGTTAAATATGAGACTCTTTTTGGTTGATTAGTGGGAGTAGTTATACTTCTTTTAAAAAGTAATATATTCACAAGTATTATATGTTTAATTATTTTTTTCCGTAATTATAAATATATTTATATTTGAATAGGGTTTTAAGTTCCTAACTTAACCATTAATTCTCATGTCACTTTCTTATTCAATTGATGAAATTACAATTTGAAGCAAATAACAAAAACAAATTTGTTAGAATTAAATTTAGTTTTTCTAACAATTTAAATTTGTTTAATGGAGTTGAAATTGAAGGATATGTGAGTACATCATATACTGTAATAAAGAAAACAAAACTACATTAATTACATAATTAATTATGTAATGTATGAGAAACTAATTACTCAAGAATTTTAGACAAATGCTAGGGGGGCCGGTTTTTAGTGACCTGGTTGGCGACCGACCAATTTTTTTTTTATATATATAACTCCCAAATAATTTATAAGATTTATTGGAACTAAAATTTTTACAGAATTCAGTGATTTGGATGTCATTTGGATACATGTAAAAAACAATTCTGCACAATCTGTACATCTCTATTTTTTACATGTATCCAAATAACATCCAAATTATTGGATTCTGTAAAAATTTTAATTCCAATAAATCTTATAAATTATTTGAGAGTTATAATAATAAAAAAAATAAATAAATTTGGCCGGTCGCCAAACCGATCGCCCCATAAGAACTCAGAACACAAACACACAAAAAAGGTACTAACCTCACCGGAATTTGGGCACCTTGTTTGCTTATGTTTAAAATCCTAAATTTAAATTGCAATGTGAATTTATTTTATTTTTTCGAAATAAAATTTTGTACTTAGTAATCCTTTTAAGTAGTTTTCAATATTAGTTATTTTGTTAATCAAAATCAAATAAATTTACTTGTATTTTATAATTTGGTAAATTGATTAATTTTTTTTAAATGAAACTCTTTTTTTCTTTTTCTTTTTGGGAATTGATAGAGCACAATTTTCCCAACCATTTTAACCTCGGCAGCCGGAATAAATTAAGGTCTCACGAATCTGCAGAAGGACAAACACTCGTTAGGTGCAAGTGCAATTATTTATTACAATTATTACAACTCCAATTATTTATTATTAGGCAAACATATAGTTCCACATATATATAATTATTATAACAATGGTCCGGCTCTCCAGTGAATCAAAGATAACAGACCAACAATGAATCGGCTATAGCGACGGACAAAATTGTCGGTATAACATAGAAAACCTATGTTATAGCGTAGGTTTTGTCCGTCGTTATAACCAGTTCGTTTTTGATTCACTCCCTGCCGCTGGAGAGCCTGACCGATTATGTGACGCCCCTAAAATGGGTTCACATAACCTATTCTGAGCCGTCAAATACATGGTACAAAAAATAACTACAAACTTCATTATTATAATTATCGTACAAAATACGACAACACATATACTGTGAGTTTTGATACAAATATTGTCTTCTAGACAATAACCAAATTCAAATAAGTCCACATTACAATTATTGATACACTATTTTACAAAATAGTGAGGACTGCTATAACAACTGTCTTGAACCATCACTCCACACCCCGACTAGTTCCCACTATATTTGTGACGCCCCCAAAATAGGTATACATCACCTATTCTGAGTCGCCAAATATATGGTACAAAATACAAATAAAAACTTAATTAAACAACCATCGCGTAAAATACGACAAAATATATGCTGTGAGTTTTAATACAAATATTATCATCTAGATAATATTCACACTCAATGGAGTCCTCATTATATTTATTGTCATACTATTTAACAGAATAATGAGGACTACTAATGCTATCATCTAGACCGTCACTTCGTTCTCCGACTAGTCCCGGCTACATTCTCATTTCCTGAAGAGAACAGTGAAAGAAAGGGTGAGCTCAACTAGCCCAATAAGAAATATTATGACTAAGATAATGCAGAATAAATTATTCTTAGCCTTCAACAGTATAACAACTGACAAAATATAATAGACAACAAGTTTTAGATCAACAACTGCAACGAAATAATTAATCTATTAGAAGAGTCAAGTAGAGAATAAAATCTACTATCTTATATGATTTAAAAGATTTTTCATCACTTTTAACGCTGAGACTCATCTTAATAAATAATACACATCATCGAATCACCCCTGCACTACGGCCAATGATATTCTTGAGTATCACGACCATAAATTATACATGCACTACGGGCCAAGGATATTCGTGTATTCATTAATGATCATGATCATACCAACAACTGTCCATCAATACACTACGAGTCAATGAGGACCTTTACCACATTATTTGTAACATTACGGTCATGATTATACCGAATGATCCTGGACATAACCATACTAAGTCCATCTATGCACTACAGGCCACAGATGATTTTCAACAGAATATAAACATGAGGATGATGACAATGATATAGGAATTCAATAAAACAAGTTCAAGAATAAATTTTTAAAGATTTATAATCTAATTTATCCAGAAATCAATAATGTCTAAATTGTCATCATGATACTTGTTTGTAGAGTAAAATTCAAGAATGTTCAGAAGAATATTTTCATAAAAAGATATTGGATGAAGTGCAAATATCAAAGATATTCTACTAATTTCATGGAGTATAGAAGCCAAAATTTTATCCAACTGAGTATAATAAAGAATAGAATAACAAAAGAATTCACCAGGCATGCGATAGACCGCACAGACAGGTTATTTCAACAGAATAATAAATAATGGAACCAGGTCATACGTAAACGCACAGACATGATATTCCAATAGAATAATAAATAATAGAACCAGGTCATACGTAAACGCACAGACACGATATTCTAACAGAATAATAAAGAATAGAATAACAGAAGACTTCACCAGGCATGCGATAGACCGCACAGACAGGTTATTCCAACAGAATAATAAATAATGGAACCAGGTCATGCGTAATACGCACAGACAGGATGTTCCAACAAAATAATAAAGAATGGAATAACAGAAGAATTTCACCATGTATGCGGTACTTGGCATAGACAGGTTATTCCAACATAATAATAAAGAATGGAATAACAGAAGAATTTCACCATGTATACGGTAGTCCACGTATACAGGTTATTCTAACATAATAATAAGGGATGGAATAATAATAGCTCTCTTCAAGAACACGAAAGAAATAATACCCCTTACCTTAGAAAAAATTGGATACTAGAATAGTGAGGTAGCAGACTTCTCTTATTCTTTCTCTCTATAATTTCTCTCTATAATAATTGCTCTATAGCTTGAGTGAATTGGTGAAGAATAATGAAGAAATGAGCTTCTATTTATAGAAAAATATAGTTTGGATAATTGCACGTTTTGGGGCTCAGAATATTACAGTATAATATATTCCTCTTTTCCTTTATTTTTAATTTAATCCTGCAAGTATTATCAAACTTGCACCACTTCCCCTAATAGTAAATCATGTGAATCAATAGTAAATCATGTGGACCAATAGTTCTAGACATGTGAAAATATGAATTACAGTATAGTACCTCCATCTGTACCTCTATTTTTAACTTAGTCATGCAAGTATTATCAATCTTGCACCAACTCTCCTAATAGTAACAAGAATGTGAATCAATAGTACACACATGTGAACAAATAGTTATAATCATCTGAATTAATAGCAATTAATTGCTTATTTATCCGATTAATTACCCGACTGGTCAGTATAACTTTCAAACATCAATTAATATCGAATTAAATGTCGATTTTCATAAACACTAATAATTCTAACACAATGAAACTATCAATTTCATTTTTAATCAACACGAACTTATTAATCATTAATATTATAACTCACAATATTTAACAACCAAGTCGTTCCCAGGAAAGAGGGAGTTTTTCAATAAAGATTTCTCCTTATTGGCGCGCAATTAGATGACCAAACCTCTCATTGACAGAACTTCTAGACATTGTAAATATTGTAATTTAATAATATGAATAACTTTGTTGTCTCAATTATTGATTTAAAAATATAAAATACAGATGATACTGTGACAATAATTGAATCAATAATATGAGAGATATGATGCAGTAATTACTGTAGCAATAATTGAGTGACTTCTCACGTAAGCATCAATAACCAATACAGTGTGCTACTATGCAACCACGCGTATTACTGTACTTTTACTACCGGGTAGTTCAACATTTTTAACGGTAAAACTTTCACCGTTATTTTTATAAAAAGATAATTCTGTCGTTTTCTAACTACGACAATACTTCCGTTGTGGGGTCCACCAATGATTGTGCCGTCGTACGAATATTCCCTGTTAAAACGAATATTCCCCGACCAATCGAATATTATATAACCACTTGCTTACTTTGTAAAATTTGTAAATATTACCCACAACTATAATATTATATCAAATCCACACAATAATATTCAAAAATATATTTCGAGAAAATATTCTTTATTCATAAAAGTTGGGGTCTTACAACCCCCCCTTCTTATGAAATTTCGTCCTCGAAATTAGGGTACATACCTGGTATATCGAAGAGGTGAGGATATCTTGACTTCATCTCAGATTCTAACTCCCATGTCATTTCCTCCATATCGTGGTTTCTCCACAAAACTTTGACTTGAGGTATAACCTTGGAGCGTAGAATATGATCTTTCTTATCCAAGATTTTAACAGGAACCTCTTCATACGTTAAATCTTCCGCTATTTCGTCCGGTTCTAACTCAATAATGTGGTTCGGGTCTTTCACATATTTACGTAACATAGAAATGTAAAAAACATTATGAACACGAGACATACTTGGCGGTAAAGCGAGTCTATAGGCCACAGTTCCTACTTGTTCGAGGATTAAAAATGGGCCAATGAATCGAGGATTGAGCTTTCCTCTTTTTCCAAATTTCGTAACTCCTTTCCATGAAGCAACACGTAACAACACATGATCTCCAATATCGAATTCCACGTCCTTTCGATGAAGATCAGCATAACTCTTTTGTCGATCTTGTGAGGTTTTTATACGTTGTCGGATCATTTGAATCTTTTCTGTAGTCATATGTACCAAATTCGGTCTCAACAATGTTGCTTCACCCACTTCATCCCAGCATACTGGAGAATGACACTTTCTTCCATACAACGCCTCAAATGGAGTCATGTCAATATTTGCTTGATAACTATTGTTGTAGGAAAGCTCCACCAATGGAAAGAACTTGTCCCAACTTCCCTTGAAGTCAAAGACACAGAGTCTTAATAAATCTTCAAGAGTTTGAATAGTCCTTTCCGACTGCCCATCCGTTTGAGGGTGATATGCCGAACTAAATCGTAAATTCGTGCCCATAACTTTTTGCAAACTAACCCAAAATCGTGAAGTGAATCTTGGGTCTCGATAAAAAAACTATGGATAATGGCATACTATGCAATCTTACAATCTCGTTTATGTACATACTAGCAAGACGTTCAAGTGTATAAGTTTCTCGTATCGGTAAGAAATTAACAGACTTGGTCAATCTATCAATAATGACCCAAATCACATCTATGCCTTGAGAAACCTTGGGAAGACCAGTAACAAAATCCATGATAATGTGCTCCCACTTCCATTCTGAAATTTCAAGTGGTTGCAATGGACCTTTTGGCACTTGATGCTCTGCCTTGACTCGTTGACAAGTTAGACACCTTGAGATAAACCCCGCTATCTCTCTCTTCATATTGCTCCACCAAAATGTATGTCGAAGATCACGATACATTTTGGTACGCCCAGGATGGATTGCAAACGGTGTGTTGTGCGCCTCCATCATGATTTTATACTTCAAGTCGGAATTGTTAGGAACACAAAGTCTGGAGTTGACTCGAAGTATTCCTTCTTCATCTATTCTTGCTTCTGGAATAACACCTTCTTGCACTTTTTTCGTCATACGCATCAGCTCCAAGTTTGTAGCTTGAGCAGCTTTAACTTTATCGATTAAAGTCGATTCTACTCGTATATTCGCCATCATCACATGGGTCCCTAGAGTCTTTAACTCTATTTCCATCCTTTCCAAGTCATACACAATGGGCCTTTGCGTTAACAATATTGCACTCGTGCCCGCATATGATCTTCTACTCAATGCGTTAGCTACTACGTTCGCTTTTTCAGGATGATATTGGAAGGTATAATCATAATCTTTCAACAACTCAAGCCATTGTCATTACCGCATGTTGAGTTCCTTTTGAGTGAAGAAATATTTGAGGCTTTTATGATCCGTATAGATCTCCACCTTCTCTTCATACAGGTAATGCCTCCAAATCTTAAGCGCAAAAACGACTGCTGCCAACTCTAGATCATGAGTAGGATAATTCCTCTCATATTCTTTGAGTTGTCGTGAGGCATAGGCTGTGACTTTTTCATATTGCATGAGGACACATCCTAACCCTTTGCCTGAAGCATCACTATAGATGACAAATCCCTCCGAGCCGATGGTATTGTAAGAACATGTGCTGAAATGAGTCTTCTCTTGAGTTCTTGAAAACTCTTCTCACATTCCTCACTCCAACCGAATTTGTATCTTTTCGAGTCAGTTGAGTTAATGGAGTAGAGATTCGAGAAAATCCTTCCACGAATCTCCGATAATAACCAGCTAAGCCAAGAAAGCTACGTATTTCGGTCACTGATTTTGGTTGCTCCCAGCTTTTAATTGCTTCAATCTTTGTTGGGTCAACAGATATTCCATGATTTGATATCACGTGCCCAAGGAATGCAACTTTCTCAAGCCAGAACTCGCATTTCTTCAACTTGGCATAAAGCTTATTTTCGCGAAACTTTTGAAGTATCAGCCTCAAGTGTTGCTCATGGTCTTCACGACTTTTGGAGTATACGAGGATGTCATCAATAAAGACGACAACAAAGTGATCTAAATATTCCTTGAATACTCGGTTCATCATGTCCATGAAGGCAGCAGGAGCATTAGTCAATCCAAAAGACATGACTAGGAATTCATAATGCCCGTACCGAGTTCTGAAAGCAGTCTTTGGAATGTCATCAGTTTTAATCTTCAACTAATGATATCCAGAACGAAGATCAATCTTTGAAAAGAATTTGGCTCCTTGTAACTGGTCAAACATGTCATCAATGCGAGACAATGGTACCTATTTTTGATGGTGACATGATTCAACTCCCGATAATTAATACAAAGTCGCATACTTCCATCTTTCTTCTTCACGAATAGAACAGAAGCACCCCAAGGAGACGTACTAGGACGAATGAAACCAATGTCTAACAATTCCTGCAATTGGGTCTTTAACTCCTGAAGTTCAATATGAGCCATTCGATATGGTGTTAGAGCTTATGCCCTAGAGGCCAATTATTTGATATAATTGCTTAACGTTTTGATATTATATTTGATTGAATAAATGAATGATTTTATTATGATTTTATTTACTGCGTTATATAAATGTTAACATAATAAAATTCCTTAGAATAATGATACAAATTATATAGTTTTAAGTATGTGACTTGGACATGAGATTATATAATTATAATTAGTATCATTATTCTTAAATGTCCCTAGTCGAGTATCATTGTTGATGGGACAACAATGATGCATTAAGACTAGTATATGGATTGACTGATGACCAAATCTCATTGGTCATAAATATATGAGATATTAAGTCAATGCATAGGTACTTGTTAGAGAACGATGTACTTGACAGACCCACCATGAGAATTCTATATGGAGCATTATATAAAGTGTCATTAGTAATTCTCATAGTGACAATGATGTAATAGTCCTCTGACCTGAAATCACTATATTACTACACGAGAATTTATGTACTTTGATATCATCAAATGTCACCTTTAATAGGGTGGACTATAAAGGTGATTATTAGGTACATCATGAATCGTGTGAGGAATATGAGTGATCTAGAAGAAATTTAACCATCCTATATATTAGGGGTGATATCCATAGGCCTCTTGATTGAGTAGGACTATGAAATGCATGACCATGCTTAAATAGTAATTTGTTTTATATAGTTCACTCATTGATCAAGAAAAACTCAGATTAAATTATGAAGAGTATGACACATTCCATGACTCGAGTTTAATCTTGGATATTAAGGTTAAAAGGATTAAATTATATTGAAACATTGGTCACGAAAAGGTTGCATCGAATCATCGATCTTATTATTACTTAGGTAGCAGTGATGCATTACAAGATGCCGCTCACCATTTATAATTTTATAATATGATTTTAAAGTTATTGCCAACGTAATAATAACCTATAGGGTCACACACATAGAACGTAATTTAAATGGGAATTAATTTAAATTTTAAGGATTTAAATATATTAATATGATTAATAGTATTTAAATTACGAATTTAAATTAAAAAGATAATTTGTATATATGTATATTAATTAAGTAAGACTTAATTAAGATATATATATATATATATATATATATATATATATATATATAAATTCGGATTTTATGAAATTAGGTTTTGATTAATACCTTTTAACTACTATATATATGATATATAGCAGCCGCTTAGGGTAATTATTCAAAACCAAAAACCCTAGCCACTCTCAGAGAGAGACTAGAGAGAAACAGTTATAAAATCCTCATCCTTGGTGGCTAGTACCGCAGTTCATTCTTTTGCAGATCGTAGGACGATTCGCGGAGCGTTCGTGTGGATACCGTATGTGACGTCCCCAAAATAGGTATACAACACCCATTCTGAGTCGTCAAAATACATGGTACAGAAACAACTACATCTTTATTATTACAACACAAGAACTGTGAGTTTAAATACAAATATTGTCATTTAGACAATATCCACACTCAAATAAGTCCTCATTACAATTATTGAAACATTATTTCACAAAAATGGTGAGGACTACTAAAATAACTTCTAGAACCATCATTCCATACCCCGACTAGTACTCGCTACATTCTCGCCTCCTGAGAAAAATGGAACAAAAAGGAAAAGGGTGAGCTCAACTAGCCCAGTAAAGAACATTATGACTAAGATAATACAGAACAAATTATCGTTAGTCTTCAACAGGAAAAAAATCTAATAGAATACAATAGACAACAAGTTTTAAATCAATAACTGCAGCGGAAACAGCAAACCATTAGAAGAGTCAAGTAGAGAATGAGTTCTACTATCTTCTAAGATTTAAAAGTCCATCATCAATATTTTATCCCTGTAACAACAATCAATAACCATCTTTAATCAAATATTCATCTTTGCACTACAGGCCAAAGATATTCACTTGTATCACTGGTCGGTCATGTTCATCTCAACACCTGTTCATCTTTGCACTACGGGCCAAAGATATTCATCAGTTAATCATTCATCTTTGCACTACGGGCCAAAGATATTCAGTATCATTTAGGACTGAGGATGATGAAAAATATCTTAAAGAAAACGAATCCAGTGAAACAAAATAACAATATTAAGGATTCGTATTTCGATTTATCCATGTCCAAAAATACCTTATAATTATTTTTAGTGAAGTAGAATTCAAGAATGATCAAAACATGGATACAATCAAAGCTAGTACCCAGAACAGATATTTTGGACGAAAAGAAGAAAATTTTATTTTTCGGTGAATAGTAACTCGTGAATAGTAACTCATGAATAGTAACCCCGACGTGAAAAGTTCCAAATTTGATAAAAATTTCCAACCAATATTTCGGCATAATGATATTGAAGAAATAATATCATTTTCGAATAAAATAACATCCCTTACCTCAAAATAATCGTACTTTTGACTGAATTTCGGGTATAGTGCTGACAGAAACTCGCACCGTATAGCAACACTCAAAGTATACTCACAAGAATACGCTCGATAATATAGAGAGAGAAAGAGAGAAAACTTTGTTTCTGGTATGATTTTCAATTCTAACTTAGCCCTCTATTTATAGACATTGCCAATAATGTTATATAATAATATTATTCAAACAATATGAATTATTGATCTGATAATGGGAAATACTGTGTAGTGACAATTATTGAAACAACGGTAATATAAAATATCAACGCAGCAATTATTAAATCAATAAAATAAAATACTGAACAGTAATTACTGTAACCATTATTGAGTAGTGCCTTCTTACGTAAGAATCAATAATTGGTGCAACCAGTGTGCTACTGTGTAACAACGCGTATTACTGTGTTTTAACCACCGGGTATTCCAACAGTATTAACGGTAACAATTACGCCGTTATTAATAAACAACATATACTTGTCGTTTTCTTCATCCAATCGCTTTCCGTTATGGGGCCCACAAAAGACTGCGCCGTCGTACGAATATTCCCCGACAGGAAGAATATTCCTACGACCAAACGAATATTTCCCGACAACAATGAGTATTTTATAACCACCTGCTTATTTGAAATATTTGCGCATTTTACCCATAACTAACCTCATTAATCAATTTAACACTTACTATTTCAAAATAATAAATAGAGGGAATTTAAATTTTATTTATTAATAATTTGGGGTCTTACAACCTCCCCTCCTTATGAAATTTCGTCCTCGAAATTGATGTACGTACCTGGTGTTTCGAAAAGATGAGGATACCTCGCTTTCATTTCCGTTTCCAACTCCCAGGTCATTTCCTCAATAGCATGGTTTCTCCACAAAACTTTAACTTGTGGTATGACCTTCGTGCGTAGGACATGCTCCTTTCTATCCAAGATTTTGACAGGTACCTCTTCGTACGTTAAGTCTTCAGCTATCTCGTCCGGTTCTAACTCAATAACGTGGTCTGGATATTTCACATATTTACGTAACACAGATATATGAAAAACATTATGAACACGAGACATACTTGGAGGTAACGCGAGTCTATAAGCCACATTTCCTATTCGGTCAAGAATTTGAAATGGACCAATAAATCGTGGATTGAGCTTTCCTCTCTTTTCAAATCTTGTAACTCCTTTCCATGGAGCCACACGCAACAATACATGATCCCCAATGTCAAATTCCACGTCCTTTCGATGAAGATCCGCATAACTCTTTTGTCGATCCTGTGCCGTTTGTATACGTTGTCGAATCGTTTGGATCTTCTCTGTAGTCATGCGTACCAACTCTGGTCCCAACAATGTTGCTTCACCCACCTCGTCCCAGCATACTGGAGAGCGACACTTTCGTCCATATAATGCTTCAAATGGGGCCACACCTATACTTGCCTGATAACTGTTATTGCAAGAGAATTCCACCAATGGTAGGTACTTATCCCAACTCCCTTTGAAATCTAGGACACAAAGTCTTAATAGATCTTCAAGAGTTTGAATAGTCCTCTCTGATTGTCCGTCCGTTTGAGGATGGTATGCCGAACTAAATCGTAAATCTGTACCCATAGCTTTTTGCAAGCTAACCCAAAATCTTGAAGTGAATCTTGGGTCACGATCCGAAACTATGGATATTGGCATGCCATGCAGTCTCACAATCTCATCTACGTATATACGAGCAAGACGTTCAAGGGAATAAGTCTCCCGTATCGGCAAGAAATGAGCAGACTTGGTTAATCTATCAACAATAACCCAAATAGCATTTATGCCTTGAGAAACCGTGGGAAGACCCGTAACGAAATCCATGGTAATGTGTTCCCACTTCCATTTTGGAATCTCAAGTGATTGCAATGGACCCTTTGGCACTTGATGTTCCGCCTTTACAAGTTGACAAGTTAAACACCTCGAGATAAACTTTGCAATCTCTCTCTTCATATTATTCCACCAAAATGTATGTCGAAGATCACGATACATTTTGGTACTTTCAGGATGGATTGCAAATGGTGTATTGTGTGCTTCCATCATGATCTTGTACTTCAAATCAGAATCGTTAGGAACACAAAGTCTGGAGTGGACTCGAAGTATTCCTTCTTCATCGATTCTTGCTTCTGGAATAGAACCTTCTTGCACTTTCTTCTTCATATGCATCAGCTCTATGTCCGTAGCTTGAGCAGCTTTAACTTTATCGATTAAAGTCGGTTCTACTCGTATATTTGATATCATCATGTGGGTACTTGGAGCCTTCATCTCTATCTCCATCCTTTGTAAGTCATACAAAATGGGCCTTTGTGTTAACAACATTGCACTCGTACCCGCATATGATCTTCTACTCAATGCGTCAGCTACTACGTTTGCTTTTTCAAGATGATATTGGATGGTATGATCGTAATCTTTTAACAGCTCGAGCCAACGTCGCTGCCGCATGTTGAGTTCTTTTTGGGTGAAGAAATATTTGAGGCTTTTATGATCTGTATAGATCTCCACTTTCTCCCCATATAGGTAGTGTCTCCAGATCTTCAACGCGAAAACTACTGCTGCCAACTCCAAATCATGAGTAGGATAATTCCTCTCATATTCTTTGAATTGTCGCGAGGCATAGGCTATGACTTTCCCATGTTGCATGAGAACACATCCTAACCCTTTGCTTGAAGCATCACTGTAGATAACAAATCCATCCGAACCAGATGGTATTGTCAGAACAGGTGCCGAAATGAGTCTCCTCTTAAGCTCTTGAAAACTCTTCTCGCATTCCTCGCTCCATACGAATTTGACATCTTTCCGAGTCAGCTGAGTTAACGGGGTAGCGATTCGAGAAAACCCTTCCACGAATCTTCGATAATAACCAGCTAAGCCTAGAAAGCTACGTACTTCGGTCACCGTCTTTGGTTGCTCCCAACTTTGTATTGCTTCAATCTTCGCCGGGTCAACAGATACTCCATGTTTTGACACCACGTGCCCAAGGAATGCTACTTCCTCAAGCCAGAACTCGCATTTCTTCAGCTTGGCATATAACTTATTTTCACGCAGCCTTTGGAGTACCAGCTTCAAATGATGCTCATGATCTTCACGGCTTTTGGAATATATGAGGATGTCATCAATAAAGACAACAACGAACTGATCCAAATAATCCTTGAATACCCGGTTCATCATATCCATGAAAGCCGCAGGAGCATTAGTCAATCCAAAAGACATGACTAGGAATTCATAATGCCCGTACCGAGTTCTGAAGGCAGTTTTGGAATATCCTCAGTTTTAACCTTCAGCTGATGATATCCAGAACGAAGATCGATCTTTGAAAAGAATTGTGCTCCTTGTAACTGGTCAAACAGGTCATCAATACGAGGTAGCGGATACCTATTCTTAATAGTGACATGGTTTAATTCCCGGTAATCAATACAAAGTCGCATACTCCCGTCTTTCTTCTTTACAAATAAAACAGGAGCACCCCAAGGAGATGTACTAGGACGAATGAAACCGATGTCCAACAACTCTTGTAGTTGGACCTTTAACTCCTGAAGTTCAATAGGAGCCATTCGATATGGGGTTTTAGAAATGGGCTTTGTACCAGGTTCAAGATCAATAAAGAATTCAATTTCTCGTTCCGGGGGTAGACCGGGAAGTTCTTCAGGAAATACGTCAGGAAAGTCAATAACAACAGGAATATTATTCAAATTTGACGTGTCTTTATTCAAATCCATAACATGGGCTAAGAAAGCTTGACATCCGTTTTTTAATAAACGAATGGCTTTATGGCTTGATATAACAGTGATTGATTTTAATGGCTTAGTTGTTTGAATTCGTACAACAGGTTGGTTAGGAATATGAAAACTAACAACCTTACGAAAACAATCAATTTTAGCATGATGAGTGGTTAACCAATCAATTCCTAAAATCACATCAAAAGCAAGTATCTTTAAAGAGATAACATCAATAGGTAATGTGATTGTGCCAACTTGGATCATGCAAGATTTATAAACTGTAGATGTAACAAAGGTTTCACCTAACGGAGTTTCAACAGATAAGTCAAAGTCCAATTTCCCCGGAGTCAAGTTTAAACGTTGAGCACAAGCAAAAGAGATAAAAGAATGGGTAGAACCGGTATCTAGTAAGGTATAAACTTCGCAAGAATTCAAGATTAGCTTACCCGTAATCACCTCGTTCGGGTTCCTCATGTTTTGGCCAGTTACGACAAACGCTCTTCCAGGAACTGCTGATTTCGCCTTATCCGGGACAGCCCTTGGAATCACCACTCCCGCTGAACTTGATTTCGCTATAGTACAATCTCGAGCGATGTGGCCTTCCTTCCCACAGTTGTAACACACCTTGGATTGTTGTGGACAGTTTGGGCTGATATGTCCCTCTTTCCCGCATTTGTAACATCTAACTGGCGATCGTTCTCCTCCCCTAAAATTTGTTGTTGGTGCTGCTGCTGATGTCTTCCCGTCATTGTTGAATCTCCTCTTTCTGAAATTTCCACTTGACTCACCTCTCCTATTATCATGGCCACGATGACTACCCGAGTGGTTACCGCCTTTGTTCGTATTTTTCCCTCCTCGTTGGTTATCATCGCTCTGATGATTGCTGTCACCGGTATGACCCTGGTTGTGGTCCCTCGGTTGAGTATACTCATTATCTCTCTCTAATAATTGGGCCCTGTTGACAACGTCTGAATACAGAGAAAATTTATGAGAGATAAGGTATTGACGAATCTCAGGTTTTAAACCTCTCAGAAACATCCGCGTCATACGTTCCTCATTTTCTACCAAATGAGGTGCAAACCTGGATAACTCTGCAAACTTCGCCTCGTACTGGGACACCGTCATGTTGTTTTGTTCCAGTCTGATAAACTCCACCTCCTTCATATGGCGAATACTTTCAGGGAAGTACTTGTCATTAAACAGTTTCTGAAACGTTTCCCAGGACATATTGAGTGCGTCAGGCTGGGTACGCTTCACAGACTCCCACCAGTAGTCTGCCTCACCGCGGAACATAAAGGTAGCGAATGGAACCTTCTGCTCCTCCGTGCATCCCAAGACATCGAATATCTTGGTAATTTGCTTGACCCATGTTTCCGCCATGATCGGATCCGGCTTTCCCTTAAATTCTGGTGGTCCCAACTCCTTGAACTGCTTGGCTGTGACAGACCGCGTGTTGTCATATTTCCACCCGTATTTTGTACACGAGTCTCCCTCGTCTGATTTTGCATGAACTGTAAAAAGCTCCTAAACATTCCATCGTTCATCGTTTGCTCGGTAGTGTTGTTTACAGGAGGAATATTACCTTCCTGTTGCACGATCTCCTGGTTTGTGACTAAAGGTTGTTCCACAGTCTCATACACTCCATTGTTAACGTTCTCAGCAGCCATTCTTAAATACTGCCATAAAACAAGGGTTAATTAAATAAATTAACAAATCACATAATACCCCTATATTATGACTGACCAATAAGTAAGCTTAGGTAGGACACACTAGCGAAGGATTTATTCGTCTCTCCCCTCCTAGTTCTATTCTCCGATCTCCGCCAGAGATCATATCCCTAAGCTTTGATACCAACTGTGACGTCCCCAAAATAGGTATACAACACCCATTCTGAGTCGCCAAAATACATGGTACAGAAACAACTACATCTTTATTATTACAACACAAGAACTGTGAGTTTAAATATAAATATTGTCATTTAGACAATATCCACACTCAAATAAGTCCTCATTACAATTATTGAAACATTATTTCACAAAAATGGTGAGGACTACTAAAATAACTTCTAGAACCATCATTCCATACCCCGACTAGTACTCGCTACATTCTCGCCTCCTGAGAAAAATGGAACAAAAAGGAAAAGGGTGAGCTCAACTAGCCCAGTAAAGAACATTATGACTAAGATAATACAGAACAAATTATCGTTAGTCTTCAACAGGAAAAAAATCTAATAGAATACAATAGACAACAAGTTTTAAATCAATAACTGCAGCAGAAACAGCAAACCATTAGAAGAGTCAAGTAGAGAATGAGTTCTACTATCTTCTAAGATTTAAAAATCCATCATCAATATTTTATCCCTGTAACAACAATCAATAACCATCTTTAATCAAATATTCATCTTTGCACTACAGGCCAAAGATATTCACTTGTATCACTGGTCGGTCATGTTCATCTCAACACCTGTTCATCTTTGCACTACGGGCCAAAGATATTCATCAGTTAATCATTCATCTTTGCACTACGGGCCAAAGATATTCAGTATCATTTAGGACTGAGGATAATGAAAAATATCTTAAAGAAAACGAATCCAGTGAAACAAAATAACAATATTAAGGATTCGTATTTCGATTTATCCATGTCCAAAAATACCTTATAATTATTTTTAGTGAAGTAGAATTCAAGAATGATCAAAACATGGATACAATCAAAGCTAGTACCCAGAACAGATATTTTGGACGAAAAGAAGAAAATTTTATTTTTCGGTGAATAGTAACTCGTGAATAGTAACTCGTGAATAGTAACTCATGAATAGTAACCCCGACGTGAAAAGTTTCAAATTTGATAAAAATTTCTAACCAATATTTCGGCATAATGATATTGAAGAAATAATATCATTTTCGAATAAAATAACATCCCTTACCTCAAAATAATCGTACTTTTGACTGAATTTCGGGTATAGTGCTGACAGAAACTCGCACCGTATAGCAACACTCAAAGTATACTCACAAGAATACGCTCGATAATATAGAGAGAGAAAGAGAGAAAACTTTGTTTCTGGTATGATTTTCAATTCTAACTTAGCCCTCTATTTATAGGAAAATGCTAGAACGCCAAAGGAGACTAAAATAATAAATTAATATTTTCTTATTTTCCTTACGCATGCCAAGACCAAGACTTATCAAGGCATGCCAATTCTGAAATTCATCCCAGCAGCCCACATGTTTAATCCACCAACCAAAAAGTGGGTCCCGTAATTTAATAAAAAATTATTTTATTTTTCGAAACTTCAGTAATTCATAGAAAATAGACCGTTTATCAGAAAAATACGAATTTTATGTCCATTCTGACTGAAATCGAATTCTCTACAACTTTGTAGCTTTAAGTTTTTCCAAATTCCAAACCAAAAATATCCGAAATCCACAAACGGATGATTTTTAATACCTCCACATTGACAAAATACTGATAAAATACCTCAGCTTTAATTCTTTCATTTTTATCCACATAAAAATAAATATATCCATCATTTATATCCACATAAAATAAATATTTCTTTATCATATGAATCAATAATTAATTATTCATAAATAATATTACAGAATCACATTTATGACAACCAGGCCGTTCCCAGGAAAGAGGGGGCTTTCCAATAAGGATTTCTCCTTACTGGCGCGCAATTAGATGACCAAACCTCTCCTTAGACAGAACTTTCTAGACATTGCCAATAATGTTATATAATAATATTATTCAAACAATATGAATTATTGATCTGATAATGGGAAATACTGTGTAGTGACAATTATTGAAACAACGGTAATATAAAATATCAACGCAGCAATTATTAAATCAATAAAATAAAATACTGAACAGTAATTACTGTAACCATTATTGAGTAGTGTCTTCTTACGTAAGAATCAATAATTGGTGCAACCAGTGTGCTACTGTGTAACAACGCGTATTACTGTGTTTTAACCACCGGGTATTCCAACAGTATTAACGGTAACAATTACGCCGTTATTAATAAACAACATATACTTGTCGTTTTCTTCATCCAATCGCTTTCCGTTATGGGGCCCACAAAAGACTGCGCCGTCGTACGAATATTCCCCGACAGGAAGAATATTCCTACGACCAAACGAATATTTCCCGACAACAATGAGTATTTTATAACCACCTGCTTATTTGAAATATTTGCGCATTTTACCCATAACTAACCTCATTAATCAATTTAACACTTACTATTTCAAAATAATAAATAGAGGGAATTTAAATTTTATTTATTAATAATTTGGGGTCTTACACCGTAGAGGCGCGATTCATTTGGATTGCGTTGGAGATTCGAGCGCATCAATTTAATTTTCATAATCGGTATAATTTCTAACCACTGAGTTAATTGATTTTCGCATGGATCCTGTTTAGGGTTTCGAAATTGCTTTATATTTATTCTATTTCTGCTGTGTGTTTTTGTCGAAACCCTACATATGGGGCTTTGGAAAGGAGTTTTGTACCAGGTTCAAGGTCGATACAAAATTTAATTTCTCGCTCTGGGGGTAGGCCAGGAAGTTCTTCAGGGAATACGTCAGGAAATTTATTAACAATAGAAATATCATTCAAAATTGACGTATTTTTGTTTAAATCCGTAACATGAGCTAAGAACGCTTGACATCTGTTTTTCAATAAACGAATAACTTTATGACTTCAGATGACAGTGATTGATTTTAATAGTTTGGTTGCTTGAATTTACATAATAGGTTGGTTAGAAATCTGAAAGCTAACAACCTTACGAAAATAATCAATTTTTGCATGATGAGTAGTTAACCAATCAATTCCTAGAATTACGTCAAATGTAAGTATTTTGAATGAAATAAGATCGACAGGTAATGTGAGGGTACCGATTTGAACCAAACAAGACTTATAAATAGTGGATGTAATGAAGGTTTCTCCCAACGAAGTTTTAACAGATAAGTCAAAGTCTAATTTCTCCGGAGTCAAATTTAAACGTTGAGCACAAGTAGAAGAAATAAAAGAATGAGTAGAACCGGTATCAAATAAGGTATAGACTTCGTTAGAGTTTATGACAAGCTTACCCGTGATGACCTCGTTCGGGTTCCTTGCTTTCTAGGAGGTGACGACAAACGCTCTCCCTTGCACTACTAGCTTTAACTTTTCTGGGACGGCCTTTGGTGCCTCTTTTCCAGCTAGACTTGTCTTCGGTGAACGATAAAATCGGGCTAGGTGACCTTCTCTTCCACAATTGTAACACGCTTTGGACGGCATCGCGTAATTTGGACTAATGTGTCCCTCCACTCCGCATTTGAAGCATATGATAGGTGGTTGTTCTCCTTCCTTAACAACGGGTGATGGTGCTGACGTCTTTCCATCATTGTTGAATCTCCTCTTCTTGAAATGTTCATTCTTATTATTTTGGCCATGATTACCACCGAAGTGGTTACCATTTCTCGCATGTTGATTCCCTCCATGCTTATTGTCACCGCTTCGATGACTACTATCACTGGTATTATCATTTTGCCGGCTGCTCTCTTTTGGTTGGGTTGACTCATTATCGTGCTCCAATAACTGAGCCCTATTAACAACATCTGAATACAAACACAGTTTATGAGAGATAAGATATTGACGTATCTCGGGTTTCAAACCTCTTAGAAATATTCGCGTCATTCTCTCCTCATTATCAACTAAATGGGATGCAAATCGGGACAACTCGACAAACTTGGCTTCGTACTACGACACAGTCATGTTGTTTTGCTCTAGCTTGATGAACTCTACCTCTTTCATATGACGAATACTTTCGGGAAAGTACTTGTCGTTGAACAATTATTGGAACTTCTCCCAAGTCATCTTCAGTGCGGCAGGTTGAGTACGCTTTACAAATTTTCACCAGTAATCTGCCTCTGCTCGCAACATGAAGGTGGCAAAGGGAACCTTTAGCTCCTCGGAGCATCCCAATACATCAAATATCTTGCAGATCTGCTTTATCCACGTCTTCGCCTTAAGTGGTTTTGGCTCTCCAAAAAACTCCGGTGGTCCCAGTTCTTTGAACTGCTTAGCGGTGACCGTCCGAGAGTTGTCAGTGTTTCCACCTGTATTTTCGACAGGAGTCACTCTCGCCTGATGTTACATGAATTGCATAAAGCTTCTGAACATTCCATCGTTCATCATTTGGTTATTGTTGCTGTTTGCATGAGGATTGTCGCTTTCCTGATGCACATTATCCTGATTATTGATCTGTGATGACTCAACGGTCTCCTGTTCTCCATTGCTATTCTCAACATTCTTGGATGTTATTTTTAAATACTGCCACAAAACAAGAGTTAATTAACATATCACATATTATTCCTATATTCTGACCGACCAATTAAATACCAAATAAACTTAGGTAGGTCATACTAGCGAAAGAATTCCCCGTCTCTCCCCTCCTAGTTCTTATCTCACATCTCAGCCAGGGATCATATCCCTAAGCTTTGATACCAACTATGACGCCCCCAAAATAGGCATACATCACCTATTATGAGTCGCCAAATACATGGTACAAAATACAAATAAAAACTTAATTATACAACCATCGTGTAAAATACGACAAAACATATGCTGTGAGTTTTAATACAAATATTGTCATCTAGATAATATCCACACTCAATGGAGTCCTCATTATATTTATTATCACACTATTTAACAGAATAGGTGTGACGCCCCCAAAATAGGTATACAACACCCATTCTGAGTCGCCAAATACATGGTACAAAAATAAATACAACTTCAATAATACAATTGTCGTGCAAAATACGACAACACATACTGTGAGTTTAAATACAAATATTGTCTTCAAGATAATATCCACACTCAAATAAGTCCTCAATACAATTATTCAAACACTATTTTACAGAAATAGTGAGGACTGCTAAAACATCTTTCTAGAACCATCATTCCATACCCCGACTAGATCCTGCTATGTTCTCACCTCCTGAGAAGAAAAATGGAACAAAAAGGAAAAGGGTGAGCTCAACTAGCCCAGGAAAGAATATTATGACTAAGATAATATACAACAAATTATCATAAGTATTCAACAGGGAAAAATCTGATAGAATATAATCGACAACAAGTTTTAGATTAACAACTGCAGCGGAAACAACAAACCATTAGAAGAGTCAAGTAGAGAATGAATTCTACTATCTTCTAAGATTTAAAAGTCCATCATCAATATTTTATCCCTGTAACATCAATTAATAATCATCTTTATCTAAATATTCATCTTTGCACTATAGGCCAAAGATATTCATTTGTATCACCTGTCAGTTATGTTCATCTCAACACCTGTTCATCTTTGCACTACAGGCCAAAGATATTCATCAAGAAATCATACATCTTTGCACTACAGGCCAAAGATATTCAGTAATATCATCATTTAGGACTGAGGATGATAAAAACTATCTTAAAGAGAACGGATCCAGTGAGACAGAAGGACAAATAGTAGGGATTCGTATAACAGTTTATCCAAGATCAATAATACTTCATAATAATCAATTGTGAAGCAGAATTCAAAAATAAAGATCAAAACATGGATACAATCAAATATAGTAACCATAATTGACATCTTGGACAAAAAGGAAAAATTTTATTTTTCGGTGAATAGTGTCGTATTCGTGAATAGTGCCGTATACGTGAATAGTAACGTATACGTGAATAGTAACCCCGACACAAAAAGTTTCAAATTTGATAAAAAGTTCATATCAATATTTCAGCATAATGATATTGAAGAAAATAATATCATTTATGAAGAAAATAATATCCCTTACCTCAAAATATCAGTACTTCTGGTCGGAATACCGGTATAAGGCTGAAAGAAACTTGCTCTGATGAATAGAAATTTTCAAAGTATCTAAATACTCACAAAATACACTCAATAATCTAGAGAGAGAAAGAGAGAAAACTTGTTTCTGGTGTGATTTTCAATTCTAACTTAGCCCTCTATTTATAGGAAAATGTTAGCACGCCGAAGCAGACTTAACCTGCAACCTGATGGCTTTACCTGCTACTATTCTCACCCACCACATTTAAATAAAAATATCAGCACATTTCTTCACCAACCAAGAGTGGGGCCCGCCAATTCTAGAATTTTCCATCAAAATGATAAACTCCGAAAATTCAACAATTTCTGAACCAGTCATCTCGTAAAATTCATAATAAATCATATGTTCATTTTTAACGGTTCAAAATTTGTGTACATATACTCAACTTATATATGTATAACATATCCAAAAATTACCACGATCCAACGGTCGGATTAAAAATTATAACCCCCGCAAAATATCTCAAAAATCCTGATTTTTAATACCTCCATTCTGACAAAAATACTGATAAAAACCTCAACATTAACTCCTTCATTTTTAACCACAAAAATATATCCCTCATTTATATCCACATAAAATAAATATTTCCTTATCATAAGAATCAATAATTAATTATTCACAAATAATATTACAGAATCACATTTATGACAACCAGGCCGTTCCCAAGAAAGAGGGGGCTTTCCAATAAGGATTTCTCCTTACTGGCGCGCAATTAGAAGACCAAACCTCTCCTTAGACAGAACTTTCTAGATATTGCCAATAATGTTATCTAATAATATTATTCAAATAATATGAATTAGTGATCTGATAATGGAAAATACTGTGCAGCAACAATTATTGAAACAACAATAATATAAAATATCAACGCAGCAATTATTGAATCAATAAAATAAAATATTGAACAATAAATACTGTAACAATTATTCAGTAGTGCCTTCCTTCGTAAGAATCAATAATTTAAAAATACTGTGCAATCAGTGTGCTACTGTGTAACAACGCGTATTACTGTATTTTAACCACCGGGTATTCTAACAGTATTAACGGTAACAACTACGCCGTTAATTATAAATAACTTATACTTGTCGTTTTCTTCATCCAATCGCTTTCTGTTATGGGGCCCACACAAGGTTGCGTCGTCGTACGAATATTTCCCAACAGCAAGAATATTCCACGACCAAACGAATATTCCCCGACAAAATGAATATTTTATAACCACTTGCTTATTTTGTAAAATTTACACATTTCACCCATAACCAAAGTATTATATCAAATTAACCCCTTATTATTCACAATAATATTTAGAGAAAATTTAATTTTATTCATTAATAAGTTGGGGTCTTACAACCTCCCCTCCTTATGAAATTTCGTCCTCGAAATTGACGTACGTACTTGATGTTTCAAAAAGGTGAGGATACCTCGTTTTCATTTCTGATTCCAACTCCCAGGTCATTTCTTCAATAGCATGGTTTCTCCACAAAATCTTAACTTGTGGTATAACCTTTGTGCGTAGGACATGCTCTTTCCTATGCAAGATCTTAACAGGTACCTCCTCGTACGTTAAATCTTCAGCTATCTCGTCTAGTTCTAACTCAATAATGTGGTTCGGGTCTTTAACATATTTACGAAGCATAGATATGTGAAAAATATTATGAACACGAGACATGCTTGGAGGTAATGCGAGTCTATATGCCACATTTCCTATTCGCTCAAGAATCTCAAATGGACCAACAAATCTTGAATTGAGCTTTCCTCTCTTCCCAAATCTTGTAACTCCCTTCCATGGTGCAACACGTAATAATACATGATCTCCAATATTAAATTCCACGTCCTTCTGATGAAGATCCGCATAACTTTTTTGTCGATCCTGTGCCGTTTGTATACGTTGTCGAATCGTTTGGATCTTCTCTGTAGTAATGCGTACCAACTCTGGTCCCAACAATGTTGCTTCACCCACCTCGTCCCAGCATATTGGAGAACGACATTTTCTTCCATACAACGCCTCGAATGGAGTCACACCTATGCTCGCCTGATAACTGTTTTTGTAGGAAAATTTCACCAATGGTAGGTACTTATCCCAACTCCCTTTGAGATCTAGGACACAAAGTCTTAATAGATCTTCAAGAGTTTGAATAGTCCTCTCTGATTTTCCGTCCGTTTGAGGATGGTATGCCGAACTGAATCGTAAATCCGTGCCCATAGCTTTCTGCAAGCTAACCCAAAATCGTGAAGTGAATCTTGGGTCACGATCCAAAACTATGGATACTGGCATGCCATGCAATCTCACAATCTCATTCACGTACATACTAGCAAGACGTTCAAGGGAATAAGTCTCACGTATCGGTAAATGAGCAGACTTGGTTAATCTATCAACAATAACCCAAATCGCATCTATGCCTTGAGAAACCTTGGGAAGACCTGTAACGAAATCCATGGTAATGTGTTCCCACTTCCATTTCGGGATCTCAAGTGGTTGCAATGGACCCTTTGGCACTTGATGCTCCGCCTTTACACGTTGACAAGTTAAACACCTCAAGCTAAACTTCACGATCTCTCTTTTCATATTGCTCCACTAAAATGTATGTCGAAGATCGTGATACATTTTGGTACCCCCAGGATGGATTGCAAACGGTGTGTTGTGTGCCTCCATCATTATTCTATGCTTCAAGTCAAAATCGTTAGGAACACAAAGTCTGGAGTTGACTCGAAGTATTCCTTCTTCATCGATTCTTGCTTCTGGAATAGCACCTTCTTGCACTTTCTTCTTCATACGCATCAGCTCCATGTCCGTAGCTTGAGTAGCTTTAACTTTATCGATTAAAGTCGGTTCTACTCGTATATTTGATATCATCATGTGGGTACTTGGAGCCTTCATCTCTATCTCCATCCTTTGCAAGTCATACAAAATGGGCCTTTGTGTTAACAACATTGTACTCGTACCCGCGTATGATTTTCTACTCAATGCGTCAGCTACTACGTTCGCTTTTCCAGGATGATATTGGATGGTATGATCGTAATCTTTCAACAGCTCGAGCCAACGTCGCTGTCGCATGTTGAGTTCCTTTTGGGTGAAGATATATTTGAGGCTTTTATGATCTGTATAGATCTCCACTTTCTCCCAATACAGGTAGTGTCTCCAAATCTTCAACGCAAAAACGACTGCTGCCAACTCCAAATCATGAGTAGGATAATTCCTCTCATATTCTTTGAGTTGTCGTGAGGCATAGGCTATGACTTTCTCATGTTGCATGAGAACACATCCTAACCCTTTGCCTTAAGCATCGCTGTAGATAACAAATCCATCCGAACCAGATGGTATTATCAGAACAGGTGCCAAAATGAGTCTCCTCTTGAGTTCTTGGAAACTCTTCTCACAATCCTCGCTCCAACCGAATTTTGTATCTTTCCGAGTCAACTAAGTTAACGGAGTAGTGATTCGAGAAGATCCTTCTACGAATATCCGATAGTAACCAGCTAAGCCCAGAAAGCTACGTACTTTGGTTACCGACTTCGGTTGTTCTCAATTGTGGTTCATATCCCAATCTTGGATAGCACGTCACAATGACACCTATTGTTTTACCACCACACAAATATAGAGTCCCCTACGGAGAGGCTGGCTTTGGTGCATTCTACAAAGGAAGTCACCAGATAGAGGCTCGGGTACCAACTTCTATAGTTGGGTTTTTAACTCCTGAAGTTCAATAGGAGCTATTCAATATGAGATTTTAGAAATGAGTTTTGTATCGGGTTGAATATCAATACAAAAATTCAATATCACGCTCTGGGTTAGGCCAGGAAATTCTTCAGGAAATACATCAGGAAATTCACTAACAACAGAAATATTATTCAAATCTAACTTGTCTTTGTTCAAATCCATAACATGGGCTAAGAAAACTTGACATCCGTTTTTCAATAAACGAATAGCTTTGTAGCTTGATATGACAGTGACTGATTTTAGTGGTTTAGTAGTTTGAATTCGTATGACATGTTGGTTAGGAATATGAAAACTAACAACCTTACGAAAATAATCAATTTTAGCATGATGAGTGGT
The DNA here is from genome assembly GCA_016801055.1 of Panax notoginseng. NCBI lineage: Eukaryota > Viridiplantae > Streptophyta > Magnoliopsida > Apiales > Araliaceae > Panax > Panax notoginseng. The sequence continues at coordinate 57,525,327 of CM029013.1, read as the reverse complement.
TAACCAATCAATTCCTAAAATCACATCAAAAGCAAGTATCTTTAAAGAGATAAGATCAACAGGTAATGTGATGGTGGCAACTTTGATTAAGCAAGATTTATAAACTGTAGATGTAACGAAGGTTTCACCCAACGGAGTTTCAACAGATACGTTAAAGTCCAATTTCTTCGGAGTCAAGTTTAAACGTTGAGCACAAGCAGGAGAGATAAAAGAATGGGTAGAACCGGTATCTAGTAAAGTATAAACTTCGCAAGAATTCAAGATTAGCTTACCCGTGATCACCTCGTTCGGGTTTCTCGCGTTTTGGCCAGTCACGACAAACGCCCTTCCAGGAACCGCTGATTTCGACTTATCTGGGACAACTTTTGGAGTCACCATCCCCACTGAACTTGGTTTTGCTACAGAACACTCTCGAGCTATATAACCCTCCTTTCTATAGTTATAACATACCTTGGATTGTTGTGGGCAGTTTGAGCTGATATGTCCCTCTTTCCCACATTTGTAACATACGACCGGTGGTCGTTCTCCTCCCCTAGAAACAGTTGATGTTTGTGATGACGTCTTCACGTTATCATTGTTGTACCTTCTCTTCTTGAAATCTCCTCCCGACTCGCTCCTTCTATTATCACGACCACGATTACCACCAGAGTGGTTACCGCTTTTGTCCGAATATTTTTCTCCCTGCTGATTTTTATTGCTTCGATGACTGCCGCCACCGGTATGACCCTGGTTGTGGTCCCTCGCTTGCATATACTCATTATCTCGCTCTAATAATTGAGCCCTGTTTACAACATCTGAATATAAAGAAAATTTATGAGAGATAAGATATTGCCGAATATCGGGTTTTAGACCTCTCAGAAACATCCTTGTCATTCGTTCCTCATTTTTGACCAAATGAGGTGCAAACCTGGACAACTCTGCAAACTTCGCCTCGTACTGAGACACCGTCATGTTATTCTGCTCCAGTCTAATAAACTCTACCTCCTTCATATGACGAATACTTTCAGGAAAGTACTTGTCATTGAACAGTTTTTGAAATGTTTCCCAGGACATGTTGAGTGCGTCAGGCTGGGTACGCCTCACAGACTCTCACCAGTAGTCTGCCTCACCGCGGAACATAAAGGTGGTGAATGGAACCTTTTGTTCCTCCGTGCATCCCAAGACATCGAATATCTTGGTAATTTGCTTGACCCACGTTTCCGCCATGATCGGATCCGGCTTTCCCTTAAATTCTGGTGGTCCCAATTCTTTGAACTGCTTGACTGTGACAAACCGCACGTTGTTATCATTTCCACCTATATTCTGCACACGAGTCTCCCTCGTCTGATTTTGCATGAACTGCAAAAAGCTCCTAAACATTCCATCATTCATCGTTTGCTCGGTAACATTGTTTACAGGAGGAATATTGCCTTCCTGTTGCACGTTCCCCTGGGTGGTGATCAAAGGTGTCACCACGGTCTGATTTACTCCATTATTAACGTTCTCAGCTGCCATTCTTAAATACTGTCATAAAGCAAGGGTTAATAGTCATGTCATATATTATCCCTATACTCTGACCGACCAAATAAACACCAAATAAACTTAGTCAGGTCATACTAGCGAAGGAATTTCCCGTCTCTCCCCTCCTAGTTCTTGTCTCACATCTCAGCCAGGGATCATATCCCTAAGCTCTGATACCAACTGTGACGCCCCCAAAATAAGTATACAACACCCATTCTGAGTCGCCAAATACATGGTATAAAAATAAATACAACTTCAATAATACAATTGTCGTGCAAAATACGACAACACATATTGTGAGTTTAAATACAAATATTATCTTTTAGACAATATCCACACTCAAATAAGTCATCAGTACAATTATTCAAATACTATTTTACAGAAATAGTGAGGACTGCTAAAACATCTTTCTAGAACCATCACTCCATACCCCGACTAGATCCTGCTATGTTCTCACCTCCTGAGAAGAAAAATGGAACAAAAAGAAAAAGGGTGAGCTCAACTAGCCCAGTAAAGAATATTATGACTAAGATAATATACAATAAATTATCACTAGTATTCAACAGGGAAAAATCTGATAGAATATAATCGACAACAAGTTTTAGATCAACAACTGCAGCGGAAACAACAAACCATTAGAAGAGTCAAGTAGAGAATGAATTCTACTATCTTCTAAGATTTAAAAGTCCATCATCAATATTTTATCCCTGTAACATCAATTAATAATCATCTTTATCTAAATATCCATCTTTGCACTACAGACCAAAGATATTCATTTGTATCACCTGTTAGTCATGTTCATCTCAACACCTGTTCATCTTTGCACTACAGGTCAAAGATATTCATCAAGTAATCATACATCTTTGCACTACAGGACAAAGATATTCACTAATATCATCATTTAGGACTGAGGATGATGAAAAATATCTTAAAGAGAACGAATCCAGTGAGACAGAAGGACAAATAGTAGGGATTCGTATAACAGTTTATCCAAGATCAATAATACTTCATAATAATCAATTGTGAAACAGAATTCAAAAATAAAGATCAAAACATGGATACAATAAAATATAGTAACCATAATTGACATCTTGGACAAAAAGGAAAAATTTTATTTTTCGGTGAATAGTGCCGTATTCGTGAATAGTGCCGTATACGTGAATAGTAACCCAACACAAAAAGTTTCAAATTTGATAAAAAGTTCATATCAATATTTCAGCATAATGATATTGAAGAAAATAATATCATTTAAGAAGAAAATAATATCCATTACCTCAAAATATCAGTACTTCTGGTCGGAATACCGGTATAAGGCTGAAAGAAACTTGTCCTGATGAATAGAAACTCTCAAAGTATCTAAATACTCACAAAATACACTCAATAATCTAGAGAGAGAAAGAGAGAAAAATTGTTTCTGGTGTGATTTTCAATTCTAACTTAGCCATCTATTTATAGAAAAATGTTAGCATGCCGAAGCAGACTTAACCTGCAACATGATGGCTTTACCTGCTACTATTCCCACCCACCATATTTAAATAAAAATCTCAGTACATTTCTTCTCCAACCAAGAGTGGGGCCCACCAATTCTAAAATTTTCCATCAAAATAATAAATTCCAAAAATTCAACAATTTCTGAACCAGTCATCTCGTAAAATTCATAATAAATCATACGTTCATTTTTAACGGTTCAAAATTTATGGACATATACTCAACTTATATATGTATAACATATCCAAAAATTATCACGATCCAACGGTCGGATTAAAAATTATAACCCCCGTAAAATATCTTAAAAACTCTAATTTTTAATACCTCCATTCCGACAAAAATACTGATAAAAACCTCAATATTAACTCCTTCATTTTTAACCACAAAAATATATCCCTCATTTATATCCACATAAAATAAATATTTCCTTATCATAAGAATCAATAATTAATTATTCATAAATAATATTACAGAATCACATTTATGATAACCAGGCCGTTCCCAAGAAAGAGGGGACTTTCCAATAAGGATTTCTCCTTACTGGCGCGCAATTAGATGACCAAACCTCTCCTTAGACAGAACTTTCTAGATATTGCCAATAATGCTATCTAATAATATTATTCAAATAATATAAATTATTGATCTGATAATGAAAAATACTGTGCAGGAATAATTATTAAAACAACAATAATATAAAATATCAACGTAGCAATTATTGAATCAATAAAATAAAATATTGAACAATAATTACTGTAGCAATTATTGATTAGTGCCTTCCTTCGTAAGAATCAATAATTCAAAAATACTGTGCAAACAGTGTGCTACTGTGTAACAACGCGTATTACTGTATTTTAACCACCGGGTATTCCAACAGTATTAACGGTAACAACTACGCCGTTAATTATAAACAACTTATACTTGTCGTTTTCTTCATCCAATCGCTTTCCGTTATGGGGCCCACACAAGGCTGCGCCGTCGTACGAATATTCTCCGACAGCAAGAATATTCCACGACCAAACGAATATTCCCGACAAAATGAATATTTTATAACCACTTGCTTATTTTGCAAAATTTGCACATTTCACCCATAACCAAAGTATTATATTAAATTAACCCCTTATTATTCACAATAAGATTTAGAGAAAATTTGATTTTATTCATTAATAAGTTGGGGTCTTACAATAGTGAGAACTACTAATGCTATCATCTGGACCGTCACTTCGTTCTCCGACTAATCCCGGCTACGTTCTCATTTTCTGAAGAGAACAATGAAAGAAAGGGTGAGCTCAACTAGCCCAATAATAAATATTATGACTAAGATAATGCAGAATAAATTATCCTTAGCCTTCAAACGTATAACAACTGATAGAATATAATAGACAACAAGTTTTAGATCAACAACTGCAGCGGAATAAACAATCCATTAGAAAAGTCAAGTAGAGAATAAAATCTACTATCTTCTATGATTTAAAAGGTTTTTCATCACTTTTATCGCTGAGACTCAGCTTATAAATAAATAATCCACATCATCGAATCATCCCTGCACTACGACCAAGGATATTCTTGATTATCACGACCACAAATTATCCATGCACTACGGGCCAAGGATATTCGTGTATTCATTAATGGTCATGATCATGCTAACAACTGTCCATCAATGCACTACGGGCCAATGAGGACCTTTACCACATCATTTGTAACATTACGGTCATGATTATACCGAATGATCCTGGACATAATCATACTAAGTCAATCTATGCACTACAGGCCACAGATGACTTTCAACAGAATATAAACATGAGAATGATGACAATGATATAGGAATTCAATAAAATAAGTTCAAGAATAAATTTTTAAAGATTTATAATCTAATTTATCCAGAAATCAATAATGTCCAAATTGTTAACATGATACTTCTTTATAGAGTAAAATTCAAGAATGCTCAGAAGAATATTTTCATGAAAAGATACTGGATGAAGCGCAAATATCAAGGATATTCCACTAATTTCATGGAGTATAGAAGCCAAAACTTTAACCAACTGAGTATAATAAAAAATAGAATAACAAAAGAATTCACCAGGCATGCGATAGACCGCACAGACAGGTTATTCCAATAGAATAATAAATAATGGAACCAGGTCATGCGTAAACGCACAGACAAGATATTCTAATAGAATAATAAATAATAGAATCGGGTCATGTGTAAACGCACAGACAGAATATTCCAACAGAATAATAAAGAATGGAATAACAGAAGACTTCACCAGGCATGCGATAGACCGCACAGACAGATTATTCCAATAGAATAATAAATAATAGAACCAGGTCATGCGTAATACACACAGACAGGATGTTCCAACAGAATAATAAAGAATGGATTAACAGAAGAATTTCATCATGTATGCGGTACTTCGCATAGACAGGTTATTCCAACATAATAATAAAAAATGGAATAACAGAAGAATTTTACCATGTATACGGTAGTCCACGTATACAGGTAATTCCAACAAAATAATAAAGGATGGAATAACAATAGCTCTCTTCAAGAACATGAAAGAAATAATACCCCTTACCTTAGAAAAAACTGGATACTGGAATAGTGAGGTAGCAGACTTCTCTTCTTCTTTCTCTCTATAATAATTTCTCTATAGCTTGAGTGAATTGGTGAAGAATAATGAAGAAATGAGCTTCTATTTATAGAAAAATATAGTTTCGATAATTGCACGTTTGGGGCTTAGAATATTACAGTATAATACCTTCCTCTTTTCTTTTATTTTTAATTAAGTCCTGCAAGTATTATCAAACTTGCACCACCTCCCCTAATAGTAAATCATGTGAATCAATAGTAAATCATGTGAACCAATAGTTTTAGACATGTGAAAATACGAATTACAGTATAGTATCTCCATCTATACCTCTATTTTTAACTTAGTCATGCAAGTATTATCAATCTTGCACCAACTCCCCTAACAGTAACAAGAATGTGATCAATAGTACACACATATGAACAAATAGTTATAAGCATGTTAACTAATAGCAATTAATTGCCCATTTATCCGATTAACTACCTGACTGGTCAGTATAACTTTCAGACATCAATTAATACCGAATTAAATGTCGATTTCTATTAACACTAATAATTCTAACACAATGGAACTATCAATTTTATCTTTAATCAACACGAACTTATTCATCATTAATATTATAACTCACAATATTTAACAACCAGGTCATTCCCAAGAAAGAGGGGGCTTTTCGATAAGGATTTCTCCTTATTGGCGCAAAATTAGATGACCAAACATCTCCTTGACAGAACTTCTAGACATTATAAATATTATAATTTAATAATATGAATAACTTTGTTGTCTCAATTATTGATTTAAAAATATAAAAATGCAGATGATACTGTGACAATAATTGAATCAATAATATGAGAGATATGATGCAGCAATTACTGTAGCAATAATTGAGTTACTTCTCACGTAAGCATCAATAACTAATACCGTGTGCTACTATGCAACCACGCGTGTTATTGTACTTTTACTACCGGGTAGTTCAACAGTTTTAACGGTAAAATTTCTGCCGTTATTTTTATAAAAAAATAATTCTTTCGTTTTCTAACTACGACAATACTTCCGTTGTAGGGTCCACCAATGATTGTGTCATCGTACGAATATTCCCTGTTAAAATGAATATTCTCCGACCAATCGAATATTATATAACCACTTGCTTACTTTGTAAAATTTGTAAATATTACCCACAACTATAATATTATATCAAATTCACACAATAATATTCAAAAATATATTTCGAGAAAATATTCTTTATTCATAAAAGTTGGGGTCTTACAATATTCTCGCCTCTTGAGAAAAAAAATGGAATAAAAAGGAAAAGGATGAGCTCAACTAGCCCAGTAAAGAATATTATGACTAAGATAATGTAGAACAAATTATATATCCTTAGTCCTTAACAAGAAAAAATCTGATGGAATATAATAGACAACAAGTTATAGATCAACAACTGCAGCGAAAATAACAATTCGTTAGAAGAATTAAGTTGAGAATGAAGTCTACTATTTTCTATGATTTTAAAGTCCATCATTAATATTTTATCCCCGTAACATCAAGCAATATACATCTTGAATTAAATATTCATATTTACACTACGGGCCAAAGATATTCATTCGTATCACCAGTTATGTTGGTCATGTTCATCTCAATACCTGTCCATCTTTGCATTACGGGTCAAAGAAATTAATCAGGTAATCATTCATCTTTGCACTACAGGCCAAAGATATTCAGTTATATCACCATTTAAGACTGATGATGATAAAAATATTTTTAAGAAAATAAATCCAGAGAGATAACATAACAAAGATTAGAGATTCATACTTTAGTTTATCCAAGTTCAAAAATACTCCATAATAATCCATTGTGGAGCAAAATTCAAGAATGAAGATCAAAACATGGATACAATCAAAGATAGTATCCATAATAAACAACTTGTACCAAGAAAAGAAATTTAAATTTTTTTATGAATAATGTCGTATACGTGAATAGTAATCTCGGCACGAAAAGGTAAAACTTTCACAATAAAAATCATACTTCTTGAATAGTACTCGTGAATAGTGTCGTATTCGTGAATAGTGTCGTATACGTGAATAGTGCCGTATACGTGAATAGTAACCTCGACATAAAATGGTAAAAATTTCATAATAAAATTCATACCAATATTTCAGTATAATGATATTGAAAGAAATTATATCATTTACAAAAAAATAGCATCTCTTACCTCAAAAGAATAGTACTTTCGGTAAAAATATCGGATATAATGCTAAAGAAAACTTGCACTGCTTATCAACTCTCAGAGTATCTAAATACTCACAAAAATACACTCAATATTATAGAGAAAAAAATTTCTGATTCTGGTGTGATTTTCATTTCTAACTAAGCACCATATTTATAGGAAAGTGATAGCACACCAAGTTTAACCAAATTACACCTACGCACACTAATATGGAAAAAGATGTAGCCCACCTCTTTGGAAAATAAAGAAAGAGTTCAAAATGGAAACTTCCTTTTTTAATCACATGTTTTAAAAATAAAAGAATTAAAATCCGATTTGAAAATTAATTCAAATTCAATTTGATCATCTTCACTCCATTTAATTCACATGCCCAAAAATATAATATTATTACCATTTAAATTACTATTATATTATCATATTATACTATTATAATGTAATATTATAATAATATATAAGTATATTATCAGAGAAAATAATTATGGTTTCACAAAAATAACAACTTTCGACAATTGTCTCATTCTAAAATTACTCCATTTATATCCATATAAAATAAATATTTCGTTATTATATAAATTAATAATTAATTATTCACAAATAATATTACAGAACTACAATATTGATAACCAGGTCGTTCCCAAGAAAGAGGAGGCTTTTCGATAAGGATTTTTTCTTACACCCCTTTTCTAGAAAGAACTTCGTTAGACATTGCCAATAATGCTATCTAATAATATTATTCAAATAATATGAATTATTGATCTGATAATGAAAAATAATGTGCAGTGACAATTATTGAATCAATAATATAAAATATCAACGTAGCAATTATTGAATCAATAAAATAAAATATTGAACAGTAATTACTGTAACATTAATTATTGAGTAGTGTCTTCTTACGTAAGAATCAATAATTCAAAAATATTGTACAATACCGTGTGCTACTGTGCAACCACGCGTATTACTGTATTTTAACCACCATGTATTCCAACAGTGTTAACGGTAACAACTATGCAGTTATTTATAAAAACTCATACTTGTCGTTTTCTTCATCCGGCAGTTATTCTGTTATGTGGCCCACCAATGATTGCGCTGTCGTACGGATATTCTTGACAAAAAAAATATTTTCCGACAAAACGAATATTTTATGACCGCTTGATTACTTTGTAAAATTTGTACATTTCACCCATAACTAAAGCATTATATCAAATCAACATCTTATTATTCAAAAATAATAATTAAAGAACTTAAATCTTTATTCATAAAAAGTTGGGGTCTTACGGATTATACGTATCACTGGCCGATTAATAACATATCCTAGGGCCTAAGGAAGTAATGTATTAGGATGCCTAAGCTTCTTCATTTAGATACAGAAATAAACTTGTCATTAAAACACACAACACAATCTTTGGAATTGTCATTGGCACATTGACTGACTTTCGACTAAGAACAACAGTGAATTATTATTGCTACGTACTCTAATAATTTATATTGGGGTGTCTATATATATATATATATATATATATATATATATATATATATATATATTATTGTAAATACTGAAATAAATATAGGAGTGTGAGTATATGAATTTATAAAGTATCAAGATAAAAGCCACATGTAGAAGGTGACCCAAAGTGTGAGGGAGAGTGATGCCACAACATAAGTCCATAACATTATAACAGAACATTCACTTTCACCAACCTCAAATAACTGAGTGATTGTACCTGCGTATGTTAAAGTAAACAAAACATAAAAGTCAATTCTTACTACATATATTAATTAGAAGGGTAATTATGTGTTGTTATGGATCCTTATAAGGTATATACCACTTATATCATTAAAAATAAGGAGGAAAACGTTCAGATTAATCATAATAAGAATTTGCCTTAACCAATAAATATTTAGAGTTTATTAAATAGGATTTGTGCTTTATTAACTAGGATTTAAAGTTTATTAATCAGAGTTTAAGATTTATTAGGGTTTAGTATTTATTAACCCGGGTTTAATAAGATTAATAAACCCTAACCCTTAGTTAATAAATCCCAAACTCTAATTTATAAACCATAAACCCTAGCTAATTAATAAACGCTAAACATTTAGTAAATATTTATGAGTAAAGGTAAACCCTTATTCGATTAGCGCCCGCTAGCGGACGTTGATTTTCAGTTTTAATTAATCTAGTCGTTCTTTCGTTTTTCAAAGATATAGATGGTGTATCCTCTATAAGGATCCATAGCAAATACATATTAAGAATCATTCCTCTATTTAAAAACAAAAAGTTTGTCAAAGTTACACTACAAGAAAAAGGTTTAAGATCGATGGAATTATTGTCGACGGATTATGATCCGTCGCAATTAACTTTGTTTCGACGGAATAATTCGCTCAGAAATAACCTAAGTCCGACGAAATTCCGTCGGCAGCAGAAGCCCCTCTTCGGTGCCAAGTCTTCCGCTAGCGCGGAACCAAATTTCGATGAAACAATAGTTATCTCCGAGGAAATTTACGTCGAGGCTAAAATATTTTCGACAAAATTAGTTCCAACGTACATTTCGTCGGAAATACCTTATACAACCTAATCAGCTTCATCTTATTCAGTCACCGCTCATTTTATCCTAACCCTCTCATCTAGCTTTGCATTTCTCGTCTCTCACTCTCATCTCTCCTTCTATGTCAACCCTTGCTGCCCCCACCTGCTGCCACCTATCACCCACCACCACCTCCAGCCGCCAAAAGTTCTTAAAGGGATAATCAACTTCTTTCTCTTCCTCTTGTCCCTGCCTTACCACCAACCAACCACCCACACCCACCACCTCTCATCGCTCTACCACCCACGACGTCGGCTTCCATTGTCGGTTTCTTCTTCCTCTGTTTCTAACTCTATTAGCTCTTAATAGAAGGTATGAGTTCAAATATTGTTTCAATTTAAACCTAAGTACACTGTCAGTGCATCAGATTCAACCTACATATGGTATACATTAGAATAATTTTTATATGTGTGTGTGTGTGTGTATATATTGATTTGAGGCTAAAAATTGGTAGAGTTTTTGATTTGGTATTGCTTTAATTTGTTATTAATATTGTCAATTGGAATTTAAAATTGATATTGCTTCAATTTGTTAATTGGTTATTGTGTGTGCATCAATTTGTTACTGTCAATTGGATTTGAGTCTGAAAAATTGGTAGGGCTAAAAATTTGTTAACTCTATATTACCGTGTATGCAAATATTTGGTACTGTCATTTTGATTTGGGATTGAAAACAGTTTGATTTAGCTTCATGAGTTTAATTTGTTAATTGGTTACTGTGTATACATAAATTTGTTGTTGTTAACTTGTTATTTTAATTTGGCTAAGAAACTTGGTAGAGCTTTTGTTAGTGTGATTTTAATTTGGGGCTAAAAATTGCTATATATTTATAATGTGTAATTCATTTTGTTTGAGAATTGATAATTTTGCAGTATATATATTGTTTATGATGGTCAGAGATGAATAATGTAGTATGTTATATTTCTGACGGAATTTCCTTCAAAATTTTGTGGGCCCTCCTTTGTAATATTTATGTATTTTAATTTGTTTCCAATATTGAATTTAACTAAGTTACATTTACTTAGTTTCAAACTACTAAAAAATATGGGGTATATTATATAACCTAAAATAAATTAAAATAATATAAAATATTGTTTTAAAGGCCAAATAATATAATTAAAATAATTTAATAATATAAAAATATACAACCAAAATAAAATAAAATAAATTTAATTTAATAAAATAAAATAATTTTAATTTAATTTAATAAAATTAAAAATAAGTTAAAAAATTATATTTAATATAATAAAAAATCAAATCAAATCAAAATTTTAAATTCAAATATAATAAAATAACATAAAATAAAATCTATATAATCCATCGTTACACATAATTCATCGTGGACAATAAGTGTTAATCCATCGGTGTACTAATACTTTTTAATCTATGTAATTTATTGCATGACACAATTAACGTAACACATATTGTTATATTTTTACTGTAGTATACTAGACCCGATCGCTAAACACGTCTTACACGCTATCTGTCTAACGCACCTTCCGACCGGGTGTATGCGCTACAACAGTACACACGGTACGATGCCTCCTTTATACAGACTGTCTTGCGGGAGTTTCACGTAAGTTAATAAGCTTATATTAGGCAGTTATATATTAGTACATAGTTGTTGCCTAAGAAATTAATTGTTTCTATATAACTTTTAAACTTTTTTTGAGAACCATCCCTAGACCACCATCAGAGATCATCAGGGTCGCATAGCCTCCGATTTAGCATGGCAGGCCAAGTGTGCGCATTGGGAAGCTGATAACTTCAACAAGAAATCTAAGTAGACAAAGAAGAACAGTGGCCAGCTCCGCATAATACACACAACTAGCTCGCAGTGTTTGAGGAGGCGAAGTCGGTAAGTGTAATGTATTTAGGTGTTTAGTTATCAAATTCTCACATAAATACTTAATAAATGTTTTATGAATGTATTTATTAGGCCTTGTGGAGGACCTTGGGCCGAGCTCCGGCCATGTTAGAGTTTTGAGATAGAGTCCACACGCCTGAGAAAAAGCGTGTTTTGTCTCAGGCAGCCTTAACTATACGGGTAAAATTAATCTTAATTTTTAGTAATTATTAATATTCAGTCATTAATAAAATGATATAATTAACTCACGTATATAAAATAAATTATAGTACCGATTTTAGAAACTTCGGGACCAACGTATAGTTGAGTTGGAGGCTGATAGGAGGGTTTTGAGCCGTTAGATTCCACCATCCCCCTCCCGAGATTGTATTATCTAAAGATGAGGAACTGAGACTATGAGTCACGTCTCAGGATCCCTTTACTAGCAGTACCAGCAGGTATCGAGTGTTGGGCCTGTCGAGAATACCCGCATATACACTACCTGGAGATAATAATATTTTTTATGTTTCACGAAATTATCATAACTTATCACATAATATAAATTATTATTAGTAATGTTATATATGTTTTCGCATGCTCTAGCCAACGCCAGCATCCGAGAGCACCTATTGGACCATCTCATACGGGCGTTGGCTTGGACAACGAGTTATTCCAGAGGCTGATAACGGCGGTGTTAGATAGGTTCCATACCGTTCTAGTTTTTCTTCGTCAGTAATTGCCTAATAGTTCTCGTCTTCACCAGCTCGCTCAGGAGGTTTTAGAAGTGGCCTCCCAACTACTAGTTTATAGTGCATTTGTATTCATTTTATTCATTAAATTATAGATAATTTTTACATATATATTGTAGTTTAGTTGCGTCTATACAAGTTTTGTAAATCATATTGTATATAATTTATGGAACATTTGCTTATATTTATAAGTGTTGATGAATTAGTAGATCATTTGTCATTGTTAGTTTATATATGTAATTGTTAGCTTAGTTATGTTGATGATGAGATAATACAGCCTTTTAGCACTATGTTGAATGTGAAATATATTATTGTCTGTCTGTATTGGCATAAAGCAGGTTACAGGTACAAAAATGGATTTAAAACCAGGAAATTGCAATTTAAGAAGAACGAATATTTTCGACGGAATACAGTATTTCTGACGGATATTCCGTCGGAATTAGTATTTACATAATTTTTCAAAAAAAATATTTTTCGCCAGAAATAACTTATGTTTGAGGAAATATCTGTCGATGTTGGCGTTTAATTAGCTTTTAAAAAAATATATTTTCTGTCGGAAATAATTTATTCTGAGGGAACTTTCGTCAGAAATTAACCCATTTTATAATCAACAAATTAATTGCGTCGTAATATTTTCGGCGAACATTACTTGTTTTCGACGAAATTCAGTCAGATATATATAATTCAGTCGAAAATATTTATTTTCGACGGATCTTATCTCTGACGTGTCTATATATGATCAAATTTTTTATGGACTATTTCCTCGGAAATAAACTAAGTTCGACAGAATATTCGGTTGGAATTAAGGCTTTAAAATTAATGAGAAGAACATAACAAGTTGTACCTATAGCCATTGCTGGTGGGAGTGCATATTGAAGCATAAGAACAAAGAGATATAACGAATCGGATCCCACCCATCCCAAATGATGTGCACATTTAACAATACCGATGCCGATCACAGGCAAGGCAACATATCGGACTACCAGGATTCCTATTATCAGAAATAGGCCTACCCCTGAGTTTTTTAGACCTGCGCGCAGGGAGACAGATGAGAAAAATTAGTTAGTTAAACACGAATAATAATAATAATCGCAATGAAAATAAGGTATAGAAATTACCTTTAAGAAGATTTGCTCCGACTATCAATGTCATGCATGGGATTGTTGCCTCCCTGTAATAAATCAAAAAGAGTAAAGGGAAAAGAGCATGATATTCTACGTACGTACTAATGCTAGACTTCTAAAACCCAATCAACTGGAGCAAAATAAGTTAATGTTCATACCCTAGCATAGAAGCAGAACTGTCGATCACACGAAAAGGAGCAGTATCACCAATCATTAGTAATCTTATTGGAGAGACTACTCCTATTACGAAACCGATAATCTGTACGTACATGCCAAGAGAAGAGATTGAATCATGTCGACCAACTGATGAATAAATTAACCTTTTTACTTCTTCAAAATATAATCATACCGTTGCAATGGTAGAGGGTGTGAACACCATCTTCCAGTTGACATTTTCAATTAAGGAGTTGACATACTTCATAATTTTTTTGTAGCTTGGAACCTGCATGCAGTCAAATTAAAGATACTTACAAGGTTAGGTTAAGTTATGGCAGTATTATAAGTTCTTAAACATTGAGAGACTTCCTTACTAAAAACCTCAAAGTCTAGCTAGATCATATATATGCTAATTAAGTTTTTTTTTCCTATCAAAAATAATGTTTTTAATTTATTTATTTAATTTTGAAGGATTTAATTAGAAATAAGTAGTAGCAAAGAAAGGAAAAGTTTAAATTTTCCTTAGTTATATAGAGAAGTGGTTGATGATCAGACTGAGCTTCATAGTCTTTGAAACTTTGAAGTAATGCTTGTGTGCAGCTCTCTGAGGATATATCCGAGGCAGAACAATCTGTGGTTATGGTGGAGTTTACCCCCATCATGTCTTCAATAATATTGTTCTTACAGCTTCCATATACGCGTATAATGTTGTACACATAAGACCATATATAAACAGCACCCATCTGAAATCACAGACAATAATTAATGATAAGTACTCATAAATCCATAATGATAACTTATGTGAGTATTAATTACCGCCATAGATAGGGACACATATGCCTGTCCATTAGTAGAGCAAGTAGTAAAATCTCCAAATGGACTGTTTTTCTCTTGACAAACTGCAGGGATGATAATCAGAAGCAAATTCCCCAAATTTCCTGTAAATAAGTAAAGCTCAAACAAAATTTTAAAAAATAAATAAATCATTTTAACATCTTCTAGAGAAATTTGCATGTTTTATGGGATATCATATATATGGTCTATAATATACGAACATACCTGCAGAACAGCAACCGATAACAAGGCCATGCAAATGTTCAGGAGTTGGAGTTATTCTTACAAGTATCCATCCAAGTGCAGAACCAATAATAAATGTGAGAAGGATATTCGCTGGCATGAACCACCTGAACAAAATTTGAATTTATGTAAATAACAAATTCATTTTTTTGTTAATTAAAATTCTTTGAAAGAGTAAACAGATAGCTAGAATTGGAGTACTAACAAAGAACTTAAGTTGCTCGCTGTAATGGTATCAGCCAGGCTGCTAGCAATGAGTGCTGGAGTGAACACATAGAACACAACCTGTTGATTCAATCACAAAGTTTTCGTTTTAATTAGTCCGATCCTTACTGTATATAAAATGGATTAATTAATGAATAATACATCATCAAGTAAAGTAAGGTATAAAACTTTAGTTCAGTTTCAAAATATCTCATATATGTTGTGGCCATTAATTTACTATATATATATATATATATATATATATATAGCAGACTAGCTGGCTAGAGTATGTTTATTTAAATGAATTTGTAGGTCCAAAAGTTACGTTGTATAAAACAAAAAAGAATTTATTTTAATACCTTCAAACTTTTGTTCGTGTATATCTTTTTCAAGAAAATATATATTAAAAACAATAACCCTTTAGTTACATTGTTCAAGTTGTGCCTTGCCGTCATGCCCAACAGATTCACACGTTCAACTGCAAGGTATAATCCTACAGCGGTAATCAGTAGTGTTTTCAAGACCGGCATCAACGCCACGACGAACAAATCCAGAAGTTCCATTCTGAAATTAATTTGCTTCGATCCGAAACTTGTCTAGAATTAATTCTTCTTATCGATGGACTTCTTTCAAAAGAAAACATTACACGTTTAGAAGCATAAGATTTATTTTTATTTTAACTAAAATGGATTATAAACTTCTGGTTAGAAGGATATATTGATGAAAAAATATGATTAATTATGTAATATATCACAAGTTTAAGTTCTCAATGAGCTTAATGCTAGCTTTAACATTATATACGAGCTAACCATTTTAATTATCATTTTATCAAAAATCACGACTCTTTTGAAAAATCAAATACCTAATTAAAATATGATGCAGTGGCTGCAAAAGAAATTGCAGGCACTGTATATTAAACTTAATTACTTTGTAAATAAAACTAAAATATAGACAACCACACGAGCATGCATGCAGAGCAAGAGCAGCAGCAAGAATTAGATTATGCATGCATGTGTACTATAAACTTGCAGATTGAATAAAGAAAAAGACGATCATTTTTTCAGACTAAATGGAAAAACCAGACACTGCTAGCTCGAAACAATAAGATGAAAATTAATGCTCTTACGATTTAAGCTGTCTTAAATTAAAGAGCAGGTAAAAAAAGGGTGTGTGAATGAGAAAAGGGAAGGAGTTGGCTCAAGAAAAAGAATTAAGCATTCAGTGCTTGGATATTCAAAGTCAGGCCAGTGTCCTTTTATTGAGGAAAACCAAATTGTACCTACTCATTCAATCATGGTGGACAACCATTTCTCCATGAGTGTATATATGAATGTGCAGCAGCTGATTCCTGCCCAAAGTTGTGTTACATGAAATGTGATTATGAGTGACTTAATGCAGATTAAGGAAGTTCATTATCGATGTGTCAAAGTCACATTGACTATTGAGAGAGAAAATAAAAGAAGAGAGATTTTTGTCAATTAAATTGTTGTTGTATTCATTTGGCTAATTACATGTGACTCCAGAATACATGCATTCCTGGGCCTGGCCAAAGTTGTGTTACATATGAAATGTGACTAAAAAAAATGTGATTATGAATGACAGATTAAGGAAATTAATTAATTATCGATGTGTCAAAGTCACATCGACTTTTTAGGAAGAAAATAAAAGGAGAGAGAGATTTTTGTCAATTAAATTGGTGTTGTGTTCATTTGGCTAATTACATGAGCCTCCAGAATACTTCCATCTACATATACAATCATATATATATACTTGTTCAATAATTGTAGGGTACGTATAATGTAAAGCAAAAATTTCAATATATATATATATAATTGACCTACATACTGCACACATAGATATTCAACCTTTCTCATTGATTATTGCTTCTGATATCTACCAAATACATTCAACATTGCAATAATTAATAGCAGAAACTATTTCTTTCGTTCTAAAATTGAAATATATATATATATATATATATATATATATATATATATATATTTTAAAATTCGTTTCAAATTTAAAGATATATTATTGTTGTAGTACAATAAATTTATATAATATTCCTAATTTATTAATATTTTTTTAATTATTATCACACAATCACTATTAAATTATTTATTTGAGAATATAAAATTATTTTTAAAGAATGTCAGATTAAGCACAATGCCCTAAAGCCTAATACGTAAAGAATTAGTGCAAGTTAAGCGGTAGTTTTTTATGCAGTAAAATTACCTCCTATTTGTTGCTGGACAGCAAATCATTTCCTGGTCAAAATTTCTCCTCTCCTCCTTTTTCTTTTTACTTTTATCCCCCTTAAACAAGGGCAAACATAAGATTTGTGAACAGTAGCGGGCAAAAGCTTCATAAAGTATAACTAAGGAACGACAAGCACAAGATTTGTGGATAGAGGCGGATCCACAGTGGAGCAAGAGAGGAGGGGGAAGGGGGACGGGGGACCGAGGGGGGGAGGGGTGGGGACGGGGGGTAAATCAAATCAAATAGTTCCAGTTTGATTCTTGTTCAATTCGAAAAAATATGAGCGAGACTCGGATTCGTTAATAATATAATTCAAATCTGAACACAAAAAATAGTTCGAATAAAAATACAAGAAAAATCTGAGCAAAGTTATATTCGGCTCGTTTAGGATTCAAACTATTTGAATTCTTGATCATGGTTCAATACATACTCGATTAAGACATATTTGAATAAATACTTGATGCATTCTCTTATATATGCACAATTTAATAAAATTAGAATAAATAGTTATTAATTTTTATTTATTTTAATTTGAGCAGAGTTTTTTAAATACAATTCGAATTCGAGTAAAAAAAATTACTTTTTTAAATCAAATCTGAATGATTTTATGTTCACTTCGATTTAATTAGTTTACAAATCAGGGGTCTTACCATCTTTACTACGATTATTTGTGTAGATCATGTGAATGCTCCTATGACTTATAAGTTGTGTTTTTTTCTCGTTCGAGGGGCTAACTACGTCATCACCGCATGGGGCCTTGAATAATTCGGTGGTTCTGTTAATTAAAAATATATTTATAAAACGCTAATTTTTAAGAATTATTTTTAAAAAATATATATATATCCAATATTGTCAAAAAAAAATATAGCAATGATGGCATAATACTTAATAAGAATTTTATGTCATTTTATAATTTAAAAATAAAGAGAAAATAAGCCGAGAAGTCCCCATGTCAAAACGTCATTTGAATAGGCCGGCCGGCCGGCCTGCCTGCCTATATATGAAGCGCATTGGGACATGAGATGGAGAGCATATCCTATATCCCCAAATTTCCTATATCCTTTATGTCCCTCCACTTAAATTTTGACATATGTCATTTTATTTAATTTTAGAATTAATTAATGTTAAGTAAGAGACTAGGTGTCAAAATTTAAGTGGAGAGACATAAGGGGACAGAAAATTTGGAGACAGAGGATCTCCTTTCCATGAGATGAGCATAGTATCTAAAACAAATTTCTGTTTTCACCTACTTTCTTCAAAAATCTGTTTTCACGTTTTTTTCGAACTGATATTTTCTCTCATGTATTGTTGATATTTTTTCTTAAATAAGCATACTGTGGATTTCACATTTATGTCAGAAGAATTTATGTGTAAATTAAATATAAAAAATATATGTGAAAATATTACTCTTCTTTTTTTTTATTTTTTTTGTGATGAGCATAGTATCTAAAAGAAAAATCTGTTTTCACGTTTTTTATTCAGACCATTGCAAAAATTATTGTACTTACGATACTCAGACATGTTTTTTTTTTGGAACTCATATTTTTATATATATTTTTGATATTTATGTATACATGATCCTCTCTCACATAAGTATATTGTGGGTGTCATCTTCAGGTAAAAAATTAAATATCAAAAATGTATATAAAAATAATATTACTCTTCTTTTTTTGTGATAATACGCGACACAAATCAGTTGGCGCGATCATGTCACATGCTAGGAATTATTTCAGTACTGCTCTTTATTTCACATGCTTAAGCAATAAGTATAATTTAATTAGGGTAGAATAATGAGATAAATAATTGAAGAAGTCATAACGGGCTCCCATTTTGAGACAGAGGGACTATGTCATGTATATCGTCATTCGAATAGACCTATGAGGCAAATGAAGGTGGAAATCAAAGTGAAGGCCATTATTAATGGGGTGGCCTACTGGCTTTCTTTTGCTGATTGCTTAGCCTTATCATTTCAAGTGGAAATTAGTAATGCATGTGGAAGGAGTATGATGGCTAAACTTTTTTAAATGGGGATTCGATCTCAATGTTTAAATCAAAATGAGATATTTCTAAAATTTAAATTAATGGAGTTGATTCCTTGAATATTTTGAAAACATCTTATAATTAATAGTATTATTAGATACTAATAATTTATAATTTACATTATTATATTGTCTAAAATTATTTATTTTAACTGATAACTATTTAAAAATTAAAATTTAATAATATCTTTTGAATGGATCCGATTAGCATGAAGTGAAGTTCATAGTAAATTCATTTCATGCCTAAGCTGACACAAATGCGAGAGGATGATCTCTCCGCCTGCGTGTCAGCATTGTATTGTTTATGAAATAAACTTATCATGAAATTCATTTTATGCTAGCCAGTCCCCTTTCGAATGGACTTCAAAATGTGGTACCATATTAAAAAAAAAATTACAATGAGAGTGAGGTTTCCACAGATGTTGGAGTGACAATGATCACACCTGAGACCACCCAATAATCTAGCAGCAATGCCACTATCATATAAAAAAGGTTCACATAATATTTACGTACACACACATATATGCTGTGGGCTCCTGCCTGACATGTGGGGCCCACAAATATGTATTGATATTATCAGTATTATTATTATTACTTAAAATAAATAGACAGAGGGATAAATATTTCACGTAAAATTACAATATATTTTTTATTTAATTTTTGAACCGAGGATATTTGGGATGTCTTTTTGCAAGAAGCTGTGTTAAAGCTTAATCGTTCGTCCCTTTCGGGTGCGGCCTTACCTGAAGATATTTCTTTTATCCCTCGTTTATACTAGACCACACAATTTTTCTCTCTTTCTGTCTCTTCTTTACTAGGCTTTATATATAGCTGATGACCCACAAAGGATCGAGACAGTGAGTTTAATTGCTCCACAATCATTAATTGTTTGCAGTTATGTTACAATTAAGTCTCTCCTACCAAACTCACGGGCTGTTTTGATAAAACTAAGCAAAAGGTTTTGAATTATTAAAAAAAATTGAATCAACTGAATGGAGTAAAAAATTTATGTTTGATATTTGTTTGTAACACATGAATATATGTATTGTAACACCTTATTTTCGAAATAAAAAGAAAAATTATACGAAACACAATAAAATTAATGAAATTATAACAATATTTTAACCCACTGTTGGATCATGATATTTCTCCTATTGGGCCTTACGGATTGGACCTGTTCACTTAATTAGTTCCTTGGATCCCCTTATTGGGTCTTAGAATTACTGGGCCTAATCCTTACGTTATCTCTTCTTAATATTGGACCGGATCCATAGGCTAACCCATTAAATCTTTTTATATCTGAGCCTTTGACTTGTAATGATGAAAAAAGGAGAGCAGTTGACCCAAAATTTGCAGATCATTAATGCGGATGAGATTTTATCCAGCCGGCGGCAGGTACAGTGGAAAAAAGGTGACAACCTGCATGCACACGGCTAGGACCATAGAGGAGTGGGGGGGTGTCAGCTTGGGGTTGGTGGCACAAAAAATCGGGCATGAGAGTATAACCTAGCAAGGGAGTCTTCTAACAGGAGGTACGCACACATTTTATCTCTCTCTAGACACTAGACATTTTACATCCTCCATTGTTAACCCTTGTGACCGCTTGTACTAATTCTCACGCCGGAGCTATCCCCCGACGGTCCAGCCGTCAAGCTTTGTGTGTTGATCGTGTTTACTGTGCAGGATCGGGACGTCTTACGTGATTGGGACGTGGCAGGAGATCTTGGCGTTAACACCCACGAAAGAATAGTCTCATAACTATTAAATGTTACTAGATAAACTATAATAAATATCAAACCAGCTCAAACCACAATGTATAATTGGTTGTCATGATACTTTTATAGCAAGTATTAGTTCTATAGTTCCAGCTCTTGTTTCTTATGGTTGTGGCAAGATGACTAGCTCCATTGATAATCTGCAAGCATCATGGTTGCTAAAATTTCAATTTATTTTTATAGTTTGTTTACGCAACATGCTGGTCATGGATGAGGAAGTAAAATGCTACCCTAATGATGAAAATGAGTTCAATAAAATTAATGAATACATGGAGTGATAGAGAAAGATGTGTTATTCACACATGGTAACAGTCTGTGCTTTACCCGAGCCAACTTCGAGGTGTCTACGTTGCTTTGAACTGAACTAGTTAAGGTGTCCACTCGGGATGTCATAATTGTGTTTTTTGTGCTTGAATTCACTGCTAGTGCTACTTCGTGCAAAGGAGGACCGAATAGATGGTTAGGGACGCTGGTAATCGGCTCATTTTTTGTGATTGGAGCGGCAACTACGTATTTGAGAATTTTCCCTCATTTAAAAAATAACTATGACTATGATTGGTCAAGAAAGGACCTCCATATTTGCTCTGCATTTGTGCTTAAAGGATTAGCCATGAAGGTTGTGTCTCCGGGTACTTAAATGACAATGAGCCAGACATAGACAAAGACAAAGACAAATTGGAGAAGGATCTGAACTCAAAGTCTTATGGTGGGACCTTGGCATTACATGTAAGTTGGGAGACAAGGCACTCCAAACACTGTTACAAATACTCTTGGCTGCAGTATGTAAATAAGTTACCACATCAGGGGTGTTGGGCCAGAATACTTTTCCTACTAGACCAGGCCGGATGGGCTTGTCTTCTGGATTATATCACCTTTACCATATTGGGTCAAACAACTTGGGCCTCGCTACTTGACTATAATATTGGGCTTAGTCACGGGGTTGATCCATTACGTAAGGTATTACTTATCTTATCTTTGACCGGTAATCATCACAAAAGCAGTAGTTGACTGTTACGTCTGCCACCTGTCTGCATGGCATTAATGAGGATGGGACTCCGATTGCCGGCGGGAGATAACAGTGGTAGCATGTAGGAAAATAAGCTACACACTTTCGGCTGAGAGGACCGGAGATGGGAGGAGGTGTCAGGAGGTAGTGGGTGGCACAGTAAACCGGGTCTGGGGAACGTATGGGGAAAAGATAACAAAAGGAAAAGAGGTAACATAACACTACACACAACATTATCATTTGGTACACACTCAGGCACTATTCATCATTTTCCTCCATTTGTTAACCTTGTGATCGCCTGTACTGACTCTCACGCCGGAGCTATCCCCCGACGGTCAGGCCGTCAAGCTTTTGGTGTTGACTTGTTGAACTGTGCAGGATCAGAGCGTCTTACGTGATTGGGACGTGGGAGAAGATCTTGGCGTTAACATTGGCGCTAGAAGGAGGGCGTTCTAGTGTCTTGAATACTTTTCAATCACAAACCTTGTTTGTTTTACGTCGGTGTTCATGGGGAAGAGTAGGACACCTACACCTGAGGGGCAGCCGAGGGCTGCCAGTGAATCAGTACCGCGAATATCTGTGAAGGACCGTTTGGGACCTGCACTAAGTGTTCATGCCAGCACGGCGTCCAAACGATCGCATAGAGATTCTCGTCCGAGAGCTGTGAACAAAGCCAAGCGACATCTAATTTTTACAGCGGAGAAAGGGTCCGGTCATGGCCGGAAACGAGTAGAAGGCACCTCGCCTAGCGCTCGATACCGGGACGACCAGGACGAAAAGGCTGCCCATTTGGCTAAGATGGCAGATGAAGCTGATAGGGCAATGGAGGCGCTTGTGAAGCAACGGCGGGATATAGCTGAGCAGATGACCCGAATGGCAGAGTTGAGAGACGAAGCCTCCAGCTATGTCCAATCTGAAGAACGGGGACATCGGAGTGGGAAAGAGCCTGTTCATTCCGGGCATGAATCTCGTGATAGACTTCGGGAAAGAAGAAGGTCCAGAAGCCCTACTCCTCAAAGATCGAAGAAGGCATATCACCTTGTCGTTTCTAAGGGGCAGGGTCGAAGCGAAAGAAGGGGTCGGTCCAGAGATCGTACTCCGGATAGTACTAAGAAGGCGCTCGTTGTTGCGCATTCCCACCGCAGCAGCCGGGCGTTGAGACGAAGCAGATCGAGAGGCAATACGCCCGAAAATCCACCAAGGGCACGACGCTCTGTAGACCGTCATCATCAGAAAACCCCCTCGAAAGTTAGGGATTCTATTGTAAAGCACCGGTCCACCCAGAAAAGGGAAGGGTCACCGGAAAAAGAAGCATCGTCCCAACCCGAGGGCGTGAATTTTCTGGTAAAGGAGGTGAAAGAGCTTCGGAGGCAGCTTGCCGAGGTACAAAGGGTGAAGGAGACTTCGGGAAAGAAGGCATCCCCTTTTTTCGCGGAGATTCTGAGAGAAAAGGCTGACCCCACCAAGAGGTTGCCTCACATTGAGAGTTATGACGGATCGGGAGATCCCTACGACCACAGTCAGGCGTTCGACCGACTAATGGATTATTATGACTTTAGCGATGCTGCTAAGTGTCATACTTTTGTCACGACCCTCCGAAAGGATGCCAGACAGTGGATGGGGACTTTGCCTTCAGATTCGATCTCATCCTGGGCGGATATGTGCAGTCAGTTCCACGCCCGCTTCGGGAGCAACCGAAGAAGAGGGAAACCAACTGGCTCATTGGCTCAGGTTCGGCAGTTCTCGAATGAGTCTTTGGGCCAATATGTGAAGCGATCCCGTGAAGCAGTCGGCCAAGTGACAGACCTGAACGATCTACAGGCCGTGGGACTGTTTCAGAACGGATTAGATCTGGTCAAATCAGAGAAGTTGGTGAAGAAGTTGATGTTTCACCACCCGAAGAGCCTCGCAGAAGCCTTCGACAAAGCAGAGGGCTATATTGTGGTAGAAGAGGCCATGAATAGTCTCAGGCGTCCCTCCTCGGAGCGACTTAAAGAGACAGATCGGGACCGAGCAGAGGGAGACCAGAGTAGAAATGAAGGAGATAGAGGCCGTCGCGACGGCAAGTCAAAGAAGTACAATAATAACTGGAGGCAGGGTGGAGAACGCTCGTCCGCCCCCGTTCAGAGGGTAAACAGGACATATACGGCGCTCAACGCCGATAGAGCTGTTATCTTGGAGCAGATCAAGAATCAACCTATTTTCGAGCCACCTCGAGATAACTTTAAACCCGGAAAAGGGAATTCTCGCAAGTATTGTGACTATCATCAAGCCTCGGGTCACGATACGAACGACTGTGCTAGCCTGAAGGATTTTATCGAGAGAAAGGTGCAAGACGGGGCGTTAGTTCATTATGTGGCTGCCCGAGCGAACCAGCAACAGAATAGAGGACCCGTTCAAGCAGCCCAACCAATTCAGCAAGTGTTCCCTGCTCCCGAACAGCCCGCAAGGCAAGTAATCGATGTCATCACTGGGGGCACTTCAGGCAAGCTTGTTAGGAAGAAGCGCCGAGGCTATCTGGATTCGGTCATGTCCGTGGCGGGTAGTCTCCCGAAGCCCGACAGATCCTTCCCGGGTACTGTAGTTTCCTTTACCGATGAGGATTACCCTTCGGAAATTATCGAACCACATGAGGGATCATTGGCCGTGACAGCACAAGTGGGTTCGGTGGACATGAAGCGCATGATGATCGACAACGGGTCTTCTGTGGATATCCTATATGCTCACGCTTATCAGAGGATGCATCTTGATGGGCAGAAGATGGAGATCGGGCAGGAGGCCCCTTTATACGGCTTCAGCAACGATCTGGTCAAAGTGGCTGGAACCATTGAGCTGCCGGTTGTCTTCGGAACAGCCCCCCAACAGGTAGAAATCACTTGCAAGTTTTACGTAGTGAATGTAGACTCTGCTTATAATGCTATTTTGGGAAGACCCACTTTGATTGCTTTACAAGCTGTAACCTCTATCCCTCATTTCAAAATCAAATTTCCTACGGCTCACGGTGTTGGGGAGGTAAAAGGAGATCTGGATCTGGCCAGAAGGTGTTATAGAAATGCCGTGATCACTTCGGGAGTAGGAGTATCGAAGCAAAAACAGACCATGGCAATAGAGATCGAACCCTTCACGGAAAGTAGCTCAGAACCGTTGGTCATGCCAGTCGAAGAGACAGAAGAGATAAAACTCATCCCGGGCAAGGCAAACAAGACGGTGAAAATAGGTTCGTGCCTGCCGAAACCTCTCAGGAAGAACCTCATTGAACTCCTGCAGTGCTATATTGACAACTTTGCCTGGGAGCCTCAGGACATGCCGGGAGTGAGCAGGGATATTGCTGAGCATCGGCTAGAAGTGGATCCGTCGAAGAAGCCAGTTCGGCAAAAGAGAAGGATATTCGCGCCCGAGCGCCAGAAAATCATCAATGAAGAGATTGCGAAGCTGCTGGCTGCTGACTTCATCTTCGAGATCGACTATCCGCAATGGATGGCAAACGTGGTACTGGTCTAGAAGCAGAACGGGAAATGGCGGGTCTGCATTGACTATACAGACCTGAATAAAGCTTGTCCGAAGGACTTCTATCCATTACCCCACATTGACCAGCTCATCGATGCAACTTCGGGGTATGCCTTATTAAGCTTCATGGATGCATTCTCTGGCTATCATCAAATCTCCATGTGTAAAGAGGATATACCGAAGACGGCATTTATTACCCATCGGTCGGTATACGCCTACAAGAAAATGACCTTCGGCCTCATCAACGCCGGAGCCACTTACCAGAGGATGATGAACTTTGTCTTCAGGCGTCAGTTAGGCAAAAATATGGAAGTATATGTGGATGACATGATCGTTAAGAGCATGTTGATGCACAAACATCTGGATGACCTGGAGGAATGCTTTCAGACAGTCCGTCACCACAATTTGAGACTGAATCCTACCAAGTGCACCTTCGGGTTAGGGGCTGGTAAATTTCTGGGTTACCTGGTCAGTCAGAGGGGAATTGAAGCCAATCCAGAAAAGAATAAAGCGATCTTGGACATGAAGACTCCTCAGTCGTTTAAAGACGTTCAGCGTCTGACTGGAAGGATTGCAGCTTTGAGGAGATTTATGTCCAGATCGGCAGAAAGGTGTTTGCCGTTTTTTGACACGTTGAAAGGGCCGAAGAATGCCAAGACGTTCCAATGGACTTCAGAATGCGAAGACGCCTTCCAGAGCATCAAGTCCTACTTATCTTCGGCGCCTCTGTTGGTGAAGTCCGCTCCTGCTGAGCCTTTATATTTGTACTTAGCAGCTAGTTCGTTGGCAGTAGGAGCAGTTTTGGTGCGAGAGGTTGGGGGTAAGCAGCACCCGATTTATTATGTAAGCCATGTCCTTCGGGATGCCGAAACAAGGTACCCAAACATTGAAAAGTTTGCTTTTGCTTTAATAACTGCTAGTAGAAAGCTTAGGCAATACTTCCAGGGTAGATTGGTAGTAGTATACACAGATCAGCCGTTGAAGAAAATTATGGGCAAACCTGAGGTATCGGGGAGATTAGCTGCGTGGACGATGGAGCTATCTCAGTTCTTCGTTGAATATCATCCTCGAACTGCCATCAAGGGGCAGGCCTTGGCTGATTTTGTGGTCGAGTGTTCGTTTTCTGAAGCTGATGATGATGTAGCAGAAGCTGGAGGATCTGACAGCATAGTGGCGGCTCTTCAGCAGAAACAGGGTTCGTGGACGCTGTATGCAGATGGGTCCTCTACCGTAGACGTCAGCGGAGCAGGGATTATTCTGACTAGTCCGGAGGGATTCAAGGTGCAACAGGCCATCAGATTTCAGTTTAAATCGACGAACAACGAGGCAGAGTACGAGGCAGTGTTGGCGGGTTTGCGACTAGCTAAGAGTCTCGAAGTACAAAGAATAGTTATCTTCAGCGACTCTCAGTTAGTCGTTAAACAAGTTTTCGGGGAATACGAAGCCCGAGGTCATCGAATGATCAAGTACTTGGCGAAATTGAAAGAACGGCTTCAGTATTTCCAGTTCTACGAATTCCAGGGGGTCGAACGTGATGGCAATTCCATCGCCGATGCACTCTCCAAATTAGCCACTACGGATGTTAACGTTTTTGATGGATCAGTATACTTGGAAATTCTGCAACATCCTAGTGTTCATCATGAATCGGTAATGTGTGTTGATCGAACCAACTGTTGGCTGACCCCATACCTGGAATATTTAGCAGACGGCGTTCTACCTTCAGATCAGATGCTAGCCAAGAAAATCAAGTACAAGAGTGCTAATTTCGTTATGATTGACGGGGATCTGTTCCGAAGGGCCTTCTCGTCTCCACTGCTAAAGTGTTTGACTCCGTCCGAAGCCGATTATGCTCTTCGGGAAGTTCACGAGGGCATCTGCGGCGACCATATGGCTGCTAAGTCGCTGGCATACAAAGTTCTTCGGCAGGGATACTACTGGCCAACGATCTTCAAGGAAGCAACTGAATACGTCAAGAAATGCGAGAAGTGCCAGCTTAACAGTCCGATCCCACATCAGCCACCGGAAGAGCTATATTCGATTCTATCTCCTATACCCTTCGCTGTCTGGGGGGTTGACATACTGGGTCCGTTACCGAAGGCTAAAGGGCAGGTCAGTTTCGTCATCGTCGCTATTGATTATATGACCAAATGGGTCGAGGCGAAACCACTTCGGCTGATAACGGAACAGGAGTGTCTGAAATTTATGAAAGAATCCGTAGTATTTCGCTTCGGGATCCCTCAAGTGGTGATATCAGACAACAGACGCCAGTTTGTGGGATCAAAATTTGAAGGCTTTCTGAAGGAACTGGGGGTCCAGCACAGGAAAACTTCCGTTGCTCATCCACAGTCAAATGGGCAGGTCGAGGTGACTAACAGAACACTTATAAACGGGATTAAGCGCAGATTGGACGAAGCCAAAGGAAGATGGCCGGAAGAATTGCTTAGTGTATTGTGGGCTTACAGGACTACACCGAGGACAACAACAGGAGACTCGCCTTTCAGACTGGCCTACGGCACTGATGCCCTGGTCCCAGTTGAGATCGGATCTCCAAGTCTTCGAGTTAGTCAGTTCAGGGAGATCTATAATGACGAAGGACTAAAGGCCAACTTGGACCTGTTGGAAGAAGTCAGAGAAGTGGCTTTGATTAAACTTGCAGCCTACCAAAGGAGAGTTGCCAAGCACTACAACAAAGGGGTAAAGCTCCGAAGATTTGAGGTGGGAGACCTCGTTCTCAGAGAGGCCGAAGCATCTACACCTCAGAACACCGGGAAGTTGATGCCGAACTGGGAAGGACCGTATGAAGTGGCCGAAGTACCAAAGCCCGGGACGTATCGACTGAAAGCTTTGGATGGATCCGAAGTTAAGAACACGTGGCACGCAGGCAGGCTCCGAAAGTACTTTCAATAGAAACTAAGTCAGTCCACTGGGAGTCTGTACATAACCGTTCATCATCAATAAAAAGTCACTTTTTTCACAACTGATCTTCGCATTTATCCTAAGGTCACAGTGGAGTAAGGGGTATGGTAGGACTCGCTGGCCATTCGATGGCAGCCAATTTATTTGATACCCCGCGTGGTAGTCAAATCCTGGATCCCATATTATTTTTTACCAAGGGTGGTAAAATCAATGGTCATCGGTGTAAGGAGGTTTGGGCGGACTCGCTGACCATTTGATGGTAGCCTCATTGGCAGGTGGTCCTTATGGCTTCATCAGGCCCTTCGTGGTAGGCGAACGTCATCGGTGTAAGGAGGTTTGGGCGGACTCGCTGACCATTCGATGGTAGCCTCATTGGCAGGTGGTCCTTATGGCTTCGTCAGGCCCTTCGTGGTAGGCGAACGTCATCGGTGTAAGGAGGTTTGGGCGGACTCGCTGACCATTCGATGGTAGCCTCATCGGCAGGCGATCCTAAGGACCTTGTCAGGCCCTTCGGGGTAGGCAAGCGTCGTCATTCAGACTTCGTCAGGCCCCTCACGGCATATACCTCACACTTTGGTAACGAATAAGTATTCTTTTACTTTATTATTATTGCATAAATTTTTCTAAGTGTTGAGTTCGGAATACCCCGTTCTTTGATTTCATCTTATCTGTTATACGACTTGCCTAGTTGTTAATTAACAGTTTAAGTTGAACTCCGCAAAAGAGCTTGAAGTGTTGGTAAATGCACCGAAGTCATAAAGAAGAATGCTGATATTTTATTTACATAATGCTGTTTACAAAATAGAGGCTTTACAGAAATCCTAACAGCTAAGGGAAAAGAGAATCATCTTTACGGGACGGCTTCGTCTTCCGAAGAGTCCAGGATGGTCGGGTCCACCTTGGCAGCGACGAGTCTTGCCTTGTCTTTGCTTCGGCATTCGTCGTACCCATCCGAGAACATTTGGATGACCTCCTCGTTCAACTCGGCAGACTCCCGGTATTCTTGTTGAATTTCCCTCCGAAGATCTCCGGTTAGAGGAGGACCCAAGTCTCTCAGAACCCGAAGTTCGCGGAGCTCCTCTTCGAGTTTTGCCCGCTCCTTCAGATGTCTCAGATCCCTGGCCTCAAGGTCGTGTACTTGTATAGCCAAGCTCTTATTGGTCTTCACCATCATCTCGTTCTTCCCAACAAGAACCTCATTCCGACGAACCAGGTCTATGTTCGTAGTAACGGTCAGCTGGTGGGTGGCCTCGGATGTCTCCAGCTGTTCTTTCAACTTATTTAAGTCCTTCTGAAGGCATTCTTTATTGAAGATAGTGATACCATTAGCCCTTCTCTCCCTCTCCAGAGTAGAAGTCATAGTAGCCATCTCTCGCCTGGCCGCATCTTCTTCGGCTTCAGACTCTCTATATCGGGGAAGAAGTCTCCCGAAGACAGCATTTGCCTGCAGACATTTAAAATGAATTAGTAGAAGAAACAGATGATTCCTAAATATTTCAATTGAACCAACTCACCTTAGCCTGGTAACTCATTCCCTCTTCGATCAAATCTCTGATCGAGCTGTTTCCGAACCGATGGTCATCGGTCTACCGAACAAAGGAGTCGAACAGCTGAAAGGGAAAGTTCTCGTTAAAATCCGGCCATACAATAGGAGAAGATGCAGCTTCTCGCCGGGAGGCGGAGGAAGAGGGTCTCGGCGGAGAAGGCACTGATGGTTCGGGGGGCGGTGCTGGTTGATCCTCGGAAGGCTGCTTCCTTTTACGAGACAAAAGAGGAGACTCGTTCATGTTTTCGAGCTCATCTTCTGAAACGTGGATCTACACGGGAATGACGGGGGGAGGCTCAACTGCAGCAGGACGAGGAACTCGAAGCTCATCGGCAGACAGAGGAGTTACGTTGGTCTTCCTCTTCTTAATCCGGAGAGCTTGCATTCGCTCGGTCGCAGGCAAGTCAATCAAACTCGCTGTAGAAGTTGATTGAGTTCCTTGAGGATTTGACCGGACTTTCCGAGCCGCCCTCTTCTTCTGTCGAGGTCGGCTAGGCTCCTCAGCAGGCTCTGATCCGCGGAA
This sequence comes from Panax notoginseng, assembly GCA_016801055.1. NCBI lineage: Eukaryota > Viridiplantae > Streptophyta > Magnoliopsida > Apiales > Araliaceae > Panax > Panax notoginseng. The sequence goes on along the minus strand of CM029013.1, from coordinate 57,494,225 downwards.
GACTTCTGCATCCTGGGCCTCCGAGGCTGGAAATTCTTCTTGAGGAACTTCGGTGGAAGGGGATGAAGGCTTGCCAGAAAGGTACCTATCCAAGTCCTTCCGATCGATCGAAGTCGGCTTAATGAGAGACAACTTGTGGTCATACAACCAGGCTTGTTTGCCCAAGAGGCCGAAGCTCCATTCCTTTTGGGGTATCTTCTCTATGATGCGTGTCATTTCTCTTATACGCTCCTCGGATATATCTCCGAAGTCTGCAGAGACGCGATCAGAAGTGGTCCAGTCAGGGACAGAGGAGATTTCGGGCCCGTTGACGAAGAACCATTTATTATGCCATCCTCGGTTGCTCGAAGGAGTGTCCATTAGAGACCGCTTCTCGATTCTGGCATTGGGCTTAGGGGCTATCTTACTTAGCACCTTGAAGCCTTTCTCCCGAGATTTCCCCACCGAGAAGAGGGTAAAGAAGGAATCCACAGCAGGAGGAACTCCTATCTCGTAGCAGAAGGCTATGTAAGCCAGTATATGGATGTACGAGTTCGGCACCAATTGGGCGAACCCCACCCCAACAAACCCTAGGAGGGTGATCAGGAAGGCGTGAAGGGGGAACCTCACCCCCTTCTCCAGAAAAGTTGCCGGAACGGCGATCCAGCCGTCGGGACGCTGGTACATCCTTTCGTGAGGGGCCGCTATCCGTACCCTGTGGGTATCCGGTATTTGATAGCGAGCTCTAATGTTGCAGAGCTCAGCTTCATTGACGGTGGAAGGAGTGTTGGCATGAGGAAAGTCTTCCTCGTTTTGGAAAAAATCAGATGGGTTGGGAAGTGATTCCATGGGCGGAGCTTCCTTACTCACGGCACCGATTTGGGGGTTTGAGCCCGGAACCTCTTTGTCAGGATTTGAGTGAGGGGTCACGGTGGAGATGGGGGCGACACGAAGGGGAGAGCTTGTATCGGGGTTCTGGGATGCCATTGTTGAGAATTTACAGAGAAAATGAAGAAATTTGAGGAGGAAAAGACAATAGGCTCGTATGAATTCGAAATAGCAGGGAACCCTCCAAGGAGAATGGGCAGCGGCTTTTATAGCGAGTGATTTTTTCAAAATTTGCACGAGAGCCGAGGGCGGCGCATTAATTGGGGATAATGATGTGGGAGAGGAAAGGGTAACGTCCGATTTTGGCTTTGGTGGGTTATCCAAGGTGGGCCGGCGCTTAATGGGCCCTTTCATCCTGTGGACTCGCGCTATTTACAGTCAGTCTTCCACTAAACATCCTGTTTAATAAAAGACTGGGGGGCAATGTTGGGCCAGAATACTTTTCCTACTAGGCCAGGCCGGATGGGCTTGTCTTCTGGATTATATCACCTTTACCATATTGGGTCAAACAACTTGGGCCTCGCTACTTGACTATAATATTGGGCTTAGTCACGGGGTTGATCCATTACGTAAGGTATTACTTATCTTATCTTTGACCGGTAATCATCACAAAAGCAGTAGTTGACTGTTACGTCTGCCACCTGTCTGCATGGCATTAATGAGGATGGGACTCCGATTGCCGGTGGGAGATAACAGTGGTAGCAGGTAGGAAAATAAGCTACACACTTTCGGCTGAGAGGACCGGAGATGGGAGGAGGTGTCAGGAGGTAGTGGGTGACACAGTAAACCGGGTCTGGGGAACGTATGGGGAAAAGATAACAAAAGGAAAAGAGGTAACATAACACTACACACAACATTATCATTTGGTACACACTCAGGCACTATTCATCATTTTCCTCCATTTGTTAACCTTGTGATCGCCTGTACTGACTCTCACGCCGGAGCTATCCCCCGACGGTCAGGCCGTCAAGCTTTTGGTGTTGACTTGTTGAACTGTGCAGGATCAGAGCGTCTTACGTGATTGGGACGTGGGAAAAGATCTTGGCGTTAACAAGGGGCAAGAAATCAAATGTTGGCTTAATTTGTGATACATGTAACTAATGAGATTGTTTTAATGAAGTTTACAACAATATTCGGCTTGGATATCAAAATGGTGACTGGTAAGGTTGGTGAAACTTAAAAGTTAGTTATCTATTGTGCCAAGAAATAAGAAGCTTTTGAACATTTAGGCGCATATATTTTTGTGATTAGCCATGATTCAACTCAGATGGAGGTTGCTACATGCAAAATGGATGGTAATATAAACAATGTATCGGCAGATCATCCAATTTTGTAATTGATTAACTTGTTAAAGCCACATGGAAAGCATGCTTGGTGGACCAGTTAAGTCACTTGAGCTACCGGCCTTTCCTTTGCTTATAGATAGGAAATTAATAGCAGGGGTGCCATTGGTGGAAATTTTCAAAGTGTACACGGAGGGATGATTTTACTAACCATTGTTGGAGAGGCTCTTAAATTCCATTTTGAGGATAACGGTACAGAATTAATTAAAACCAAGTTGATGGTTGGGGTTATGGTGAATAACAATTTACTGGGTGCAATAGTTACTCTATGCGGTAGTACTGAAAATGAACTCAACATTAGCAACTGTATGAATTCAGCCTACAATCTGACAGATGCACAATCAATGAGTTTTTGTGCTCAATCACTCGCTAATGTACAATCAAGGAGTCTCTAGTATAGCTGGTATTTGTTGTTTTCATATATATTTTCAGTCTCTTATTTGTAATAAACTCCACCCTTGAGGGCAAGGGTGTTTTTGAGGAGCATGATATAATAATGTGATATTTGGAATTAGTGAATAATAATGTGATATTTCCTTTCTCTCCCTACGGTTCTATATATCTCCAAATTCTCTTATGTCTTCTTCTTCCCAAAATTTTCTTTTAATTCCTATTCTATTTCTCTGTTCCTTACAGATTCATCTGTCAATAGCCAAAGGGTTCAACCACTTGTTATTTCTCAGGTGGAGTCTATGACTAAGGATGAAAGGCATCTGTTTGATAAAATGAATTAGAAATTTGGAAAAGGATCGATGTACCCAGGCCAGATTCAAGAAACATGACAATGGTGTTTTCCTACCATTACAGATGTTGGCAAATATGGATTCCAACAAATAAGCAACTCACCAACAAGCCACGAGATGGGGATTGGAGGCCTATATATATATATATATATATATATATATATATATATATATATATATATATATGTATATGTTGATGATGCAGAATCTTACGCTCTGTTTCTGAGTTTTGAATAAAAAAAAAAGAATAGAAAACTTAAATTAGAACAGAAAAGAAAAGAATAGAAAACTTAAAGTTTTCCTTTGTGTTGTTTCTGAGTTTTTAATGGAAAAGGATAGAAAATTTAAAATTGAGGACATGAGTTGTAATTTAAAATTTATTATATTAAAAGTTGAGGCTAATATGAGAATTATAAAAATATTACTTATTCTAATTTCTTTTCCGTCCAAATCATGCCAATTTTGGACGGAAAACTTTGGCAGGAAAAGTGGCCAAGTTTTCTATCCATTTCTTTTCTTTTCCGTTTATTAAAAAACTCAGAAACATAAGAATTGGAAAGAAAACTTAAATTTTCCGTCCATTTCTTTTCTTTTCTGTTCATTTTAAAACTCAAAAACAGAGCGTTAGAGTCTCCTGCAGAACTCTAAAAATAGTGAGGGAGAAATAGAAGAAATTGACTTCACTACATAACTAACATTATACAGACTTTATTTAACAATCAATCTTAATTTAATCTCAATCCTCATTAACTTATTATCTACTTATGTTATATTTGTTACAGCTAAGTAGGGCACGGGTAACATGTATTTATATGCTGCTTTGCCACTAGTTTGCAAGATATATATTTCATACGTTTCGGAAGGAAAAAATATTTTTATATAATAAAGTTTTTTTTTCTTTATTAAAAGTAAAAAAAAAAATATGATGTCAAAACAATATATATTTATTGTAATTATTTTAGTAACACTTTAGGTGAAACTTATTAATCTGACAATAAAAATTGCCTTTCTAAAATGTAATCTAACAAACAAAAAAAGAAAGTATTAATTTTTCAAGTTTTTGATAAGCCTTGGGCGTTGGCATTGAATCTCATCAATTGCTATCGCTGGTCGCAAGATATATGAATGCCAAAATCTGCAATCAACTTGGAAAATTTTTCAAGATTTTAGAATGAATTTTTTTTAATTATGAGAACACCTTTATATCATGATGAATCCAACTCTTAAAACTGTGGACGAATTGATATGTGGTAACCATAATCCCTTATTCACACATTCCAATCTCTGTTAGATTTCAAGGACTATATTATTGGAATATTTCACATAAATCTTACATCAGATAAATTTAAGAGTATAAATGAGTTAATAAGTATGGTGGAGACGAGATTCAACCTAATAAGTTAACGTTTTAGGTATAGAGTTGGTCCAGTATACTTATGGGGTCTATCTATACATTTCACAACAAGTGGTATTTGAGCCCATGGTTCGATAGGAGTTGGAGCATTCACAGGCCTGATGGATCACTCAGTGTTTTTTGATTTTCTTATTTTTACGTATCATAGATTCATTTTCAATGGATTCTCTAAAAATATATAATTTGTATTTTTAAACATATATATATATATATATTATGCCATCAACTAAAGAATAACTTGTTCTCCAAAAAAAAGAAGAAGAGAAAATAAATAATAACTTGCATGCTAAGATAATTCGGCCAGGAGCATCAAATAAACATCAACTTATAATTTTTCATTTACTTGTAAAAAAGTCAATACCTAAAATATGCCTTTCCGATTAGGAGTTGGTTGCGTTGCGTATGTAATTGGTCACGCCAATTCCAAATTCGAAACCCTAATTAAGGGGCGGAGAGAGAATGATAGAAGAATAGAAGTATTCATTTTCATACCCTAATTTGTTTTTAGCGGGCGCCGGGCGCTACCCATTACCCGCTCCAGATTTATTTAATCCAATCAGAGGAAAGAGAAACGAGGAATATGAGTGACTGCTTCCGGAACTTCTTCAGAAAAGCCCGCCACTTGCTCCCACTCGCCACCACCACAACCACCACAGCTGCCGCCACTGCTTCCTTCACCACCACCACCAGCCCTAAACTCTCATCCGCCATGGACGACCTCCAAACCCTAAAAACCCGCCTCTGTATCATCGGCAGCGGCCCCGCCGCCCACACTGCCGCCATCTACGCAGCCCGTGCCGAGCTCAAGCCTATTCTATTTGAGGGATGGATGGCCAACGACATTGCCCCCGGTGGCCAGCTCACCACAACCTCCGACGTCGAGAATTTCCCGGGTTTCCCTGATGGGATTCTTGGTATGGACATAACGGAGCGGTTCCGCTGCCAATCGCTCCGGTTCGGTACTCAGATCTTCACTGAAACAGTGAACAAAGTCGATTTCTCATCTACTCCTTTGAAAATCTTCACCGATTCAAAAACTGTAGTTGCTGATACGGTAATCGTCGCTACAGGAGCCGTCGCCAAGCGGTTAAGTTTCCCCGGTTCTGGAGACGGAAAAGGAGGATTCTGGAACCGAGGAATTTCTGCTTGCGCTGTCTGCGATGGAGCAGCGCCGATCTTCCGGAATAAGCCTTTAGCTGTGATTGGTGGTGGTGATTCGGCTATGGAGGAAGCTACGTTTTTAACTAAATACGGGTCCAAAGTGTATATACTTCACCGTAGGGATGAATTTAGGGCTTCAAAGATTATGCAAAATAGGGCTTTGAGTAATCCTAAAATTGAGGTTTTGTGGAATTCGACTGTTGTGGAAGCTTATGGGGAAGGGGAGAAGGGGACGTTGGGAGGGTTGAAGGTGAAGAATGTTGTCACTGGAGAGGTGTCGGATTTGAAGGTGTCAGGTTTGTTTTTCGCGATAGGACATGAGCCAGCTACCAAGTTTTTGGACGGGCAGCTGAAGCTGCATTCGGATGGGTATGTGGTGACAGACCCCGGCACCACACAGACGAGTGTTAAGGGAGTTTTCGCAGCAGGGGATGTTCAGGATAAGAAGTACAGGCAAGCTGTTACTGCTGCTGGAACTGGTAAGTGAGATGACTGTCTTATGTCTTTGCACTCTTACTGTTTGTTTATTTGCTTGACTGAGAGTATATTTTCTGTTTATGTTAATGTATTGGTGCTGGACGTTTTATAGTTATTTAGCTTTTAGTAGAAATGATTATGATGCATTGGTCCTGAATCTTTGACGTCATTTTGCAAACTGAGTGAATTTTGCATGTCCAAATAGAAAAGACAAGAAAAGAAAAGAATTATGTGAAATGATTATAAGATGAGTAATGTTAACTGATTTTAAGATGGTGACTCTCCCAAGCTCTCCTTGAGTGGCAAATATTATAAAATGGTTCTTTGTCGCTGATGCATGTTGACATTCATTTTATATGTTCAAAATGTGCTATGAGGTGTCTTAGGACTGGATTTTGAATATCAAACTTATTAAACTTATTTCACATAGAAATTCTGAAATTAGATCGTTGCGCTCCAGTAGATGATGTTCTAAATTATGAAGGCTGCATAGCTCCTTATTGAGTGGTGGCTGTTGATTATTAATGGCCAATATTTAATTAACGACATATTCTTTCTCTCCCCTCCACCTCCACCTCCACCTCCACCTCCACCTCCACCTCCACAATGGCGTCACCTTATGTTCTGAAAGTGCAATTACAAGGTTATTTTGTAGGAGTTTCCCATTGATTTGGTGTTGTGGAGTATTTCTACTTCTAGCTCTCACTTTTTTATGTAAAGTCTAGAGATAGCACCATTTGATACATTGGGCTGAGCCATTTGTTTTTTCAGGCTTTATTAGACGTTTCGTTTTATAAAATTTGATTGTTAGACACTTGTATTTTATTGTTGAATTTGCTAAATGTAGAAGCAGGAAATCAGGAATTTCACATTGAAATTTCTTTACATCTTTTTACATGTAAAAAAATATAAATTCTTGACATATTCTTCCCGTGTTTAAAGTTCAATTGTATCTTGTGTGATATTAAATATTTAGGCTACTGATTTGTTTTTTTTAATATATATATATATATATATATATATATATATATATATGTGTGTGTGTGTGTGTGTGTGTGTGTGTGTGTGTGTGTGTGTGTTTGTGTGTGTGTTATTCAGACATAAGTAGTAGTATACAAAAGGTTCAACAAAAGCAAAACTTTATTTTCCTTCTAACAAAGAGTATTTTACTTTTTTTTGTATGCGTTAAAAAAAACTGCTTCCGCTCCACCAGCTACTGCTGTGTTATAACAAAACAAACCCTTAGGTGAGCTGTGTTTCAGCCCTTGTTTCCACATAAATTTTAATACTATGCGTCTCTGTTTGTGCACGCTGTTCATTTTAATTTTATCAATATTCATGGAATTGAGGGCATTAAAATTTCATAATTTGTTCATGTGATAGTAGTTGTTATGTACTCCCTCTGTCCCATAATAAACATTTTAGTTCGACTTTCATGGTCAATTTTTCCGTTTTTAAAATTAATATATCTTTTTAAAAAACCAAGATACACATCTAGAGCTTATGATAATAATAAACTACGAATAATGTAATACTAATGTTAAGTTTCATAATTTAAAAATTATATATAAATATTTTTAATTATTTATTTTAGAAATGATCAATTTGACCACTAAAGTCAAACTACGACGTTTATTATGAGATGGAAGGAGTAATTGTTAAGCTAATTTGTGCTCTTATTGAAACCGCTAGGTGGTCCTAGTATAATTTTCATTGTTAAAGAGTCGAGATTTCTTCACTCCACGTCATATTCTTTTTAAACTTGGTAGAAGTCCTTCAATTTGTGTGTTGCTAAATCTAATCTTTATATTCGTTAGAAAATATACGGCGTGGTAATTTGAGGTTATATCAAGGTTGTTTGCTACTCTCTACTGTCTATGCTAAACTCTGTCATCAACCTTAATTCATTATATAGTATTTGTTGTCATTGTAGTTTATTGGTCAACTTATAAAAAATAAATATTACAGTGGTCAACTGTTGTATGAAATGCTGATGAAGAGAACTGCTTGTTAAATTGCACCTTTTGTTTTATGAGTTTTGTTCAATTTTGGGTTTAATTTATACTCATTAATTGATTGAATTTAAGTTAAATTAAAAGCGCATTTGATAGTCTACTACAAGAAGATTAAGAGAGAACAATATATGGTTCAAGTAGGAATTATATATTGTATTTTAATTATATCCAAAGTGGGGTATATGAAAATGTTCATTGTTATTTTTAAAAAATAAGTCCCACATTGATAAGAAGTAAAACTATTTAATGCTTTATAAGTATAAGTGGAATAGTTTAATTTACTTGTGTACTAAAGGAAATGACTTGAAAGTCACTCTATGGTTCGCAGAGTCTACGGTTCGCAAAGTTACGGTCGTAAAGTTGAAAGTCACTCTACGGTTCGCATTGAAAGTTGATCTACATTTATGTTCGAACCAGATTAATGGATCTAATTCATAATTAAACTGATCTGTGTTTAATTACTTTGGATACGAAGAGTTATCTAAACTGCTTTGGATAAGAAGAGTTATGTAAACTGTTTTTGTAATGATTACAAAAATTATTTTTGTAACTGTTACAGAGTTAAGTTTTGTAACTGAAATTCTCTCTTCATCTTCTTCTAACTTTTCAACCTTTACAAAGATGTATTTATAGATTGTTCATTAGTGAATTGCTATCACTGTGAAGTAATATAGACTTGACATATATCCTGGAGATATATTATTGTGAGCAATCTTTATCAAACCTTAGTGGTAAGGGGTAATAAACACCTTAAGGATATGGACTACCTGTATCAATCCATTCTGTTCCAACTATTGTGTATATAATTTTTCTTTCACTACTTAGAGCTAAAATCTTGTCTTTGATACTTGAACAAATGAAAAAACAAAACTAGTCATACCAGGAAAATTTTTCAGTCTGCAAATTGCAGTCTCACTTTTGTTAGAAATATCGTGCCTAGACCCAACAAATGGGCGGGTGTGGGTAGATTTGGGCGGGCATAAATGGGTTTAGATTTATATGGGTTGAGTTTAAATGGGTTTAAAATTGAGCGGGTTGTAAATGGACGATCATAAATGGATATGGGTTAGCCCATATATCAAATTTGAGCATAAGTATAATAAGTATAGATGTATGTATATATGAATTTTTCACATTCTCTATGAAAATATCCCATCTTTTAGTTTCTCTCTAAAATCAATAAATATGAGTGTAAAAGTTATTTTTATTGGTTGTATTCGTAAATTTATATTCTATTTAAAGATAAATTATTATTTTTTGCCTAATTATACTACTAAAATCAAGGGAGAGGGAGAAAATAAATACTCCTAAATCTCATAAAAAGATGCATGAAGTACAAAAATAAAAATTGTCCATCAATTATACAATCTAAATACAAAATGTTATATAAAAGAATAGTTTATCCACATAAATTTGTTTAACAGGGGCAATTAATTTTTAAAAAGACAAAAATATAATAATGTGCATACGTATAAAAAATTGAGTTTATTTTATACTTTTTTTTTATAAGTTGGCCTATTTTTCTTATTTCATATAGAAAGTATACTTAAAAACATTGGGTTGAAGCGATGAGTTAGAAGCTTTGGAAAGGGGCCCAGGCCATCGCTCGGGTTTCCAGAAGGTTCAGCTTTTTAGCTTGATCTAAGTTGTTGTTCTCAGTCACAATGTTAGCAATTGGAGCTTCTCTCGATTAAGCCTTGTAGTTGCAACACCGCCCCCTGTTAGCCTCCCCTGTTAGCCTCTTCTCATTTATCAGTAGATAAATGGGGCTCAATTTCAGCCCACATCCACCCATCTATTATGTGGGATGTGACCATATATTTTTCACCTTATAAAGCTCAAACCTTATAATTTGAAACTCAAACTCATTTATCATTGGCGTTGATATTTTTACTATTTTGAAAGGAATTATGTTTTTGTGTTCTTTCATTACTTTTAGTAGATTATTTAGTATACTTCAGTCTTTTTGGACTGTTGCAAAAAAAAAAAAAAAATTTAATTCCAACCTCTAACTTTCTTTAACACTTGTAATCATTTGTTTTTGGAGAATCCCGTATGTATGGGATACGATTAGTGCACAGTATTAATTATATAGGCAGCATTACCCAAGTTACAAAAAATGTCTCTTGTTTTTGCCTAAAAAGAAAATGTCTCCACGTCTTTTGCATCATCATGATGTGGTTGCCAGGCAGTATCAGGATGGATTGGTTCACCTCCTTTCAAGGGGTTAACCATAGTTTTTTCTGGAGGTAACAATAAAAAAAAAATAGTCTTCCTGGGGGTACATACAAGGATAGCAGTTATGTAAGATGCAGTGGGAGCCCCTATGTGGCTAATGAGTAATGATGTTTGACCCGTGGTGTTCACTATAGTGGATAGAGCTGGCTGGGAGAAGGTCAGAGATATTATCCATTTGGTTTGTCAAAGACTCCATGTAACTAGAGGTAGAACTCTAGTTTTCGTGCCTCTGTTACTAGAGCAAAAGTTTGAGGTTATCAAAAGTACTGACTTGAAGCACGGCCTAAACTTAATGAAAGAAAGCTAAAACTCAGCTGAATTGTTGGTACATGTTTTATCTCTGGTTATTGCAGGAACATATGTAGTGTATGCCATTTGCTTGTTCGAGTATGAAGTTGGTAGTGATTTTACCATCTGAAATCTTCAGTGGCCATACTCTAGGGATTATTTGATCGGGACTTCTAAGTTCCAACTTTTGAATGAAGTATTAAAAGTAGTACCTTGTTTGATCTAACGCCTTCCAGATCTTATTGAGCTCCTCCTTTACTGATTTGCAATAGGATTTTGAATTCCACAATCTACTGCTTATGCTTTATCATATAGTTTGTTGCTGGTGCAAAGTTTGTAGTCATGTGCGTGATAACTCATCATTATCTTTATATTCATTCAATCTAAAGTTTATTTCCATTCATGTAATGCAGGATGCATGGCAGCACTGGAAGCAGAACATTATCTGCAAGAAATTGGAGCACAAGAGGGTAAGAGTGACTGATCAGCATAAGAAAGTTTCAGAGATCCCAACCCGGAGGAGTAAGATCAAATAAAATATTGGAGAATACGGGACTTCTGGACCTGCGTTAAGTAATACCTTAAGCTTTCTTCATCTCTTAATATTACTTACTATTAGCACCTAAGGATTCATTTAAGTGATACTTAAGCTTTTATTGTTTGTTGCTTCTATATCCTAGCAAGCAATTGGTGGGTACAATTATAGGTAGCATTCTTACAATTCCTCATTCTTATATATGAACTGTTTCTTCCCTTGATTTATGTGGAAAGTTTGATATGGGCGGGTGCGATGTATTTGTGATGGGTTGTATTCCGAGTGTCAAATTTTAAACCAAACATACAGGCTTCAACATGTTTGAATGCTTGGATATTACAGACTATATATGTAGTAGGTAGTCACGTGAATTAAATTACTCTCGCAATGATATTAGTTACAGCTCTCCGGTGGTGTTGGATAAAATTGAGTAATTATGATCTGAAAGATTAATACATTTTAATAAATTAGATATCTGAATGAAATAATACTTCAGTTTAAAAAGTTGTTTGATAATTAAAAAGCGTAAAACATCTTAATGTCACTATTTTATCATTTTAATTCTCTAAGTTACTAAAAAAATTTATTTCAATGATCTTAAAATTTCAAATTGAAAGAGTATAATATTTATTGATATTTTTATCTATAAATTTTAAATAAACTATTAAGAGGTAGCTCTTAATAGTTAAGATTTGAATTTCTATCTTAACGATTAAGAGAAGAAAAAAAATATTTATCAAACAAGATTTGTCTCTAACCTAATTAGAGACAAGTGAATTAAGAGGTATTTAGACACAAACAAGCACCAACTCACTCTATTCGGATTATACCGAGTTGCAATATATAAAAAATACCCTATTATATATATTTACACAGAATAACAAGGAAAAAAAATTGTTTTGAAGGAAGATCGTAATTTACACCAATTTTTTGTTTGATAAGAAGGTAAGGGGTTAGTTTTGGTTTGTGTGATGAACAAAAGTTGATGTATGTTACGTTTGAATTAAATGAATGGAATGATTCATTCTATTCTAGTTAGAATAAGTTATTTCATGTTCTCCCTCCCCCAAGGAACCGAATACAATCTTTTTTATTCTAATCGCAATCAAATACAATTTTTTTATAATAAGTTATTCTATTTCTACTTTCATTACTTCAATCCAAACGTAGCAGAGTTTGAATGAAAAAATAAAAATAAAGTCAATGGCCAATATAATTTCCGATTCACTTTGTAAAAAAGTTTTAAGAAATAATTTGTTAAGAAAATGTCATTGCAAAAGCGTGAGCCGTCCTAGCTCAGCTGGTAGAGCTCGTGGCTTTTAACCAAATGGTCGTAGGTTCGATTCCCATAGACGTCGTTGTTCAATGTTGAGGTTAGATTCCCCATATATTTTTAAGAAAGAAAGAATAAATAAATCTTGTTTTTTCATATCATTTTATATTACCAAATTATCGCAAACTTTTTTGTATTTAATAATTAATTATTTGGAAAAGAATTACCAATTTATAGTAATTACTCCCTCCGTCTCAAATTATTTGCTGTTTTAGTAAAAAAAAATTATCCCACAATATCTGCTTTTTCAATATTTCAATGTATTTTTTTCCTTTATTTTCCAAGTTTGCCCCTTTACCCTAATTAATGATAGTCATTACTCTCATTCATGCCTCTCCTCTTTTTTAAGTATTTTTTCATATTCTCACCAATAAGAATTCATGCGTAGAAAATAAAAAAGTCAACACATAAGGGTAATTTAGTATTTTTATCACACATATTGATATGTATGTGAAATTCTAAAAAAACAGATAATTTAAGACAGAGAAAGTATTAATTATCAAGTGGAGTATGAACAACAACAACAACAACCATGCATTTGGAACCACCGGAGATTGAGATAGAACAACACAAGGATTTGTATTTTATTTTAGTCCACTCATCTAGATCACCATTCATAACTTCAAAACATAGTACTACCTCCATTTCATATGAAATAACTACAATTGTCTTTTTAGTTTCATGTATATGAATTAACAAACTCATTTAATACTATCATTTAAGAATTAAAATTTATAGGAAATTCAATCACTACCCCTTATGAGAAATTGAAAATTATTAATATAAGAGAGAATGAGAGAAATTAGGAGTAATATAGGAAAATAAATAATTTATTATCCTAAAAAGTTATAAACAACAAATAAATTGAAATAAATTTTTTCTTCTAAAAAGACAGTTATTATGGAACTGAGAGAGTACTGTAAGACCCCAAATTATTAATAAATGAAATTTAATTTTCTCTATTTATTATTCTGAAATAGTAAGGGTTGATTTGATTAATGTGGTTAGTTATGGGTAAAATGCGCAAATATTTCAAATAATCAGGTGGTTATAAAATATTCATTGTTGTCGGGGAATATTCGCTTGGTCGTGGAATATTCTTACTGTCGGAGAATATTCGTACGACGGCGCAGTCTTTTGTGGGCCCCATAACGGAAAGCGATTGGATGAAGAAAACGACAAAAATAAGTTGTTTATAAATAACGGCATAGTTGTTACCGTTAATACTGTTGGAATACTCGGTGGTTAAAACACAGTAATACGCGTTGTTGCACAGTAGCACACGATATTGCACCAATTATTGATTCTTACGTAAGAAGGCACTACTCAATAATTGTTACAGTAATTACTGTTCAATATTGTATTTTATTGATTCAATAATTACTGCGTTGATATTTTATATTACTGTTGTTTTAATAATTGTCACTACACAGTATTTTCTATTATCGGAACAATAATTCATATTATCTGAATAATATTATTAGGTAACATTATTGGCAATGTCTAGAAAGTTCTGTCTAAGGAGAGGTTTGGTCATCTAATTGCGCGCCAGTAAGGAGAAATCCTTATTGAAAAGCCCCCTCTTTCTTGGGAACGGCCTGGTTGCCAGTACTGTGGTTCTGTAATATTATTTGTGTATAATTAATTATTGATTTATATGATGAGGAAAATATTGATTTTATGTGGATATAGATGAAAAAAAATTTTAATGTGACAATTGTTGAAAATTAATATTTTATCTTTTTCTGATAAAATAATTCATTTAAATATATTATTTTAATAATATATTGATGGTGATATTTTTACAATGAATGTGGGATATATGAATATATGAGGAGGAAGAGTATTTTTATGATATTAAATGATTAACACATGTTTTGTGTGTTGGTGGACACAATTCTTAACCGAAAATTTATTATTGACTGTAAAATCGTCCGTTTGTGGATTTCGGTCAATTTCTGTTTGGAATTTGGAAAAACTTTCTTCTGCAAAGTTGTAGAGAATTGAATTTCCTATAAAAACTCGCGAGATTCGAATTTTCTGATGAAAGGGCTATTTATTATGAATTATTAAAGTTCCGAAGTTCCGAAATTATTGATTTTTGGAAGTTTTAATTATTTTTATTAAGAAAAACGTTTTTTCTTACTTTTCTAGAATGTTAGCATGTGTGAATTGTTGAAATTCAAATTCAAGAGGTGGGCTTGACAATTATATAAATATATTATTATTATATTCAATTTTCTGCTTTGGTGTTCTAAGCATTTTTCTATAAATAGGGTGCTTAGGTTAGAATTGAAAATCACACTAGAAACTGAAGTTTTCTCTCTATTTCTCTCTCTATATTATCGAGTGTATTCTTGTGAATATTTTGATATCTTGAGTGTGGCTATACGGTGCAAGTTTCCTTCAGCACTATATCTAGTATTCCAGTCAGAAGTACCGTATTTCCGAGGTAAGGGATGTTATTTCTTCTTAAATGATATTATTTTTTTCAATATCATTATGCCGAAGTATTGATCTGAACTTTTTATCAAATTTAGAACTTTTCATGTCGGGGTTACTATTCATGAGTTACTATTCACGAGTTACTATTCACCGAAAAATAAAATTTTTTTCTTTTCGTCCAAAATATCTATTTTGGGTTCTAGCTTTGATTGTATCCATGTTTTGATCATTCTTGAATTTTACTCCACTATGCTTATTTATGAGGTATTTTTGGACATGGAATAGCTGAAATACGAATCCTTAATATTTGTTCTTTTGCTTCACTGGATTCGTTTCCTTTAAAATATTTTTCATCATCCTCAGTCCTAAATGATGATATAATTGAATATCTTTGACCTGTAGTGCAAAGATTGATGATTTCTGATGAATATCTTTGGCCCGTAGTGCAAAGATGAACAGGTGTTGAGATGAACATGATCGACTGGTGATACAAATGAATATCTTTGGCCTGTAGTGCAAAGATGAATATTTGATTAAAGATGGTTATTGATTGTTGTTACAGGGATAAAATATTGATGATGGACTTTTAAATCTTAGAAGATAGTAGAACTCATTCTCCACTTGACTCTTCTAATGGTTTGTTGTTTTCGCTGCAGTTATTGATTTAAAACTTGTTGTCTATTGTATTCTATTAGATTTTTCCCTGTTGAAGACTAACGATAATTTGTTGTATATTATCTTAGTCATAATATTCTTTACTGGGCTAGTTGAGCTCACCCTTTTCCTTGTTGTTCTATTTTCTTCTCAGGAGACGAGAATGTAGCGAGTACTAGTCGGGGTGTGGAATGATGGTTCAAGACAGTTGTTTTAGTAGTCCTCACTATTTTGTAAAATAGTGTATCAATAAGTATAATGAGTTCTTAGTTTAGTATGAATACTGTCTAGATGACAATATTTGTATTTAAACTCATAGTATATGTGTTGCCGTATTTTGCACGACAATTGTAATAATAAAGTTGTAGTTATTTTCTGTACCATGTATTTGGCGACTCAGAATGGGTTGGATGGATTGGACCTGTTTTGGGGGCGTCACAGTTGGTATCAGAGCTTAGGGATATGATCTCTGGCGGAGATCGGGGAATAGAACTAGGAGGGGAGAGACGAGTAAATCCTTCGCTAGTGTGTCCTACCTAAGCTTATTTGTTGGTCGGTCATAATATAGGGATATTATGTGATATGTTAATTTTTTAAATTAACCTTTGTTCTATGGCAGTATTTTAGAATGTCGACTGAGAATGTTAACACTTGAGTAAATGAGACGGTGGAGATGCTTATACTCACCAACGAGAAAAACGTGCAACAGGCTGGCAATGTTCCTCCTGTGAACAACACCACTGAGCAGACGATGAATGATGGAATGTTTAGGAGTTTTTTTCAGTTCATGCAAAACCAGACGAGGGAGACTCGTGTACAAAATACGTGTAGAAATGATAGCAATGCGCGGCTTGTCACAGCCAAGCAGTTCAAAGAGTTGGGACCACCAGAATTCTGGGGAAAGCCAGATCCGATTAAGGCGGAGACATGGGTCAAGCAAATTACCAAGATATTTGATGTCTTGGGATGCACGGAGGAACAGAAGGTTCCATTCGCCACCTTTATGTTTCGTGGCGAGGCAGACTACTGGTGGGAGTCTGTGAAACGTACCCATCCAGCCGCACTCAACATGTCTTGGGAGACATTTCAGAAACTATTCAATGACAAGTACTTTCCTGAAAGTATTCGTCATATGAAGGAGGTAGAGTTTATTAGACTGGAGCAGAATAACATGACGGTGTCCCAATACGAGGCGAAATTTGCAGAGTTGTCCAGGTTTGTACCTCATTTGGTAGAGAATGAGGAACGTATGACGCGGATGTTTCTGAGAGGTTTGAAACCCGGCATACGTCAATATCTCATTTCTCATAAATTTTCTCTCTATTCAGATGTTATCAACAGGGCTCAATTATTAGAGCGAGATAGCGAGTATGATCAATCGAGGGACCACAACCAGGATTATACCGGTGACAGCAGTCATCAGAACAACGATAACCAGTGGAGAAAGAAGAATACGGACAAGAACGGCAACCACTCTGGTGGTAATCGTGACCATGAGAATAGAAGAAGCGAGTCGGGAGGAGATTTTAAAAAGAGGAGATTCAACAATGACAATACGAAGACGTCAGCACCAGCAGCAACGGGTTCCAAGGGAGGAGAGCGACCACCGGTCATATGCTATAAGTGCGGAAAAGAAGGACATATCAGCCCAAACTGCCCACAACAGTTTAAGGTATGTTATAACTGTGGAAAGGAAGGACATATCGCTCGAGATTGTACTGTAGCGAAACCAAGTCCAACGGAGGTGGTGACTCAAAAAGCTGTCCCAGAAAAGTCAAAGTCAGCGGTTCCTGGAAGAGCGTTTTTCGTGACTGGTCAGAATGCGAGGAACCCGAACGAAGTTAGCACGGGTTAGTTAATTATAATTTTTTGCGAAGTCTATACCTTATTAGATACCGGTTCTACCCATTCATTTATCTCTTGCTTGCGTTCAACGTTTAAACTTGACTCCGGAGAAATTAGACTTTGACTTATCTGTTGAAACTCTGTTAGGAGAAATTTTCTTCACATCCATTGTTTACAAATCTTGTTTGATCCAAGTTGGCACCATCACATTACCTGTTGACCTTATCTCTTTAAAGATACTTGCTTTTGATGTGATTTTAGAAATTGATTAGTTAACTACTCATCATGCCAAAATTGATTGCTTTCGTAAGGTTGTTAGTCTTCATATTCCTAAGCAACCTGTTATTCAAATTCAAACAACCAAACCATTGAAGTCAAACTCTTTCATATCAAGCCGTAAAGTCATTCGTTTATTGAAAAACGGATGTCAAGCTTTCTTAGCTATGTTATGGACTTGAACAAAATACGTCAGATTTGAATGATATTTCTATTGTTAGTAAATCCCTGACGTATTTCCTGAAGAATCTCTTGGCCTACGTGTGATATTGAATTTTGTATCATTTTTGAATCTGGTACAAAACTCACTTCTAAAATCTCATATCGAATGGCTCCTATTTAACTTCAGGAGTTAAAAACCCAACTGTAGAAGTTTGTACCCGAGCCTCTATCTGGTGACTTCCTTTGTGGAATGCACTGAAGCCAGACTCTCCGTAGGGGATACCATATTCGTGTGGTAGTAAACTGATAGGTGTCATTGTGACGTGCTATCCAAGATTGGGATATGAGTCACAGTTGAGAGCAACCTAAGTCAGTAATCGAAATACGTAGCTTTCTAGTTATTATCGGAGATTCGTAAAAGGATTTTCTCGAATCGCTACTCCATTAACTCAGCTGACTCGAAAAGATACAAACTTCGAATGGACCGAGGAATGCGAGAAGAGCTTCCAAGAATTCAACATGCGACACCGACGTTGGCTCGAGCTGTTGAAAGATTTCGATCACACCATCCAATACTATCCTAGAAAAGTAAACGTGGTAGCTGACGCATTGATTGTATGCGAGTACGAGTGCAATATTGTTGAACACAAAGACCTATTTTGTATAATTTAAAAATGATAGAGATAGAGTTAATGACTCTAGGGATCCACGTGATGATATACGAGTAAAATCGACTTTAATCGATAACGTTAAAGCCACTCAAGCTACAGACCTGGAGCTGATGAATATAAAGAAGAAGGTGCAAGAATGTGTTATTCTAGAAGTAAGAGTCGATGAAGAGAAGAAAGCTCAAGCCTTCAATTCATTTGAAATCCTCGATCGAGTAGGAACTGTGGCCTATAGACTCGCCTTAACGCTAAGTATGTCACGTGTTCATAACGTTATTTACGTATCGATGTTTCGTAAATATGTGGACGACCCGAACCACATTATTGAGTTAGAACCAGACGAGATAGCTGAAGATTTAACGTACGAGGAGGTACCTATTAAGATCTTGGATAGAAAAGAGCATGTCCTAAACACGAAGGTCTTACCACAAGTTAAAGTTTTGTGGAGAAACCATGCTATTGAGGAAATGACCTGGGAGTTAGAAACGGAAATGAAAGCGAGGTATCCTCATCTTTTCGAAACACCAGGTACGTATGTCAATTTCGAGGACGAAATTTCATAAGGAGGGGAGGTTATAAGACCCCAAATTATTAATAAATGAAATTTAATTTCCTCTATTTATTATTCTGAAATAGTAAGGGTTGATTTGATTAATGTGGTTAGTTATGGGTAAAATGCGTAAATATTTCAAATAACCAGGTGGTTATAAAATATTCATTGTTGTCGGGGAATATTCGCTTGGTCGTGGAATATTCTTACTGTCGGAGAATATTCGTACGACGGCGCAGTCTTTTGTGGGCCCCATAACGGAAAGCGATTGGATGAAGAAAACGACAAAAATAAGTTGTTTATAAATAACGGCATAGTTGTTACCGTTAATACTGTTGAAATACTCGGTGGTTAAAACACAGTAATACGCGTTGTTGCACAGTAGCACACGATATTGCACCAATTATTGATTCTTACGTAAGAAGGCACTACTCAATAATTGTTACAGTAATTACTGTTCAATATTGTATTTTATTGATTCAATAATTGCTGCGTTGATATTTTATATTACTGTTGTTTTAATAATTGTCACTACACAGTATTTTCTATTATCGGAACAATAATTCATATTATCTGAATAATATTATTAGGTAACATTATTGGCAATGTCTAGAAAGTTCTGTCTAAGGAGAGGTTTGGTCATCTAATTGCGCGCCAGTAAGGAGAAATCCTTATTGGAAAGCCCCCTCTTTCCTGGGAACGGCCTGGTTGCCAGTACTGTGGTTCTGTAATATTATTTGTGTATAATTAATTATTGATTTATACGATGAGGAAAATATTGATTTTATGTGGATATAGATGGAAAAAAATTTTAATGTGACAATTGTTGAAAATTAATATTTTATCTTTTTCTGATAAAATAATTTATTTAAATATATTATTTTAATAATATATTGATGGTGATATTTTTACAATGAATGTGGGATATATGAATATATGAGGAGGAAGAGTATTTTTATGGCATTAAATGATTAACACATGTTTTGTGTGTTGGTGGACACAATTTTTGACCGAAAATTTATTATTGACTGTAAAATCGCCCGTTTGTGGATTTCGGTCAATTTCTGTTTGGAATTTGGAAAAACTTTTTTCTGCAAAGTTGTAGAGAATTGAATTTCCAATAAAAACTCGCGAGATTCGAATTTTCTGATGAAAGGGCTATTTATTATGAATTATTGAAGTTCCGAAGTTCCGAAATTATTGATTTTTGGAAGTTTTAATTATTTTTATTAAGAAAAACGTTTTTTCTTACTTTTTCTAGAAGGTTAGCATGTGTGAATTGCTGAAATTCAGATTCAAGATGTGGGCTTAACAATTATATAAATATATTATTATTATATTTAATTTTTTGCTTTGGTGTTCTAAGCATTTTTCTATAAATAGGGTGCTTATGTTAGAATTGAAAATCACACTAGAAACTGAAGTTTTCTCTCTATTTCTCTCTCTATATTATCGAGTGTATTCTTGTGAGTATTTTGATATCTTGAGTGTTGCTATACGGTGCAAGTTTCCTTCAGCACTATATCTAGTATTCCAGTCAAAAGTACCGTATTTCCGAGGTAAGGGATGTTATTTCTTCTTAAATGATATTATTTTCTTCAATAGCATTATGCCGAAGTATTGATCTGAACTTTTTATCAAATTTAGAACTTTTCATGTCGGGGTTACTATTCATGAGTTACTATTCACGAGTTACTATTCACCGAAAAATAAAATTTTCTTCTTTTCGTCCAAAATATCTATTTTGGGTACTAGCTTTGATTGTATCCATGTTTTGATCATTCTTGAATTTTACTCCACTATGATTATTTATGAGGTATTTTTGGACATGGAATAACTGAAATACGAATCCTTAATATTTGTTCTTTTGCTTCACTGGATTCGTTTCCTTTAAAATATTTTTTATCATCCTCAGTCCTAAATGATGATATAATTGAATATCTTTGGCCTGTAGTGCAAAGATTGATGATTTCTGATGAATATCTTTGGCCCGTAGTGCAAAGATGAACAGGTGTTGAGATGAACATGATCGACTGGTGATACAAATGAATATCTTTGGCCTGTAGTGCAAAGATGAATATTTGATTAAAGATGGTTATTGATTGTTGTTATAGGGATAAAATATTGATGATGGACTTTTAAATTTTAGAAGATAGTAGAACTCATTCTCCACTTGACTCTTCTAATGGTTTGCTGTTTTCGCTGCAGATATTGATTTAAAACTTGTTGTCTATTGTATTCTATTAGATTTTTCCCTGTTGAAGACTAACGATAATTTGTTGTATATTATCTTCGTCATAATATTCTTTACTGGGCTAGTTGAGCTCACCCTTTTTCTTGTTGTTCTATTTTCTTCTCAGGAGACGAGAATGTAGCGAGTA
The DNA here is from genome assembly GCA_016801055.1 of Panax notoginseng. Lineage (NCBI taxonomy): Eukaryota > Viridiplantae > Streptophyta > Magnoliopsida > Apiales > Araliaceae > Panax > Panax notoginseng. Next base: position 57,472,830 of record CM029013.1, on the reverse strand, counting down.
CTAGTCGGGGTGTGGAATGATGGTTCAAGACAGTTGTTTTAGTAGTCCTCACTATTTTGTAAAATAGTGTATCAATAAGTATAATGAGTTCTTAGTTTAGTATGAATACTGTCTAGATGACAATATTTGTATTTAAACTCATAGTATATGTGTTGCCGTATTTTGCACGACAATTGTAATAATAAAGTTGTAGTTGTGACGCCCCCAAAATTAGGTATACATCACCCATCTTGAGTCGTCAGATACATAGTACAGAATACAAATACAACTTACTAATACAACTGTCGTGTACAATACGACAAAACATAAACTGTGAGTTTGAATACAAATATTATCTTCTAGAGAGTATTCATACTCAAAAGGAGTCCTCATTACATTTATTAACACACCATTACATAGAATAGTGAGGACTACTAACTAATACTATCATTCGGACCATCACTCCGTTCCCCGACTTGCCCCAGCTACGTTCTCATTTCCTGAAGAGAACAGTGAAAGAAAGGGTGAGCTCAACTAGCCCAGTAAGAAATATTATGACTAAGATAATGCAGAATAAATTATCATTAGCCTTCAACAATGTTAAACTGATAAAATATAATAGATATCAAGTTTAACTGCAGCGGAACAAGCAATCCATTAAAAGAGTCAAGTAGAAAATAAACTCTACTATCTTTTATGATTTAAAAGGTTTTTCAACACTGTGATCGCTGAGACTCAGCTTAATAAAATAATCCACATCATCGAATCACCCCTGCACTACGGCAAAGGATATTCGTGTATTCATTAATGGTCATGATCATGCCAACAACTGTCCATCAATGCACTACGGGCCAATGAGGACTTTTACCACATCATTTGTAACATTACGGTCATGATTATACCGAATAATCCCTGGTCATAATCATACCAAGTCCATCTATGCACTACATGCCACAGATGACTTTCAACATTTTATAAACATGAGGATGATGACAATGATATAAGAATTCAATAAAATAAGTTCAAGAATTAATTTATCCAGGAATTAACAACGTCCAAATTGTCAACATGATACTGCATTGTGGAGTAAAATTCAAGAATGCTTAGAAGAATATTTTCTTGAAAAAAATACTGGATGAAACACAACTATCAAGGATATTCCACAAATTTCATGGAGTATAGAAGTCAAAACTTAACCAACTGAGTACAATAAAGAATGGAATAACAAAAGAAATCACCATGCATGCGATAGACCGCACAGACAGGTTATTCCAATAGAATAATAAATAATGGAACCAGGTCCGACGTAAACGCACAGACAGGATATTCCGACAGAATAATAAATAATGGAACCAGGTCCGGTGTAAAACACACAGACAGGATATTCCAACAGAATAATAATAAAACGGAACCAGGTCCGGTGTAAAACACACAGACAGGATGTTCCAACAGAATAATAAACGGAACCAGGTCCGGTGTAAAACACACAGACAGGATGTTCCAACAGAATAATAGAAGAATGTCACCAAGTATAGGGTAGACCGCGTATACTGGTTATTCCAACAGAATAATAACAAATGGAATAACAGAAGTTCTCTTCATGAATATAAAAGAAATAATATTCCCTACCTTAAAAGAACTGGATATTAGAAAAGTGATGTAGCAGAATACTTTTATTCTCTCTCTCTTATTCTCTCTATGCTTTCTCTCTCTATAGCTTGAATGAATTCGTGAAAAATAATGAAGCCCTAGGCCTCTATTTATAGAAAAACTGAGGGTGGCTCTTGGTCTTAACGAAGGGTCAAATGACTTTTGGTCTTAACGAAGGGTCAAATGACTATTGGTAATATTGAAGGGACAACTACTATTGACGAAAGTAATTACTATTGACCAAGGTAAATACTATTGACGAAGGTAATTACTATTGACGAAGGTAATTACTATTGACCAAGGTAAATACTATTGACGACGGTAATTACTATTGACGACGGTAATTACTATTGACGACGGTAATTACTATTGACGAAGAGACTCTTAGATGATGACATATGGCCCCCCCATAAAATAACCAAACTTACCACAACGTCTCAATTATTGATTTAATAATATAACATATTATACAGATGATACTATGACAATAATTTAAGAGATATGATGCAGCAATTACTGTAGCAATAATTGAGTATAGCTGAGTGACTTCTCACGTAAGCATCAATAATCAATACCGTGTGCTACTATGCAACCACGCGTATTACTGTACTTTTACTACCGAGTAGTTCAACAGTTTTAACGGTTTTAACGGTAACACCTCAGCCGTTATTTTTATAGAAAGATAATTCTGTCGTTTTCTCAATCCGACAATAATTCCGTTGTGGGGTCCACCAATGATTGTGCCGTCGTACGAATATTCCCCGACAAAAAGAATATTCTCCGACCAAACGAATATTTTATAACAACTTGCTTACTTTGCAAAATTTATAAATATTACCCACAACTATAACATTATATCAAATTAACTCCATAATATTCAAAAATGATATTTATAGAAAATTCATCTTTATTTATAAAAATTGGGGTCTTACAGTAGTTATTTTCTGTACCATGTATTTGGCGACTCAGAATGGGTTGGATGAATTGGACTTGTTTTGGGGGCGTCACAAGTACTATTTATTTGAAAAGTGGTAAGTATGAAGTTAATTTAAGTTAATTGATCAATACAATGTCGACACGCGTTCGGGAGGTGATCTCTCTCTTTGCGTGTCAATATTGTATTGATTAATTGACTAACTTACCATAAAGTTAACTTTATGATAACGGGATTTATTTATTTGGTTTGACGCATGGTATACCTATGAGTAGGGGTGATCATCGGTAAAAAACTGACACCGACACCGAAAAAATCGAATCGGTACTGATCCGAAATTACCGAAAAAATAAGAATCGGAATCGGTACCGAATTACCGGTTTCGGTACCAGTTCAGTACAAAATCGGTTCTGATTTTTTCGGTTCAATTTTTGGTTATACCGCATGGTAATATGTATAATTATTAATAATAATTAAATATTTTTTTTAATATATTAACAAAAAAAAATTAAAACTAAGAAATCATCTATACAAAACAATTAATACAGATTAATTATGTGACCAAAAAACAATTACAAATAGCCTCACGCTTTATAATACAGATATGCACTGAAGAGGAGCATATATGTATACTGCTTTCATGCTTTGCTCATCCAATTGTTCATACAAGTATACAACATTACTTTACTTCTTTAGTTTATAATACAGAGACTAACTAAGTGAGTCTGGGTAAATAAACTAATAAATTACTTAAGTATTAATTATTATATTATTAAATTCGATTTTTCGGTATTTTACCATATGCAAAAAGGTAAGTACCGCTACCGGTACCAAAAAGTATAAAAAAATCAAAAAACCGAAACCGAAAAAATTGGTACCGAAAAAAACCGATACCGCCGATTTTGGTATCAACCGATTCAATAAAAAACGAAAAAATCGAATTTTTTGAGCACTCCTACCTATGACCTAGATATATGTAGAATGTGAAACACATTAATTGATTTGTTTTTCTGGTACTAGTATTATTCTTCATTAATTTCAAATAATGACAAAAAAAATGAAGAAAAAAAAATGAGAGTATATTAATTGCACTCAACTTTAATTTAGTAGGTACTCTATCCGTCCCATAATATACGATATTTTAGAGTTTTGCACAAGATTAAAAAATGATTGAAAAACATTAAATATAGTATCAATAGTCTATAATACCATTAAAATCTCATTTCTTACCATACTCTCTTTTATTTGTAACATTTTTTCATGAGAAATAATTTTGGAAAGATTATAATTAATTCTCCTACATTTTCTAAAACATCAAATAATTTGAGACAAATAAAATCACCTAGATCGTCATATATTATGGGACGGAGGGAGTATCTATTTATATATATATGTGTGTGTGTGTGTGTATCTGAATATTTTTGTGTGCGTGAATTGTTGAAGATGGATTGTTCGGATTTGACTGTAACGTTACCATGTCAGCTTGTTCTTATGTTATTGGTGTTGAATAATTATTCAAATCTATACATTCTATTATTATTTTTGGATCGCTGCTGTTTATTAAAAGTATATATATAATGTCTACCAATTGTTATTGTAATTGAGGATACTTTTTCTGATTATATATTATAAAAGACAACAAATTTAATCCTATATTACATTCTTTTAGACAATTTAATCAAACGCCTTAAATTGTTGGGGCATGAAGAAGAACAGCAACCCATGCATTTGCAGCCACCAAAAATAGAAGAACACAAGGATTTTTTTTTTATAGTTTATTTGATTTGAGGCATTGCATGTGTACCCGTCACCTATATGTAGCATGTGAAACACGTTGATTTATTCTTTGTAATGTCCACGCTCGACCACACGATTTTCAACCCAATAATTCTAGGGGACCGTCCTTCGACCGGTCTAGTAATCGGTTCAATTTATTATTATTATTGTCTCTCAAAAAACATGTAGTATTTATTTTAATTAAATTTTTTATAAAATTAAATATTTTAGGTGTAATTTGAATACATATACTTCCTCCGTCCCATAATATCTGACGTTTTAGAGTTGGACACAAGAATTAAGAAAATAATTGAAAAATATTAAATATAGTATCAATTGTCTATAATACCCTTAAAATCTCATTTATTACCATACTCATCTGATACTCTCCGTCTCTCTCTCTCTCCATAACATTTTCTCCCGTGAGGGATAATTTTGAAAAGATTGTAATTAATTCTTTTAAATTTTTTAAAACGTCAAATAATTTAGAACAAATAAAATCACATATATTATAGAACGAATGGAGTACAAAACATGTCTAAAACTCTAGAATTTATTTTCTATCTATTTATCTATATATTCTATATTATAAAACGGGAGAAGATCAGTTGGTGGTTATTTTGTTTGTATAAATAAAAAAATAAAACTTTTTTGACGTTCCTATTTTATTATTTAAACTTTCTTTATTCACTTTTATCCATTTCTCTCCCATTATCTCTCATCTCTTATTTTTTAACATTCTATTTTTATCTTTTACTATTGCGATTTGCGTGCCGTATGTAAATATGAACGACAAAGGTTATGTATATATTCTGTCGAAATTAAATAATTACAATAATAATATATATCTATACGCTAAGTTTTGGTATGTTAGTCCTTAAATATAATCATAATTCAATGGTTATTATAAATAAAATAAATACGTAGAGACATAAAATTCTTTTTTCTTTTATAATATATCTATAGAATTCTTATGCAGTCTTAAATCAACAATAATTATGTTGAGACATAAGAATAAGGGTGTAAACGAACCGAGTATTGAGTTGCTCAGATTTGACTCATAAAATTTATCGAGTATAAAATAAGATTTGATTGAGGCTCATTTAGCTACCGAGTCGAGCCCGATTCCGAATCGAACCCGAGCAGTTTGGACTTTTTTAACGAATATAATCCGAGTATCAATAGTAAATTATAATTTGAGAAGGTTCGAGTAATTTATCGAACTTTAAAATGTGCTCATATTTGACTCTTTATATTTCGAGTTAAGCTCGAATCGAACTTTTAGTCGAGCGAGTACGAATCGAGTCCGAACTATTTGCTCATTTTACAGCCTTACATAAGAACCATAATTATGTAGAGAGACATAAACACTAATTTTAAGATGTTCATGATTTATTTTTGATCAAAAAATCGAAATTTATTAAATTTGTAATCTATTACAAAAGATAAAAGAATTATCATAAAAGAACTAAATAGTAATTATTTTAAATAAAATAACTGGAAAAATGATCCATCGTAACAAACAATATCGTTACTTAACATCATATTATTTCTTCAAATATAGTCACATCCCAAAATAATAATAGAATACGCTGATTTAAACCGTTCTTCAACACGACAATGAAATAACAAGCCGCAAGATAGTATCGTATCCCAATTTAAACATTCTATCTTCAAAAAATTCATCCACACGAAAACTGTCTCCTGAGTGAAAAAAGTCTCCTAAATGGAGAAAGTAAAATATCTCAAGAGATGGAAATCAAATTCTCTCAAAAGATAAAAAAAAGCAGTCATGTCATGGAGTTTGTTTTGTTTTGTTTTTAATAAGAAGATTCAGACAATAATTGGAATATATAACATAATCAGAAAAATCCATAAATAATATATAGCATCCATGAGAAGGTGAAGGATAGACGTCCCCTGATATGATCTGATCTGAAAGCAGTGCCAATTATTCATAAAATTTGTTACATAGTGAAAAATATGGAGCAAGAAAATGTGCAGCATGCATTAAACCATTAATTCCTTATTATAAACTGATCATAAACATAGAGAGAACATATCACAATACCCAATCAAGAGAAGCCTTCTCTTCCTAATAAATTATTACAAACTAATGAGAAACTACATACATGAGAGAGGGAGGGAGAGAGGGAGAGAGAGAGAGAGCTTCATTGTTTATTGGCAACCCCTTCTAGTTACAGAAACACCCAAGTGGCAGGCATTATACAAAACACAACCCAAAAAATTAAAATTAAAATTAATACTACATCTTTGGCACATGTAGCTCTCCTCCCTCCAACTTGACAACCATTGCATTGCTCCCCACAAGAAATTGGGTACTGATATTTATGAAAAAAGAATACCACACCACCATCTATCCTCCTCTTTTTGTATTTCTCTCTCCTCCTCCATTGAAAATGTTTCTTGGTGGGTATTTTTGTAATTAGGAAGAGAGCTTGGAGACATCTTTGCTAGATCTATTGAATTTCATGTGGCTCTTCACAAGTTGCCCTGCAGCTAGTGCAGACATAAGGGAAAGCTCACCAGCAAGGACTGAACCAGCTACAATGCTGGCCAAGAGCCTGGAGTTTGACCCTGGTGACTCCTTGCTGGCACCCTTCACTCCAAGTAGGTTCAGGCATGCTGACTGAGACGCTAGTTGGGTGCCACCTCCAACTGTCCCCACCTGAAAATTTAAATTTCCCCTTAGTTTCAAGAAAACAGAGTATGCATTCTTGAAAAATAGTGCAAAAACAGCCAAATAACATGTGAAAAACATGCCAGAATAAAAAGATGAGCGACCGACTGAATGATACTTGAGCAATTGAAAAGGATCATGGGCCTGGGAAAAAGTAAATAAGCCCTAACAAGACAAGTGGTTATTGTAATAACTTTTCAGATACCATATGCAATAGATTTTTTATTTTACCAAAATAATAAATAAAAAGATTCTCTCCTCCATCCATATGAACCTCGCATGATCCGTAGCTTTTTTTTTTTTTGGGTCATTGGTAAAGTAGATTTGTGTTTACTTTTCTTTATCAGATGCCATAAAAAATAATAATAATCAAGAAGTACTAGACCAAAGATTTTGAGCATAAGACGTTATACCTCAATGGAAGGCATGCTGACAGATATATGAAGGTCCTTGCCATCATTAACAGCTTCCATCATAGTGATACAGTGAGAACTCTCAATATTTTGGGCCGGGTCCTGGCCGGTGGCTATATACACAGCCGAGACAATATTGCTGGCATGGGCATTGAACCCGCCAAGGGCACCAGCCACTGCTGAGCCTGCAAGATTTTTAAGCATATTTAGCTCCACCAAGGCTGCCACATTTGTCTTCAACACCTTCTTCACTACCTCCTCCTTTATAATTGCCTCACAGACAACCGATTTACCACGCCCCTCGATCCAGTTCACTGCTGCTGGTTTCTTATCCGAGCAATAATTTCCTGTCCAGATCCAAACATCCAAATTAAATGAAAATCAATAAATTCGTCACCAAAAAATCGCTATATAAATGGAAAGGAAAATTTTCAGATTTGTTTTTTTTTTCCTCTTTTTCTATAATGATATATGTACCTCCTATAGTAATAATAATTGCATAACATGATGTGCATTATGGGGTTCCTATATATACAATCATGCAAAGTATGCTCTTAGGGTATGCATATATCAGCAGAATTTAGTAATGGTGAAATGCCATACCAGAAATACCCATGACGTCCATGTCAGGAAAATCGTTCTGAAGGAAATCGAGGACGTTTTGGACGCCTTTGGAGACCATATTCATTCCCATTGCATCCCCAGTGCTGCAGGTAAATCTCATGTATAAGTTCTTTCCTGCTATTGCACATTTAATTCCTTGTAATCTTCCAAACCTGCTTGATCTGTACATTAATTTTGCCATGACCAAAAAAAGTTAATACTACAAGCCAAATATTAATCACTATCTCTAAACTAAAAATGAAAGATCTATCCACAAAATAAATATTTAGAACTCATAAAACTACAGAAAAATTAATTAATTAATGATAAATAATACTGTTTGGAGTTGATGAGAACAAAAAAATCAGGTGTAACTATGTAACATTAATCAATAACGAGAATAAAATAGCAAACACAGAAAATGGAATTTTGATACATATCAATATCATCGGATTGATAAAAATTTATGGGGAAAAATGACAGAGTCAAACAATTTACACCTTAAAACCCAAAATGCTGGTATATAACAAACTATACTTACTTGTTAAAGACAAGGGCAAGAGTCTCAAAATTCATGGGATCCTCCAAAAAGAATTTCAATTCTGCCGCCCTCTTGGCACTACCAAACCTAACCACAGGGGCCCTAGTCATGCCATCCCTTAACAATACACTGGTGGCGCCACCCGAAGCATAGATAGCTTTACAACCCCGATTAGTACTCGCCACCAGGCACCCTTCTGTGGTCGCCATTGGCACCGAATACTCCGTCTCATTAAGCAACAATGGCCCTGCAATTCCCACCGGAATCTGTACGTACCCCACCGGCATCTCGCAGCACTGTCCCAAAATGGACTCGTAATCAAAACCATCCAACGGCAGCCCGGCCAGAGACTTTCCAGTAATTCTCTGCAATGCTTCGCGTCTGATGGCAGCTGCTTTCAGGCAGTCCCCGAGTTTTGACTCGAGGGAGTACGAAGGAGTGGTCCCCGCAACTACTGCGTTAATGATCTCCTCGTCTTCGTCTATGATGGTTGCGGATGCAGATTGTTTCTGTTCCTCCACCACATCCGTAAAAGCTGATTTATGCTTTTGCGGAACCATGCGGACAATCTTGAGATTAGGAGGAAGAGAACAATCAATAGCAGCTGCGCATGGTTCGCAGCGGCTATCTTCCTCGAGAATGACATTGTCATCCTCGAGAATGTCCCAGCTATCAGGCGAGGGCCTGATGACTGACTGGACAAATCCAATCCCAAAAAATCCCAGGAGGTAAATTACAGACGCAACCAACAAAACCAAGGCGGCCAATTCTGAAAGGGTCACCACATGGAGGGGGACAGAATTCCGAATCTTCTCCCTCCACCGATGTAGAAGGAAATACATGACGGAGAAGAACATGGTGAAGAACAAGCCATTGGTGAGATACAATGGGAGAGGAAAAGCATCAGAGGCTTTGAGAGTAGAGGAGTGTTGATTTTGTGATTTGAGGGGTTCGCCGGCCGTGAGTGTTTTAGTGACTGGTCGCCGGCGAACGTCCATTTTTATGGAGGTTGGCAAGTATGAGAGGAGAGAGAAAGAAATATATATTGGGAGGAGGGAGGGACAGTTAGTTAGAGGCTGGATGGTAGGATAAGCGGAGGTTCAGGAAGCTTATTTATAGTGAATGAAGTTGGCGGACAGGACTGGACTTTAGCAACACGTACAGCGTGTTGATTGCATTTTTATTACAAATTTTGATATTGCAAATTTTGATTTCAAACCATCCAAAATAAATCTTTATTTGAGCCGAGCCGAGCCATTCCGTCGGTTAAATGATGAATTTCATTTATACTATAACATTATATAGATTGAGGAGGTTAGTTTATTTTTTTACTAACGAAAAACTGGCTTGTTTGTGAGTTTATTTTTTATTCCTTCACTCACTCACGTGATTAATTACTCCCTTGTTCTTTGTAATGAAACTACATTTGAAACTTTACTACAAAAATAATAATAATATAACATTACATTACAAATAACCCTTTTAATATACTACTAAGTTCACGTTTGTTTACAAGGGTAATATTTGATGTTATTTAATTATTCAGTCAGATATTATAATCCTTATTATTTGCAATTAAAAAATTTAGAGACAAAATTAAGCTTTATTATTGGTGAGAGTATAATAGTTATAAGCTTTTATTCAATTATTTAAATAATTCTGAACAAAATAGATATAATATGAGATTATTTCAAGTTAAATCTTAAAATTATTAAACTTGAAATTATAATTCATGAAAATATAATTTCGAAATTCTAATTCTTACAAATACCATACAAAGAATTGTATATGCAAGTCCCAGATGTAACCTTTTTATAGTCTTATATATAAAAATGTAATTCATTTAATTCTTTATGATTATCCGAATGAATTTCCCAACTTAAATTACTTGAATTTAATTTCATTATTACATTAGTGTAGCACACTACTAATCCACGTGATTAACTTTTAGTGTTGATTTTTGGCATATGAGAAAACAGACAATCTTATGATTCAATAGTTTTTTTTTTCAAAATACCTATTTTTGTTTGGCGAACCGAGCCAAAGAATAGGCCAGAAGAATTAATTCTTTTTAAAAATATAAAAAATCAATCACATTTAAAAATATAAACCATTTTCTTAAAATTACCTTAGTTAAATTATCAAACACATTAATATTTTTAAAAGAAAAAAGGAAACTTTAAGTTAGAACTTTAAAATTACATGCGTGTGTCATCATAAAGTTTACTTTTCTTCCATATTACTTCTATTTTAGGGGATAAACTTTTTTCACTTTCCATATTAAAATTAAAATCTAAGAATCAGGACACACATAAACCTCAGGTTCAAAAACATATATACACACGGACTGATCCAGAAAAGACGGATTTTAACTAATTTTTTTGTTGAAATTAAATAGAGAAAACTTGAACTAATCATAATAATATTTACAAATTGCAATAAATATTCATAATCTAAACTAAAAAAAAAATTAAATACAAAAATATTTAGATATAATTTAGAAGATAGAAGTAGAATGAATATACATTTGTTTCTACTTATATTTAGAATATGAATGGATATTTTTTTTGTCCCCTCCAAGTTTAACTCTTTCATTAATCTATCATCTTAAATTTATTCACTCATATATTTGCTCCTACTCCTATACCTATAAGAAAAAATCCAGCAGCTGCCTATGCTACTCCTTAATGGATCCGCCCCCGTATATATAACTATATGCATATACACAGTGGTGCAGTACACAGTCGTGTTATGACGACGGTTTTTTTTGGGCTATAGTAACCGTTCAACCGGCGCCATAGACCAGAATATCTATTGTTACGGTTGAACCATCGCCATAGCCTAAAAACTGTCGTCATAGACGAATGTGTACCACACAACTGTGTATATATACAATTTTTTCCATATATATATATATATATATATATATTATTATACTGATTTTAAAAAATTATAATTAGATATGAAAATTGAATATGAGTATTTTATAATTTTATCTATTTATATTTTATCCCCCCATTAAGAATCAAAATATAAATAGTTAAAATTATAAAACACTTATTTTCAATTTTTATGTCCAATTTTTATATACGACCCATAGAATAGCTTATTGATTTCTCCATCTACCCTGCTGTCAATAGTCGGCAATCCAACACCTCGTTTTTACAATACTAAAAAATACAAGTAGCTCATAATAAATAAACTTAAAAGTATTTCACATTTAGGTAGTTCGATCCTGGGGGTGATTCATAATAAATAAACTTAAATGCAAAAGTAATAATAAAATTAAATTTTTCACATTTACGCTGCGTTGACGTCTCAAACACCACGTTCTTCTCGTTTAATTCGTGATGAGATTAATTTTTTTTTTTAATAAAAAAATAATCACATGATGACAGATATTAAATATAGACGCATTTATTTATCATTTGAAAAATGATATATATATATATATATATATATAACAATAAATATCTGATAAAATTGAATTACGACTAATATAAAAATATATATAATAAAATAAAATAAAATAAAATCATACTTAATTCATACATATCTCTTATATACACATACGCCGTAATCATACTTAAGCCGGAAATTTTCGCAATATATTGCACGGCTCTTCTCATTTTTTGGCCGGTGTAGGATTTTTATATTTTTATTCGGAAAGAGATGGTGATTCCGTGATTTTAGTAAAGAAAAATTGGGATAAGCATTTTAAATTATGAGGATTTGAACAGTTGGAGCAAGTAAAACTCAATAATGTGAGTTTAGTTGTCTTTATTATTTTCTGTGCATTAATTTTCTAAATTCCCTATTATATTCTTCCATTTATTTGTATTGATGCGTATATAAGTTTAATAATAATAATATATCTGTTCTAGGAATGAATGGTTTATATATAAAGAAAACATTTAATAGTGGCACAAAGTCTTCTATGTACTCCCTACGTTCTTTAATTTTAGATAAATATTTTTGTCTCTTAATATTTGTCGTTCTAAAATTTCGAGTAAGCATTAATTATTTAGTTTTTAATATAACTTGGTTCTCTCATTATTTTTTGTCAAATAAATAACACTTTCTTTTTTTAATACAAGGATAATATAAGCAGTTGATATTATATTTAATATTATACAATAATTTTTTTAATATTTATGCACAACTCTAAGGGGGTGTTTGATAAAAACTGAATGAATCTAAATCTGAATCTGAATGAGTTAAATTTGAATCTGAATTTAAATGAAAAAAATTATTTGAAAATTGACATATCTAAAACATCTAAATAATATATTTTTATTATTTTATCCCTCTAAAAAAATTCAAAATTGTTATAAATATATTTAATATAATAGTTAATATTATATAAAAAAACTCCATGCAGCCCATTCAGCTAAAAAAATGACACTAAATCATTCAGTCTAAATCATAACTGACCGATTCAGCCATTCAAACTTTTTTTTTCAAAATAAACGTACGTAATGACTGACTGATTCAGCCATTCAATCGTTCAGACTTAACCAAACAGCCTCTAAAACAACTTATATGCCTGCTGAGTTTCCATAAGTTGTAGGGATCGGAGATGCATTTATTTATATTGACCCCTTGAGGCAAATTCAAGTAGATTTACAATTGTGATTGTCACACTTAAACGATTGTGATTGGAGTTAAAAAAATGGATAAATGGTAAAACTATCCTATCATAAACTAGGTCCCACACATTTATCCGAAATTTCATTTAATAACATTTGTTAATTAATAAAAAAAATTCAAAGTTATGACATTTAAACTAGCAATAAAATTATAAATATCTTTTACATTTAAATTATCTCTTGTGTAGCATAATGTTGTCCGCATGTTATTTAATTAAGAAATTACGACTAGTCAAGCCAATGATAAAAAATTTAATATTATAGGGGGAAAAAAAGGCACTTGGTAATCTGTGATTTAAATAAAATTACAGATCCTTCATTTTTGTTTACATATAATTTGTCTTTTTATATAATGCACTTGAGACGAGAATTTTAAGAAAGACCGTTTAGGTGAGAATCTTAACTCAACTCCAAATTATTGACTCATTTAAAACCTCAATTTAATCTTAAAAAATACTAAATGATATACATGTCGATAAATATATGACGAAATTAAAATTTAATTAATGTAAAAGTTTTTGTGATATGATAAAATAAATTAAAATAGGACGATTTTTAATACCTACCAATCACATGTATACACATACGTTGCAATTATAATTAGATTGAAATTTTTTACGACACATATCAAAGCTCTTTTTAATCTTTATCTTAGCAAACACTAATTAGTGGCATCAATCAATTATATATATATATATATATATATATATATATACATTCCAAAATCAAACGGCTCTTGTATATATCCCATTTATTTTCTGTCCAAAAAATAATATACCGTCGTCTTACTGGTTCAACTCATTTGGTAAAGAAGAAGACTGTATTAGAAAAGTAAAATATAAATTGCATTCTATCAAAAAATTTAATAAATATGTTGACAATTTGTCTTATCTTAGAATTTGGCAGTTATAATTTTCTTATCTTTAACGTATTCGTGGTGTATGCTCCTTAATTTTGTTTCTTTTATATTATTCACAGTTTAGCAAAAAAATAAAATAAAAATTGAAGAAGTCTCTCCAAAATGGAAGAGATCGGACTATATAAGGTCTATGAGGCCTTTTATATTTGACGAAAGGAAAAAAAAAACAATTAATTAATTCTTCTACTTTAATTTGCATGGTAATTAAGACTCGGTAATCTATCTAAACATGCTGAATTAGTCTTCAAAACCCCGAAGATCCGGTTGTTTATATGCCTAATCTTGAACATTTTTCGGCCTTATTAACGGCTACCAAACAAGTCTTTAATTTGACTCTATAATTTGTCTCACAGAGTAATTAAATTATAAGATCTCATCAAGGTATTGAATTTATTTACATTAATGTTTACGCTTTTGGTAGTGCTTTATCAAATGATCCAATATTACTTTTGTCTATATGCCAGCGAGAGAGAAATTATAATAAAAATTTCAATCAAGAAGGGACCTTTTGCAGTGAATGGGTTGGGTGTGTCGCTACATATTTTAGACTCATTTCATTTGTAAATTAATTAAAATTGAGTACAATCCAACTCAAAACAAAATAAAATAAAAATTGAGATTTGATATACTAGTCAAAAAGTTAAGAGTATATAGAGTAAGGCTGTAAAATAAGCAAATAGTTCGAGCTCGATTCGTATTCGCTCGACTAAAAGTTCGATTCGAGCTCGACTCGAAATATAAATGAATCAAATATAAGCACATTTTAAAATTCGATAAATTACTCGAACCTCCTCAAATTATAATTTTCAATTGATACTCGGATCATATTCGTTGGAAAGTCCAAACTGCTAGGACTCGATTCGGAATCGTGCTCGACTCGGTAGCTAAATGAGCCTCAATCAAACCTTATTTTATACTTGATAAATTTTGTGAACCAAATCTGAGCAACTCAATACTCGGATCGACTCGGTTCGTTTACACCCTTAATAAGGAGATGTTTATTTAGAGTTGAATAGAGTGAAATGATTGAATGGTTGAATCGGTCAGTCATTCAATGCGTTTGTTTCGAATAAAAATCATCTGAATGGATGAATCGATCAGATGTTTGAGGGGTTAAATACATTTTTTCCCAATTTACTAAGGGTCGGTTTACAAATACATCATTGAACTGAAATTATTTCATTCGACTCATTGAACTACAATTTTTTTACAAACCGTTACAAATTCTGTTAAATTATTTGACTTTGGACGAAAAAAGTACATGGGCTGCCACGCGAGAGAGAAAATTTACATGTCAGACCTTTTTCTTTCTGGCATGCTTAGATAGAAACTTGTATAAATTTAATGCTAAATTAATCAAAATCAAATAAATAAAATAATTCATTCAAAATAAAAGTACAATACAAATAAATTTTTTAAAATTTATTTTAATCATTAATATTTGTTTCGTATGATAAAACTTTGATATTATAGCAAACAAAAAAATCTTCTTCTTTTTTCAGTATGGTGCAATTTTAAATAAATTATATAAATTTCACATAAATATGTTTCTTTTAATTTAAATAACTCATTAAATTCATTAATTTTATTAATCTCTCTTAGATAAAACTAAAATTAATAATATAACATATAAATGTCTAACATGTCATATTACTAATTTTGTCATAATACCCTCAACATTAATAATAAAAAATTATTAATATTTTTTTCTTTGACAATTTTGTCTTTTATTATATTCAAATATATTACATATGTTATTAAAATAAGAGAAATTTGGATAAATTTTGAATTTGAGTAATGTCTTTAAAATTATTCATAAGTATTTTTATAATAAGCACAAATTTAAAATTAAAATTTAAAAAAATAAATTCAAACTTCAAAAATAGAACTAAATTTTGAAAATTAATTATTATTTATATTTTTAAAAATTTATATAATTATTATTTATATTGTGAAATCATTAAATCTAGACTTAAATATACAATAAAAAAATATTAAAACACTTCAAACATCATTTTTTTTAAATCCCAAACCATTAGATATGAATAGAGAGAAAGATAATCCAGAATTCTTTCTTTCTTTTTTTTCGCTAATTTTTTTCCTTCTAATACTCATTAATGTAATATATTCATATCTATTAGAAATATTCATATACATGGAATCTGTAATCCTTGTTAATCTCCAACTAAACTAAAAACTTGAAAAAGAAACCAACTAAAATGGAATCAGTCATCTTCATCGTCTTATCTTCCTCCTCCGCCTTTTATTTCTAAGGGAACCCATTTCGTTAATATCAAGAATAACTCAAAATTTGTACAGATCATACCAAATCCAAAACCCAAAATTCATTCATTCCCATTAAACCAAAACCCAAAATTTGTACATATCAAACCAAACCCAAAAATCATTCCAATCAAAATAGAAGGAATCAGGTGAATCAAGACCAATATTAACTGAAACACCATGAAAACATTCTAATTTGGTCCATCTTTTTACTTACTCATCAAAGAGATCAATGTAATAACAATAAAATTGGACTAAAAATTGTCCAAAGAAAGAAAAGAGAAGCATACATCCAGTCTCCCAATTTCACGCTTCATTCACTGAGATAACTCCCAGACAAAAACTCAAAATAACTTAAAAAATGGAAGAATATGCAAGCAGAGCATAAGTTCACCGGCAGCTCAGAATCGCCGATGTCCTCCCCGTCGTCGACTAGCGGATCAACAACCACCATAAATCTGAAATACCTGAAACCAAACCCATACCCCTGCTAATCTGTACAATCTAAGCTCCCACAATCTACAGCCCCATACTTTGCAAATATAGATCGTTAGATAGATTGATGAGGTGGATAGTTTGATGGATGGCGGAGAAAGTTTGAGGGCTATCATCAGCTGTGGAGGTCAGGTGGGTCTCTGAGCTAAAGGACTCCATTTTTCTCTCTATGTGGAACTAGGAAGAACACGAGAGAAATGTCTTACTGGGTGATTATAAAATAATTTAATTTAATTAATTATTTAGCTTACTTTCTCTCTCCTTGTCAACATTGACACATAGATTTAATTGATTGTCACGTATTGCCATATCATTCTTCTGTTAAATGGTTAACAGACATAGACGGCAAAATCACTTTTTATAAATAATGTATAGTTCAATGAGTTGACCGTAAAAAAAATCAGTTCGGTGATGTATTTGTAAACCGACCCCTAGTAGAGTGGAGAAATGTGTATTTAACCCAATGTTTGAGCGGAATGGTTGCTGAATGGAATATTTTATATTTAATTTCTTTACAATATTAACTATTATATTAAGTAATATTAAATAAATTTACAACAATTTTGAATTTTTTCAGAAGAAAAAATAATAAAAATTTGTTATTTAGAAGTTTCAGACATGTCAATTATCAAATAATTTTTTTCATTCAGAATTTCAAATAATTTACAATTGCAATTCACAAACCCTTTTATAATCGTAGTCAAATTCCCTTGTAATTAATATTAAAGAAAATTGATATTTTCACATAACTTTTTGATATTTTCACATGAAAAGTATAGCTATATATAGATGTATAGCGACGGTAAAAACCGCTGTTATAGAATCTATTGCTACAATTTTCATCTGAAAATATCAAAAATTTATGTGGAAATATCAATTTCCAATACTATAAGGTACCTACCTATCTGTACCCATCTCATGAGGAATTTTTCAAGTGAGATTCACTTTTTGGATGATTAAATGTACAAATGTTTTTGTCCCCAAACAAATGAGATGAAATACATAAAATGAAGCGTAATTAAGTCATTTAATAAGTTTCATTAGTATAAAAAATAAATAAAAATATTTATCATTTTATATAGTCTTATAGAGTCGCTAGAAATAAATCTAAAACTTCTTTACTCTCTTTTATTTACTTTTATTTTTTTAAATACATTTATAAATTGTATTTTGCTTCTCTTTTGGAGAAGGGAAGGGAAGGAGTATTTTTCTAATTGAGTTGTAGACTAATTAGTTTTATGAAAATGAAACAAGGGTTCGTTAATTTCATGATTTGGATAGGTACCGTTCACAATTCACAAGAAGACATGCAAACTCTATAATCACGTGGTAGTTAGAAATTACTAATAAATTTGTATACATTGTTTGTAATATACTTTCTTAGTTCTTTAATATAAGTCGTTTTAGATAAATATTTTTGTTCCTTAATATAAGTTATTTTTGAATTTCAAGTAAGCATTAATTGTTTAGTTTCCAATATTGCCACAAGTATTAAATGTAACTTTGGTTCTCTCACTATTTTCTGTCCAATAAATAACAATCTCTTCTTCCAATACAAGGGCAATATAGACAATTGATATTATAGTTAATGCTATACAATTATTTCCTTAATACTTGTGCACAACTCTAAAACGGCCTATATTAAGAAACGGAGGGAGTATACGGTATTCCCTCCTTTTTCATAAAATGATTAAATATACAAAAACTTTTATTCTTAAAAGAATTAAATAAAATGCATAAAGTAAAAAAATATATATATTATTTTGTGGAGTCTATTAATATAAAAAAATTATTTATCAATTTATATAATCTTGTGGGATCATTAATATTGTACACATGCACCTTTTATATAATACGTACACAAAGTGAAGTGAAGAGAAATTGAAAATTTGATACTCAATAATGTTAATTAAAAAATGAGGAGCGATAAATTTATAAATTTGCCTATATTTTAAATTAACTTAAATAAATAAAAATAACTCTTATATTTAGAATATAAGTATATTTTTATAATTTTTGAAAAAAATATTTGTATGTACTATATTTTTTTTATAAATCTTGGAGGCCCTAAAGTAAAAATAGGCTTAAAAAAATTCCAAAATCTCGATCTAACTCGAGCCCCCGGGCTCTATACTCCCTCCATTACTATTTCTTATTTATTGAATCATTGAAACTTCTTAGTCATTTGACTGGTTTAGGATTTTTCAAAAAAAAAAAACTCATTACACAATTCTCATTTACTTTTGTGGTTTATAAATAGAATTTATATTTCTTTTTATGATAATATAAAACTACACAAAGTTGAGTTTATCATTACATCTACATTATTATATCATCATCATTAAACTAAATATTCAATGTAAGACCCCAACTTATTAATGAATAAAATCAAATTTTCTCTAAATATTATTGTGAATAATAAGGGGTTAATTTGATATAATACTTTGGTTATGGGTGAAATGTGCAAATTTTACAAAATAAGCAAGTGGTTATAAAATATTTATTTTTGGTCGGTGAATATTCGGTTGGTCGTGGAATATTCTTGCTGTCGGGGAATATTCGTACGACGACGCAGCCTTGTGTGGGCCCCATAACGGAAAGCGATTGGATGAAGAAAACGACAAGTATAAGTTGTTTATAAATAACGGCGTAGTTGTTACCGTTAATACTGTTGGAATACCCGGTGGTTAAAATACAGTAGCACACGGTATTGCACCAATTATTGATTCTTACGTAAGAAGGCACTACTCAATAATTGTTACAGTAGTTATTATTCAATATTTTATTTTATTGATTCAATAATTGCTGCGTTGATATTTTATATTATTGTTGTTTCAATAATTGTTGCTGCACAGTATTTTCATTTATCAGATCAATAATTCATATTATTTGAATAATATTATTAGATAACATTATTGGCAATGTCTAGAAAGTTCTGTCTAAGGAGAGGTTTGGTCATCTAATTGCGCGCCAGTAAGGAGAAATCCTTATTGGAAAGCCCCCTCTTTCCTGGGAACGGCCTGGTTGTCATAAATGTGATTCTGTAATATTATTTGTGAATAATTAATTATTGATTCATATGATAAGGAAATATTTATTTTATGTGGATATAAATGAGGGATATATTTTTGTGGTTAAATGAAGGAGTTAATGTTGAGGTGTTTTATCAGTATTTTTATCGGAATGGAGGTATTAAAAAATCAAATCAGGGTTTTTGAGAAATATTGCGGGTGTTATAATTTTTAATCCGACCGTTGGATCGTGGTAATTTTTGGATATGTTATACATATATAAGTTGAGTATATGTCCACAAATTTTGAACCGTTAAAAATGAACGTATGATTTATTATGAATTTTACAAGATGACTGGTTCAGAAATTGTTGAATTTTCGGAGTTTATCATTTTGGTGGAAAATTCTAGAATTGGTGGGCCCCACTTGTGGTTGGTGAAGAAATGTGCTGAATTATATTTCAAATGTGGTAGGTGGGAATAGTAGCAGGTAAAGCCATCAGGTTGCAGGTCAAACCTACCAAAATTTTCCTATAAATAGAGGGCTAAGTTAGAATTGAAAATCACACCAGAAACAAGTTTTCTCTCTCTTTCTCTCTCTAGATTATTGAGTGTATTTTGTGAGTATTTAGATACTTTGAGAGTTTCTATTCATCAGAGCAAGTTTCTTTCAGCCTTATACCGGTATTCCGACCAGAAGTACTGATATTTTGAGGTAAGGGATATTATTTTCTTCTTAATGATATTATTTTCTTCAATATCATTATGCTGAAATATTGATATGAGTTTTTATCAAATTTGGAACTTTTTGTGTCGGGGGGTTACTATTCACGTATACGGCACTATTCACGTATACGGCACTATTCACGAATACGGCACTATTCACCGAAAAATAAAATTTTCCCTTTTTGTCCAAGATGTCTATTATGGTTACTATCTTTGATTGTATCCATGTTTTGATCTTTATTTTTGAATTCTGCTTCACAATTGATTATTATGAAGTATTATTGATCTTGGATAAACTGTTATACGAATCCCTACTATTTGTCCTTCTGTCTCATTGGATTCGTTCTCTTTAAGATATTTTTCATCATCCTCAGTCCTAAATGATGATACAAATGAATATCTTTGGCCTGTAGTGCAAAGATGTATAATTACTTGATGAATATCTTTGGCCTGTAGTGCAAAGATGAACAGGTGTTGAGATGAACATGACCGACTGATGATACAAATGAATATCTTTGGCCTGTAGTGCAAAGATGAATATTTGGTTAAAGATGATTATTAATTGATGTTACAGGGATAAAATATTGATGATGGACTTTTAAATCTTAGAAGATAGTAGAATTCTTTCTCTACTTGACTCTTCTAATGGTTTGTTGTTTCCGCTGCAGTTGTTGATCTAAAACTTGTTGTCGATTATATTCTATCAGATTTTTCTGTTGAAGACTAACGATAATTTGTTGTATATTATCTTAGTCATAATATTCTTTACTGGGCTAGTTGAGCTCACCCTTTTCCTTTTTGTTCCATTTTTCTTCTCAGGAGGTGAGAACATAGCAGGATCTAGTCGGGGTATGGAGTAATGGTTCTAGAAAGATGTATTAGCAGTCCTCACTATTTCTGTAAAATAGTGTTTGAATAATTGTAATGAGGATTTATTTGAGTGTGGATATTGTCTAGAAGACAATATTTGTATTTAAACTCACAGTATGTGTTGTCGTATTTTGCACGACAATTGTATTATTGAAGTTGTAGTTTGCTTTCTGTACCATGTATTTGGCGACTCAGAATGGGTGTTGTATACCTATTCTGGGGGCGTCACAGTTGGTATCAGAGCTTAGGGATATGATCCCTGGCTGAGATGTGAGACAAGAACTAGGAGGGGAGAGACGGGGAATTCCTTCGCTAGTATGACCTGACTAAGTTTATTTGGTGTTTATTTGGTCGGTCAGAGTATAGGGATAATATATGACATGACTATTAACCCTTGTTTTATGGCAGTATTTAAGAATGGCAGCTGAGAACGTTAATAATGGAGTAAATCAGACCGTGGAGACACCTTTGATCACTACCCAGGGGAACGTGCAACAGGAAGGCAATATTCCTCCTGTAAACAACGTTACCGAGCAAACGATGAATGATGGAATGTTTAGGAGCTTTTTGCAGTTCATGCAAAATCAGACGAGGGAGACTCGTGTGCAGAATACGGGTGGAAATGATAACAACGCGCGGTTTGTCACAGCTAAGCAGTTCAAAGAATTGGGACCACCAGAATTTAAGGGAAAGCCGGATCCGATCATGGCGGAAACGTGGGTCAAGCAAATTACCAAGATATTTGATGTCTTGGGATGCACGGAGGAACAGAAGGTTCCATTCGCCACATTTATGTTCCGCGGTGAGGCAGACTACTGGTGGGAGTCTGTGAAGCGTACCCAGCCTGACGCACTCAACATGTCCTGGGAAACATTTCAAAAACTGTTCAATGACAAGTACTTTCCCGAAAGTATTCGTCATATGAAGGAGGTTGAGTTTATTAGACTGGAACAAAACAACATGACGGTGTCCCAGTACGAGGCGAAGTTTGCAGAGTTATCCAGGTTTGCACCTCATTTGGTCGAAAATGAGGAACGAATGACGCGGATGTTTCTGAGAGGTTTAAAACCTGAGATTCGTCAATACCTTATCTCTCATAAATTTTCTCTGTATTCAGACGTTGTCAACAGGGCCCAATTATTAGAGAGAGATAATGAGTATACTCAACCGAGGGACCACAACCAGGGTCATACCGGTGACAGCAATCATCAGAGCGATGATAACCAACGAGGAGGGAAAAATACGAACAAAGGCGGTAACCACTCGGGTGGTCATCGTGGCCATGATAATAGGAGAGGTGAGTCAAGTGGAAATTTCAGAAAGAGGAGATTCAACAATGACGGGAAGACATCAGCACCAGCACCAGCACCAACAACAAATTTTAGGGGAGGAGAACGACCGCCAGTTAGATGTTACAAATGCGGGAAAGAGGGACATATCAGCCCAAACTGTCCACAACAATCCAAGGTGTGTTACAACTGTGGGAAGGAAGGCCACATCGCTCGAGATTGTACTATAGCGAAACCAAGTTCAGCGGGAGTGGTGATTCCAAGGGCTGTCCCGGATAAGGTGAAATCAGCGGTTCCTGGAAGAGCGTTTGTCGTTACTGGCCAAAACGCGAGAAACCCGAACGAGGTGATCACGGGTAAGCTAATCTTGAATTCTTGCGAAGTTTATACTTTACTAGATACCGGTTCTACCCATTCTTTTATCTCTCCTGCTTGTGCTCAACGTTTAAACTTGACTCCGGAGAAATTGGACTTTAACTTATCTGTTGAAACTCCGTTGGGTGAAACCTTCGTTACATCTACAGTTTATAAATCTTGCATGATCCAAGTTGGCACTATCACATTACCTGTTGATCTTATCTCTTTAAAGATACTTGCTTTTGATGTGATTTTAGGAATTGATTGGTTAACCACTCATCATGCTAAAATTGATTGTTTTCGTAAGGTTGTTAGTTTTCATATTCCTAACCAACCTGTCATACGAATTCAAACTACTAAACCACTAAAATCAGTCACTGTCATATCAAGCCACAAAGCTATTCGTTTATTGAAAAACGGATGTCAAGCTTTCTTAGCCCATGTTATGGATTTGAACAAAGACAAGTCAGATTTGAATAATATTTCTATTGTTAGAGAATTTTCCGATGTATTTCCTGAAGAACTTCCCGGTCTACCCCCGGAACGAGAAATTGAATTCTTTATTGACCTTGAACCCGGTACAAAGCCCATTTCTAAAACCCCATATCGAATGGCTCCTATTGAACTTCAGGAGTTAAAAGTCCAACTACAGGAGTTGTTGGACATCGGTTTTATTCGTCCTAGTACGTCTCCTTGGGGTGCTCCTGTTTTATTCGTAAAGAAGAAAGACGGGAGTATGCGACTTTGTATTGACTATCGAGAATTGAACCATGTCACCATCAAGAATAGGTATCCGCTACCTCGCATTGATGACCTGTTTGACCAGTTGCAAGGAGCACAATTCTTTTCAAAGATCGATCTTCGTTCTGGATATCATCAGCTGAAGATTAAAACTGAGGATATTCCAAAGACTGCCTTCAGAACTCGGTACGGGCATTATGAATTCTTAGTAATGTCTTTTGGATTGACTAATGCTCCTGCTGCCTTCATGGATATGATGAACCGTGTATTCAAAGAATATTTGGATCAGTTCGTTGTTGTCTTTATTGATGACATCCTCATCTATTCCAAAAGCCGTGAAGATCATGAGCGCCATTTGAAGCTGGTACTGCAAAGGCTTCGTGAAAACAAGCTATATGCCAAACTGAAGAAATGCGAGTTCTGGCTTGAGGAAGTAGCATTCCTTGGGCACGTGGTGTCAAAACATGGAGTATCTGTCGACCCGGCGAAGATTGAAGCCATACAAAGTTGGGAGCAACCGAAGTCGGTAACCGAAGTACGTAGCTTTCTGGGCTTAGCTGGTTATTATCGGAGATTTGTGGAAGGATTTTCTCGAATCGCTACTCCGTTAACTCAGCTGACTCGGAAAGATACAAAATTCGTATGGAGTGAGGAATGCGAGAAGAGTTTCCAAGAACTCAAGAGGAGACTCATTTCGGCACCTGTTTTGACAATACCATCTGGTTCGGATGGATTTGTTATCTACAGCGATGCTTCAGGCAAAGGGTTAGGATGTGTTCTCATGCAACATGGGAAAGTCATAGCCTATGCCTCACGACAACTCAAAGAATATGAGAGGAATTATCCTACTCATGATTTGGAGTTGGCAGCAGTCGTTTTTGCGTTGAAGATCTGGAGACACTACCTTTATGGGGAGAAAGTGGAGATCTATACAGATCATAAAAGCCTCAAATATTTCTTCACCCAAAAGGAACTCAACATGCGGCAACGACGTTGGCTTGAGCTGTTGAAAGATTACGATCATACCATCCAATACCATCCTGGAAAAGCAAACGTAGTAGCTGACGCATTGAGTAGAAGATCATATGCGGGTACGAGTGCAATGTTTTTAACACAAAGGCCCATTTTGTATGACTTGCAAAGGATGGAGATAGAGATGAAGGCTCCAAGTACCCACATGATGATATCAAATATACGAGTAGAACCGACTTTAATCGATAAAGTTAAAGCTGCTCAAGCTACGGATATAGAGCTGATGCGTATGAAGAAGAAAGTGCAAGAAGGTGCTATTCCAGAAGCAAGAATCGATGAAGAAGGAATACTTCGAGTCAACTCCAGACTTTGTGTTCCTAACGATTTTGACTTGAAGCATAGAATAATGATGGAGGCACACAACACACCGTTTGCAATCCATCCTGGGAGTACCAAAATGTATCACGATCTTCGACATACATTTTGGTGGAGCAATATGAAAAGAGAGATCGCGGAGTTTATCTCGAGATGTTTAACTTGTCAACGTGTAAAAGCGGAGCATCAAGTACCAAAGGGTCCATTGCAACCACTTGAGATTCCGAAATGGAAGTGGGAACACATTACTATGGATTTTGTTACGGGTCTTCCCAAGGTTTCTCAAGGCATAGATGCGATTTGGGTTATTGTTGATAGATTAACCAAGTCCGCTCATTTCTTGCCGATACGTGAGACTTATTCCCTTGAACGTCTTGCTAGTATGTACGTGA
Source organism: Panax notoginseng (assembly GCA_016801055.1). Lineage (NCBI taxonomy): Eukaryota > Viridiplantae > Streptophyta > Magnoliopsida > Apiales > Araliaceae > Panax > Panax notoginseng. Next base: position 57,447,155 of record CM029013.1, on the reverse strand, counting down.
ACGAGATTGTGAGATTGCATGGCATGCCAGTATCCATAGTTTCGGATCGTGACCCAAGATTCACTTCACGATTTTGGGTTAGCTTGCAGAAAGCTATGGGCACGGATTTACGATTCAGTTCAGCATACCATCCTCAAACGGACGGACAATCAGAGAGGACTATTCAAACTCTTGAAGATCTATTAAGACTTTGTGTCTTAGATCTCAAAGGGAGTTGGGATAAGTACCTACCATTGGTGGAATTCTCCTACAACAACAGTTATCAGGCGAGCATAGGTATGGCTCCATTTGAGGCGTTGTATGGAAGAAAATGTCGTTCTCCAGTATGCTGGGACGAGGTGGGTGAAGCAACATTGTTGGGACCAGAATTGGTACGCATTACTACAGAGAAGATCCAAACGATTCGACAACGTATACAAACGGCACAGGATCGACAAAAGAGTTATGCGGATCTTCATCGGAAGGACGTGGAATTTAATATTGGGGATCATGTATTGTTACGTGTTGCACCATGGAAGGGAGTTACAAGATTTGGGAAGAGAGGAAAGCTCAATCCAAGATTTGTTGGTCCATTTGAGATTCTTGAGCGAATAGGAAATGTGGCATATAGACTCGCATTACCTCCAAGCATGTCTCGTGTTCATAATGTTTTTCACATATCTATGCTTCGTAAATATGTTAAAGACCCGAACCACATTATTGAGTTAGAACCAGACGAGATAGCTGAAGATTTAACGTACGAGGAGGTACCTGTTAAGATCTTGGATAGGAAAGAGCATGTCCTACGCACGAAGGTTATACCACAAGTTAAGGTTTTGTGGAGAAACCATGCTATTGAAGAAATGACCTGGGAGTTGGAATCAGAAATGAAAGCGAGGTATCCTCACCTTTTTGAAACATCAGGTACGTACGTCAATTTCGAGGACGAAATTTCATAAGGAGGGGAGGTTGTAAGACCCCAACTTATTAATGAATAAAATCAAATTTTCTCTAAATATTATTGTGAATAATAAGGGGTTAATTTGATATAATACTTTGGTTATGGGTGAAATGTGCAAATTTTGCAAAATAAGCAAGTGGTTATAAAATATTTATTTTTGGTCGGTGAATATTCGGTTGGTCGTGGAATATTCTTGCTGTCGGGGAATATTCGTACGACGACGCAGCCTTGTGTGGGCCCCATAACGGAAAGCGATTGGATGAAGAAAACGACAAGTATAAGTTGTTTATAAATAACGGCGTAGTTGTTACCGTTAATACTGTTGGAATACCCGGTGGTTAAAATACAGTAGCACACGGTATTGCACCAATTATTGATTCTTACGTAAGAAGGCACTACTCAATAATTGTTACAGTAGTTATTATTCAATATTTTATTTTATTGATTCAATAATTGCTGCGTTGATATTTTATATTATTGTTGTTTCAATAATTGTTGCTGCACAGTATTTTCATTTATCAGATCAATAATTCATATTATTTGAATAATATTATTAGATAACATTATTGGCAATGTCTAGAAAGTTCTGTCTAAGGAGAGGTTTGGTCATCTAATTGCGCGCCAGTAAGGAGAAATCCTTATTGGAAAGCCCCCTCTTTCCTGGGAACGGCCTGGTTGTCATAAATGTGATTCTGTAATATTATTTGTGAATAATTAATTATTGATTCATATGATAAGGAAATATTTATTTTATGTGGATATAAATGAGGGATATATTTTTGTGGTTAAAAATGAAGGAGTTAATGTTGAGGTGTTTTATCAGTATTTTTATCGGAATGGAGGTATTAAAAATCAAATCAGGGTTTTTGAGAAATATTGCGGGTGTTATAATTTTTAATCCGACCGTTGGATCGTGGTAATTTTTGGATATGTTATACATATATAAGTTGAGTATATGTCCACAAATTTTGAACCGTTAAAAATGAACGTATGATTTATTATGAATTTTACAAGATGACTGGTTCAGAAATTGTTGAATTTTCGGAGTTTATCATTTTGGTGGAAAATTCTAGAATTGGTGGGCCCCACTTGTGGTTGGTGAAGAAATGTGCTGAATTATATTTCAAATGTGGTAGGTGGGAATAGTAGCAGGTAAAGCCATCAGGTTGCAGGTCAAACCTACCAAAATTTTCCTATAAATAGAGGGCTAAGTTAGAATTGAAAATCACACCAGAAACAAGTTTTCTCTCTTTCTCTCTCTAGATTATTGAGTGTATTTTGTGAGTATTTAGATACTTTGAGAGTTTCTATTCATCAGAGCAAGTTTCTTTCAGCCTTATACCGGTATTCCGACCAGAAGTACTGATATTTTGAGGTAAGGGATATTATTTTCTTCTTAATGATATTATTTTCTTCAATATCATTATGCTGAAATATTGATATGAGTTTTTATCAAATTTGGAACTTTTTGTGTCGGGGGTTACTATTCACGTATACGGCACTATTCACGTATACGGCACTATTCACGAATACGGCACTATTCACCGAAAAATAAAATTTTCCCTTTTTGTCCAAGATGTCTATTATGGTTACTATCTTTGATTGTATCCATGTTTTGATCTTTATTTTTGAATTCTGCTTCACAATTGATTATTATGAAGTATTATTGATCTTGGATAAACTGTTATACGAATCCCTACTATTTGTCCTTCTGTCTCATTGGATTCGTTCTCTTTAAGATATTTTTCATCATCCTCAGTCCTAAATGATGATATTAATGAATATCTTTGGCCTGTAGTGCAAAGATGTATAATTACTTGATGAATATCTTTGGCCTGTAGTGCAAAGATGAACAGGTGTTGAGATGAACATGACCGACTGATGATACAAATGAATATCTTTGGCCTGTAGTGCAAAGATGAATATTTGGTTAAAGATGATTATTAATTGATGTTACAGGGATAAAATATTGATGATGGACTTTTAAATCTTAGAAGATAGTAGAATTATTTCTCTACTTGACTCTTCTAATGGTTTGTTGTTTCCGCTGCAGTTGTTGATCTAAAACTTGTTGTCGATTATATTCTATCAGATTTTTCTCTGTTGAAGACTAACGATAATTTGTTGTATATTATCTTAGTCATAATATTCTTTACTGGGCTAGTTGAGCTCACCCTTTTCCTTTTTGTTCCATTTTTCTTCTCAGGAGGTGAGAACATAGCAGGATCTAGTCGGGGTATGGAGTAATGGTTCTAGAAAGATGTATTAGCAGTCCTCACTATTTCTGTAAAATAGTGTTTGAATAATTGTAATGAGGATTTATTTGAGTGTGGATATTGTCTAGAAGACAATATTTGTATTTAAACTCACAGTATGTGTTGTCGTATTTTGCACGACAATTGTATTATTGAAGTTGTAGTTTGCTTTCTGTACCATGTATTTGGCGACTCAGAATGGGTGTTGTATACCTATTCTGGGGGCGTCACATTCAATAATTCTATAGATATATTGTAAGACCCCGAATTTTATGAAATAAAAATATTCAATTTTTCTATTTAGTAAATAGTTAAATTGATAAAAGTTTAAAGTTAAGGGTGATATATGTAAATTTTTCAAAATAAGCAAGTAGTTATAAAATGCTCATTTCTGTTGGGGAATATTCGTTTGGTCGTGGAATATTCTTACTGTCGGGGAATATTCGTACGACGGTGCAACCTTGTGTGGGCCCCATAACGGAAAGCGATTGAATAAAAAAAACGATAAGTATGAGTTTTTATAAATAATGGCGTAGTTGTTACCATTAACACTGTTAGAATATCCGGTGGTTAAAACACAGTAATACGCGGTGTTGCACAGTAGCACACGGTATTGCACGAATTATTGATTCTTATATAAGAAGGCACTACTCAATAATTGTTATAGTAATTACTATTCAATATTTTATTTTATTGATTCAATAATTGTTAGGTTGATATTTTATATTATTGTTGTTTCAATAATTGTCACTGCACAGTATTTTTCATTATCATATCAATAATTCATATTATTTTAATAATCTTATTAGATAGCATTATTGGTAATGTCTAGAAAGTTCTGTCTAAGGAGAGGTTTGGTCACCTAATTGCGGGCCAGTAAGGAGAAATTCTTATTGAAAAGTCCCCTCTTTTCTAGGAACGACCTGGTTGTCAGTATTGTGATTCTGTAATAATATTTGTGAATAATTAATTATTGATTTATATGATAAGAAAAATATTTATTTTATGTGGATATAAATAATTTTTTTTTTAGAAAAGTGATAATTGTTAAAAATTGATATTTTATCTTTTCTGATAAAATAATTTATTTAAGTATATTATTATATTTTAATAATATAATAATGGTGATGTTTTTACAATGAATGTCTGATATATGAATAAATGAGGAGAAATAGTATTTTTGTTGTAAAAAATATTTAACACATGTTTTGTGTGTTAGTGGACCCTATTTTTGACTGAAATTTGATTATAGTCTGTAAAATCGCCCGTATATGAATTTCGGTAAATTTTTGTTTGGAATTTGGAAAAACTTAAACTTACAAAGTTGTAGAGAATTGAATTTCTTATGGAATGGACATAAGATTCAAATTTTTCTGATAAAAGACTATTTATTATGAATTATTGAAGTTCCGAAATATTAGGTCTGAATTGATTTTGTTACAAAAAATATTTAAACTATTTTTCATTTTGGTGGGCCCCAGTTGCATGTGTAAAATTCTGAATTCAGATTGTAAGGTGTGCGTAGAAATTTATTTTATAAATAATAATATTTTATTAAATTTTTTGCTTTGATGTTCTAAGCATTTTTCAATAAATAGAATGCTTAAGTTAGAATTGAAAATCACACCAGAAATTAAAATTTTCTCTCTCTATATTATCGAGTGTATTTTTGTGAGTATTTAGATATCTTGAATGTTACTATACGGTGCAAGTTCCCTTCAGCGTTATTCCAATCAAAAGTACTGCTTTTTTGAGGTAAGGGATTATAAGGGTTATTATGTTTTTCAGTTTTGTAATTTTTTTGACCCTCAAAAATTTTAGGAAAATTTAAAATGATAATTTGATGAGTTTTCTAGATTGTGTCAAAAAATGACAATTTTTGGATGTATAGATTAAGAATTATGAATTTTATAGGAAAAAACTATTTTAAAAGTAAACCCTTATAACTCCTTGTGGTTAACTCCAAAATTTATGAAATTTTTATTGAAAGTACATGTATATAACAGCTGTATACTCTGTAAATTTCAGAATTTTTGGACAAAAGTACAGTTTATGATAAATGTCTAAATATTCGATAATTTTTGCCATATAAAAAATAGTAAATGAATTTTAAAAATTCTGAGAAAAATATATGTTCAATATGAGACTATATTCTGCTAAATCTCAGAAAAGAAAATTTTCTGGGACTGATTTGGTATTTTTCATGAAAATAGACTAGCTATGAGTAAATGAATTAAATATGTTATATGAAGTAAGAAAATTAAAAAATAGGATTTTATGGCTTGAGAATCCTATATAAGATATAAGCAGATTTTTTATGAGGGTTTTGGTTATTGGTGATAAAATCTTATGAGTTTGGCATTTTAGGATGATTAAATGCATTAATTAGTAAAGTGTAAACAATTAAGATAAATTCTTTATAAGTTTAGGAAATGATTAAAATATTATTGTAATATTAATAATATTAGATTATGAGATTATTAAGTGATTTATAACATTTGGATTAAGGTGTTGTAAATACTGATATGAATTTTATTGTGAAATTTTATCTTTTCGTGTCGGGATTACTATTCATGAGTTATTATTCACGAATTACTATTTACGAGCTACTATTCATGATAAAATTAGTTTCTTTTTCTGACTAAATTATCGTTGATTTATAAATCTTACTCTTGAAATTAAACTCATGTTTTGATTATATTATTTTTATTATTATATATAACATTTTTATAATCCTGGTGAGGAAATTCTCTTTGACTTGAGAGTAAAGATTGATAGATTATTGGTATGATCGTGACTATGGGTTCTCTTTGGCCAGTAGTGCAAAGATGAATTGTTGACTGGTATGATCATGACCATTGAATTTATAATTGAATATATTTAACTTAAGTGAAAAGGTGAATTGATCAACATGGTTATGATTATTGTTTATATAAATTCTGAAATGATTATATATTTCTTTGAGATAGTAATATCTTTGGCCCGTAGTGTAAAGATGACCTGTTGTTGAATATCTTTGGCCCGCAGTGCAAAGATGACCTGTTGTTGAATATCTTTGGCCTATAGTGCAAAGATGACCTGTTGTTGAATATCTTTGATCTGTAGTGCAAAGATGAACTGCTAATGAATATCTTTGGTCGTAGTGCAAAGATGAACTTATTAGTATGATTATGAATAAGAACTGTGATTTGGTATAACCATGATCTTTGATGTTTCTGGTAAAGACATGTGATGAAAATTATCTTCGTCCTGAATGAGAAAAGGAATTTAGAACTACAATTATGATTATGAGTTATTCACATGATTGTGGACCGGAACTGTTAATTGATGTTACATGGATAAAATATTATTGGTGGACTTTTAACATAGAGAAGATAATTGACTTTATGATCTATTTGACTCTTCTAATGGATTGCTTGTTTCACTGTAACTATGGTTGAAAAGTATTATCATCTATCAAATGTTCTAAATCTCTGATTTATAACTAATGAAGGCTATTGATATTTTAATTATCTTTAGTCATGATATTCTTTACTGGGCTAGTTGTGCTCACTCTTTTGCTTCACAATTCCTTTCAGGTAATAAGAGTGTAGCTGGGTCGAGCGGGGGTAACAGGAGAATAGAATGGTGGTCTCAAGCTGTGGAGGTTCTCCCTAAAAAGTATGAAAATAATTTTATTGAGAACTTTAGAATAGTGGATTGCATTTTATACATCATTTAGTAGTTATATTTGGTGAATCTAATAGGGTGAGGCGAACCCAACGCTAGAAGGGTATTTTGCCACTTTCATACAAGATGTCTAATGACATGCGACTTCGTGTTATCATAAGGCAGGGTTGTGTACATCCACTTGCTGAGTATATTTACGAGCACAACTTATATAATCTTGGAGTTTGGTTGAAATATAATTCTCAATTGGAGACAATGGAGATAATTATATGTCAAGAGAAGACTCACCATTGGAAACAACATAATAGTAATCTTTTCGTTTTTCTTTGAGGTCTATTGGGTCAACTAAGGATAATTATGTGGACATATGATATCTATCATAACCTAGACGCATGACCTCCCATGTACGAAGGTTTTCTTGAGCACTTCCCAAAGATTTTAATTTTTAAAACAGTTATTGACTGTACCTTTATGTAAGGTGTCATTGTGACGTGCTATCCAAAGTTGGTGTCTAGAGTCACAGTTGGTATATATTTGTATCAAAACTTACAACATATGTGTTGTTATATTTTGCACGACAATTATAATAATAAAGTTGTAGTTATTTTTTGTACCATATATTTGGCGACTCAGAATAGGTTGGGTAGTATGGACCTATTTTGAGGGCGTTACATTTGGTATCAGAACTTAGGGATATGATCTCTGGTGGAGATTGGAGAATAGAACTAGGAGGGGAGAGACGAGTAATATCCTTCGCTAGTATATCCTACCTAAACTGAATTTTTTTACTTAAGTTGACAAATTGTGATATGTCAATTAACCTTTATTTTAAAGCTGTATTCTAGAATAATATCTGAAATACAGGAGATGAGCAATGGAGAAATCATGATGACAGGAAAGATAGAATCTGAAATGAAAGCAAGGTATTCTCAACTCTTCGAAATACCATGTACGTAAATTTCGGGGACGAAATTTCATAAGGAGGGGAGAGTGTAAGACCCCAAATTTAATGAAATAAAAGTATTCAATTTTTCTATTTAGTAAATAGTTAAATTGATAAAAGTTTAAAGTTAAGGGTGATATATGTAAATTTTTCAAAATAAACAAGTGGTTATAAAATACTCATTTCTGTTGAGGAATATTCGTTTGGTCATGGAATATTCTTACTATCGAGGAATATTCGTACGACGGCGCAGCCTTGTGTGGGACCCATAACGGAAAGTGATTGGATGAAGAAAACGACAAGTATGAGTTTTTATAAATAACGACGTAGTTGTTACCGTTAACACTGTTAAAATACCCGATGGTTAAAACACAGTAATACGCGGTGTTGCACAGTAGCACACGGTATTGCATCAATTATTAATTCTTACGTAAGAAGGCACGACTCAATAATTGTTACAGTAATTACTGTTCAATAATTTATTTTATTGATTCAATAATTGCTACGTTGATATTTTATATTATTGTTGTTTTAATAATTGTCGCTGTACAGTATTTTCTATTATCGGAGCAATAATTCATATTATTTGAATAATATTATTAGATAGCATTATTGGTAATGTCTAGAAAGTTCTGTCTAATGAGATGTTTGGTCACCTAATTGCGCGCCAGTAAGGAGAAATCCTTATTAGAAAGCCGGTGCTATGCAAGTGCAAGAAGGTGCTATGCCGGAAGCAAGAATCGATGAAGAAGGAATACTTCGAGTCAACTCCAGACTTTGTGTTCCTAACAACCCTGATTTAAAGTATGAAATCATGATGGAGGCGCACAACACACCGTTTGCAATCCATCCTGGAAGTACCAAAATGTATCATGATCTTCGTCATACATTTTGGTGGAGCAATATGAAGAGAGAGATAGCGTTGTTTATCTCAAGGTGTCTAACTTGTCAACGAGTCAAAGCGGAGCATCAAGTACCAAAAGGTCCATTGCAACCACTTGAAATTCCAGAATGGAAGTGGGAGCACATTACCATGGATTTCGTTACCGGTCTTCCTAGGGTTTCTCAAGGTATTGATGCGATTTGGGTCATTGTTGATAGATTGACCAAGTCTGCTCATTTCTTACCGATACGAAAAACTTATACACTTGAACGTCTTGCTCGTATGTACATAAACGAGATTGTAAGACTGTATGGTATGCCAGTATCCATAGTTTCTGACCGAGACCCAAGATTCACTTCACGATTTTGGGTTAGTTTACAAAAAGCTATGGGCACGGAGTTACGATTTAGTTCAGCATATCATCCTCAGACGGACGGACAATCAGAGAGGACTATTCAAACTCTTGAAGATCTATTAAGACTCTGTGTCTTTGACTTCAAGGGAAGTTGGGACAAGTTCTTACCATTGGTGGAGTTTTCCTACAACAACAGTTATCAAGCAAGTATTGGCATGGCTCCATTCGAAGCATTGCATGGAAGAAAATGTCGTTCTCCAGTATGCTGGGATGAGGTGGGTGAAGCAACGTTGTTGGGACCGGAGTTGGTACGTATGACTACAGAAAAGATTCAAACGATCCGACAACGTATAAAAGCCTCACAAGATCGACAAAAGAGTTATGCTGATCTTCACCGAAAGGAAGTGGAATTTGATATAGGAGATCATGCGTTCTTACGTGTTGCTCTATGGAAAGGAGTTACGAGATTTAGAAAGAGAGGAAAGCTCAATCCTCGATTCATCGGTCCATTTTTAATCCTCGATCGAGTAGAAACTGTGGCTTATAGACTCGCTTTACCGCCAAGTATGTCTCGTGTTCATAACGTTTTCCACATATCCATGTTACGCAAATATGTGGAAGACCCGAACCACATTATTGAGTTAGAACCGGACGAAATAGCGGAGGATTTGACGTATGAAGAAATTCCTGTTCAAATCTTGGATAAGAAGGAACATATTCTACGCTCCAAGGTTATACCTCAAGTCAAAGTTTTGTGGAGAAACCACGATGTTGAGGAAATGACCTGAGAGTTAGAATCTGAAATGAAATCAAGGTATCCTTACCTCTTCGACATACCAGGTACGTACCCTAATTTCGAGGGCGAAATTTCATAAGAAGGGGAGGTTGTAAGACCCCAACTTTTATAAATAAAGATGAATTTTCTATAAATATCATTTTTGAATATTATGGAGTTAATTTGATATAATGTTATAGTTGTGGGTAATATTTATAAATTTTGCAAAGTAAGCAAGTTGTTATAAAATATTCGTTTGGTCGGGGAATATTCGTACGACGGCACAATTATTGGTGGACCCCACAATGGAATTATTGTCGGATTGAGAAAACGACAAAAATATTTTATTAAAAATAACGGCTGAGGTGTTACCGTTAAAACTGTTGAACTGTGACGCCCCCAAAATAGGTCCATTCCACCCAACCCATTCTGAGTCGTCAAATACATGGTACAGAAAATAACTACAACTTTATTACAACAATTGTCGTGCAAAATACAACAGCACATATGCTGTGAGTTTGGATACAAATATATACCAAATGTGACTTATGTTCCAACCGTGGACATCACCCCACAATAACACCTTACATAAAGGTATAGTCAAAAACTGTTTTAGAAATTAGAATCTTTGGAAAGTTCTCAAGGAACCTTCGTACATGGGAGGCCACGCGTCTAGGTTATGATAGATATCATATGGCCACAGAATTATCCTTGGTTGACCCAATAGACCCCAAAGAAAAACGAGAAGATTACTATCATATTCTTCCCAATGGTGAGTCTTCTCTTGACTTATCATTATCTCCACTGTCTCTAATTGAGAATTATACTTCAAACAAACACCAAGATTATATAGGTAGTGCCCATAGATATACTCAGCAAGTGGATGAGCACAACCCTGTCCTATGATGACACGAGGTTGTATGTCATTAGACATCTTGTATGATAATGACAAAACACCCTTCCAACGTTGGGTTCGCCTCACCCTATTTTCTTCACCAAATATAACTACTAAATGATGACCACCGTTCTATTCCCTTGTTACCCCCGCTCGACCCAGCTACACTCTTATTACCTGAAAGGAATTGTGAAGCAAAAGGGTGAGCACAACTAGCTCAGTAAAGAATATCATGACTAAAGATAATTAAATTATCAATAGCCTTCATCAATAATAAATCAGAGATTTAGAACATATGGTAAATGATAAAAATTTCAATCATAGTTGCAGCGGAACGAGCAATCCATTAGAATAGTCAAATAGACTATAAAGTCTATTATCTTCTCCATGTTAAAAATTCACCAACAATATTTTATCCATGTAACATCACTCAACGGTTCCTTTCCACAATCATATGAATAACTCATAATCATAATTGTGACTATAAATTTTTCTTCGCACCCAGGACGAAGAATATTTTTATCACCTGTCTTTACCTGAAACATCAAAGATCATGGTTATACCAAATCACAATTCCTGTTTATAATCATGCTAACAAATCCATCTTTGCACTACGGGCCAAAGATATTCATCAACAAACCATCTTTGCACTACGGGCCAAAGATATTCAACAACAGTTCATCTTTGCACTACAGGCCAAAGATATTCATCAACAGGCCATCTTTGCACTACATGCCAAAGATATTCATCAACAATTCATATTTGCACTACAGGCCAAATATATTCATATCTCAAAGAAATATATAATCATTTCAGAATTTATATAAACAATAATTATAACCATGTTGATCAATTCACCTTTGCACTTAAGCTTAAGATATTCAATTATAAATTCAATGGTCATGATCATACCAGTCACAATTCAACTTTGCACTACAGGCCAAAGAGAACCCTAGTCATGATCATACCAATAATCTACCCATCTTTACACTCCAGTTAAAGAGAATTTCAACATCAGGGTTATAAAAATGTTATATATGATGATAAAAATAATATGATCAACATATAGTTTTAATCTCAAGAGTAATATTCGTAACTCATGAATAGTAACCCCGACACAAAAGATAGAAATTCTACAATAAAATTCATACTAATATTTTGGTATAATGATATTGAAAGAATAACATTACTTAAATTTATAAATAATTTATTTTAATTGTTTACACTTTACTAATTAATGCATTTAATCATCATAAAATGCCAACTCTTACAATTTCATCATCAATAACCAAAACCCTTATAAAAAATCTGCATATACCTCATATAGGATTCTCAAGCCATAAAATCCTATTTTCCAATTTTCTTTCTTCACAAAACATATTTAATTCATTTACTCATAACTAGACTATTTTCATGAAAAATACCAAATCAGTTCTAAAAATATTTCTTTTCTGGGATTTAGCATAATATAGTCCCATAGTGAACATATATTTTTCTCAGAATTTTTAAAAGTCATTTACTATTTTTCATATGGCCAAAATAGCCGAATATTTAGACATTTATCAAAAATTGTACTTTTGTCTAAAAATTCTGAAATTTACAGAGTATACTTCTATCATATACATGTACTCCCAATAAAAATTTCATCAATTTTGGAGTTAACCACAAGGAATTATAAGCGGTTACTTTTAAAATAGTCTTTTCTCATAAAATTCATAACTCTCAATCTATACATCCAAAAATCACCATTTTTGGACACAATCAATAAAACTCATCAAAATATCATTTCAATTTTTTCCAGAATTTTTGAAGTTCAGAAAAATTACGAAACTGAAAATCATAACAACCCTTAAAATCCCTTACTATCCCTTACTTCAAAAGAGCAGTACTTCTGGCTGGATATCGGATATGATGCTGAAGGAAACTTGCACTGAATAACAACTCTCAAAGTATCTAAATACTCACAAAATATGCTTCATAATATAGATAGAGAAAGAGAGAAAACTTATGTTTCTGGTGTGATTTTCAATTCTAACTTAGCCCTCTATTTATAGGAAAATTTTGGTAGGTTTGACCTGCAACCTGATGGCTTTACCTGCTACTATTCCCACCCACCACATTTGAAATATAATTCAGCACATTTCTTCACCAACCACAAGTGGGGCCCACCAATTCTAGAATTTTCCACCAAAATGATAAACTCCGAAAATTCAACAATTTCTGAACCAGTCATCTCGTAAAATTCATAACAAATCATACGTTCATTTTTAACGGTTCAAAATTTGTGGACATATACTCAACTTATATATGTATAACATATCCAAAAATTACCACGATCCAACGGTCGGATTAAAAATTATAACCCCCGCAAAATATCTCAAAAACCCTAATTTTTAATACCTCCATTCCGACAAAAATACTGATAAAAACCTCAACATTAACTCCTTCATTTTTAACCACAAAAATATATCCCTCAATAAAATAAATATTTTCTTATCATATAAATCAATAATTAATTATTCACAAATAATATTACAGAATCACATTTATGACAACCAGGCCGTTTCCAGGAAAGAGGGGGCTTTCCAATAAGGATTTCTCCTTACTGGCGCGCAATTAGATGACCAAACCTCTCCTTAGACAGAACTTTCTAGACATTGCCAATAATGCTATCTAATAATACTATTCAAATAATATGAATTATTGATCTGATAATGGAAAATACTGTGCAGCAATAATTATTGAACAACAATAATACAAAATTTCAACGTAGCAATTATTGAATCAATAAAATAAAATATTGAACAGTAATTACTGTAACAATTATTGAGTAGTGCCTTCTTACGTAAGAATCAATAATTTCAAAAATACTGTGCAATACCGTGTGCTACTGTGCAATAACGCGTATTACTGTATTTTAATCACCGGGTATTCCAACAGTGTTAACGGTAACAACTACGCCGTTATTTGTAAAAACTTAAATTTGTCGTTTTCTTCACCCGACAGTTATTCTGTTATGTGGCCCACAAATAGCTGCGCCGTCGTACGAATATTCCCCGACAGAAAGAGTATTCCACGACCAAACGAATATTCCCCGACAACAATGATTATTTTATAACCACTTGTGTATTTTGAAAAATTTTCACATTTCACCCACAACTTTAACTTTTTATCAATTTAACCATTTACTGAATTGTAATTATAAGAAAAATTGAATACTTTTATTTCATAAAATTCGGGGTCTTACAATCTCCCCTCCTTATGAAATTTCGTCCTCGAAATTTACGTACCTGGTATTTCAAAGAATTGAGAATACAATCCTTTCATTTCAGATTCCATCTTCCCTGTCATCATAATTTCTCCATTGCTCATCTCCTGTATTTCATATATCATTCTAGAATACAGCTTCAAAACAAGAGTTAATTTAACAAATTAACATATCACATAATATCCCGATATTATGACTGACCAACAAATAAGCTTAGGTAGGACACACTAGCGAAGGATTTACTCATCTCTCCCCTCCTAGTTATATTCCCCGATCTCCGCCAGAGATCATATCCCTAAGCTCTGATACCACCTGTGACTCTCATGGTGCTTCAACCACAGCACCTCACAGTGGTACTTATCAGTTTGCCACCGCAGAACGGCGTCCCCTACGGAGAGTCTGGCTTCGGTGCATCCCCCATCAACAGGAAGTCACCAGCGAGAGGCTCGGGGCTCTATACTTATAGCTCTGATACCACCTGTGACGCCCCCAAAATAGGTCCATTCCACCCAACCCATTCTGAGTCGTCAAATACATGGTACAGAAAATAACTACAACTTTATTACAACAATTGTCGTGCAAAATACAACAACACATATGCTGTGAGTTTGGATACAAATATATACCAAATGTGACTTATGTTCCAACCGTGGACATCACCCCACAATAACACCTTACATAAAGGTATAGTCAAAAACTGTTTTAGAAATTAGAATCTTTGGGAAGTTCTCAAGGAACCTTCGTACATGGGAGGCCACGCGTCTAGGTTATGATAGATATCATATGGCCACAGAATTATCCTTGGTTGACCCAATAGACCCCAAAGAAAAACGAGAAGATTACTATCATATTCTTCCCAATGGTGAGTCTTCTCTTGACTTATCATTATCTCCACTATCTCTAATTGAGAATTATACTTCAAACAAACACTAAGATTATATAGGTAGTGCCCATAGATATACTCAGCAAGTGGATGAGCACAACCCTGTCCTATGATGACACGAGGTTGTATGTCATTAGACATCTTGTATGATAGTGACAAAACACCCTTCCAACGTTGGGTTCGCCTCACCCTATTTTCTTCACCAAATATAACTACTAAATGATGACCACCGTTCTATTCCCTTGTTACCCCCGCTCGACCCAGCTACACTCTTATTACCTGAAAGGAATTGTGAAGCAAAAGGGTGAGCACAACTAGCTCAGTAAAGAATATCATGACTAAAGATAATTAAATTATCAATAGCCTTCATCAATAATAAATCAGAGATTTAGAACATATGGTAAATGATAAAAATTTCAATCATAGTTGCAGCGGAACGAGCAATCCATTAGAATAGTCAAATAGACTATAAAGTCTATTATCTTTTCCATGTTAAAAATTCACCAACAATATTTTATCCATGTAACATCACTCAACGGTTCCTTTCCACAATCATATGAATAACTCATAATCATAATTGTGACTATAAGTTTTTCTTCGCACCCAGGACGAAGAATATTTTCATCACCTGTCTTTACCTGAAACATCAAAGATCATGGTTATACCAAATCACAATTCCTGTTTATAATCATACTAACAAATCCATCTTTGCACTACGGGCCAAAGATATTCATCAACAAACCATCTTTGCACTACGGGCCAAAGATATTCATCAACAAACCATCTTTGCACTACGGGCCAAAGATATTCAACAACAGTTCATCTTTGCACTACAGGCCAAAGATATTCATCAACATGCCATCTTTGTACTACATGCCAAAGATATTCATCAACAATTCATATTTGCACTACAGGCCAAATATATTCATATCTCAAAGAAATATATAATCATTTCAGAATTTATATAAACAATAATTATAACCATGTTGATCAATTCACCTTTGCACTTAAGCTTAAGATATTCAATTATAAATTCAATGGTCATGATCATACCAGTCACAATTCAACTTTGCACTACAGGCCAAAGAGAACCCTAGTCATGATCATACCAATAATCTACCCATCTTTACACTCTAGTGAAAGAGAATTTCAACATCAGGGTTATAAAAATGTTATATATGATGATAAAAATAATATGATCAACATATAGTTTTAATCTCAAGAGTATATTCGTAACTCATGAATAGTAACCCCGACACAAAAGATAGAAATTCTACAATAAAATTCATACCAATATTTTGGTATAATGATATTGAAAGAATAACATTACTTAAATTTATAAATAATTTATTTTAATTGTTTACACTTTACTAATTAATGCATTTAATCATCATAAAATGCCAACTCTTACAATTTTATCATCAATAACCAAAACCCTCATAAAAAATCTGCATATACCTCATATAGGATTCTCAAGCCATAAAATCCTATTTTCCAATTTTCTTTCTTCACAAAACATATTTAATTCATTTACTCATAACTAGACTATTTTCATGAAAAATACCAAATCAGTTCCAAAAATATTTCTTTTCTGAGATTTAGCATAATATAGTCCCATAGTGAACATATATTTTTCTCAGAATTTTTAAAAGTCATTTACTATTTTTCATATGGCCAAAATAGCCGAATATTTAGACATTTATCAAAAATTGTACTTTTGTCTAAAAATTCTGAAATTTACAGAGTATACTTCTATCATATACATGTACTCCCAATAAAAATTTCATCAATTTTGGAGTTAACCACAAGGAATTATAAGCGGTTACTTTTAAAATAGTCTTTTCTCATAAAATTCATAACTCTCAATCTATACATCCAAAAATCACCATTTTTGGACACAATCAATAAAACTCATCAAAATATCATTTCAAATTTTTCCAGAATTTTTGAAGTTCAGAAAAATTACGAAACTGAAAATCATAACAACCCTTAAAATCCCTTACTATCCCTTACTTCAAAAGAGCAGTACTTCTGGCTGGATATCGGATATGATGCTGAAGGAAACTTGCACTGAATAACAACTCTCAAAGTATCTAAATACTCACAAAATATGCTTCATAATATAGATAGAGAAAGAGAGAAAACTTATGTTTCTGGTGTGATTTTCAATTCTAACTTAACCCTCTATTTATAGGAAAATTTTGGTAGGTTTGACCTGCAACCTGATGGCTTTACCTGCTACTATTCCCACCCACCACATTTGAAATATAATTCAGCACATTTCTTCACCAACCACAAGTGGGGCCCACCAATTCTAGAATTTTCCACCAAAATGATAAACTCCGAAAATTCAACAATTTCTGAACCAGTCATCTCGTAAAATTCATAACAAATCATACGTTCATTTTTAACGGTTCAAAATTTGTGGACATATACTCAACTTATATATGTATAACATATCCAAAAATTACCACGATCCAACGGTCGGATTAAAAATTATAACCCCCGCAAAATATCTCAAAAATCCTGATTTTTAATACCTCCATTCCGACAAAAATACTGATAAAAACCTCAACATTAACTCCTTCATTTTTAACCACAAAAATATATCCCTCATTTATATCCACATAAAATAAATATTTTCTTATCATATAAATCAATAATTAATTATTCACAAATAATATTACAGAATCACATTTATGACAACCAGGCCGTTTCCAGGAAAGAGGGGGCTTTCCAATAAGGATTTCTCATTACTGGCGCACAATTAGATGACCAAACCTCTCCTTAGACAGAACTTTCTAGACATTGCCAATAATGCTATCTAATAATACTATTCAAATAATATGAATTATTGATCTGATAATGGGAAATACTGTGCAGCAACAATTATTGAACAACAATAATACAAAATTTCAACGTAGCAATTATTGAATCAATAAAATAAAATTTTGAACAGTAATTACTGTAACAATTATTGAGTAGTGCCTTCTTACGTAAGAATCAATAATTTCAAAAATACTGTGCAATACCGTGTGCTACTGTGCAATAACGCGTATTACTGTATTTTAATCACCGGGTATTCCAACAGTGTTAACGGTAACAACTACGCCGTTATTTGTAAAAACTTAAATTTGTCGTTTTCTTCACCCGACAGTTATTCTGTTATGTGGCCCACAAATAGCTGCGCCGTCGTACGAATATTCCCCGACAGAAAGAGTATTCCACGACCAAACGAATATTCCCCGACAACAATGATTATTTTATAACCACTTGTGTATTTTGAAAAATTTTCACATTTCACCCACAACTTTAACTTTTTATCAATTTAACCATTTACTGAATTGTAATTATAAGAAAAATTGAATACTTTTATTTCATAAAATTCGGGGTCTTACATGAACTACCTGGTAGTAAAAGTACAGTAATACGCGTGGTTGTATAGTAGCACACGGTATTGATTATTGATGCTTACGTGAGAAGTCACTCAGCTATACTCAATTATTGCTACAGTAATTGCTGCATCATATCTCTTAAATTATTGTCATAGTATCATCTGTTTAATATGTTATATTATTAAATCAATAATTGAGACGTTGTGGTAAGTTTGGTTATTTTATGGGGGGCCATATGTCATCATCTAAGAGTCCCTTCGTCAATAGTAATTACCGTCGTCAATAGTAATTACCGTCGTCAATAGTATTTACCTTGGTCAATAGTAATTACCTTCGTCAATAGTATTTATCTTGGTCAATAGTATTTACCTTGGTCAATAGTAATTACCTTTGTCAATAGTATTTACCTTGGTCAATAGTAATTACCTTCGTCAATAGTATTTACCTTGGTCAATAGTAATTACTTTCGTCAATAGTAGTTGTCCCTTCAATATTACCAAGAGTCATTTGACCCTTCGTTCAGACCAAGAGTCATTTGACCCTTCGTTAAGACCAAGAGCCACCCTCAGTTTTTCTATAAATAGAGGCCTAGGGCTTCATTATTTTTTATGAATTCATTCAAGCTATAGAGAGAGAAAGTATAGAGAGAATAAGAGAGAGAGAATAAAAGTATTCTGCTACATCACTTTTCTAATATCCAGTTCTTTTAAGGTAGGGAATATTATTTCTTTTATATTCATGAAGAGAACTTCTGTTATTCCATTCTTTATTATTCTGTTGGAATAACCAGTATACGCGGTCTACCCTATACTTGGTGACATTCTTCTATTATTCTGTTGGAACATCCTGTCTGTGTATTTTACACCGGACCTGGTTCCGTTTTTATTATTATTCTGTTGGAACATCCTGTCTGTGTGTTTTACACCGGACCTGGTTCCGTCTTTGTTATTATTCTGTTAGAACATCCTGTCTGTGTGTTTTACACCGGACCTGGTTCCATTATTTATTATTCTGTCGGAATATCCTGTCTGTGCGTTTACGCCGGACCTGGTTCTATTATTTATTATTCTGTTGGAATAACCTGTCTGTGCGGTCTATCGCATGCATGGTGATTTCTTTTGTTATTCCATTCTTTATTATACTCAGTTGGTTAAGTTTTGACTTCTATACTCCATGAAATTAGTGGAATATCCTTGATAATTGCGTTTTATCCAGTATCTTTTCATGAAAATATTCTTCTAAGCATTCTTGAAGTTTACTCCACAAAGCAGTATCATGTTGACAATTTGGACGTTATTAATTCCTGGATAGATTAATTCTTGAACTTGTTTTATTAAATTCTTATATCATTGTCATCATCCTCATGTTTATATTCTGTTGAAAGTCATCTATGGCCTGTAGTGCATAGATGGACTTGGTATGATTATGACCAGGGATTATTCGGTGTAATCATGACCGTAATGTTACAAATGATGTGGTAAAGGTCCTCATTGTCCCGTAGTGCATTGATGGACAGTTGTTGGCATGATCATGACCATTAATGAATACACGAATATCCTTTGCCGTAGTGCAGGGGTGATTCGATGATGTGGATTATTTTATTAATCTGAGTCTCAGCGATCACAGTGTTGGAAAATCTTTTAAATCATAAAAGATAGTAGAGTTTATTTTCTACTTGACTCTTTTAATGGATTGCTTGTTCCGCTGCAGTTAAACTTGATATCTATTATATTTTATCAGTTTAACATTGTTGAAGGCTAATGATAATTTATTCTGCATTATCTTAGTCATAATATTTCTTACTGGGCTAATTGAGCTCACCCTTTCTTTCACTGTTCTCTTCAGGAAATGAGAACGTAGCTGGGGCAAGTCGGGGAACGGAGTTAAAGACTCCAGGGACCCATGTGATGATGGCGAATATACGAGTAGAACCGACTTTAATCGATAAAGTTAAAGCTGCTCAAGCTACAGACCTGGAGCTGATGCGTATGAGGAAGAAAGTGCAAGAAGGTGCTATGCCAGAAGCAAGAATCGATGAAGAAGGAATACTTCGAGTCAACTCCAGACTTTGTGTTCCTAACAACCCTGATTTAAAGTATGAAATCATGATGGAGGCGCACAACACACCGTTTGCAATCCATCCTGGAAGTACCAAAATGTATCATGATCTTCGTCATACATTTTGGTGGAGCAATATGAAGAGAGAGATAGCGTTGTTTATCTCAAGGTGTCTAACTTGTCAACGAGTCAAAGCGGAGCATCAAGTTCCAAAAGGTCCATTGCAATCACTTGAAATTCCAGAATGGAAGTGGGAGCACATTACCATGGATTTCGTTACCGGTCTTCCTAGGGTTTCTCAAGGTATTGATGCGATTTGGGTCATTGTTGATAGATTGACCAAGTCTGCTCATTTCTTACCGATACGAGAAACTTATACACTTGAACGTCTTGCTCGTATGTACATAAACGAGATTGTAAGACTGCATGGTATGCCAGTATCCATAGTTTCTGACCGAGACCCAAGATTCACTTCACGATTTTGGGTTAGTTTACAAAAAGCTATGGGCACGGAGTTACGATTTAGTTCAGCATATCATCCTCAGACGGACGGACAATCAGAGAGAACTATTCAAACTCTTGAAGATCTATTAAGACTCTGTGTCTTTGACTTCAAGGGAAGTTGGGACAAGTTCTTACCATTGGTGGAGTTTTCCTACAACAACAGTTATCAAGCAAGTGTTGGCATGGCTCCATCCGAAGCATTGTATGGAAGAAAATGTCGTTCTCCAATATGCTGGGATGAGGTGGGTGAAGCAACGTTGTTGGGACTGGAGTTGGTACGTATGACTACAGAAAAGATTCAAACGATCCGACAACGTATAAAAACCTCACAAGATCGACAAAAGAGTTATGCTGATCTTCATCGAAAGGAAGTGGAATTTGATATAGGAGATCATGTGTTCTTACGTGTTGCTCCATGGAAAGGAGTTACGAGATTTGGAAAGAGAGGAAAGCTCAATCCTCGATTCATCGGTCCATTTTTAATCCTCGATCGAGTAGGAACTGTGGCTTATAGACTCGCTTTACCGCCAAGTATGTCTCGTGTTCATAACGTTTTCCACATATCCATGTTACGCAAATATGTGGAAGACCCGAACCACATTATTGAGTTAGAACCGGACGAAATAGCGGAGGATTTGACGTATGAAGAAATTCCTGTTCAAATCTTGGATAAGAAGGAACATATTCTACGCTCCAAGGTTATACCTCAAGTCAAAATTTTGTGGAGAAACCATGATGTTGAGGAAATGACCTGGGAGTTAGAATCTGAAATGAAATCAAGGTATCCTTACCTCTTCGACATACCAGGTACGTACCCTAATTTCGAGGGCGAAATTTCATAAGAAGGGGAGGTTGTAAGACCCCAACTTTTATAAATAAAGATGAATTTTCTATAAATATCATTTTTGAATATTATGGAGTTAATTTGATATAATGTTATAGTTGTGGGTAATATTTATAAATTTTACAAAGTAAGCAAGTTGTTATAAAATATTCGTTTGGTCGGGGAATATTCTTTTTGTCGGGGAATATTCGTACGACGGCACAATCATTGGTGGACCCCACAACGGAATTATTGTCGGATTGAAAAAACGACAAAAATATTTTATTAAAAATAACGGCTGAGGTGTTACCGTTAAAACCGTTAAAACTGTTGAACTACTTGGTAGTAAAAGTACAGTAATACGCGTGGTTGCATAGTAGCACACGGTATTGATTGTTGATGCTTACGTGAGAAGTCACTCAGCTATACTCAATTATTGCTACAGTAATTGCTGCATCATATCTCTTAAATTATTGTCATAGTATCATCTGTTTAATATGTTATATTATTAAATCAATAATTGAGACGTTGTGGTAAGTTTGGTTATTTTATGGGGGGGCCATATGTCATCATCTAAGAGTCTCTTCGTCAATAGTAATTACCGTCGTCAATAGTAATTACCGTCGTCAATAGTAATTACCGTCGTCAATAGTATTTACCTTGGTCAATAGTAATTACCTTCGTCAATAGTATTTACCTTGGTCAATAGTATTTACCTTGGTCAATGGTAATTACCTTCGTCAATAGTATTTACCTTGGTCAATAGTAATTACTTTCGTCAGTAGTAGTTGTCCCTTCAATATTACCAAGAGTCATTTGACCCTTCGTTAAGACCAAGAGTCATTTGACCCTTCGTTAAGACCAAGAGCCACCCTCAGTTTTTCTATAAATAGAGGCCTAGGGCTTCATTATTTTTCACGAATTCATTCAAGCTATAGAGAGAGAAAGTATAGAGAGAATAAGAGAGAGAGAGAATAAAAGTATTCTGCTACATCACTTTTCTAATATCCAGTTCTTTTAAGGTAGGGAATATTATTTCTTTTATATTCATGAAGAGAACTTCTGTTATTCCATTCTTTATTATTCTGTTGGAATAACCAGTATACGCGGTCTACCCTATACTTGGTGACATTCTTCTATTATTCTGTTGGAACATCCTGTCTGTGTATTTTACACCGGACCTGGTTCCGTTTTTATTATTATTCTGTTGGAACATCCTGTCTGTGTGTTTTACACCGGACCTGGTTCCGTCTTTGTTATTATTCTGTTAGAACATCCTGTCTGTGTGTTTTACACCGGACCTGGTTCCATTATTTATTATTCTGTCGGAATATCCTGTCTGTGCGTTTACGCCGGACCTGGTTCCATTATTTATTATTCTGTTGGAATAACCTGTCTGTGCGGTCTATCGCATGCATGGTGATTTCTTTTGTTATTCCATTCTTTATTATACTCAGTTGGTTAAGTTTTGACTTCTATACTCCATGAAATTTGTGGAATATCCTTGATAGTTGCGTTTCATCCAGTATCTTTTCAAGAAAATATTCTTCTAAGCATTCTTGAATTTTACTCCACAATGCAGTATCATGTTGACAATTTGGACGTTGTTAATTCCTGGATAAATTAATTCTTGAACTTGTTTTATTGAATTCTTATATCATTGTCATCATCCTCATGTTTATAAAATGTTGAAAGTCATCTGTGGCCTGTAGTGCATAGATGGACTTGGTATGATTATGACCAGGGATTATTCGGTGTAATCATGACCGTAATGTTACAAATGATGTGGTTAAAGTCTCATTGGCCGTAGTGCATTGATGGACAGTTGTTGGCATGATCATGACCATTAATGAATACACGAATATCCTTGGCCGTAGTGCAGGGGTGATTCGATGATGTGGATTATTTTATTAAGCTGAGTCTCAGCGATCACAGTGTTGAAAAACCTTTTAAATCATAAAAGATAGTAGAGTTTATTTTCTACTTGACTCTTTTAATGGATTGCTTGTTCCGCTGCAGTTAAACTTGATGTCTATTATATTTTATCAGTTTAACATTGTTGAAGGCTAATGATAATTTATTCTGCATTATCTTAGTCATAATATTTCTTACTGGGCTAGTTGAGCTCACCCTTTCTTTCACTGTTCTCTTCAGGAAATGAGAACGTAGCTGGGGCAAGTCGGGGAACGGAGTGATGGTCCGAATGATAGTATTAGTTAGTAGTCCTCACTATTCTATGTAATGGTGTGTTAATAAATGTAATGAGGACTCCTTTTGAGTATGAATACCTCTAGAAGATAATATTTGTATTCAAACTCACAGTTTATGTTTTGTCGTATTGTACACGACAGTTGTATTAGTAAGTTGTATTTGTATTCTGTACTTTGTATCTGACGACCCAAGATGGGTGATGTATACCTAATTTTGGGGGCGTCACAGTTGGTATCAGAGCTTAGGGATATGAACCCTGGCTAAGATGTGAGAGTAGAACTAGGAGGGGAGAGACGGGGAATTTCTTCGCTAGTATGACATACCTAAGTTTATTTGCATGGTATTTAATTGGTCGGTCATAATATAAGGATAATATATGACATATCAATTAATTTTTATTTTGTGGCAGTATCTGGAAATGGCATCTGAGAATGTTAAGAATAGCAATGGAGCACAGGCGACTGTTGATTCACCACATATCAATAATCAGAATAATGTGCATCAGGAAGGTGTCAATCCTCATGCAAACAACAACACTGACCAAATGATGAATGATCAAATGTTCAGAGGCTTTATGCAATTCATGCAACAACAGGTGAAAGCGGCTCCTGTCCACAACGTAGGTGGAAATACTGGAAACTCTCAGGCGGTCACCGCTAAACAGTTTAAGGAGCTGGGACCACCGGAGTTTAAGGGAGAACCCAAACCACTTGTAGCTGAAACATGGATAAAGCAGATCACCAAGATATTTGATGTCTTGGGTTGCTCCGAGGAGTAAAAGGTTCCCTTTGCCGCCTTTATGTTGCGAGGAGAGGCAGATTATTGGTGGGAATCGATAAAGCGTACTCAACCTGCCACACTGAAGATGTCTTGGGAGAAGTTCCAAGAGCTGTTTAACGACAAATACTTTCCCGAGAGTATTCGTCACATGAAGGAGGTGGAGTTCATCAAATTGGAGCAGAATAATATGACCGTGTCGCAGTACGAGGCAAAATTTGCGGAGTTATCCCGGTTTGCGTCCCACCTGGTGGATAACGAAGAAAGAATGACGCGGATGTTTTTAAGAGGTTTGAAGCCGGAGATACGTCAACACCTTGTTTCTCATAAACTGTGTTTGTATTCAGATGTTGTAAATAGGGCTCAGTTGGTGGAGCGCGATAACGAGACAACGCAACCAAAAGAGAGCAGCCGACAAAATGATAATACCAGTGAAAGCAGTCATCGAAGCGGTGACAACAAGCGTGGAGGGAATCAACAGGCCAGAAATGGTAACCACTTCGGTGGTAATCAGGGCCAAAACAATAAGAATGGGCATTTCAAGAAGAGGAGATTCAACAATGATGGAAAGACGTCAGCACCAGCACCTGTCGTTAAGGAAGGAGAACGACCACCTATCATATGTTTCAAATGCGGAGGGGAGGGGCACATCAGTCCAAACTGCGCGATGCCGTCCAAAGCATGTTATAATTGTGGAAGAGAAGGTCATTTAGCCCGATTTTGTCGTTTACCGAAGACAAATTCAGCTAGGATGGAGGCACCAAAGGCCGTCCCAGAAAAGTCAAAACCGGTTGTGCAAGGGAGAGCGTTTGTTGTGAACTCCCAAAGAGCAAGAAACCCGAATGAGGTCATCACGGGTAAGCTTATCATAAACTCTAACGAAGTCTATACTTTATTTGATACCGGTTCTACCCATTCTTTTATTTCTCCTACTTGCGCTCATCGATTAAATTTGATTCCGGAGAAATTAGACTTTGACTTAGCAGTTGAAACCCCATTGGGAGAAACCTTCATTACATCCACGGTTTATAAGTCTTGTTTGGTTCAAGTTGGTACCCACACATTACCTGTCGATCTTATTTCATTAAAAATACTTGCATTTGACGTGATTCTAGGGATTGATTGGTTAACTACTCATCATGCAAAAATTGATTATTTTCGTAAGGTTGTTAGCTTTCATATTCCTAATCGACCTATTATGCGAATTCAAGCAACCAAACCATTAAAATCAATCGCTGTCATCTCAAGCCATAAAGCTATTCGTTTATTGAAAAATGGATGTCAAGCTTTCTTAGCTCATGTCACAGATCTAAACAATAATACGTCAGTTTTGAATGATATTTCTATTGTTAATAAATTCCCTGACGTATTCCCTGAAGAACTTCCTGGCCTACCCCCTGAGCGTGAAATTGAATTTTGTATCGACCTTGAACCTGGTACAAAACCCATTTCCAAAGTCCCATATCGAATGGCTCCTATTGAACTTCAGGAGTTAAAGATCCAACTGCAGGAATTGTTAGACATTGGCTTTATTCGTCCTAGTACTTCTCCTTGGGGAGCTCCTGTTCTATTCGTGAAGAAGAAAGATGCAAGTATGCGACTTTGTATTGATTATCGGGAGTTGAATCATGTCACCATCAAAAATAGGTACCCATTACCACGTATTGATGACCTGTTTGACCAGTTGCAATGAGCACAATTCTTTTCAAAGATCGATCTTCGTTCTGGATATCATCAGAAGGTTAGAACTGAGGATATTCCAAAGACGGCTTTTAGAACTCGGTACGGGCATTATGAATTCCAAGTCATGTCCTTTGGATTGACTAATGCTCCTGCTGCCTTCATGGATACGATGAACCGGGTATTCAAGGAATATTTGGATCACTTTGTGGTCGTCTTTATTGATGACATCCTTATTTATTCCAAAAGCCGTGAAGATCATGAGCAACACTTGAGGCTGGTACTCCAAAAGCTTCGTGAATACAAGCTTTATGCCAAGTTGAAGAAATGCGAGTTCTGGCTGGAGGAGGTAGCATTCCTTGGGCACGTAGTATCAAGTCGTGGAATATCGGTTGACCCGGCAAAGATTGAAGCTATTCAAAGCTGGGAGCAACCTAAATCAGTGACCGAGGTACGTAGCTTTCTTGGTTTAGCTGGTTATTATCGGAGATTCGTGGAAGGATTTTCTCGAATCGCTACTCCATTAACTCAGCTGACTCGGAAAGATACAAAGTTCAATTGGAGCGAAGAATGTGAGCAGAGTTTTCAAGAACTCAAGAGGAGACTCATTTCAGCACCTGTTCTAACAATACCATCTGGCTCGGAGGGATTTGTCATCTACAGTGATGCTTCGAGCAAAGGGTTGGGATGCGTTCTCATGCAACGTGGAAAAGTCATAGCCTATGCATCAAGACAACTCAAGGAATATGAGAGGAATTATCCTATTCATGATCTAGAGTTGGCAGCTGTTGTCTTTGCACTTAAAATTTGGAGGCATTACTTGTATGGGGAGAAGGTGGAGATCTTTACGGATCATAAAAGCCTCAAATATTTCTTCACTCAAAAGGAACTCAACATGCGACAACGACGTTGGCTTGAACTGTTGAAAGATTATGATCATACCATTCAATATCATCCTGGAAAAACGAACGTGGTAGCTGACGCATTGAGTAGAAGATCATATGCAAGTACGAGTGCGATATTGTCAACACAAAGGCCCATTTTGTGTGATTTGCAAAGGATGGAGATAGAGTTAAAGACTCCAGGGACCCATGTGATGATGGCGAATATACGAGTAGAACCGACTTTAATCGATAAAGTTAAAGCTGCTCAAGCTACAGACCTGGAGCTGATGCGTATGAGGAAGAAAGTGCAAGAAGGTGCTATGCCGGAAGCAAGAATCGATGAAGAAGGAATACTTCGAGTCAACTCCAGACTTTGTGTTCCTAACAACCCTGATTTAAAGTATGAAATCATGATGGAGGCGCACAACACACCGTTTGCAATCCATCCTGGAAGTACCAAAATGTATCATGATCTTCGTCATACATTTTGGTGGAGCAATATGAAGAGAGAGATAGCGTTGTTTATCTCAAGGTGTCTAACTTGTCAACGAGTCAAAGCGGAGCATCAAGTACCAAAAGGTCCATTGCAACCACTTGAAATTCCAGAATGGAAGTGGGAGCACATTACCATGGATTTCGTTACCGGTCTTCCTAGGGTTTCTCAAGGTATTGATGCGATTTGGGTCATTGTTGATAGATTGACCAAGTCTGCTCATTTCTTACCGATACGAGAAACTTATACACTTGAACGTCTTGCTCGTATGTACATAAACGAGATTGTAAGACTGCATGGTATGCCAGTATCCATAGTTTCTGACCGAGACCCAAGATTCACTTCACGATTTTGGGTTAGTTTACAAAAAGCTATGGGCACGGAGTTACGATTTAGTTCAGCATATCATCCTCAGACGGACGGACAATCAGAGAGAACTATTCAAACTCTTGAAGATCTATTAAGACTCTGTGTCTTTGACTTCAAGGGAAGTTGGGACAAGTTCTTACCATTGGTGGAGTTTTCCTACAACAACAGTTATCAAGCAAGTGTTGGCATGGCTCCATTCGAAGCATTGTATGGAAGAAAATGTCGTTCTCCAGTATGCTGGGATGAGGTGGGTGAAGCAACGTTGTTGGGACCGGAGTTGGTACGTATGACTACAGAAAAGATTCAAACGATCCGACAACGTATAAAAACCTCACAAGATCGACAAAAGAGTTATGCTGATCTTCATCGAAAGGAAGTGGAATTTGATATAGGAGATCATGTGTTCTTACGTGTTGCTCCATGGAAAGGAGTTACGAGATTTGGAAAGAGAGGAAAGCTCAATCCTCGATTCATCGGTCCATTTTTAATCCTCGATCGAGTAGGAACTGTGGCTTATAGACTCGCTTTACCGCCAAGTATGTCTCGTGTTCATAACGTTTTCCACATATCCATGTTACGCAAATATGTGGAAGACCCGAACCACATTATTGAGTTAGAACCGGACGAAATAGCGGAGGATTTGACGTATGAAGAAATTCCTGTTCAAATCTTGGATAAGAAGGAACATATTCTACGCTCCAAGGTTATACCTCAAGTCAAAATTTTGTGGAGAAACCACGATGTTGAGGAAATGACCTGGGAGTTAGAATCTGAAATGAAATCAAGGTATCCTTACCTCTTCGACATACCAGGTACGTACCCTAATTTCGAGGGCGAAATTTCATAAGAAGGGGAGGTTGTAAGACCCCAACTTTTATAAATAAAGATGAATTTTCTATAAATATCATTTTTGAATATTATGGAGTTAATTTGATATAATGTTATAGTTGTGGGTAATATTTATAAATTTTACAAAGTAAGCAAGTTGTTATAAAATATTCGTTTGGTCGGGGAATATTCTTTTTGTCGGGGAATATTCGTACGACGGCACAATCATTGGTGGACCCCACAACGGAATTATTGTCGGATTGAAAAAACGACAAAAATATTTTATTAAAAATAACGGCTGAGGTGTTACCGTTAAAACCGTTAAAACTGTTGAACTACTTGGTAGTAAAAGTACAGTAATACGCGTGGTTGCATAGTAGCACACGGTATTGATTGTTGATGCTTACGTGAGAAGTCACTCAGCTATACTCAATTATTGCTACAGTAATTGCTGCATCATATCTCTTAAATTATTGTCATAGTATCATCTGTTTAATATGTTATATTATTAAATCAATAATTGAGACGTTGTGGTAAGTTTGGTTATTTTATGGGGGGGCCATATGTCATCATCTAAGAGTCTCTTCGTCAATAGTAATTACCGTCGTCAATAGTAATTACCGTCGTCAATAGTAATTACCGTCGTCAATAGTATTTACCTTGGTCAATAGTAATTACCTTCGTCAATAGTATTTACCTTGGTCAATAGTATTTACCTTGGTCAATGGTAATTACCTTCGTCAATAGTATTTACCTTGGTCAATAGTAATTACTTTCGTCAGTAGTAGTTGTCCCTTCAATATTACCAAGAGTCATTTGACCCTTCGTTAAGACCAAGAGTCATTTGACCCTTCGTTAAGACCAAGAGCCACCCTCAGTTTTTCTATAAATAGAGGCCTAGGGCTTCATTATTTTTCACGAATTCATTCAAGCTATAGAGAGAGAAAGTATAGAGAGAATAAGAGAGAGAGAGAATAAAAGTATTCTGCTACATCACTTTTCTAATATCCAGTTCTTTTAAGGTAGGGAATATTATTTCTTTTATATTCATGAAGAGAACTTCTGTTATTCCATTCTTTATTATTCTGTTGGAATAACCAGTATACGCGGTCTACCCTATACTTGGTGACATTCTTCTATTATTCTGTTGGAACATCCTGTCTGTGTATTTTACACCGGACCTGGTTCCGTTTTTATTATTATTCTGTTGGAACATCCTGTCTGTGTGTTTTACACCGGACCTGGTTCCGTCTTTGTTATTATTCTGTTAGAACATCCTGTCTGTGTGTTTTACACCGGACCTGGTTCCATTATTTATTATTCTGTCGGAATATCCTGTCTGTGCGTTTACGCCGGACCTGGTTCCATTATTTATTATTCTGTTGGAATAACCTGTCTGTGCGGTCTATCGCATGCATGGTGATTTCTTTTGTTATTCCATTCTTTATTATACTCAGTTGGTTAAGTTTTGACTTCTATACTCCATGAAATTTGTGGAATATCCTTGATAGTTGCGTTTCATCCAGTATCTTTTCAAGAAAATATTCTTCTAAGCATTCTTGAATTTTACTCCACAATGCAGTATCATG
The DNA here is from genome assembly GCA_016801055.1 of Panax notoginseng. Taxonomy (NCBI): domain Eukaryota; kingdom Viridiplantae; phylum Streptophyta; class Magnoliopsida; order Apiales; family Araliaceae; genus Panax; species Panax notoginseng. The sequence continues at coordinate 57,416,678 of CM029013.1, read as the reverse complement.
TTGACAATTTGGACGTTGTTAATTCCTGGATAAATTAATTCTTGAACTTGTTTTATTGAATTCTTATATCATTGTCATCATCCTCATGTTTATAAAATGTTGAAAGTCATCTGTGGCCTGTAGTGCATAGATGGACTTGGTATGATTATGACCAGGGATTATTCGGTGTAATCATGACCGTAATGTTACAAATGATGTGGTTAAAGTCTCATTGGCCGTAGTGCAGTGATGGACAGTTGTTGGCATGATCATGACCATTAATGAATACACGAATATCCTTGGCCGTAGTGCAGGGGTGATTCGATGATGTGGATTATTTTATTAAGCTGAGTCTCAGCGATCACAGTGTTGAAAAACCTTTTAAATCATAAAAGATAGTAGAGTTTATTTTCTACTTGACTCTTTTAATGGATTGCTTGTTCCGCTGCAGTTAAACTTGATATCTATTATATTTTATCAGTTTAACATTGTTGAAGGCTAATGATAATTTATTCTGCATTATCTTAGTCATAATATTTCTTACTGGGCTAGTTGAGCTCACCCTTTCTTTCACTGTTCTCTTCAGGAAATGAGAACGTAGCTGGGGCAAGTCGGGGAACGGAGTGATGGTCCGAATGATAGTATTAGTTAGTAGTCCTCACTATTCTATGTAATGGTGTGTTAATAAATGTAATGAGGACTCCTTTTGAGTATGAATACCTCTAGAAGATAATATTTGTATTCAAACTCACAGTTTATGTTTTGTCGTATTGTACACGACAGTTGTATTAGTAAGTTGTATTTGTATTCTGTACTTTGTATCTGACGACCCAAGATGGGTGATGTATACCTAATTTTGGGGGCGTCACAGATAATATACAACAAATTATCGTTACTCTTCAACAGGAAAAAATTTAATAGAATACAATAGACAACAAGTTTTAAATCAATATTCGCAGCGGAAAATAATAATTCATAGAAGAGTTACGTAGAGAATGAAATCTACGATTATCTATGAATTTAAAAGCCCATCATCAATATTTTATCCCTGTAACATCAATCAATAAATATCTTGAATCAAATAGTCATCTTTACACTACAGGCCAAAGATATTCATCAGTTGGTCATGTTCACCTCAACACCTGTTCATCTTTGCACTACGGGCCAAAGATATTCATCAGAAATCATTCATCTTTGCACTACAGGCCAAAGATATTCAATTATATCATCATTTAGGACTGATGATGATGAAAAATATTTTAAAGGAAACGAATCCAGTTAAACAAAATAATAAATATTAAGGATTCGTATTTCAACTATTCCATGTCCAAAAATATCTCATAAATAATCATAATGGAGTAAAATTCAAGAATGATCAAAACATGGATACAATCAAAGCTAGTATCCATAATAGATATTTTTGACGAAAAGAAGAAAATTTCATTTTTCGGTGACTAGTAACTCGTGAATAGTAACTCGTGAATAGTAACTCATGAATAGTAACTCATGAATAGTAACCCCGACATGAAAAGTTCTAAATTTGATAAAAAGTTTAGATCAATACTTCGGCATAATGATATTGGAGAAAATAATATCATTTAAGAAGAAATAACATCCCTTACGACAATATCCCTTTCCTCGAAAAGACGGTACTTCTGACTGGAATACTAGATATAGTGCTGAAGGAAACTTGCACCGTATAGCAACACTCAAAGTATCAAATACTCACAAGAATACGCTCGATATAGAGAGAGAAATAGAGAGAAACTTGTGTTTCTGGTGTGATTTTCAATTCTAACTGAAGCACCCTATTTATAGGAAAATGCTTAGAACACCAAAGCAGAAAATTGAATATAATAATAATATATTTAACAAATTTTCCTTAGCCCACCTTGACCATCTGAATTCAGCCATAACACATGTTAATGATGTCCACAAAATACAAAAAAAACGTTTTTCTAAACAAAAATAATTAAAACTTCCAAAAATCAATTATTTCAGAATTTCGGAACTTCAATAATTCATATTAAATACCCCTTTCATCAGAAAATTCGAATCTCGCGAGTTTTTATAGGAAATTCAATTCTCTACAACTTTGTAGAAGAAAGTTTTTCCAAATTCCAAACAGAAATTGAACGAAATCCACAAACGGACGATTTTACAGTCAATAATAAATTTGCGGTCAAGAATTGTGTCCACCAACACACAAAACATGTGTTAATCATTTAATACCACAAAAATACTCTTCCTCCTCATATACTCATATATCCCACATTCATTGTAAAAATATCACCATCAATATATTATTAAAATAATATATTTAAATGAATTATTTTATCAGAAAAAGATAAAATATTAATTTTCAACAATTGTCACATTAAAAAATTTCTCCATCTATATCCACATAAAATTAATATTTTTCTCATCAAATAAATCAATAATTAATTATACACGAATAATATTATAGAATCACAGTACTGGCAACCAGGCCGTTCCTAGGAAAGAGGGGGCTTTCCAATAAGGATCTCTTCTTACTAGCGCGCAATTAGATGACCAAACCTCTCCTTAGACAGAACTTTCTAGACATTGCCAATAATATTATCTAATAATATTATTCAGATAATATGAATTATTACTCCGATAATAGAAAATACTGTATAGTGGCAATTATTAAAACAACAGTAATATAAAATATCAACGCAGCAATTATTGAATTAATAAAATATAATATTGAACAGTAATTACTGTAACAATTATTGAGTAGTGCCTTCTTACGTAAGAATTAATAATTGGTGCAATACCGTGTGCTACTGTGCAACAACGCGTATTACTGTGTTTTAACCACCGGGTATTTCAATAGTATTAACGGTAACAACTACTCCGTTATTTATAAACAACTTATTTTTGTCATTTTCTTCATCCAATCGCTTTCCGTTATGGGGTCCACAAAAGACTGCGCCGTCGTACGAATATTCCCCGACAGGAAGAATATTCCACGACCAAGCGAATATTCCCCGACAACAATGAATATTTTATAACCACCTGCTTATTTGAAATATTTGCGCATTTTATCCATAACTAACCACATTAATCAAATCAACCCTTACTATTTCAGAATAATAAATAGAGGAAATTAAATTTCATTTATTAATAATTTGGGGTCTTACAACCTCCCCTCCTTATAAAATTTCGTCCTCGAAATTGACATACGTACCTGGTGTTTCGAAAAGATGAGGATACTTTGCTTTCATTTCTGTTTCCAACTCCCAGGTCATTTTCTCAATAGCATGGTTTCTCCACAAAACTTTAACTTGTGGTATGACCTTCGTGCGTAGGACATGCTCTTTCCTATCCAAAATCTTGACAGGTACCTCCTCGTACGTTAAGTCTTCGGCTATCTCGTCTGGTTCTAACTCAATAACGTAGTTTGGGTCTTTCACATATTTACGAAGCATAGATATATGAAAAATGTTATGAACATGAGACATGCTTGGAGGTAACGCGAGTCTATAGGCCACATTTCTTACTCGGTCAAGAATATGAAATGGACCAATAAATCGTGGATTGAGCTTTCCTCTATTCTCGAATCTTGTAACTCCCTTCCATGGAGTAACTCGCAACAATACATGATCCCCAATATCAAATTCCACGTCCTTTCGATGAAGATCCGCATAACTCTTTTGTCGATCCTGTGCCGTTTGTATACGTTGTCGAATCGTTTGGATCTCCTCTGTAGTCATTCGTACCAACTATGGTCCCAACAACGTTGCTTCTCCCACCTCATCCCAACATACTGGAGAACGACATTTTCTTCCATACAACGCCTCGAATGGAACCACACCTATGCTCGCCTGATAACTGTTGTTGTAGGAGAATTCCACCAATGGTAGGTACTTATCCCAACTCCCTTTGAGATCTAGGACACAAAGTCTTAATAGATCTTCAAGAGTTTAAATAGTCCTCTCTGATTGTCCGTCCGTTTGAGGATGATAAGCTGAACTAAATTGTAAATCCGTGCCTATAGCTTTTTGCAAGCTAACCCAAAATCTTGAAGTGAATCTTGGGTCACGATCCGAAACTATGGATACTGGCATGCCATGCAATCTCACAATCTCATTCACGTACATACTAGTAAGACGTTCAAGGGAATAAGTCTCCCGTATCAGAAAGAAATGAGCAGACTTGGTTAATCTATCAACAATCACCCAAATAACATTTATGCCTTAAGAAACCGTAGGAAGACCCGTAACGAAATCTATGGTAATGTGTTCCCACTTCCATTTCGGAATCTCAAGTGGTTGCAATGGACCCTTTGGTACTTGATGCTCCGCCTTTACACGTTGACAAAGTTAAATACCTCGAGATAAACTTTGCAATCTCTTCATCATGATCTTGTACTTCAAATCAGAATCGTTAGGAACACAAAGTCTGGAGTGGACTCGAAGTATTCCTTCTTCATCGATTCTTGCTTCTGGAATAGCACCTTCTTGCACTTTCTTCTTCATACGCATCAGCTCCGGGTCTGTAGCTTAAGCAACTTTAACTTTATCAATTAAAGTTGATTCTACGCGTATACTTGACATCATCGCACTCGTTCCTGCATATGATCTTCTACTCAATGCGTCAGCTACCGCGTTCGCTTTTTCAGGATGGTATTGGATGGTATGATCAAAATCTTTCAACAGCTCGAGCCAACGTCGGTGTCGCATGTTGAATTCTTGGAAGCTCTTCTCGCATTTCTCGGTCCATTCGAAGTTTGTATCTTTTCGAGTCAGCTGAGTTAATGGAGTAGCGATTCGAGAAAATCCTTTTACAAATCTCCGATAATAACCAGCTAAGCCTAGAAAGCTATGTATTTCGATTACTGACTTAGGTTGATCTCAACTGTGACTCATATCCCAATCTTGGATAGCACGTCACAATGACACCTATCAGTTTACTACCGCACGAATATGGCGTCCCCTACGGAGAGTCTGGATTCAGTGCATTCCACAAGGGAAGTCACCAGATAAAGGCTCGGTTATCAACTTCTATAGTTGAGTTTTTAACTCCTGAAGTTCAATAGGAGCCATTCGATATGAGACTTTAGAAGTGAGTTTTGTACCAGATTCAAAGATGATACAAAATTCAATATCACCCGTAGGCCAAGAAATTCTTTTGGAAATACGTCAGGAATTTACTAACAATAGAAATATCATTCAAATCTGACGTATTTTTGTTCAAGTCCATAACATAGCTAAGAAAGCTTGACATCCGTTTTTCAATAAACGAATGACTTTACGGCTTGATATGAAAGAGTTTGACTTTAATGGTTTGGTTGCTTGAATTTAAATAACAGGTTGCTTAGGAATATGAAAACTAACAACCTTACGAAAGCAATTAATTTTGGCATGATGAGTAGTTAACCAATCAATCACATCAAAAGCAAGTATCTTTAAAGAGATAAGGTCAACAGGTAATGTGATGGTGCCAACTTGGATCAAACAAGATTTATAAACAGTGGATGTAACGAAAGTTTCTCCTAACAGAGTTTCAACAGATAAGTCAAAGTCTAATTTTTTCCAGAGACAATTTTAAACGTTGACTATAAGCAGGAGAGTTAAAAGAATGGGTAGAACCGGTATCTAATAAGGTATAGACTTCGCAAAAATTTTTAATTAACTAACCCGTGCTAACTTCGTTCGGGTTCCTCGCATTCTGACCAGTCACGAAAAACGCTCTTTCAGGAACCGTTGACTTTGACTTTTCTGGGACAACTTTTTGAGTCACCACCCCCGTTGGACTTGGTTTCGCTACAGTGCAATCTCGAGCGATATGTCCTTCCTTTCCACAGTTATAACATACCTTAAACTGTTGTGGACAGTTTGGGCTGATATGTCCTTCTTTTCCGCACTTATAGCATATGACCGGTGGTCATTCTCCTCCCTTCGAACCAGTTGTTGCTGGTGCTGACGTCTTCGTATTATCATTGTTGAACCTCCTCTTTTTAAAATCTCCTCCCGACTCGCTTCTTCTATATTCATGGCCACGATTACCACCAGAGTGGTTGTCGTTCTTGTCCGTATTCTTCTTTCTTTGCTGGTTATCATTGTTCTGATGACTGCTGTCACCGGTATGATCCTGGTTGTGGTCCCTCGATTGACCGTACTCGTTATCTCGCTCTAATAATTGAGCCCTGTTGACAACATCTGAATAGAGAGAAAATTTATGAGAAATGAGATATTGACGTATGCCGGGTTTCAAACCTCTCAGAAATATTCACGTCATACGTTCCTCATTCTCCACCAAATGAGGTGCAAACCTGGACAACTCTGCAAATTTTACCTCGTACTGGGACACCGTCATGTTATTATGCTCCAGTCTAATAAACTCTACCTCCTTCATATGACGAATACTTTCAGGAAAGTACTTGTCATTGAATAGTTTCTGAAATGTCTCCCAAGACATGTTGAGTGCGGCTGGATGGGTACGCTTCACAGATTCCCACCAGTAGTCTGCCTCGCCACGGAACATAAAGGTGGCGAATGGAACCTTCTGTTCCTCCGTGCATCCCAAGACATCAAATATCTTGGTAATTTACTTGACCCATGTCTCCGCCTTAATCGGATCTGGCTTTCCCCAGAATTCTGGTGGTCCCAACTCTTTGAACTGCTTGGCTGTGACCAGCTGTGCGTTGCCATTGTTTCTTCCTATATTTTGAACAGGAATCTCCTTCGTCTGGTTTTGCATGAATCGCAAAAAGCTTCTAAACATCTCATCGTTCACCGTCTGCTCAGTGGTGTTGTTCACAGGAGGAACATTGCCAGCCTGTTGCACGTTCTCCTCATTGGTGAGTACAGGCGTCTCCACGGTTTCATTTACTCCACTGTTAACATTCTCAGCCGACATTCTCAAATACTGCCATAAAATAAGGGTTAATTTAACAAATCACATAATACCCCTATATAATGACCGACCAACAAATAAGCTTAGGTAGGACACACTAGCGAAGGATTTACTCGTCTCTCCCCTCCTAGTTCCATTCCCCGATCTACGCCAGAGATCATATCCCTAAGCTCTGATACCAACTGTGACGCCCCCAAAATAGGTCCAATCCATCCAACCCATTCTGACTCGCCAAATACGTGGTACAGAAAATAACTACAACTTTATTATTACAATTGTCGTGCAAAATACGACAACACATATACTGTGAGTTTAAATACAAATATTGTCATCTAGACAGTATTCATACTCAATTAAGTCCTCATTATACTTATAGATACACTATTTTATAAAATAGTGAGGACTACTAAAATAACTGTCTTGAACCATCATTCTATACCCCGACTAGTACTCGCTACATTCTCGCCTCCTGAGAAGAAAATGGAACAACAAGGAAAAGGGTGAGCTCAACTAGCCCAGTAAAGAATATTATGACTAAGATAATATACAACAAATTATCGTTAGTCTTCAACAGGGAAAAATTTAATAGAATACAATAGACAACAAGTTTTAAATCAATATTCGCAGCGGAAAATAATAATTCATAGAAGAGTTACGTAGAGAATGAAATCTACGATTATCTATGAATTTAAAAGCCCTTCATCAACATTTTATCCCTGTAACATCAATCAATAAATATCTTGAATCAAATAGTCATCTTTGCACTACAAGCCAAAGATATTCATCAGTTGGTCATGTTCACCTCAACACCTGTTCATCTTTGCACTACGAGCCAAAGATATTAATCAGAAATCATTCATCTTTGCACTACAGGCCAAAGATATTCAATTATATCATCATTTAGGACTGAGGATGATGAAAAATATTTTAAAGGAAACGAATCCAGTGAAACAAAATAATAAATATTAAGGATTCGTATTTCAGCTATTCCATGTCCAAAAATACCTCATAAATAATCATAATGGAGTAAAATTCAAGAATGATCAAAACATGGATACAATCAAAGCTAGTATCCATAATAGATATTTTGGACGAAAAGAAGAAAATTTCATTTTTTGGTGAATAGTAACTCGTGAATAGTAACTCGTGAATAGTAACTCATGAATAGTAACTCATGAATAGTAACCCCGACATAAAAAGTTCCAAATTTGATAAAAAGTTCAGATCAATACTTTGGCATAATGCTATTGGAGAAAATAATATCATTTAAGAAGAAATAACATCCCTTGCGACAATATCCCTTACCTCGGAAAGACGGTACTTCTGACTGGAAGACTAGATATAGTGCTGAAGGAAACTTGCACCGTATAGCAACACTCAAAGTATCAAATACTCACAAGAATACGCTCGATATAGAGAGAGAAATAGAGAGAAACTTGTGTTTTTGGTGTGATTTTCAATTCTAACCTAAGCACCCTATTTATAGGAAAATGCTTAGAACACCAAAGCAGAAAATTGAATATAATAATAATATATTTAACAAATTTTCCTTAGCACACCTTGACCATCTGAATTCAGCCATAACACATGTTAATGATGTCCACAAAATACAAAAAAAATATTTTTCTAAACAAAAATAATTAAAACTTCCAAAAATCAATTATTTCAGAATTTCGGAACTTCAATAATTCATAATAAATAGCCCTTTCTTCAGAAAATTTGAATCTCGCGAGTTTTTATAGGAAATTCAATTCTCTACAACTTTGTAGAAGAAAGTTTTTCCAAATTTCAAACAGAAATTGACCGAAATCCACAAACGGGCGATTTTACAGTCAATAATAAATTTGCGGTCAAGAATTGTGTCCACCAACATACAAAACATGTGTTAATTATTTAATGTCACAAAAATACTCTTCCTCCTCATATACTCATATATCCCACATTCATTGTAAAAATATCACCATCAATATATTATTAAAATAATATATTTAAATGAATTATTTTATCAGAAAAAGATAAAATATTAATTTTCAACAATTGTCACATTAAAAAATTTCTCCATCTATATCCACATAAAATTAATATTTTTCTCATCAAATAAATTAATAATTAATTATACACGAATAATATTATAGAATCACAGTACTGGCAACCAGGCCGTTCCTAGGAAAGAGGGGGCTTTCCAATAAGGATCTCTTCTTATTGGCGCGTAATTAGATGATCAAACCTCTCCTTAGACAGAACTTTCTAGACATTGCCAATAATGTTATCTAATAATATTATTCAGATAATATGAATTATTGCTCCGATAATAGAAAATATTGTATAGTGACAATTATTAAAACAACAGTAATATAAAATATCAACGCAGCAATTATTGAATCAATAAAATACAATATTGAACAGTAATTACTGTAACAATTATTGAGTAGTGCCTTCTTACATAAGAATCAATAATTGGTGCAATACCGTGTGCTACTGTGCAACAACGCGTATTACTGTGTTTTAACCACCGGGTATTCCAACAGTATTAACGGTAACAACTACTCCGTTATTTATAAATAACTTGTTTTTGTCGTTTTCTTCATCCAATCGCTTTCCGTTATGGGGCCCACAAAAGACTGCGCCGTCGTATGAATATTCCCCGACAGGAAGAATATTCCACGACCAAGCGAATATTCCCCGACAACAATGAATATCTTATAACCACCTGTTTATTTGAAATATTTGCGCATTTTACCCATAACTAACCACATTAATCAAATCAACCCTTACTATTTCAGAATAATAAATAGAGGAAATTAAATTTCATTTATTAATAATTTGGGGTCTTACAAATATAATAATGATGATATTTTTATAATGAATGTGTGATATATGAATAAATGAGGAGGAAGAGTATTTTTGTTACAAAATATATTTAAAACATGTTTTTCATGTTTGTGGACCCCATTTCTTGACTGAAATTTGATTATAGCTTATAAAATCGTCCGTATGTGAATTTCGGTCAATTTTTATTTAAAATTTGGAAAAACTTAAACTTATAAAGTTGTAGAGAATTGAATTTTCTATGGAATGGACATAAGATTTAAATTTTTCTGATAAAAGGGCTATTTATTGTGAATTATTAAAGTTCCGATATATCAGGTCTGAATTGATTTTTGGAGTTTTAAATATTTTTGTTTAGAAAAATGTTTTTGTTATTTTTGGCACATGTGTGGCTGATGTTTTGGTCAAAATGTGGGCTAAGGAAAATTATATAAATATATTAATATTTTATTAAATTTTTTGTTTTGGTGTTCTAAGCATTTTCCTATAAATAGGGCGCTTAGGTTAGAATTAAAAATCACATCAGAAATAAGTTTTCTCTCTCTTTCTTTCTCTATATTATCAAGCGTATTCTTGTGAGTATTTTGATACTTTGAGTGTTGCTATACGGTGCAAGTTTCCTTCAGCACTATATACAATATTCCAGTTAGAAGTACTGTCTTTTCGAGGTAAGGGATGTTATTTTTTATAGATGATATTATTTCTTTCAATATCATTATGCCAAAATATTGATCTGAACTTTTTATCAAATTTGAAACTTTTAGTGTCTGAATTACTATTCACATATACGGCACTATTCACGAATACGGCACTATTCACCGAAAAATTAAATTTTTATTTTTTTTCTTTTCAAGATATATCTATTATGGATACTATCTTTGATTGCATCTATGTTTTGATCATTCTTAAATTTTACTCCACTATGGTTATTAATGAAGTATTTTTGAACTTAGATTGTTTAAAGTACGAATCCTTAATATTTGTTCTTTTGTTTCACTGGATTCATTTTTTTAAAAATATTTTTCATCATCCTCAGTCCTAAATGATGATATTGCTGAATATCTTTGGCCTGTAGTACAAAGATGAATGATTTTCTGATGAATATCTTTGGTCCGTAGTGCAAAGATGAACATGACCAACTGATGAATATCTTTGGCCTGAAGTGCAAAGATGAATATTTGATTCAAGATGTATATTGATTGATATTACAGGGATAATATATTGATGATGGACTTTTAAATTCATAGATGATAGTAGATTTTATCATCTACTTAACTCTTCTAATGAATTATTATTTTCGCTACGAATATTGATTTAAAATTTGTAGTCTATTGTGTTCTATTAGATTTTTTTCCTGTTGAGGGCTAACGATAATTTATTCTATATTATCTTAGTCATAATATTCTTTACTAGGCTAGTTGAGTTCACCCTTTCCTTTTTATTCCATTTTTCTTCTCAGGAGGCGAGAATATAACGAGTACTAGTCGGGGTATGGAATGATGGTTCTAGAAATATATTTTAGTAGTCCTCACCATTTTTGTAAAATAAAGTATTAATAATTATTATGAGAACTTATTTGAGTGTGGATATTGTCTAGAAGACAATAGTTATATTTTAAACTCATAGTTAAGTGTTGTCGTATTTTGTACGACAATTGTATTAATAAAGTTGCAGTCGTTTCTGTACCATGTATTTGGCGACTCAGAGTGGGTGATGTATACCTATTTTGGGGGTGTCACAATATATTTCCTTGAGATAGTAATATCTTTGGCCCGTAGTGCAAAGATGACCTGTTGTTCAATATCTTTGGCCCGCAGTGCAAAGATGACCTGTTGTTGAATATCTTTGGCCTGTAGTACAAAGATGACCTGTTGTTGAATATCTTTAACCTGTAGTGCAAAGATTAACTATTAATGAATATATTTGGTGGTAGTGCAAAGATGAACTTATTAATATGATTATGAACAGGAACTGTGATTTGGTATAACCATGATATTTGATGTTTCAGGTAAAGACAGGTGATGAAAATTATCTTCGTCCTGAATGAGAAGAGGAATTTAGAACTACAATTATGATTATGAGTTATTCACATGATTGTAGACCGGAACTGTTGATTGATGTTACAGGGATAAAATATTGTTAGTGGACTTTTAACATGGAGAAGATAATAGACTTTATGGTCTATTTGACTCTTCTAATGGATTGCTCGTTCCGCTGTAACTATGGTTGAAAAGTATTATCATCTACCATATGTTCTAAATCTCTGATTTATTACTAATGAAGGCTATTGATAATTTAATTATCTTTAGTCATGTTATTCTTTACTGGGCTAGTTGTGCTCACTCTTTTGCTTCATAATTCCTTTCAGGTAATAAGAGTGTAGCTGGGTCGAGCGGAGGTAACAGGAGAATAGAACGGTGGTCTCTTACTGTGGAGGTTCTCCCTAAACAGTATGTAAATAATTTTATTGAGAACTTTAGTTTAGTGGGTTGTATTTTATACATCATTTAGTAGTTATATTTGGTGAATCCAATAGGGTGAGGCGAACCCAACGTTGGAAGGGTATTTTGCCACTATTATACAAGATGTCTAATGACATGCGACTTCGTGTTATCATAAGGCAGGGTTGTGCACATCCACTTACTGAGTATATTTACGAGCACTACTTATATAATCTTGGAGTTTGGTTGAAATATAATTCTCAATTGGAGACAATGAAGATAATTATATGTCAAGAGAAGACTCACCATTAGAAAGAACATGATTGTAATCTTCTCGTTTTTCTTTGGGGTCTATTGGGTCAACCAAGGATAATTCTGTGGACATATGATTTCTATCATAACCTAGACGCATGGCCTCCCATGTACGAAAGTTTTCTTGAGCACTTCCCAAAGATTTTAATTTCTAAAACAGTTATTGATTGTACCTTTATGTAAGGTGTCATTGTGACGTGCTATCCAAGGTTGGTGTCTAGAGTCACAGTTGGTATATCAAAACTCACAACATATGTGTTGTTGTATTTTGCACGATAATTGTAATAATAAAGTTTGTTAGTTCTTAATAGGCACAAGTTATCTAGAAGGGGGGTTGAATAGATATTTAAAAATCTTTTCTGTTTTAGACTTGTTCTTAGATAGTGATTAAAACTTAGCGGAATAATATTTATTTTAATCTTCTTAACCAAGCAGTAAAGTAATAGACGAGTAAAGCAGTTATAGCAGATATAGCAGTTATGGCAGTAAGGTAAATGACACAGCTATTTTTAAGTGGTTTAGAGCACACAAGGCTCCTAGTCCACTCTTCTACTCAACGAGTAGGATATCCACTAAGGATGTTTCTTATAAACTTCTGAATCCCACTGGATTCCTTCTAGACCAGCAGTCTAGGAACTTCTCTAGTTCACTTTTGAACTCTTCAAGTCCAGCAGACTTGGCTATCTTATAGTTCACTCTTGAACTCTTCAAGTCTAGCAGACTTGGTACTCTTCTTTAGTTGAATGATGATTGTTGTTTCGTTCTGAAGGTTGCTACTCTGTTGCTATGTAAGCACAGGTTCGTTAAGAACTGAGTAGCTGAGCAAGCTTTAGAATTTCTCAGATCGTAGAGTTGAGCCTTGGAGAATTGTTCACGTTGAATGTTTTATTGCTTGCTTGTCTGTTTTTCTCTCATCTGTCTGATCTGTATATATGTGATACAGAAAACTATCCGTTTGAATCCATCCGTTGTGGCATTAAATGCGTCTGAGCTTTCTTTACCGTGATGGTGACATTTCTGCACATCTTCTGAATTCTGCATTCTGGACCACTGACACTGCAGGCTGCTTTCCCACCTACCACCTGAAGAGGTGTTTTGTCCCTCTTTTCCATAGTACTATCCTTGGCTTCTTCAATACGCTTCTTTGTTGCGTCCTAAGGATATTTTATACAATCTGGGACTGATGGGCACTGCAGCTTCTCAGATTCATTCCTCGTATCTTGAATTAACAACTCATGAGGCTTGACGTTTTCTGACTGACAGATGAGCTCTACGATTTGGGTCGTGATGCTCTACGATTCTGATCGTAGTGTCATTTCTTGAACACTACGATGCTAACAGTTGATAGCACTACACTCTTTACTTCATCGTGTCTTGAACTCTACGTTCCCGAGAGCACTCTACGATTCTTGACTTGCTCGTGTAGTTCACTCTACGTTCTCGAGAGCACTCTACGATTCTTGACTTGCTCGTGTAGTTCACTCTACGTTCTCAAGAGCACTCTACGATTCTTGACTTGCTCGTGTATTCACTCTACGTTCCCGAGAGCACTCTACGATCGTTGACTTGTAAACTTCATGTTTCCTTCAGCATACTACGATCGTGGAGTTGGCTCGGCGAACGATGGGACCACTTTACGATTTTCGAAGAGTTCCCTTCGAGGCAGGCACACTACGATCTTCAGGCTCTACGATTTCTGCCTTGATTTCTGCAATGTTGATCAGGTTGATGCACTACGATCTCTTCATGACTAATCTATTACATCTCAAGATCAACCTAACAGATTTGATCTTTCTATCTATACATTCTATAACAGAATGATACACGTTGAAAGCTTAGATCAACCTAACAATTTTTGATCTATCACCAAGTCCTTATACATATATCTTTTAAGGACCTTACAAATAATCATGAACACATACATTAAAAATATCAAATCTTAATATGCATTCTACCAACAATCTCCCCCTATTTGATGTTGACATAACCAAGGAGATTTGTTGTCATGATTATTAGTGACTAGATGCATTTGCAGGAATTTAAACATGACTTAACATTTCAGTGAGCAGCTGAAATTTCTAGAGAATAAGCATGAATTTATTGATGATCAATAGATATTACAATGTAGCATTACATCAATAAAACATTAAACTCTATACTTATCTCTGTTTTCTCGATCTCTTGTGAGGAGGAGGATTTGCATATTCTTCAGCCCTTCTCTTCCTTTGAGCTTCTTCATTCCTCGCTAACTCCTCTAGCTCGCTTCGACTTATAACAGGATTCTCCTCATGTCTGCGCATGAATGCAGGATCTCCAGTCGGCATTCTTATGTTTACCCTGGTCACTTCTTGTGAGCTAGGAGTTGCCTGCTGATGGCTCAAAGGAATAGCTGTAACAAATGCCTGCTGACTAGATCGTGGAGTCTGTCTTGCAGGAGGGCTTCGTGTTCTTCCCCTTTCTTGAGTTGTCTGACCTCCTCTGCTTCTACCTTGATCTCCTCTGCTCCCTTTATCTTTCTCCCCCTTTATGTCAGCATCAAGGGTTCGAATGTCAACTGATAGCTTGTTGACCCCTTGGACAAGCTCGTTTAGTTGGCTTTGAGTCTGAGCAATGTCCTCCTTATTCTCCTTGATTTGTTGATCAGCTCTTGCTTCTTTCTTCTGGAGGATGGTCAGAATTGTATCATTATACTTTTCCTTATTTGCATATGATTTCTGGAAGTCGTACACAAAAGCTTTTAAGTTGAGAATATTGTTCAGCATGATCTGATGTTGACGATCTTGATTTTTCTGTATTTCAAGCATAGCCTCTTTTTGTTTGGCAGCAACCTGGAAATGGATCTCATCTCTATCTGATATGCTCCTTAGAATCTCTTTGATAATTTCCCTTAGCTTTGTAGTGAGTTCAGTATTCATTGTACTAGGGAATTTGTTAGCAGCTTGTATCATTTGATTCAGGCGGATGTTGAGGAGATCAAAGTGAGATTCCAGGCTTGCTTCAATGGTTTTGATCATTTGCTCAGAGGTTTCTTTCAGGTCATCCTAGGTGGGCATGCTTGGAAGGGTATTTTCTGGTTGAGGATTGTCCATTTGAGGGGTTCTTGGTGGAGATTGAGCTTGCAAGTTGTACAAAGCAAAATCAAGACTGAAATAGTTGTGCGATGAGGAGGAAGGTATATCAGTTGGAGGAGCTTGGATTTGGACATTTGGGAGTGGTGACTCTACGATGTGGCTGGGGTCTGGAATCGTAGAGTTGGTTATTTGAGGGAGCTGGGTAAGGTTGATTTCTTTTGGTTCTTCAGTTACAGAATTGTGGGATTCTGTAATTGGAAACCGATTTAAAGGGTTGAGAATCACTTCCAGCCATTTAGGAAATTCATAGAAATGGCTAAATGAGGGTGATGGCAGATGATTAACTATAAAGCTTGTAGGGATAGTCAATACCTCAAGTTTGGCTTTTGATGAGGCATTGTTTGTAATCAGCTTTTTGGCGAAGTTGACTTCCCTAGGAAATCCATGAGCTAGAACAGAAATTGCTGGATATTCCTTAAAGCTCCAGAACATATGATCCCATGATTTCTGGATCAGAGCTTGGTGATAGGCCATCATGGGTAGGTAAGAGAACATCTATCTTTATAGATAGCTTCTGTACCCATCCTTTCCTTCACCTGTGATCATAAGTTCATCATCACTGTCAGCTTCTTCTTGGATTTCTTCAGAAGATTCCATTACCTCGATGGCCTCTGGAATGTTTGATAGTGGTTCAACCTTGTCTTGGATAGGAACCTCTTCTTCTGCCATTGGTACATCTTGAGGCTCCCCCTCAATATGATCATTTTCTTGGAGGTTTGAAAACTCCCCCTCAGCTTGTACATCTTTTTCTAAATTCAGGAAGTTCCCTTCAGCTTGAGCATCCTTTTGAGCTGTGGACTTCTCCCCCTCAGCTGGTGTATATTCAATCATGAGTATTTCAGGGTTCTCCCCCTCAGCTAGGGCCTTTTCATCTTCTGTTGTCTGGGTCAGATCTACTGTTTCAGCCATGCTCTTGGCTTCTTTCTTCAGTATCTTCTTATTTTCAAGGATGTACTTCTTGACCAGCTTTTTCTTTGGCTTGCTGGCTTTATCCATCACTTGATCAACCACTGCCCTTGTAGCAGCTTCCTCCATTTCTGCCACACTTGGCCTAGACTCAGAGAACAGCAAGGTCTCTACGATTGAAGACACTGTTGGTCTTTTGAGCTTGTGACCAGTCTTGTTCTTCTTCAAGATTTGTGAAATGGTGGCCTGATCTTCTTCTGCTTCTTCTTGCAGTTGTATTTTCCTCAGCCTCCTTAGAGTCTCTATGTCAGAGGGCTCTACAGGAGTGTTGGTTGCAGAGCCTTGAGCCTCTTCAGCTTGTCTTGCCCTCATCTTCCTTTCACCCTTACTTTTTCTTGCAAGAGCAGAGGATTCTCCTTTATTTGCTTCTTCTTCTTTTTCAACTTCCCTGACAACAGACATATCTCCTGTAACACCTGCTTTCCTTAGTTCCTCAGTTCTCCCACTTGATTCTGTCATCATTCGAACGAAATCAGCAGGGTTTCTCTCCCAGTTCTTGAACAATTGTTGTGTCATTTTATGATTGGGATTTATGACTTCTCCTTCATTATCCCCAATCTTATCACCTACAGTAGACTGCAGAATGAAGCTTATGAACCTCCCATATAGCATCTTTGGGATGCTCTTTGACTTCTTAGAGCTAGTTATCCATTTACTGATCCACTCAATCAGCACTGCCCCATAGTTGAGTTGGGTGCCATGGACTAAGGCAGTCATGATTTTAAGCTGAGCCTCATTAACAGAGTTATGCCCTGAGCTCTTGCAGTATATGCATTTTCCAACAATGTCAGCTAAAAACTCGTACCTTTGTTGGAACTCTTTCTTTTTGTAACCCTTGACAGAGGGGTTCTTCTTATGATGCATTTTCTTCAGTCCCTCTTGATACCTTATGTCGTCCAGAATTGGGTGTCCCATATTTTGGAATCCTAGGGCCAGATTGATGTCTTCTGCCCTTAGCTTTATTTCAGCTCCTCGAACTCGCGTGGTGACTGTGTTGTTCTCGTACACCGCATTCTTGTAGAATTCCTTCACCAGCTTGGGATAGATAAGAGTGTCAGTGCTGAGCGCCTCTTCGAGACCAGCCTTCTTCAGTAAGGCTAAAATCTTGTGGAACTTTGGAGGTGCAGTCTTGAACTCGTCAAAACAGAGTCTGTGGCCTAAAATTACGTTAGAAGCAGCCATTGATTCTTTTGTTGAGAAGATAGATACGGTTGAACTTTTGTCTAAGTTAGGGTTTTGCTTTGAGAGAGAGAATGAGAGATGAACTTTTGAACTTCAGTATTTCAAAATCAGGTGTCCAATCTGTACTTATAACTTCCATCCTCTCTTTTTGTCTTCGTGGGACAGGTGTCTTATTTTGTTTGGCTCTACGATCTCGTATGTGTAGGGATGTACTGAATTGCCCTTTGAGTATTAAGAGCTGAGGTGTCCTCAGTATGATCTAGATCGTAGAGTCTGACTTCTGGTCGTAGAGTCAGATCAGCACTGGTAGTTTATCCTACGATCGTCGAGTCTGTCCTACGGTCGTAGAGTATGTCCGGCAGTCGTAGAGTCTGACTCGCATTCGTAGAGTCTGTCTGTTGAGACTGTTCTACGATCGTTGAGTCTGTTCTGGGTCCTAGTGATGAGATTTTGACTAAGCCTTCTTTTTAAGGTAACTCAAGAAGGGCCAGCTTCTTGGTGTAATTCAAGGGTTAGGTTTGTCCCTGAGGCACCTCTTGGAGGGATTGCTTTGTTATGGAGCTCAACATCACAGGATCTACTTTTCTTGTTTGATCATCGTCGAGTCTGCACTTATGGAAGTTAAGTTCTTGCTACGATCGTTGAGGTAGTTGACAGTTCAGCTCTACGATCGTGAGCTTTCCTTGATCATGTCTACGATTTTGAGTTCAGCCTTTATCTGTCATTGTTAGCACAGTCTAGAGCATATTTTCATGAAGATAGATTTAGCATGCCTAGCTCACTTATTAACTTATTAAATCTGGATTCATCTAAAGGTTTTGTAAACACATCTGCAAGTTGATCTTCAGTAGGGATATATTACAAAGAGATAGTACCATTTTGCACATGATCCCTAATGAAGTGATACCTTATTTCTATATGCTTGGTTCTAGAATGCATGACAGGATTATGAGTTATAGCTATGGCACTTATATTATCACAGTGTATAGGTATAGACTTGAAATCAAACCCGTAGTCAGCTAGCTGATTTCTCATCCAAAGAATCTGAGCACAGCAGCTGCCAGCAGCAATGTATTCAGCCTCTGCAGTTGAAGTGGATACTGAATTTTACTTTTTGCTGAACCAAGACACAAGTCTATTTCCAAGTAGTTGACAGGTGCCACTTGTACTTTTTCTGTCTATTTTGCATCCTGCATAATCAGCATCTGTGTATCCTATTAGATCAAAAGAGGATTCCTTGGGATACCACAGCCCCAAGTGGGGTGTACCCTTAAGATACCTGAATATCCTCTTTACAGCAGACAAATGTGATTCTTTAGGGTTAGCCTGAAATCTAGCACATATGCATGTTGCAAACATTATATCTGGTCTACTGGCAGTTAGGTATAAAAGAGAACCTATCATACCTCTGTATTGAGTTATATCAATACTCTTACCATTCTCATCCTTGTCAAGCTTGGTTGCAGAAGCAATTGGTGTTTTCATGGGAGAGACTGATTCCATGCCATACTTCTTTAATAAGTCTTTGATGTACTTGGCTTGGTTTATGAAAATTCCTTCTTCAGTCTGCTTTACTTGCAGTCCAAGGAAGAAACTCAGCTCACCCATCATGCTCATTTCAAACTTGCTCTGCATTAGCTTAGAGAATCTCTTACATAACTTTTCGTCAATAGAACCAAAAATGATATCATCAACATATATTTGAACTAGTAAGACTTTGTCCTTATGCTTTCTGAGAAACAGTGTGGTATCTACTCTACCTCTAGTGAACCCATTTCCTATTAGAAAGTTAGTCAGTGTTTCATACCATGCTCTAGGTGCTTGCTTAAGACCATATAAAGCTTTATCTAATCTATAGACATAATTGAAAAGAGATGGATTGATGAAACCTGGAGGTTGTTCTACATAGACTTCTTCTTGAAGTTCTCCATTTAGGAATGCACTTTTGACATACATCTGAAAGACTTTGAACTTCATGTGGGCAGCAAAGGCAAGGAAGATTATGATAGCTTCAAGTCTGGCAACAGGTGCAAATGTCTCATCATAGTCAATACCTTCTTCTTGAGAATAGCCCTTTGCCACTAATCTTGCCTTGTTTCTGGTAATGATCCCATCCTCATCCATTTTGTTCCTGAAGACCCACTTGGTTCCTATGACAGGATGACTCTTTGGTCTTGGTACCAATCTCCAAACTTTGCTTCGTTCAAATTGGTTGAGTTCTTCCTGCATGGCCTCTATCCAACTGGAGTCTTCCATAGCATCCTCTATCTTCTTTGGCTCTATTTGTGATAGGAAGCTTAGATAGAAGCATTCATTCTGAGTAGCAGCCCTTGTCTTGACTCTTGCACTTGGATCTCCAATGATTAGATCCTGAGTGTGATCTCTTGCCCATCTGTTCCCAGTTGGAACATCTGTCCTGATGCCTTCCTGTCTTAGATCTTCAAGGTCTATCTCTTCTTCTTGAAGTGGAGGCTCACTGTCTTGGATGGACCTCTCTACGATCTCTTTATCACGCTCTACGATTTCACTATCTGGTACTACGATCGTAGTGTTGAGCTCTACGATTTCATTCGTGGTGTCTGTATTACCGGTCGTAATGTCTTCAGGCACTAATTTGTCTAAGTCAGTTTCATCAAAGATGATGTGTATCGAGACTTCGACACTCAATGTCTTCTTGTTGAACACCCTGTAGGCTTTGCTGTCTGTGGCATATCCAAGAAAGATTCCTTCATCTGACTTGGGCTGGAATTTTGTCAAATATTGTTTTCCATTGTTGAGAATGTAGCATGCATAGCCAAAGACATGGAAATAGCTGACACTTGGCTTTCTTCCTTTCCATAGTTCGTAGGGTGTCTTCTTGATCGTAGAGTGGATTAATGATCTGTTCTGAGTGTAGCATGCAGTGTTGACAGCTTCTGCCCAGAAGTATTCAGGCAGATGAGCTGCTGCTAGTAGAGTCCTTCCAGCCTCTATCAGGGTTCTGTTCTTTCGTTCAGCAACTCCATTTTGTTGAGGAGTTCGTGGAGCTGAGAAGTTGTGACTGATGCCATTGTCTGTGCAGAACTGATCCATTTTTGAGAAGTCAAATTCTCTGCCATGATCACTCCTTATGGCCTTGATTTTCTCTCCTTTTTCATTCATCACCAGTCTGAACATCTTGATTAGCTCGGAGCTTGTTTCATCCTTAGAAGTTAGGAAAAATACCCATGTGAATCTAGTGTAGTCATCAACTACAACTAGTGAGTATCTTTTTCCTCCAAGACTGGTAGTAGGGATTAGCCCGAAGAGATTCATGTGAAGCAACTGCAGGGGTTTGTCAATGGAGTTGGCAGTCTTGCTTTTAAATGAGCTTCTGGTTTGCTTTCCAAGCTGGCAGGCGTTGCATGGCCTTTCTTTCACGAAGTTGAACTTAGGCAGACCAGCTACAAGATCTTTTGATGCCAGTTTTGACATGTTCTTGAAGTTTAAGTGGGACATCCTTCTATGCCATAGCCAGCTTAATTCCTCGGATGCTTTTGCCAGAAAGCATATTATTTCTTCAGAGCTAAGTTGACCAAGGTCTATAGTGTAAACATTTCCTTCTCTTGTTCCGGTCAGCTTTATAGCAGATGTCTTCAGGTCTCTGACTTGACATTGATTGTTGAGAAATGTTACTTGATGGCCCTTGTCGCAGAGTTGACTGATGCTTAGAAGGTTGTGTTGAAGTCCTTCCACATAGGCTACTTTGCTGAAAGATATTGCCCTATTGCCAGCAGAGCCATAGCCTTTTGTCTTGCCCGAGCCGTTATCTCCAAAAATGACTGAGGGACCCTCCTTTTCTACATAGTTGGATAGTAGAGCTTTGTTCCCGGTCATATGCCTTGAGCATCCACTGTCTAGATACCATGTCGAGGCCGTGGAGCTCTGTTCTTGTCAAAACATTTGAACCTTCATTTTGGTACCCATATTCGCATGGGTCCTTCTTTGTTAGTTCCTTTGGGGACCTAAACTTGTCTAGTCTTGGGTCTCACATGCATGGAGTTATAATAACATTTTGTAGCTCTATGACCATGTTTATCACATATGAAACATCTATTATGATGCATGCCTATGTGTGTGTGATGATTTATCTTCCACTTGGACTTGTGTGGTTCCTTGGTTGGTCTTCTATTAAACTGATTCTCTTTCTTCCACGCGTTCTTTGGTTTCATAAATAGTGATGAGTGTACTTTACTTCTACTGTACCTTCCCAGTTGATTCGTAGAGTTAGTTTTTCTTGACTCTAAGATTCTTCGAGGTTGATAAGTAGAGGTTGGGTTACTCTTCTCCTTTATGAAGCCTAGACCAGCGTGTGATCCCTTACTTCTTTGAGTATAACTGGAATCAGTGGAACATGGTTGAACTTGTTCTTCCAACTTTGAGGATTTAACAAAAGCAATGCCTCTACTAAAACCTGAGACATTACTTGAGCTAATTTCCATTGTCTTTTCCACACTTGGCTCAGGGATTGATTCCCCAAATCCTAAGCCTGTCTTGTCGAATGTGCTTTTTTGATTAGATAGCAGGCAGTCCATGGATGATGAGGATTTGTTCCATGCAGAGATAGTCTTTTCTAGTTCCTCAATTTTAGAGGTTAGCTTAGACTCTCTTTGTGTGTAATGTGTGTTTTTCTGCTTTAAGGTTTCATTCTCAGCTTCAAGCTTGGAGAGAAGATTAGAACTTAGAAGGGCTGTTTCAAGCTCTTCTTGAACTTTCTTCTTCTCCTCTTGAAGAAGTGAATGGTCCTTAGATAACACTCTGAACCACTTCATATACTGATGTAGATCATTAGTTATGCCACGCAGTGCAGTTCTTAAGTCATTCATATCTACATCAGGTGAGTTGAAATCAAATACCTCATCAAGATCTACATTGTGAATGTTGAGGCTTTGTTTGTCCTTTGCATGTTTGGCCATCAAGCACAGATTGGCCATTTGTGGTTCTTCCTCATCTCCAGACTCAGCATTTGAGTCATTAACTGAATCACTCCATGATCCTCCAGCTACTAGGCCTTTGTCTTTTCTCTGAGACCTCTTGCTTCCTTTGTATTCTTTCTTTCCATGCTGCTTCTTCTTTAGTTCTTCTCTTAAAGGTTTGTTGCAGTCGGCAATGAAGTGGCCAGGCTTTTTGCAGTTGTAGCATAGGTCATGTATTTGCTCCTGGCTTGAGTAGTTGCTGACCTTCTTTTGTTTGCCAGCTTTGCCTTGACGCATAAATCTTCTTAGTTTTCTTACCATCATGGCAAGATCGTCATTATCATCTTCATCATCGTCAGATTCATTATCAGTGATGACTTTAGAGACGTTTTCAGTTGCTTTGAGAGCAACACCCTTTTCCTTTCTTCTTCCTTCTGAAAGGGTTTCAGCACGTTGAGTCAGCTCCAGCTCGTATGTCAGGAGATTGCCATACAGTTATTGAACTGTCATTTCGTTGAGATTCTTTGATTCTCTTATTGCAGTGGTCTTGGCATCCCACTTGCTAGGTAGGGCTCTCATGAACTTTATGGTCAGATCTTTGTTAGGATAGACCTTTCCATATGCTCGTAGAGAGTTGAGCAAAATGTTGAATCTTTCATAAGTGGCAGTTACGTTCTCTCCTTGTATATGAGCAAACATCTCGTACTGCTGTGTTAGAAGAGACTGTTTGTTTTCTCTAACTTCTTCAGTTCCTTCATGCATGATCAGCAGTGCTTCCCAAACTTCCTTGGCTGTTTTGCAATTTACAACATTGTCAAACAGATCGTCCTCCAAGGACTGGAACAAGATGTTCTTAGCCTTCTTGTCAAGTTGGACAACTTTCTTTTCTGAGTCTGTCCATTCTTCCTTAACCTTGATTTGCACTTTGTTTGGCTCGGCAATGGTTGGTGCAAGCTTTGTTGGTATGTAGGGCCCATTGAGTACAGTCTCAAATAGATCTTCATCTATTGAGTCCATGTAAGCTTGCATTCTAACCTTCTAGTTAGCAAATTTGTCTTTGTTGCACATCGGTGGCTTGCTGCCTCCACCGGTCTTGGATTCGCTTGGTACTAATGCCATTGTGGATCTATTAAAGCTTGTGAGCTGTAAAATAGAACCTGCTCTGATACCAATTGTTAGTTCTTAATAGGCACAAGTTATCTAGAAGGGGGGGTTGAATAGATATTTAAAAATCTTTTCTGTTTTAGACTTGTTCTTAGATAGTGATTAAAACTTAGCGGAATAATATTTATTTTAATCTTCTTAACCAAGCAGTAAAGTAATAGACGAGTAAAGCAGTTATAGCAGATATAGCAGTTATGGCAGTAAGGTAAATGACACAGCTATTTTTAAGTGGTTCAGAGCACAGAAGGCTCCTAGTCCACTCTTTTACTCAACGAGTAGGATATCCACTAAGGATGTTTCTTACAAACTTCTGAATCCCACTGGATTCCTTCTAGACCAGCAGTCTAGGAACTTCTCTAGTTCATTTTTGAACTCTTCAAGTCCAGCAGACTTGGCTATCTTATAGTTCACTCTTGAACTCTTCAAGTCCAGCAGACTTGGTACTCTTCTTCAGTTGAATGATGATTGTTGTTTCGTTCTGAAGGTTGCTACTCAGTTGCTATGTAAGCACAGGTTCGTTAAGAACTGAGTAGCTGAGCAAGCTTTGGAATTTCTCAGATCGTAGAGTTGAGCCTTAGAGAATTATTCACGTTGAATGTTTTATTGCTTGCTTGTCTGTTTTTCTCTCATCTGTCTGATCTGTATGTATGTGATACAGAAAACTATCCCTTTGAATCCATCCGTTGTGGCATTAAATGCGTCTGAGCTTTCTTTACCGTGATGGTGACATTTCTGCACATCTTCTGAATTCTGCATTCTGGACCACTGACACTGCAGGCTGCTTTCCCACCTACCACCTGAAAAGGTGTTTTGTCCCTCTTTTCCATAGTACTATCCTTGGCTTCTTCAATATGCTTCTTTGTTGCGTCCTAAGGATATTTTATACAATCTGGGACTGATGGGCACTGCAGCTTCTCAGATTCATTCCTCGTATCTTGAATTAACAACTCATGAGGCTTGACGTTTTCTGACTGACAGATGAGCTCTACGATTTGGGTCGTGATGCTCTACGATTCTGATCGTAGTGTCATTTCTTGAACACTACGATGCTAACAGTTGTTAGCACTACACTCTTTACTTCATCGTGTCTTGAACTCTACGTTCCCGAGAGCACTCTACGATTCTTGACTTGCTCGTGTAGTTCACTCTACGTTCTCGAGAGCACTCTACGATTCTTGACTTGCTCGTGTAGTTCACTCTACGTTCTCAAGAGCACTCTACGATTCTTGACTTGCTCGTGTATTCACTCTACGTTCCCGAGAGCACTCTACGATCGTTGACTTGTAAACTTCATGTTTCCTTCAGCATACTACGATCGTGGAGTTGGCTCGGCGAACGATGGGACCACTTTACGATTTTCGAAGAGTTCCCTTCGAGGCAGGCACACTACGATCTTCAGGCTCTACGATTTCTGCCTTGATTTCTGCAATGTTGATCAGGTTGATGCACTACGATCTCTTCATGACTAATCTATTACATCTCAAGATCAACCTAACAGATTTGATCTTTCTATCTATACATTCTATAACAGAATGATACACGTTGAAAGCTTAGATCAACCTAACAATTTTTGATCTATCACTAAGTCCTTATACATATATCTTTTAAGGACCTTACAAATAATCATGAACACATGCATTAAAAACATCAAATCTTAATATGCATTCTACCAACAAAGTTGTAGTTGTTTTTTGTACCATGTATTTGGCGACTCAAAATAGGTTGGGTGGAATGGACCTATTTTGGGGGCGTTGCATATATATATGAAACAAAAACCATTAGTCCTCAAAATTTATAAATTTTATAATTAAGAAGCTTATTAATGAAAGTTGGCAATAACAAATAGAAAATGAAGTTGATATTCGCACAACTTATACTACTTGTTGCACACACATATATATGTAAGAGACTAATTTACCCCCTTAATGAATAGGTTCCTAATTAAGGCTGTAAACGAGCCAACACAGTTCGGGCTCGACTCGAAAAAATACGAGCGAGACTTGGATTCGTTAATAAATATTCGAGTCGAGTCGAATCTGAGTAAAATTTTTTAAATATAATTCGAGTACGAATTTATCATTTCGAGTAGCTATCTGTTCGCTCCGATTCGACTTGTTTACACCCTTATTCCTAACCAGCTTATTTACTATTATATGCCTATTTACCCTTTTAATCCATGTCTATTGTCTAGAAAGCATATTAGTATTAATTAGGAAATCCTTTTTATTCTTCTTACTTCATCTTCTCAATCTTTTCATCTTCATGTTTTCATCTTTTTATTGATTTATCTTCTATGGAACTTTTTATTTCACAAATAATAAAATGGATGAGAAAATTGTGGATGAAGAGATGTTACACTTAGGATGACAAATTGCCCTTCCCCATGGTGATCCCTACACCACCTCGAATGGAGACAGTGATTTTAATTCTGACGGAGATGAGAATCATGAGGATGGAAAAGGGGATAATATTTGCTTCTCTCACCCTAATTCCCGTCCCCAAATAGTTATATACTTATTAAATTAATCTTTGTACTATCATGTATTTCATAATTAAAATATATGTCTTTGTGTAAAAAAATATATTATTATTTGATCTTTCTTAATTTTATCTATATACGCAAAAATATGATTCCTTTTCATGTATGTTTTATTGTAAATAAAATTAAAATTAATTTTAATTCTCGCGATAATATAAATTCATCGTGAGAGTTTAAATTCCGTGTGAGGATAGGGACGAGTATGTTTATTAAGTTTTAATCATCGTGGAGAATGGAATGGGTATGGGGAACTTTTATAAGACGGAGGATGGGAGTAGGATGTGTAATCCTCGCCCCTGTCTCCGTCCCGCCTCACCTCGCCTCGCCCCATTGCCATCCCTAGTTATAATTGAATAGAATAATTGATTTGGTTAATTTCAATTGCATTAAACAAAATTTTGAGCTATTTGAGTTATCCAAACATTATGATTCTAATTGTGGTAATTTTTCATTCTTTCTCTGTTTACTTTTGAAATGGTGTTTGATTGTATTTTAATATATCTTAAAAGGTCACCTCTTAATGCATTTTAATAGCCACATTTTTGTATTAAGAGATCATCTGAATAATTAAGATACAAATATGAATTTAAACTATTCAAAAGATCTTTTAATACAAAGATGTCGACTGTTAAGATGCATTAAGAGATGAGCTGTTAAGATATATTAAGATCCAATCAAACACCAAAAATCACAAAACCAACTTATCTGATATTTTCCGTGCAAGATGCCAAACCTAGTCTCAGTAAAACAAGTTACAATCCAACATTAGATTCCAATGGTTAAATAACAAAAAAAAATAAAAAAATCTAGCTGTTTAACGCATTTTTTGGTCGTAAATTTTATATTTAATGACTAGAAACAATTATTTTTTCCTTAAAATTTTATCATATTTCTCTAATTTTTTAAAGAATTTTAATATTCATCTTAGCATTGTTTATAGTAATGTTCAATAATGACCATGTATCAATAATGACAGAGAGTATAGGCAATGATTTAGATTTTATAAAAAATACAATTTTAAAGTATAAAGTGATACAAAATTTCTAACGTTACACGCGGTTACATAAAAAATATATTTTTGGTATATTTGAATTATCAAGCCACTAATATTTATTTAAATTTAACAAATGTTAGAAATAATTTTTTTTCTTAAAATCGCTATTCAAAAAATATATTTTGTGTTGAATTATGAGAATATAGAGCTTGTGAAATCAAGAAGAAGAAAAAATTGAAAAAAATAAGACTATCTTTCTTATTAATACTACACTGTACATTGACCATATGATTCTTTTGGGAATGATTAATATAAAGTTAATTTTAATCAATTGACCAATACAGTATCGGCACGCAGGCGAATAATGATATCTCTATGCGTGTTGATCCGATTCTTTTGTTGATAGATACACAGATTATTTGCATGGGACATATTTTATAATTATTACAAACCCAGATCTAACAATAGTCCTTTAATTTAAAAATATTGTAGGGTGTACATAAGGTTTGATAGGATTCTGTTGGGAGTGGTTAGCATGAAGTTAATTTTGGTTAATTGACCAACACAGTATCGACATACAGGCGGGAGGTGATATCTCTCTGCGTGTCAGTACTGTATTGGTCAATTGACCAACTTACCATGAAATTAATTTCATGATAACCGAATATGATTCTGTTTTATTGTTGAATTCCATTGTTGCACGTACATTAACGAGTCTTGTGCGTCAAAGATTGAGTTATGGGACAGTGGTGTAAATGGCATGCATTTTACTCTTTTATTTTTTTTACTAATCTTTTGTTTCGATATTAGATATATTTTTTTTAAAAAAAATTAAAAATATATCTCTAGTATTAGTTAAAAATCCAATAATAATGATATTATAATACATAATCTATCTACAGCATAAATAATTGTATGTAATAAATTTATGTTGCTTTATAATTTAAAAATTAAAAGTGTACATCAAAGCCCAAAAATGTTCTTCTCAGTTGCAAAATCAACTCCATCTCCTGGCGATGTATGTTTAAGTCACCAGCGAAATTGATAAATCTAAATATATAAAGTATAACACAACTTTAACTAAATTCTTTAATTAAGTTTGAGAGTACATTTGATATCATAAAACTATGGAAAAATGATTTACATGTCGATAAATATTTGACGAAGTTGAATTGAAAGTGTATGATGAATAAGTTAATAAAGTGGGACCCTTCTTTAATTTTAACTTATCTCATGTATGCGCGTACGTCCAAATCATAGCAATAAGATATAATAAGTTAAAGTTGGACGCTTCTTAATTCATACTTATCTCATGTATGCACATACACGCAATCATAATTCTGTTGAAAATTTTCGCATTTGTAGTAGGACGAGAACGCGGGCGCAAGCCCGTATGGAAAGGTTGGCCCGGGTTTGTGGAAATTGGTTCGACTGCGGTTGGAAAATTCTCGGTTATCAAAAAAAAAATCTTATTAAGAATGTATCTCTAGCTTTAATACCGAAAAAATAGGAATTACAACAAGAAATCTATATTCTAGTCCCTCTTTTAACAAAGTTATGCAAGATTGCTTTTGGGGAACTTTGATTGAAACTGGGTGTCGGATGTTATGGCGGTAGTGAAATAACAGGTAATAAAATTGTTGAGATGTTGAATCGTTTGGACTATATTTGTTTGCAAGTATTATATTTAAGATTGGATTATTAATCACAAGTCTCATGTTTAATTGTTTTTAAAAATAGACTTGTAAGCAAACATAGCCTTGGTTGATAAGCAAGCTTTTAATTTAGCAGCTAAGGTGAGGGGATCGGAGGTTTAGCAAAGAAGGAATAGTTGGTCAGTTGATCTTTACATCCAAGAATGTTGGGTTGCGGGGGTCTGGTTTGGATTGTATGAAGTTTCTTAAATGGTGTTTGGGGAGCCTTACGGAGTTATGGGGTGCCATTATGTTTGGCTTAGAGTTTGGGATATGAAAAAGGTGATTCTAAGGTTGGGTTCGGATATAGTTCGAGGGTGGATCATTTCCATAAAAAAAAGGAAAAGGCTTTGGGGATTTGATTTAATTCGGTTTGTGAGCTTATAGATATTCGTCCATTCCATTCGGATGCAACGTCTTTTTCGTTAGGGAAATGCTCACACAAATACGAGGCTATTGATAGTCAGACCAACTTGATGATAATCTAACTACACTTTCGTCTTCTTTTACAAGGAGATTTGACAGGTGTTGTGCGCTTAGCCGCTCGCACATGACCTGGATATAACTTTTTTTGGGGGGCTTTGGTCCCGTATTTTACCAACAAAAAGTTATGTTTAAATGAGTCGAATCTAATCGAAACTAACATAAAATTATTCGAATTTGATTTAAAATATTAATTTCATATTCGAATTCGAATTATATTTAAAAAATTCTATTCAAATTCGACTCGACTCGAATATTTATTACTCGAATTCGATCTGACTTGGATCGAATTGTATTCAAATTACTCTCGAGCTTTAAATTCAAGCTTGAATTCGAATCTCCACATAATAACTATATTTATAATAAATATAATTATAAATTGAATTTTTATTTTACTTATAAATGAGAAAATATATTTACTATTACACTTTACAAATATAAAATCGCAATTAAAATTAAAAATAAAATAATAATAATAATAATTAATTATCCTTATTTAATTTAATTTTGTATATATTATAACAGGATGTATCGAGTATATAATCGAATCTGTATCAAATTACAATCAAAAATTCGAGTAGTTTAAATTTTAAACAAGTCGAGTATAACTTTGTTCAAATTCTATTCATATTTTTATTTAAACAATTTTGTATACTCAAATTTAGATAATGTTATTAACGAATCTGAGTCTCGCTTATATTTTTTCGAGTTAAACTCGAATCGAACCTGAATTATTTAGTTCACTTACATCCTTAGCTATGCAAGAATAATATCACCCCCACACCATGATTAAAACAAGGAGAGAATATTAATAACGGCAAGTAACAAAAGTCTTGCATATATAATTATACATAATATAAAATATTGACGAGTGCAATGATATATATATATATATATATATATATATATATATATATATAACTTTCAATGTCATGTGGATTGTAGAGCGACAAATAGTAGCACCTTGATAATTAAGGTATTATTATTATTTAATGAAATTTCCTCTACTAATTTCTTTAGCATCAATTAATGTATCGCTAGAAATTGCTTCACAAAGTGAAACGCCATAGGAATATAAAGAAAAACTAAAAATAAATTAATTGCATTTCTCCTAAATACTATACACATGCCTCCACGTGCAAAATTGTCACACCAAAATTAATAATACTTGTGTTCCACAAAAAATAATTTTCAAAATTATAAATTTCAATTAGTATAAATGAATTAACTAGTCAATAATATTATAAACTATTTAAAATAGTAATACCTATTTATCTCTTTGAGCTTTCACCCGCGATTCTTTATTCAAAACGTAAACGTACATATAATTATGAAATGAAATATAAAAAGTGAGCCGGTAAAATTAAATAGATATAAATCAAATTTATAAGGAAAAAGTAATGTAAATGTTGTTAAAATGAAAGAAAACAATAATAGTAGCAGCCTATTATTTCCATGTCATCACCTCCCATCGTCCTATGCGGGAAGTCCCTTTCTTGAGAAAGTGAGAATACTTGCACTACAGCCAACTTGATGATCATTATCCTGTCCATATAAACAAATCTTGTACGTATTTTTAAATGACAGCATACACCAACTGCTACTGTATTTTGTCCATTTGTAAGATTAATTATTTCCATAAAATAATAAATAAATAAATAAATTATAGACAATAAGTCTGGTTTGAATGAATAATGCTACACCATCATTCTGCTATTCTACGAATGGCTGATGTGTCATATTTTATTTTAATATGTTGTGTGGAGTCGAATATTATATTAAAATAATTTATTAATCAAAATGAAATATGTCATATTAATTATTTATAAAATAATTTATGACAGTAACTTTAGTCGGTTTGAATATAAATTAAAAATTCTTGATATTAATCAAAGACCCGCAAGAAGAGTACGTTGTTGTAATTTAAATTACTGTTTTTACCTTTTGATTACTCCCTAATTAATTAATTAATTACAACCCCGCCACCAAAGTTTCTTCTGTACACACGTTAGCTCAGTTTCTCTCTCTCTCAAAACCAACCCGCATGTCAATCATGAATGTTCCGGCAATACTTCACTACCTCCTATTCCCTTTTGTCCCCACTTCTCTATTTCTCTCTCATTGGTTTTTAGGGTTCTACAAGGGTTTCTCTTTTTTGCCTTCTTCATGATCTGTAAATTCACCTTATGAAAAACAGCTTTCAGCTTCTGGCTCATCTTAATTCTGATTTGGGTCTCTATATATTCTTCTGTGTAAAGAAATTTGTATTGAGCTCTGCTGCTTTTTCATGGCATATCAACCGATTCGGGGAGCTGGGTCGGGTTTGCACTTCTTGAATTATCCGTTTGGGGACACCACTTATACGAAGGTGTTTGTCGGAGGGCTAGCATGGGAAACAAAGAGTGAGACGCTGCATAGTTACTTTGAGAAGTTTGGGGAGATTCTTGAGGCAGTTGTTATCACGGATAAGCATACCGGTCGATCAAAAGGCTATGGCTTTGTGAGTATTTGGTTCAGTTGTTTTGCTGTGTTACTAGTACTGAATTAAGCATATATTTTTGGTCTCGAAATTAGCATCTTTAAGTGCTCCTTAGTAGAATTTGGATCATAATTGACATATGTGATAACTGATAAGTATGGGTCTTTGAGACATACTTGTGTAGCAAACAATATTGTTACATGGTAATTTGGGTAATTGATCAATCTCTATCAAAGAAACAAACTATAAATACGATTTTTAGTTCCATTTTATAATACTTGGAATTTACTTTGTATGCATTTGAATGAATGTTGGAAAGTTTTCATGAT
Organism: Panax notoginseng; assembly: GCA_016801055.1. Classification (NCBI taxonomy): domain Eukaryota; kingdom Viridiplantae; phylum Streptophyta; class Magnoliopsida; order Apiales; family Araliaceae; genus Panax; species Panax notoginseng. The sequence continues at coordinate 57,384,337 of CM029013.1, read as the reverse complement.
AGTATATGTCAACTATGTTACTTCGTACTTTTTTTAGAATTGTTAATCAAAGAATACTGATAGGTAGTTCGAAGGGGAATTGGTGCACAGAGCACTGCTATAAGGAATGAAGAGCTATGCTATATGTATGGTTAATAGCTTTTTTGATTTTGAACTGAATTTGATATGAAAGAAAGACAGACAGACCCAGGACCCTCTCTTTCTAAAATGATCGGGAGATGAAAAAAGAGAAGGAAACACAAGAGAACACTCGGGATAAAACACTCACACTCAATGGAAATCCACCAAAGAGATAAAGCCAAAGCGAACAAGAACACTTGATTTGTATAAAAATCTCCAAATAACTCAATCTTCGTTGAACTTCACAAGCCTAACCCTTATATAGTTGTCATGGAACATCCCTACAGCCCTAGGTACATGAATTATAATAAATAAACTACTTAATAACATTAATTTAGGGAGGAAGACTACGAGACACAAAAGACCAAATACAATGAAAAAAACATAATTATGCATTGGTATCATTCTCCCCCGGTTGAAAAGGATTCTCCCCCGAATCTAGATTGTCTTCTTCAAAATAAGGAAGAAGATCCGCAACATTGAAAGTTCTCGAAACACCATATTCTCCGGGCAACTCCAATTTGTACGCATTTTCCCCGATCCGTTGAAGAACTTTGACAGGACCATCAGCCTTGGACTTGAGTTTTCCATGACGCCCTCGAGGGAATCGTTCTTTACGGAGATGAATCCATACCAAGTCACCTTCCTTGAATACGGCGGGTTTCGATGTTTATTCGCTTGATTTCAGTATTTTTCATTTTGCTTGATAATGCGATCACGGACTTGCTCATACAACTTCTTGATGTGTCTAACTTGTCTTTAGCATCTCCACTAAAGTGATGAGAAACAGGAAGGGGAGCCAACTCTAAAGGACTAATAGAATTTCTCCTGTAAACTAATTCAAAAGGGCTAGTTCCAGTCGTTTGACTTAATGTTCAGTTGTAAGCAAACTCGGTTTGAGCCAAAACAAGGTTTCCCACTAAGCTTCTCAAAAGATTTCCCAAGCTCCGATTAACCACTTCGGTTTGGCCATCCGTTTTTGGATGATGGGAAGAGCTAAATTGCAACTTTGTCCCAAGCTTTCTCAAAAGAGTACGCTAAAAATATCCCACAAACTTCAAATCACGTTTCAAAGTTATTGTTTTTAGAACTCCATGAAGTTTAACAATCTCTCGAAAATATAAATCAACCACATGAGAAGCATCCAAAGTCTTGCTACATGGTACGAAATGCGCCATTTTGGAGAATCAGTCCCAGCCACCATGATATATTTTTGTTTCTTTGAGTTCGGGGTAAACCCACCACAAAGTCTAGGCTCACACCTTCCCAAGGAGCTATTGGAACTGGTAAAGGCAATATGACAAATTCTACAACTTTCAATATTCCGCATAATGTCCCTTTCAAGTTTAGGCCAAAAGAATTTTTCCTAAACAAGAGAAAAAGTTTTATCTCTCCCAAAGTTTTCAGCAAGTCCTCTACCATGAGCTTCAATCATTATGGCTTCTTTTAAAGAACATTCGGGAATACATAATCAATTCTTCATGAAGAGAAACTCATCTTACATTAAAAAGTTTTGATTCGGGCCTTTTAAGCACTCTTCCCAAATCTTCCCAAAGAAAGGATCATCCTTGTAAAGTTTTTTAAGGACTTCAAAGCCTAGGACTTTTACTTGCATTGTGGTTAGTAAAGAGTGCTTTTGACTTAAAGTATTCGTTACTTTGTTGAGTTCTCCCGATTTATGCTTGATAACAAAATTAAAGGCTTGAAGAAACTCAACTCACTTTGCATGTCGCATGTTGAGCTTGTGTTGTCCATTTATATACCTTAATGCTTCATGATCCGAAAAGAGAATAAACTCTTTGGACACGAGATAATGTTACCAATGCTCCAAGGCTCTAACAATGGCATAAAACTCCTTGTTATAAGTAAAGTACTTTATGCGGGATTTATTCAACTTTTCACTAAAAAAAGGTAATCGGCTTCCCTTCTTTGCTAAGGAACACACCAATACTCACATTTAAAGCATCACAACCAATTTCAAAAACTTTTTCAAAATCTGGGAGTGTGAGAATGGGAGTCTCCGTTACCTTCTTCTTTAAGAGCTCAAAACTTTTTTATGTTTCTTGTGACCGTTTGAAAGTTCCTCCCTTTAAGCATTCGGTGATAGGAGAAATGATAGTGCTAAAACCCTTAATAAATTGCTAATAGAAAGAGGCAAGCCCATAAAAGCTTCGATTATCATAAAGGGAAGTAAGAATAGGCCAACTAATAATTGTTTCGACCTTACTTGGATCCATTTTTATGCCTTCGTTGGAGACAACATAGCCCAAAAAGATGAGGCTATTTGTCAAGAAATGGCATTTCTTCAAGTTGTCAAACAACTTTTGCTCCCTTAGCACATTAAAAACTTGTCGAAGGTGTTCCAAGTGTTGATTTTAATTTTTGCTATAAACAAGAATGTCATCAAAGTAAACCACAACAAATTTACCAATAAATGGCTTGAAGATGTGATTCATGAGTCTTATAAAAATAAAAGTACTAGAAGCATTAGAAAGTTTAAACGACATTACCATCCATTCAAATAGTCCATCCTTTGTCTTGAAAGCAGTTTTCCATTCATTGCCCACCCTCATGCGAATTTGGTGATAACCACTTCAAAGATCAACTTTAGAGAAGATCGAGGCACCATAGAGTTGATCAAACAAATCGTCAAGGCGAGGAATATGAAATCAGTACTTGATGGTTATCTGTTCACGGCTCTACTATCAACACACATGCACCAAGACACATCTTTCTTTAGAACTAGGAGTGCAAGAACGACACAAGAACTCATACTTTCCCTTATCAATCCTTTGGCTAATAACTCATCAAACTTGCCTTTTGAAGTTCTTTGTGTTTTTTAGGATTCATGCAATAGGCTACCTTGTTTGGAAGCATAGCATCGGGAACAAAAATCATTGCAATGTTGAATGTCCCTTATAGGAGGAAGGCCAAATGGAATTTCTTCGGGTACAACATCATGAAATTCTTGTAAGAGCGGTTCCATTATTGGTGGGACTTCTTGTATTGCTTCATTTTCTTCCATTACTATGAGCACAAAAATGCCATCTCCCTCTACTAAAGCTTTGTCGATTTCAATTTTTGAGATTAAATGATTTTTATTAGCCTTTGAAGCTTTAGGGGTACTTTTAAGCTTTGAAGGGCCTAATGTTACTTTAACGCCATTATTGTGTAAAGTGTGTATTCTTGAAACCATCATGAATAACTTTCTGATCATATTGCCAAGACCTTCAAAGAAACAAATGACAAGCATCCATGGGAACAACATCACACCACATTTCATCTTTATAATTTTTACCAATAGAAAATTGTACCAAGCACCTTTTGTTTACTTGTACCTCATTTCCCTTGGAAAGCCAAGAAAGCTTATAAGGTTGTGGATGTTCCTCCGTCTTTAATTGAAGCTTCTCCACCATTTTTGTAGCCACCACATTCTCACAACTTCCACCATCAATGATAACATCACACACCTTGCCATGAGAAGTGCAACGAGTGTAAAAAATATTGTTTCAAAGCCAATTATCTTCCTCCAAACGGATTGCATTCAAGCTGCGACAAATGAATAGAGATTCACCTTGGTCTCCGTAAGTGATATCGCCTTCGTCCCCTTCATGAGAAAGTGATTCTTCATCAACTTCCTCATTGGCCTCCTCTTCAACAACTGAGACGATTTTGCGATTAGGACACTCAAAAGCAATATGCTCAAATCCATGACATTTGAAACATTGGCGAGAATTTGAGTTGGATGACGTTGGTCGAGTTGAACTCGTCCTTCCATCTTGCTTCATAGGGGCTTTTGAGCTACTAGCCTTTGATGTTGGTGAAGATTTGGATGTTGAAACACTCTCCGGTTGGAAACACCGTCACGATTCCAAAATCAATTCTTACTTCCGCCTTTGAGTTGTCGCTCCACTATTATTACTAGCTTGAAAATATCATTGCAAGTCCAATAAGGTTGTAATTCGATAACATTGCTAATTTCCTGCTTAAGCCCACCAAGGTAGCGAGCAACAGTTTGTTCTTCCGGTTTGGATAAGTCACACTGCATCATAAGGTTATCAAATTCAGCGGTATATTCTTCTACAGAAAGCTCACCTTGCTTAAAATTATGGAATTTAAGAAATGCATCTTGCATGTAATGATCCAACAAGAATTTCTTCATAAGTTCTTTCTTCATCTTTTGCCAAGTGACGATTTTTTGTTTTCCTTCATGTGCACGCTGCTTTTTGAGATGCTCCCACCAAATTGAGGCATGCTTTTCAGTTTAATGGCAACTAGTTTTACCTTACAATCATCAGTCACATTTTTGTAATCAAAAATATGCTCCACATTATTGAGCCAATCAATGAAATCATCCCTATGCATTCTTCCTTCAAATTCTAGAATTTCAACCTTGATGTTATCATCACGTTGATAATTTTGATATCTTTGAGGCCGATGGGTAGAGAATCCTCTTCATCCCTAGGGCACGAGCATGATGAAAGGGATTAACATACTCTTCTCCACTCGATAAATCATCTTCTGACTCATGACCCGAATTATCATGTTTTGAACGTTCGAAGCGTTGTAAACGCTCCTGGAGCTGCTGCACTTGTCTTGTCAAATCATCTATCTCAATGTCATGAAGGTCTTGTTCGTGTACCAGTGTTTCTTCAATGGTAGGATCGCGACGACGATGACTACGATTGGCCATCAAAACCTGGCTCATGATACCAAACTTACACCGGGTGATGAAAAAAGAGAAGAAAACAAAAGAGAACGCTCAGGATAAAACACTCACACAATGAAAATCCACCAAAGAGATAGAGCCAAAGCAAACAAGAACACTTGATTTGTATAAAAATCTCCAAATAACTCAATCTGCTTTTAGCTTCACAATCCTAACCCTTATATAGTTGTCATGGAACATCCCTCCAGCCCTAGGTACATGAATTATAATAAATAAACTACTTAATAACATTAATTTAGGGAGGAAGACTATGAGACACAAAAGACCAAATACAATGAAAAAAACATAATTATGCATTGGTATCAGAACACCATCTTGAATCCAAATGTTCATTTATCTTTCAGTTATACATTGCTATAGAGGCATATGCTTACAATTAGTGATTGTCATAGAATGTGCTAATTATGTTCATACTACCATCACTTGGACTACTAACCTCTAGACCTCTATGCCACTGTCATGAGTTGGGACTACCACCACCATTCATCTCTCTTTTGACCTGCACCACAATCATCATAATATCATCGACACCGTTTTCACTACACATGCCCTAGTCATATATTCATTGTCATTTCTGATTTTACCTATGTAATAAAACGTCATGAAGTCATACAAGCTATAAGTTTCAAAATGAAGGGGCATGACTCCCTTCATTCCAGATTTCCTTAACTGCAATCCTTCAGCCTCATGGTTTTTGATGAATCAATAATGTCACAGACATACTATTCGATTTCGCGGGGAGATCAGCAAATGTGGTAGTGGCACTTATACTTAGGTTTATATATTAATGAATTTAACTTCAAGATACATAATTTCAAGATGTATTTTTGTTTAGTTTATTTCTTCGAGTTTTGGGAAGAGGAAAAAATGAATCATATGATTCATATTGCATATTTGTTTCATAGTTGTTCAACAACTTAAGGCTAATTTGGGGTCAAGTCTTCATTCCTAATATGTGCTTGTCATTGACATGTTAGAACACACACACACACACACACACACACGCATATATATATATATATATATATATATATATATATATATATATATATGGGTTATGGACCTGTTCGAGGTACTAAAATCTTCGTATACTGACCAAAAAGGTAGAGGAAGAAGATGTGGCATATTTGGTGCTTGCTTGATCTGTTGCATGATTTTCCTGACAACTCCTCTTAGACATAGTTAGCAATAATAGGGTCTTTTGAGATACCCTCTGTTTTCTTTTTCCTTTTGGAAATAATTCTACGGGCTTTGAAGTTGTATTTAATTTTATTGCCCTGTGATATTTTGTTTTGCAGTATACTCTCCCTTTTTCATGTTTGTTCTTTGAATGATTATTTTATTGAAGCTCTAATAATCCATGGTTTAATGAACTTAGGTGACATTTAGTGATCCTGAAGCTGCAAAGAGGGCTTGCGCTGATCCAAGTCCAGTCATAGATGGTAGGAAGGCAAACTGTAATTTGGCGTCACTTGGGCGGCCTCCGCCATCACTGCCTTATGGTACAATCTCTTGGTACTTAAAATAGATTAACCTTTGTGCATTCAGTTGATCCTATCTCCTATTCTTTGTTAGGCTTAAGTCTGGACTATGAGTAATATTATCAGTGGAATAAATTAGTTTACTCCATAATTGGCCAAATTCAGCCCGTTTAAATATAAGCTCCATCCAGAGTATAAGCTACAAAGGACCCTCAAATTATGATCTTAATTTGGAGAAGAAGTAGATCAGTCATAGGCAATTTTTTTCCTAACGACTACCTTGAATTCCAGCAGAGAAAACTTAGTTGACAAGTGGGCCTTGTGATAGCTTCTGTATATTACAGTCAAAGCGGCTACTCAATTTTAAGCTATAGAATTTGAACTGAAAGCACGTTTGCAATTCTATATAGTTGAAATTTAGTTAAAATTTGTCCCTCAATTCCAATTCCAAGGATTGCAATTGAGCTGCCAAAGATAGGTTACATAATTTTGCAACTTTCTGTAGTTAAGAAAGATGTATTATTTATGTTTTATTTTAATTTTTCTTTAGCATCTTCAGTGCAGTTAAAAAAAATGAGATATACATGTGTGTGTGTGTGTGTCATAGGCACGTTAAATCTATGCCACAAACATGATTTTTAGCCTTGACACTGAAACTGTGACTGAGGTAGTTTAAAATAGGAGAAAAAAAAGAAAGAAATATAAGTGTTAGTTGATTTGTGTTTCATCCTTCAATGTTGCCTTTTGGTTATTGTAGGGCATATGAGATCAGCAGTGCCCCATTTTGGAAGTTCGCAAACACTTAGGGGGCCGAACACTGGAAGCCCTAGTTATCGTCAACCAGTTTCTTACAGCTATCAGTCCGGATTCCCATATCTTCCGTATGGGTGAGTTATGAGTCTTGAAGCATAGGAGTTTCTGTTGTTACTTGTTATCCAAAGTTTATCGGTTAAATTGTAGCTTTTGCAATTATTTGTATTTGTTTGAATCAAGAGTGAGGCATTCCAATCCCAAAAGTGGAAAGAACAGCTTTCCTAGGTCAAACTATAGCAACTTACTATCGTTGGAATGGTGTATTTGTCTCTTATGCTCCAAAGTGTGCCTGTGTTGCACATGGCAATTAGGGGACGGTCACATGTCCAGTGACTTCTTAAATGCTAGCGATAAGCTCAATTAATCTTTGTTGTTGTTTAACTTGTCAGAATGATTAGACCTGCTTTTATTCTTAAAACGTCTAGATTGAAGTGCATTACTATTTTACTATGGTTAATTTAAGTAGGTTTTTCTTTCTGTAGAGATATCATTGCCTAATCTTGAGAAATTCATCAAATTTTGGTGTAAAAGTAAAAAGCTTGTGATTGGCATGAAATTGTATGTTAGATTATCTTTATCGTATGAAAAGATTTGTACCCTACCTACCTACCTCTCTCTCTCTCTCATACATTATTTTTGTATCCACCTTGTAGTGTAATTTTATTTAATTCTTTCCGTAGCCTATTATTATTGATATACGATTCTGTTATTACTAATGATATATGATGGCTTGTTGATTTTATGAGTCATCATGATTTGAATATCTGCCTTATCTACAAAGGTAAAAGCTTGTTTCTCATATGAGATGTCTTGGAAGTGTTAATTTATCTGATTATGCAGCGTCTACACATTCTGAGTTTGTGATTCAATCATTCTTCTTTTGACAGGTATTCTGCATATGGGCCCGAGTACATGTACGCACAGGTCAATAAGATTAAATTTCAATTCTCTGCTACAATTTGAAATGCATATGTTATTAGGGACCAAAATTTCTAGAGCCTTTGATTAAAAAAGAATGTTTCTACGGGTGTGATGACTTTTATTTGTCTTTTCCAGGGTTTCTACAGTTCATATATGGGCCAGCATCAACCTCAGATGTATAATGTATCAGGTGCAGTAAACACAAATGCATATTCATATGGTCAATTGGGGCACCCTGGCAGCCTTGGGTACAGGCCCATCCAGGGTTTGGTGATGCCAGGTCCACATCTAGTGCAATATGGCAGACCGAATGTCAGTGGCGTAATGTCAGATACTATTCCTGCAATTCAAGCACCATTCCTTACAGGTAATTAATACCTACGTGTTTGAACTATTTTTTCTCTGCCATGTTCAGGCAAACAAAAACTACAGTCCATTACAATAGTACATACACCACCTGTATGCACGTGCTCATATTATGCATCTTTGTACCATGATGAACTGCTCTTGACCTCCATAATAATTTTCTTCACTGTACATAACCTAGACCATTTTGATAATGCCGGTTCTTCAGCTAATGATCACAGTTATATTTTAGTGATCCAAGAAAGTTGTTATTATGGGGGTTCCCTCACTGTTTTTTTCGATAAAAGAAGTTTTGTAGATAGAAGAGAGAATATAAAAAGAGAGGACAAGGAGTCCTCCAACGAAATACAACTAGGAAAATAAAGAAAAATTAATGAACCATTGCATGTCAATCTCTATGAACATCTGAAAGAGCAAATTCTCTAAAAGCTCCCATAGGCCATAGCCGAAGCTCAAAGTGATGCTAGAAATGAAACTGACTTAAAGGAATCTTAAAGGAGAGTAAGAGAGATGGATATCATCAAAAACTTTAGCATCCCTTTCAGTCCATATATCGTATAAAATTGCAAAACTTTAGCATCCCTTTCAGTCCATATCATCGAAAACTTCTCGCTGTACAACAATGCAAAAGGGATTCTCATGAGATTCCAAACTTTGCTCATGATACACATATCCAGACTCACACGTTTGTATGGCCTTGTCTTTGCAACAATTCATTGAGACAATTGAGAACTGTCAATCAAACAAAAATTTTAATTTCCGTGGGACCTTGGCTGTCACTTGGTGGACCCTTCTCTAGTTTCTTCTACATTATAATTATGCCATTTTAGGGAGAACAATAAATTTGTGTAAAGAAACAGAACTAACACTTGAGAGATGTTATATATCCACAGAAAATCCACATAAAATGATTAAAGGTTAAATAAATAAAAATAAAAAAGCAGAGAGATTACCCTATTTAGGTTGTTAAAGATGTGAATATGTATGTAGAGAAGATAAAGATATTTTATGAAATTTTCAGAATTAATTTCAAAATGCTATGAAGTTTTCTTCACTTAAAAGTAATGATGGCTATTTGAGCCTCAAAAGAATAATTGATGACACTGGAATAGAGTTTGTTATAAAGTTAATTGAAACCAATTACATTCATTCAGTGATTTCCTCAGGCATGCCCCCATCTTTTGGACGACCACGGAGTATAACTCCTGCTCTTCTTCCTCAGTTCCCTCAAAGTAGTGGGTCTGATTAAACTGCAGGATGATTGTAAGCGGAACAAGTTACTTCTCTGGAGGTACAACTTGTGATTTAGTATTAAGTATATAGGTTTAGTTTTCTAAATTTTCTTGAGATGTTTGTGTTTTATATCAGCCATTCATTAATTGCAGGATTAAGAGTACCTGCTACTTGAGTGACAGACTCCAAACCTGACCTTGCAAGTTATTACTTTAGCAATTATGAGGTAATCTATGTTCCTTAAAACTCCAAGTGTTCAGTTTAATGATCTGAGTTATATATTGACATATGGAAAGCTCATGATGTTGCTTTGGCTTATCTGGAAAAATGGCTCCTCCAGTTTAGAGAATTAGTGCTGGGTTGAGATAAACAATAAACCTCTCTATAGTCTATCAGATACTTGCAATAAATATTTTTATAGGGATTAAGGGGTTGTTTGTTAAAACTGAATAAAACAGTTCTGAATGTTTAAGCAATTTGAATTAGTTGAATGGAACTGAATACTGAATGAAAAAAGTTATTTGATAATTGATATGTCTGAAACTTCTGAATAACAGTCTTTTACTATTTTACCCCTCTAAACTATGCTGAACAAGTATATAATTTTGTCTAGCCGTACTAAAAAAAATTAAATACAATATTCATTATACAACATAAAAATAAATAATTTAAACAAAGTATTGAATTTTTATTTAACCGGTACAAACAAACTCTATTGATATGTCTTTAAGCATTTTCAAATTTCAACGCTATGAATCGTCACTATAATTAATTAATTTTTATTTTAATAATAATACTTACAAAACCTGGAAATCCATAATCTTCAAAATAAAATTATTTAATTAAACAAAAACGATCAAATGTAAAACTTCAATATCAAAAACCATTCCCATCAAGTATTGAAACATCAATTGAATTAATGCATATGTTATCAAACAACAAATTTTCTATTAATCTAACATTCTGAGTTCAAAGTTCATCCACAATAATATAATAAAATGAAATATTTGTTACATATAATACAAAGCAAAAGTGTCCGAAAGGAACTCCATAACTAAAGTCATTTACTACTTAGGGATATCTTAACTAAAGTCATTTACTACTTACAGATATCTTAAAGCATGTCTCGCACAAAAGTCCAAGTGAGGTCCAAATCATGTCAAGTTGAGCTCTAAATCATGTTGAACCTCGCCCGGTGAATACAATTACAAAAAATATAAACCAGAGGTTCAAAATGTATGCCGAACAGTAGGAAAACATAAGAAACTAACACGGACTGCAAATGTGAAAAACACAAGAAACATAGTTTATGTCGAGCATTAAAAACCTTTTGCAAACAAATATCTTCAAAACTACAACATTTATTCTCTAAGTAGTTCTTGCATGTTACATATCTAAATCACTCATTAGTCACGAAACATGGTCTCTCATATGCTAATATGCTAGATTGTAGACATGAACATTACTATTTAAAATCATCAGACATTTCAATATTTTAAAATTAATTTATGCTGAAAAATAAAATGTGAAGAATAAATGAAAATTATAGTAGAAAGCTTGAGACGAAAACTGTTATAATGGAGGGTTATGATTTTCCCACTAATCTATTGTAAGGAGTTTGACAACTATGAAGCAACTAAGATCAATGAGCGAAGTAGGATTTATTTTAGTTCTGCACTATATAATCATGAATCAGAAATTCTAGTTATTAAAATTAAAGGGTGTGGTATTGGCACAACAAAACCAGAAGGAAGCATGAGTAAAAATTTCCAGAATATGACGAGAAGTTTCAACATTCACATCTTATTTCTGAAAACTAACAAAATCAAATTATACATATGCTTTACAACTAAGCTAGAATTAGTCTTTGTTCCTAGCTACTACAACATTAGATAGCCAATGATATATACGAGACTATAAGTGTCCACTACCTTGCAATAATCTCACACTGTGATATGCTTATCAATATAGTAACAAAGCATGGGTTGAGGTAACAAACTGATATTCATTATTTGATCCTCACTCAACTCTATAGCATTTACTACTTCATAATATGGCAGATAAATGCCACATGCATAACTAATTTTTTGAAAAACAGTAAGCAAATGATGGTATATAATTTCTTTGATCACTAATTGATCAAGTTACATATGGTTAAGCATCATGAAATCTTTCAATTCACATTTTCATGTCTAAGATGGCAGGGGTTATATTTGGTGTCAATTTCAAACAAGGTTTGTCACTTGGTAAAAAGAAACTTATATTGTATGTTTTGGTGTCATTCTCTAAGCATAAAAAGAAATTGATGAAACTTAAGTGGACTTAACAAATTCAGTAGCATACCTACCACACTGAATGTTCTCAGAACCAGCAAGAAGCTCTTTCGTGAGATGAGGTTGCTCTTTATTATTCGCCAACATGCTCTCCCATTGATGAAAAGTAGACTGGAATTTATCAATCTGACCAGGCAAGTAATCATCAAATGCTAGGATAGATATTGGGCAAAAGAATTTATTGCATGATAATATATAAATCTTAGATTAAAGCTTTCAATTCAAAAGTTAAAGTTTAAAATAGTAGGAATTTGGAATGAACTTACAGAATCTTGAATCTCCTCAATCCTCCTTTACAATGTAAAATGGATCATGGGTTGAAGACAATTGTGTAGCTGAAATGCACATTGTTACACTACTATCCAATAATCTTCCTTAACTATACCAAGTCAAAATATATACCCAATTTAATTTAAAACTAAACTCACCTTCCAAATCAATTAGATGTTCCAAAATATTATATAATTTACATTTTGATGAGTTAATTTTCCAAAACACAATTTCAATCCAAATTTTCACTCATTAGATCCTTAAAATAGTGAAGAGTTTCAAAAATACCCAAATCAATTCGAAATTCCATAAAATGATAAAAGAAAAAAAAATTGGGACTTGGAGGGACTCAACCAAAAAAGGAGGTAGGAAAAGATGGCGGTGACCAGCGGCAGAGATGGAGATGGAAATGGCGGCAGTGGTGCTCCTTCGTTGCTGCGTAGGTTGTCTATATATGGGAATAGATCGAAGTTACAGTGGAGATAGAGACAAATCGAAGTTGCAGTGGAGGTAAGAGAAGAAGAGAGAGCGGCGATGGATAATCAAGAGGAGAACCAAACAATCGAAGCTGCAGAGAAGCGATGGGTTATTTGGGTTAAAAAATATCTCTCAGTCCGATTCAGATTTCAAAACTTATAAACAAACACTCTAAATGATGTATTCGTTCAGATGTAGACTCATTCAGACTCATTAAGTTCTAAACAAACACCCCCTAAATATCAATGGACTGGAATATTTAATAATGTATTGAGCAGTTTGAGCACATGTACATTTATAAAAGTGATCCATAGTCAGCATTCGTTATGGCCCTATTTTCAGCCAACCCGTCTGAAGCCATCCATCCAGATTTTTGACAGCAACGATTAAAAAGAATTTAATATCTTCGTCTGGAAAGTCTAGCAGACGACAATTTTTCCTAGTTAATGTCACTACTTTTTCTTACTTTTTCTAGAAGACACTTTGTTCATGTACCTTTATTAAGAGTTAAATATAGTAACATACCTATATTGTCTTTGACAGTTGTATGGAGTTTAACTACTTTTTGGCAATCTAGCTTAAATATCAAGGACTCGGTTGGGGCACATAGATCTTAGTTTCCCAAGAATAGGAAGAGTCATTCCTATTTCTAACAGGGTTTGTTGTTTGTACATATGAATTCCTTGTGAATTCCTCAGCTGTATAAATGTGAAAACGTTTCCACTGCAGTATACAGATATTTGAAACATATGAGGCCTTAAACTTTTTCTTCTTTTCCTTTCTTTCTGAATCTCTTACACTTCTTCTTTGGTCTGTGGATTGGGTCTGCTGAATTTTGTCGGCTTATTGTCCTTGCAGGTCATCTGTAGTCATGGTCACGAAGGAAACCATGGAATTGCTTGTCTGAACCCAGAGTGCAGAACATTAAAGAGCATGGACTGATCTTTCACCAGTCTTAATAACAATAGTGTCACCTGACTAGGGCCCCATGAAACTGGAGTGTGTATTTAGTGGATTGCTGGAATCTGGTTTCCTGCGATCTTGTCACAAGGAATCAACATATGATTCCTTAATGGTCTAGACCCAGGGTTTGGGACTGGTATCATTTAGTTAATGGAAGCAAACTAGCTATTCTGCATTTGATGCTCCTTTAAAGAATGTACTGGTTTCAGTGACTATGGATATGATTCTAACCTATGGAATGTCAACCGCACCAAATAAGCGGTTGACAAATGTGTTCCATTTTTCGGTCATTTGGCTGAGATCAAGTGCTAGTAATCTTGATTGATTCATCTGATGAGATGGGTAGGGAAAAAGGAAGGAAAGCAAATACCGATTTGGGAAAGAAAAACAAAACCCGAATGGAAAGCCCTATATCTTTGGATATAGACGTGGAATGGTACTTGGCATATTTGTATTAGCTGAATATTATACATCTTGCTTCAACAAAAACAAAAGAAGTATGGACTGGGTATTTTGGTGGCATCTTTCTGAGTCAGTTCAATTCTGGATATTATAATTAACTCTTATGTTCCTTAATGGTTTATACCTCTTTGCCAGTTAAACTGCATCAACAGAGGTGAAAAAAAACTTTTGGTTTAATAATTACATTGTTGGAATGTTTGGTCTTTAAGATGTTGTATATTTCTCACCAAAAGTTTTCTGAACTTGCAAGTTTTGTCATTAAAGCCCATTACATTTATTTCCTAGTTTTGAATTGTTAGTGTTGTTATCAAGTCTTATTGGATGCAGTAAAGATCTGATCACCATATGGATAAATATTTGTCAAATATGTGATATATTCAATTTCACTTTTTGGGGCAAGAGATTCACCAATATAGTTGTAAGTATACTATGGAGATGCAAGAAAGTATCATCTTGATCCTTATTGCAAGTTTTGGAAGCTTTTTTGTGGGGATGCAAGAAGGTATCAGCTTGATCCTTTGTTGCATGTTTGGTACACTAGAAAATCTTGTTCTTCTAGATTCAATATATTTATTTACTTTTTAATGTAAATGCAACACTGAGGATAAACGGGTTATTCGGTTCAATGGTTGGGAAGCTAGGCTCCTTGGACTGTGGGAACATGGGGGCTGATATTTGCTTCATTCACTTGCAGACAGCCGACAACATTCTGATTGGGTACAAGCTGCCAAGTATTGTTGTGCACAAGAACAGTGAATTCATCAGCCATGGCAGCACGCCATTACCCGTTTCAAGAAAGGAAAGATTCCAAAGTCAGTTGCAGGAAGGCGCTAGCGAGCAAGAAAACTTAAGCGCTAACGAGTGAGTGAAGTATACATAACGGGAGCCAGCCAGTTTTCTCACTTTTGATCCATTCGGGTACTTGGGATCCTATGGATGAAGACATGATGATCACATTGAACATTCGTCGGAGGAGCTTTTCGTGTCAATTCTTATCAAAGAAAGCTTCTGGTTTTGAAGAGGGGGTGGGGGGAGAGATTCTCTAGGATTCTATCCAATTTTTCTTTTGCAAGGCCAAAGTTGAATTGATAAAAAACAAAATTGAATTAAAAATATTTTTGGTGGATGTAAAAGTTGGGTTTTTTGGAATGATTATGGCGGGTTGCCAAAAATTATGAATATTTTCTAAATCTACAAATTTGTAATTAAATAGTTGTTAAAAAAATAAAACAATTCGTCATTGTGTAACAAAAACAAAGTTGAAAAGACAAAAGATAAATTGAATCTTCCATAAAAAAAAATTTCAAACTCCCTTCGACTACCCAAACAAGTTTTGAAGATAAAAGATGAACTAATAAAGCATTCATAACAGTTTTCCTAATAGATTTTCTATCTTCAATTTTGAAGAATATATCAACAAATTATTATCCAACAGTTTCCTTATCTTATTTAATTCTCTATTTCAATCTCTATATAGGATTTTACTCGTCAAGATGAGAGAGTCAAAAGACCGTTCTCTATGTATGCAAAATGATATTTCACACCCTCATTTAAGTAGACAACTCATCAATCATTATCCAACTCATCCTCATTTTCAAATTATAAAATTAATATTAACTTATTTTTTTTAAAATTAATTTCAAACGTATTCAAATTTAAAATTTATTTAATTCATGTCAATATAATTATAAAAGTACTATTAATTATAAAATTTATTATTTTTAAAATTTAAATGAATCATATTAAATTTAAATTTAAAAATAGCACAAATTAACTTTGTAAAAGTTAATATTGATCTTATGTACATTTACGACTACAATTCATTCAATATGCACTCCATAAATTACTTAAAATTTAAAACAAAATAAAATTTATTTTACTGTGGAATACAATTAATAAATTATACTCTCTTTTATAAATTATAAGATTATTATTAATTTTTATAAGTCAATTTGATGCATTCTCAAACTTAATAATTTTGCTAAAAATTGTAGTAGTATTTTTTTTCTAAATAAGTTACAATATGTATCAATTAAATTTAAAAATATCAAATACTTATTTTTTTAAAAAATTAATAAATTAATAGAGATTTTATAATTAAAAACAAGAGATTGTAGTTAAAACGGTTTTGACTGTTGGAACTTTTAAATTTTAAATTTCATTATTTAATAAATAAATATAAAGAATTTGTTGGGTACATATTGAAAAAAATTAAATCTCTATCCTGCAGAATGAATCATCATCATTATAGAGTAGGGATAGAGATAAAGAAATTATTGTGACTGCTAATAACAATGACAAATATAATGACAATTTGCAAATAACGCAGTGCTTTATTAATTAGTTTTATGAGAATTATTATTAGAATATCACAAATCTTGTAATAATTCATTCTCACCATCTTTTCAAAGTAATACATACATAACTTAATTATTTCTCATTATCTTTTTGAATTAATACATGATTTAGAATAAAGAAAAATAAATAAATAGAAAGAAAGAAATAACTTTACAGATACTAATTGAATTTAAATCAAACAATAATAAATACTTCTTCCTCTCCAAAATTAGAGACACAATTTGACTTTTGAGATCAAACGATGGCATATTAGACTTTAAAATTAGTATAACATAAAAGTTTAAAATAAAATAAATTTTATGATATACTATACAATTATAATAATTGTATCAACCAAAATTAAATAAATTCATATTAATTTAAATTTAATATGCTGCCGCCGTCTTTTGACCTTAAAAGTTAAATTGTATACCTAATTTTAAAACGAATAGAGTAAATATATAAAAGAGGAATCAAGAAAAAATTTAAAATATCTTAGACATGTTTATCGGTATTATCTCTAGTTGTTTTTCAAATTTGAATTTGATTTGCTCATGTATCTAAAAAAAAATAGGTAATTAAACTGTACACATAATATTATTCACAAAAAAAAACACCTAATTGAGATTATTTAAAGATGACACATGTTTCATGACAATACCTTAATATTCAAATTTTTGAATAAAATCACAATAAAAATTACTTTTTTTTTTTCTGAAATACGGAAAAATTAATT
The DNA here is from genome assembly GCA_016801055.1 of Panax notoginseng. Classification (NCBI taxonomy): domain Eukaryota; kingdom Viridiplantae; phylum Streptophyta; class Magnoliopsida; order Apiales; family Araliaceae; genus Panax; species Panax notoginseng. The sequence goes on along the minus strand of CM029013.1, from coordinate 57,367,096 downwards.
GTAAAAATTAATCTTAATTTGTTTTCTCTAAATTTTAGAAGTTAAAAAAAAATCGACATCTTACAATATTAGAACTGTAATTTACTTTTCTCTCAAAACCACCCGCGCTCTTAAAAACCCTAATATAATTACGTATATTCGTGATTCTCTATCTATAAAAAGGCTATTTCTTCACCCTTTTTTTTTATTTTATGTTTCTCCAATATTGAAAAGGTAAATACAAAAAGAATTCTCGTATATATTCAATTTTCTCCGATATTATACTCTTAGAAAATTACAGCAAAATTCAATAACCGGGAAATAGTTGAAATTTTTGATTTTTCGTCATTATTATCTGAATTGGATTTTTTATTTTCAGGTTTCGTCTTCCACAATTTCTTAGGGTTTAGGTGATATTTATTTGTCAGGGTTTAAGAGTAAGGAAAAATGTCAGGTACAGAATCATACATGGGAAATGGTGCTGGTTCGGAGATCCATGAATCTTCGTCGCAAAATTCGATGCCTTTAGCATACAGCGCTCATGTCACAACACCTATGTACGCGCCGCCTATGGCGATGGCACCGCCTCCCAATTCTGGTACACCTGCGGCAATTAATCGGCCGGATACTGGGGTTTCTGGTGACTTCGCCGACGCGACGCCGTTGGTCCAGCCGAGCATAGCAACTTATCAGCCGGATACCGGTGTTTCTGGTGACTCCGCGACACCGGTGCTCCAGCCAATAATTGTTGATAACAATGTTAGTACCGGAGAGGTGATCAAAAGGAAACGCGGGAGGCCCAAAAAATACGCTCCCGCTGGTTCGATACCACCGGCGGTGCAACCGGCGGCGGGGCAAGGGTTTTCAGGGAAGGGGGGAAGGAGCAGGCCTCGAGGTTATGGCCGAAAACAATTTGCTTCTGTTACTTCAGGTATATTATTTATATAAATTGCTATTATTTAATTACAGGTTGTTGCCATTTAGAGATTTTTTTATTGGTAAAGTTTGTGTATTGATGTGGAAAATTTTAATGTTAATGGAAGACAGTGATTCTTTATCTTATAATAACATTACAATTACAATTACAATATGTATTGTAATTGGGTGAATTTGCACCAAAATTACAAGATATATTTGAAGCTTAAATGACATTTATGCCCTGGTATTATCATTAAAAATGATTTCTATGTTTAGAAAAATACTGAGATAATAATACTACTCATAGTTTATTATTTGTTTAAAGTTTATTAATTAAAAGTATGTGTCCGAGAGCCAGAGAAATTATCTAAAATGAATTGATCTGATTTTCATAATATTTTTTTTAAGAAAAGTATTAGATTATGCAAATTAGCTATAGAATGTTTCAAAGTGTAATTCCTATTTTCAGTCATTTTGCATCAATTCATGTAATAAAAATATTAAATTTTTCTGCAAAATAATTCCTTCTAATCATGTGATATGTCTTTATTTCTTAGCAAGTCTATTAAGCTGCTGTTTGGAAAAAAAAAAAAGTTATCCGGAAATCTGAAAAGCATTTTTTTTGTTCTTACTCCTACAATAAACATTGATTTTCTTGTTTTGCGGCTTCATTAGGGTTGTCCAAGTATATTTCGGATATTAATGAAAATTTAATGTGCAGGGACAGCAGGGGTTGGATTTACACCATATATTATTGCAGTGAAAACTGGAGAGGTGAATCTTTAATCTCCTAATTTTTCCCTTTCAGTGTTCTTCCATTTGTCCACTGTACAATAGTTTCTGATGAAAAAAAGGGCCTCATGTGACTTGCCAATTCCATTCTCTATTTATTTATTTTTTGGTGTTTAATTCATTGTATTACAACAAACGGTGGAGTTTTGAACTAAGGACCTTTGTTATGTAATGTTCTGGTGATACCAACCAAGCTAAAACTTGTTGAAACGCATTTAGGGGACCACTATTTGTTGAAAGTAATTGTATTACATTAGCCTATTAGTCTTAAAATTAGAGTGTCGAATCTTGAAACCCACCGACCATTACAAAAAGAGGGTATAACTGATTTATGTTTTACAATCCTTGATATAATATTAGAGTTAATTTCACTTTCTCGTTTTAAAATTCCTAACCAGTTAACCAGATATTGTAATTTGTAACTTATACTCTCAGGATGTATTGGCAAAATTAATGTCATTTTCTCAACACAAGATGCAAGCTGTATGCATTCTATCAGCAAATGGTGTCATATCTAATGTAACACTTCGACAAGCATCATCATCTGGTGGAACTGTTAATTATGAGGTTCGTATTATGTTTCTATATCTACTATAGCACCTTTGCTTGTTTTATTCTTTTTTTAAAAAAGTAAATAAAAAACTGTACTAATTATGCATACTTTCTTATTAAGGTGACATGTATAATGTATTAAACTAACGTGTTTGATATATAGCATGGAAGTTTCAAATCTTTTGAAATTTCAGTCTTCTTGCACTTGATACTTAATCTTTTCCTGTACATTATAAGCAGTAAATTGGATATGAAAAGTCTATATTCATTTATCATGGCTCCTAACATCTTGCATCTAGAGAATGCAACCAAATTTTTGTCTCAGGTATTAATAATTTCTCTACTAGAATCATGGAATGGAGGCTTTTGTTTGGAGAGCGTTAATAACCTCAATACTAATGAAGCTTTTGAAAAAATGCTATAAATTATTGCCTTAAAACAACTCAGATAGATTGTTATTTTTTAATATAATAAATAACTCATAGCATTTCCTCAAAAAGAAATATCTGCCTGAGTTATTTTAGTGGCAATTATTTTTATATATGTAGAACATCCCAAGTCTGCATGCAATAAGTATTACCATGCCACGAATTTCATACATTCATAAAGTCTAGAGTTAAATTGTTTACTGGATGCTCATACACCCTGCTTATGCAGGGACGATTTGAGATCTTGTCTCTTTCTGGTTCTTTTCTGCTCTCAGAATCTGGTGGCCAGCGCAGCAGAACAGGTGGTTTGAGTGTGTCACTAGCTGGGCCTGATGGTCGTGTTTTAGGTGGAGGAGTAGCAGGGCTCCTAATTGCGGCATCCCCTGTTCAGGTATGTTTGTTTATGATAATAAAACGTGCTATTCCCTTGATTAATTTGAGTTTGAATCTCATTCCTGAACTCAGAATATAAAATGCCAGTTTTAACCTGCTACTGATCCTTATAAATCAGTGTACTGTTAATTCATTAGCTGGTTGAGCTTTATTTGGTCTTATATCATCCTTGTCAAATGTTTCCATGTAAATTCTAGCCAAGATTTTTACCTGCTAAGTGCTAGCTCTGGTTGTTTTCTAACTGGAAAGAGTAGTCACTTGCAATTTATACAGATGAGTGAAAATTGGTTAACTATTTTCTGACCTAACGGATCACATTCATTCGTTCACACCGAGTTCATTCATGTTTGAAGTCATTTTAAAATCATTTATATTTTATTGCGCACAAGGCGTTTTATATAGGATTCATATAATTAATTTTATCTTTGTTGCATGAAGCTCTTAAAGTAATATCCGGCCTTTAACTTCCACTGGTATATTCATTAAATGAGTGGCGACTGAGTGGCTCCCACCTCGCACTAGGTTTTCATTAATAAGTAGTTTAAGGCCCAAGATATACCTTGAGCTTGTTGTATATGGATATTCTTGGAAGTTATTCGTTAAATGACCACAGAATCTATAATTTAATAATCACCCTCAAGTAACTTGTGGAAACCACATTCTACATAGTACACTATAATCTGATTTCCAGCTTATGTTAAGGAATAAGATAAGCTGCCTGGGTTGTGTGCCTTGTTAGACACTCCTTCACTCTGCTAATGAAATAGTGGTTTGCTTTATTCATATTACAGGTAATTGTTGGTAGTTTCAATGTAGCAGGTCAGCAACCAACAAAATCAGGTCATAATGAAGTTTATCCTGCTCAAGAAAAGCTCGTCTCAGGTGCATCAGTGGGCAGAAGCCCCCCATCTCGTGCCACCCTAAGCGAGTCCTCAGGTGGCCCTGGAAGCCCTTTAAATCACATTGCTGGTGGATGCAATAATAGCAATTCATAAACATGGAGATAGGGTAACTAATGTGATGACTTACAGAGTGAGTGGCTTTGCTCATCCTGGAGGGATTGTTCTAAGCAGGAGTTTCAAGTATGCCCTCTAAGGTTATAGGAAGTTTCTACGTGTAGTTTAAGTTTTGTATTTTTTTTCCGGGTTTCTAAAGATTGCATGGCAACAATTACAGATCAGTAGTGTGATGGATTGTCCTCTTTAGGTAGCTGAGTTGGTTCTCTGCCATTAGTGGTGGCCGGAGTTAAAATTTTGAAACCATCTGTGTATTGGAAATGGTTAATAGAACAACCCATGGTTGTCCCAATGCATGTGTTATTATTCTTTGTCATGCTGGTTAGGAGAAATGATTGGTTATGCCTGGATTTTCATATGAATCTTGAGTTTTGGTTTTTTGAAGTTTTGTTAACCCTATTTCTCTCTTTTTTATATTCCCTGATGACTATTAACAGTGTTTGTTTTTTCATTTCCCTTAACCATGAGCGTTAATTTTGGTGTAACGTTTCGTGACCAGATTAATTTAGTTCAAATGCTAGTTTTATTATTGTGATTATTATGGGTGTAGTTAGTTGAGACCATGTGAATCTAACTGGCTGCTTAAACGATGGGTAAGGGCCAGGAGGGAGAGTAGTGGAACTTGGGAGAAAGTTACCTTTACAGTAAAGGGATACGTTTTTATCAAATTGGCTTTAGTCTTGCTCACGCCAATTGTTGAATGGTATTCTTTGGTGAGGCAACAATGCGCCTCTTGGAATTATTATCCATTTGATAATGACATTTCAAATGACAAAACATAAATAAAAACAAACAAACATAACCTAAGGCTATAGATATTTTACCAGGCTTCTTGTGCTATTTGAAATAGCTGCTGGTAATGGCTCTATAATCCTTGGTTCCATTTGTGGTCAGTTTCTCGACTTTCTTCTACTATTTGTAGCATGGCCTATCAACAAAGATTGAGGACAATTTTTTCCTCCTCCCGTCCGTCTTTAGGTGTTCACTTTTAGATTTTGGGATACCTGATAATGTTTATCATTAGTCCAAAACAAGTGTACTTTCGGAAAACAATCTATTTTACTCATAAAATGAAATAGAATAACATATCAACCCCACTACATAATCAACTATATAGGATTTTATTAGAAATAGAACACTGATATAGACTTGCTAGATACAGGTTGCTACAAAACTAATAACTTTCAATTCATTTCTCGAACAGATAATGTCTGAAAATAACCCTATATATAAAAGGTATAAGTTATGCCATCAGTAGACAATGGTACAATAATTTTCCCTAAAACTACAAAGTATGACATTACATATCAACAAATACTGGAGCACAAGAAACATATTGGACACATATGCAGAATTCCCCCACTTCTCATCATTGAGAGCAAGAAAGCAGTACGTTCAGAAATTTAGACAGATAAGTCTTGTTTTCCACCACTGGAGCAAGAGGATAGCACAAACACATTACAAAGACTCTGGACTTGTGGAGGGTCTGATTCTCGAGGGCATCCGCATGCGTCCTTGTAACTCACTTTCGAACCTATAATTTTTGGGGGTAATGGACATCTTGTTCAAGGAATTGTCAAACTCGTTGAGAGCAAGATCATCAAAACTCATGGCAATTCCATCATCTCTAGTGTTGACCCCATTTTCAGCAATATCTTCATCGATGCTGACTTCACTGTGATCATCATCTTCATCATCGTCGTCATCATAAGTTGTTCTCACCATTGACCAGTAAACGAAGTTTGGATGAATGAATCTTCATAATTTTAAAAGAAAGTTTTAAACGCTTTAGTTCCAGATCCAAAAGACACCATAAGAAATTGCAACATCACAGGAATATTTTATTGTTCTAAGTTTATGTTGGAGAGATTCGTTTGGAAAGCAAAAAATTTAAGCCAGAAGAAGAAATTCACATGGTAACCTGCTCAAGGAGTTTAGGTATGATCTTCTGGGGACAAAAAAGAATTAAAAGGACCTCAAAGGTAGGCATCCTAATTAATTTCTCTATAATTTAAATTAGGACTACTAAATTCACAAAATCACAAAAAACTGCAGGGCAGAGGATGACAAGAAATTCTAATATATATGTGGGTCCAACATCTTTCAGAATGTTGAGAATAGAGTTAAGTTTATAAAACTCCCTAGGAAGAGTAGGCCTAAAGAGAAAATAAACAAATGAATAATTGTTACCTATTTGAAACTATTTAATCCCACGACAATAACACAAACCTGTCAGAATTCTGTAATAAATATGGATCAAATGGGAAGAACATGTCAAGTCTTTCTAATCCACCAAATGCCCTGGAAAGTTCTGATTCCAGCATACCATAAAAGAGAGAAGCATCCGACACATTGAATAGCCGGGCTGCTTTTGCCTGCTGCATGAATTCATGTACTATCGATGGCAAGCATACCTGTTAAGGAGAAATCAAAAGAAAGATTAGTATTTTTATAATTTTCAAATAGACAGAGCAAAAAAGCTTATATGACATATTACAGAAATGGAAATGCAAAAGAATGGAAGGCTTTTCTCGAGGAGAGTCAAGACTGCTTCACCTTTAAAGGGTTTAATGAATGCTTTAAAATTGCCTCTATAGGCAAACGAAAGAGCTGCGATTTAAGACGAGGAATGCCCAGCATTGATCTCATATGAAAGCAAAGAATATACATAATGGCCTGCACTGGAGAAATATGGCATCAGGAAAACAAAGCAACCAATATTATAGACAAAAAGTTAAAAACAATTAACTAAATCAAATGGGAAAATACAATTAGACCACATATTTCTGATTTGATAAGAAAAAGGGAGGCAGTCACATCTAAGTACCATGTATTTCTTGTAAGAAAATATTTGTAACAAGCCAAAAATAAAGTGACAAGCATTGATCTAGGGAGTTATTGGCCAAAAACGACAGAAAATGAAACATCAGTCAGTGATCTTTGTTCATGTGCATAAAACCACATAGCTTTTAACAAAAGTTGAAGGCGACAAAAAAGAACGAAAATAGCAATCGACAAAAATTATTCCACAACGGGTGCCTTCTACTAGTATCTTGAATAAAAGGGTCATGCATTATTTGGAACCTTTAGATTATATTAGACCTTCAACAAACTACCAATACATAATATCAAACTACATAAAAAATATGGAGTCCTATACACACTTCATGGTACATAAGACTCCATACCTCATAAGAAATAAAACAAGTATCCTTCATAAATCACATTCCTGTCTTAACAACCGTACCAATGCATACTAGAAATAATATACACATATCAGAGACATTATACAGAAACACTTTATTTAAGAAAAAAGTAAGTATTTAACATGATTTGTTTATAATTAATTTTGTTTAACCAAGCATCAAGATTGAAGAGGAATTCTTTCACTACTTCGAGGCAAGTTTGCAGGAAAAAATTTTGGTTCCATTTATTTATGCACTACGTTTCAAATTTGGACTTCAGGACTTGCAATTATAAGAATACTTTCATATAAACTAGAAACTGGTACAAAATGAAACCTCATTGAATGGTAGGTATCACATACAATGTTATTTGAAATCAACCTTAGGGACATAAACTAAAACTTTTCTGCCGGTTCAGGGAATGTAATAGAAAATCATATTCTAATAAAACTCCATCATTTGAAACTATTTCTTATTTATGCAACATTTTGCACACAAATATATCAACCATTCTAAAAGGTATTATCCTGTTTAATTATGGGTTGTCAATGTAATTTTGGCATATTGTCCAAACAACAGCTAAATCATCACTTACCTGGAATCCAGAATAAAAGACTTTATGAGCTTTTGGATTTATTTCACCATCTTGACTTTCGCAATAAGTACTACACCAATCCACCAGACTGAAATAAAACATAGAAGTGATAGTGATTTGTTAGAAAATCCATACCTTTGAAAATCATAAGCTTGTGACAACATATAGAAAGAAACTATTGTCTAGTTTCTATAAAAGGCATATGGTGCAACTACATGCGACTTCAAGGCATTTGCCTCGGTGAAGTCAAGGCAGCTACTAAACTAGTATCCCAATGCACAAGTATCATTATAAATATGTCCAACCTTTTTCAGTCCTCTCTTCGAATCAATTACAAATGGGCCATATTTCAAGCCACAACAAGTCGTCTAAAGGTTACACTGGAGGTCAAAAGGGGGTTGGATGGCGTCATCTTCAATATCCAGGATATTTATGAAGTATATCAATTGCACGAGTACTCCATTAGAAACCCTAATATGTAAAAAAATATTTTAGGGAATGCCACCTAACCAAATGAGTCCCTTGCACATGTCAAGTAAGCAATGACATGACGTAATCTCGTTGAAAATGCACTTGTTGTAACACTAAGTATAAAAACAACTCAACGAGTTTTAACTATATTTTACCTAGTTTTAACCAAGGCTTTTTAGAAACCTATTCCCAAAGTTTCCACATTCTAGATAAACATATTTCATAATTCAAACCAGCTAAGCGATTTGAAAAACCTACCCCTACTGTATTCCGTACCACAAAAAGTGACGATTTTCATTCTCAGTTTCACGTACAAAATCAAATCACAATCTAGGTAACATTGGTCTTGTGCCTAGATTTGTGGGCTTGCATTTCACTTACTAAGGTAAAATAGTATGAGATATTCAAGGTCTAACAAGAGCTTATACCAACCTTTCCAACATGGTGATAACATATGAAGCTGATATAAACTTTGCACGAGACAAGTAACTAGCAAGATAAGCAACAGCGCCCATTCTGCAAGCAAATCATAAAGGATTAAAACTACAAAGACTCAAGAAATGTAGCATTAATAAGTACATATTTATTCTTAAAAAGCATTTAACTATATACATAACAGAACTTCCAAATCATTTCTGTTACAATTTTCCGTTAGGAAAATCAAGTTAAAAAACTAAAACCAGAAGCTGAACAAAAACTCCATCGGCATCAACACATAAAGAAAAATATTTAACAAAGAACATTTTTGTTTCACAAAAAACATCTCCCGGAAAATATTTTTTGGGAAAATGACTTGTTTTGCAGAAGAATTCTTTAGGATTTAAAGACAGTTTTCAGGAAAACTTAGCTTAAATGTAAGGATTTCCATTGACCAATTTTGGAGTGTTATAACAAAAAAACTAAAAAATGCAAAAAACTTTTTCTGGAAAATATTTCCTTGAGAGAAACAAAGCCGAAGATTTTTCTCATCAACAAAATTGTGACTCCTTTTTCTTTAAATTGCTTTTAACTTCAAATGTTTCTTTTCTAAGCAAAAACACCTAAAACATCCTTAAGCATTACCTCCATTCCAGGGCCAATGCACTGTTTTTAAAAATATCAGCAAGTCTAGTTGCAAACCTTTCCCCACAATTTTCAGGATCTAGCGAGCACGCATAAAACATTACAAACTACAAATTCAAACAAAATTTAGGTCAAGAGGTGTCTCAATACATAAGCATCAAAATCCACAAAAAAAAAAAAGATAATTGGAAGGAGGGAAATCAATGAGGCAACTTTCGTATATATACATTACCTGGGAGAACTTTGACTTGTATGCATTTAATACAGTACTCTGGAATGACTGGAGAAGAATTTCAAAAACCTAAAACAATCGCATTTAGTATACATGTCCATACATACAGATTTGATGACCCAGAGCAACAACCAAAAGAAATGTTGTAAGCCTCCAGACAGTACCTGAGCCAAACGGCCACTTTCATAACAAGAGTTGAGGTGTTCAAAAGTGAGCAACATCAAAAGATCCAAGTGTTCAGCAACTTCGTTCCCCGAAATAAACTTTTGATTAGAAGATTCCTTTGAGAGCTGGACACAAAATTTGCAATAGAATAGTGAAAAGGGTTGAGAAAACAATTGACAGCAATTCGGAATATTGAATTGCAAGCTTTCAGAGAATGTATTTCAGGAAAATCAAATGCCACCATGATTATATGTTATTGACCAATCCGGAAAATCCCCTAAAATCTCACTTAAACTTCAAAAGATTAACAGTTTCATAAATGAACCTCAACTGGAAAAAGACAAAGAAGAATGGAGAAATTATTAAATAAGTAAAAATGATACCCTTCCAATTTACCAAGGAAGATAATGCATGCACAGAGCCAACCATATGAATCAAAGGACAAATTATTCAGTAAGGTTCATTTTTAACCTATTTGATTTGCTACTTTTGGTTTCAAGATAAGTGTTTCTTCACTAGGAGATTGTTGGTAGAAATTATTCGAAAAGGTAGAAAACACATAATGCAACATAAATATATAACTGCCATATTCAAGACCCCAAAAAAATATTAGATGAAATAGTAATCAAAAGTTAGTTACATGCGAATAAATCACCTCTTCACCAACTATTTCAGTATCATGTCCAGGCATTTCCTGGTCACCCAGCTCCATATCAAAGATACCTTTACTAGAATCATCCACTAAAAGTTCATCCCATCCTATCTCCACCTACAACAAGGCCAGATACAATATGTTAAGATCAATATGCACAAAGGTTCTCTTCAACGAATAATTTATAAGGCAATTCAAACAACTCACATCCAATTCGACAAGCCTATTCACCACTTCTACAAGCATAGAGCTACCAACAAGTTCTCCCATTGCACCACTCTCCAATCTGAACATGTTCTCCACATATATCACAGATAACTGCAATAAGAAATGAGTACACCCTCCAGATAAATATATCTATCAAAAAGAGAAGTTCATTATTACGGAAGCAATGTAGGACCATTCAATTTAGCAACAAACTTGATTATGCCCTAGATTAATTGGTATAAACATTCAATCCCAATCCCATGTTATTGAAGAAGATACAATGTTAATGAAAAAATACACATCACTTAACAAAGATACGCAAAAATAAAGTATCGGAAACTCATAGTGACATTTTACTATATCTTATAGGTTCTTCAAGAGAATGTCAGTGTGTCTCATATGAACAATTCCAATGGTCGCATGGTCCTCAAAAAGGACCAGGACCTTCATTAGATAAGCACACAAAGGGCTCTTAGGTTCACAAGCTGCATTACAAGGGTATCTGAAAGCTTTGAAAGGCACAAAAAAAAAACCTAGTAAGTCAAGGTAGAAAGCTTTAATAGAGAATCGCATCTAACACAGATCTGCCAAAAAGTAGATTGCTTATTTCCAAGTTGTACTAGATAGAACAAAATAATGACCAACAATTTGGTGTCAGCACCACAAATCAACAATAATACTCCCACCGTTCCAAAATATAAGATCAAAATTAACTTTTTAGAAGTCAAAGTAATACATTTTCAATTTTAAAAGTGATATATGGTTACATTAAACTTTAGTCAATATAATTATGATTATTATGAACTATCAAAACATACTATTATTTATAAGATTTATTGTTTTTGAAAGTTAATTTATCATATCAATTTTGAATTTGAAAATGTCTAAAATTACTTTTAAAAATTCAATATTGATCTAATATTTTGGATCGGAGGGAGTATAATGCAAAGAAACTTCTCATTTTGCTTGTATGCCTTTCTGACTATCAAGGTGGTATGTGCTTTCACACAGTAAAGATATTGCTACTGAGCCTGGTAAGTCCATAATGAAGGTCCTAATAGGAAGTTGGGTTCAACAGGTGTAGTAGGATCTTAATTATGAACTCCCAGACTCCCAAACATAGACAAACTCGCAAAAAATGTACTTGGAATCATGAGTAATGCACAATTTTATTTTTCCCAAGGAAAGAAGACTTACAATCCAAGGTTGATTTGAATTTTTATATGGCATTTTCTCCTTAATAATTTGCTCCAGTCTCAATGGTGCAAGCGGAACTAAATCAGCGATGTCTTTCAATGCTGAGTGTACGCGATAAAGAACTTGCTCCTTTTTTGCAAGACCCCGTGGCTGCTTTAGTAACCCAAGGAAAGATATAGGCGGCACAAAATTCCTAACAAGCATATCCAAGCATAAATATAGGTATTTTCCATTCACTGCAGCCTACAATATGATGGATTGAAAAAATCACTAAGTAATAACCAAAATTGTTGACATAACGAACTTCTACAAGTCAGTAAGATCATGTACCAAGGAAACTATTAGTTCAACCAACACATCCATCACATCAGGCCCATAATTCCACAAGCTCATTCCACTTATCTGAATACCACCCACTTGTGAGAAGAGATTTAAAATAATCAAGCCCAGTTATACGTAAAAACAAACACCAGATATATTTGTAATCTAATAACTTACAGAAGAAAGAAGCAATTGATGGTGATCAGGATCTATGTACGAAACTGCTCCAGATAGTGCCTTCAAACTTGTCTATCAATCAAACGAAAATGACATTAGGAGAACCATGGACCATGTACAGAGAAAACATATACCTCCTTAACGTCTGGTTTGATTTCTTTTCAACGAATCAACATACCACAAGCATGGCCACTTCATCAGGTGCAAGGCGTTCAGTGTGGTGAAGAACCCCAATCAGCTCATGATAACTGTCACATTCACCCTGAACCAGTGAAAATTGGTTGTTAATAACTTATCGAAGCCTCCAAAGATGAACAAATGCTAAGAATATGCTAAATTTTCTACAATCAAGCTGTGAACCAGCCTGCTATACATTCTACTAAATTGATAAAAGCAATAATTATAATAATACCGAAAAAGGAAAATAAAATGCACTATCTACCATTCAATATTTTAAAATATATGCTTCATATGGGCCAAAAAACAGTGGTTCTCGAATTTTTGTCAAGGTGGCCAAAGATAAATATTTAACCCCCCGTCTATAAAACTAAGTGTCAATATTTATTGATAGTATTTTATTTTATTTTTTCCAAAATCATGGTGATGAAAGTGTTACATTTTTCGCACTTTTAACTTAATTTCTGAAATAACAAATAATAAAGCACTACTAGTTTTCTTTTCCTTCAAAAATCATGGTGGGCACTGCTGTACTGGGCAATTGCTCAGCTAGGCTTGAGAGTGCATTCACCCCTGACTTAAGCAGCAATAACACTGTAACTAAAAACATGCAAAAGAAAGAACAATGATAACTGACTTGTGCAGCTAGAATTCTTCAACAAGAAAGTTAAAAATAGACTCACTATCATTGTAGAAAAGCAAGACAAACTCATGTGACTCTTGCTTTTGATTTCATGATAATTAAGGTTACAAAAATAACTTCAATTTATGTAAAAAGATAATATTTAACTACATCTTAGGATGCATACCGAGCGTACTGATTTAAGGGTATCCCTGACATGATAGGCCAATTCCAAATCACTGAAATTAACATCTCCAATATCTGAAAATACTTGCTGCTCATCTGCTAATTGCACGCCCATTGTTTCTTACACAAACAATGAGCAAAAGGTTCAGCCTGGGTCTGGAAGAAACCAATCAAATGAATTAAAAGTACAAAAAGAGACAAGTGTGAGAACACATCAAACATAGCATAACATGAACAAATGAAAATATGTTGAATTAATATACTCCCTCAATTCCACAAAATGAGTGTCATATGCCAATTTTTTAAGTTTCAAGAAAATTGTCCCATTTCTTCAGATAGTAGCATAAAATGACATACATAGCTTACCGCCAAATTTTCATTATCACGCCAAAAATTAAACGCCAAATTTTTTTGGGGTAAACATGGAACTCCAAAAATATATCCTTAAAATTTGTAAATATACAAGTGGGAATCTTTTGTAAAACTGAGGGTATATTCTAATAATTATCAGATTAACATAATCAAACCAATTAATTCACGAATTATAGTATTGTTATTTAAAAACATACTGAAATTAACCTAGATATTATAATAAACTGCTACAACTACAATATGTGAAAGCAGGTTTTAACTGTTCAAAGGATCAAAAGGAACTTGCTCTAGGATATGAAGTACAATACACAAACACATATCAATGCAAACAGAACTTACTTATTAGTGGATTCGCTAGAAGACGAGATAATCTGCTGCTATAAACCCTAAACCCACAGGAATTGCGAGGGCCGGCAATTTGGTCTCTTTTTTTCTCTCCCGTGTTGCCGCCAGACCAACGAACCCAGATGAAAGCTAACTAGGTTTAAGCTTCACTACTAAACCCTAACCGGATAACCAGCCCGGATTATAACCATGGTTTAGTTTAGAATTTTATAACCTTTAATCCTTTATAATCAGCAAAACAACTCATTTGTCCCTATACTCATGGTTTAATTTGATTTTAGCCCCTATACGATTTATTTTTTCAGAAAACTCCCTGTATAAATTTTAGAATACTATTTTGGTCCCCAAACGAAGCCACCTCATTAAATAATCTGACATAATATTTTAAAAAATAATTAAAATATTGATATGCATATTTTAAAGTGTCAATTGTGTAATTTAAGAATAACATCGCTGTTTATCCTTTCCTCCTCCTTAAATGGCTTCAATTGACTCAAATAGCAACCTTAATGTTACGTTTAGATTGAAGTAAAAAATATGAGAATGGAAGAATTCATTCTTATGAAATAAAAAAAATTGTGTTTGGTTACGATTTGAATGAATTGAATCATTATTATTTTTTACTATTTTCGACTGAAATTTGACATTCTTGTCTAATTTCATGTCTAAAGCCTTATGAGTAATTTTTATTATCATTAAGTCATGAGGGTCTTGGGAGAGAGAAAGTATGAAATGAATCGTTCTAACTAAAATGAAATGAATCATTCCGATCTCCATTTCATTTGTTCAATCCAAACGCAATATAGATCCTAATACGCAAGGCCAAAAAAAAGTATGCAGCCATATACGTTTCTGGCGGTAGAGATTATCGCACACTTTGTAATATTTTTGCACAATCCTTCACTTCTTCTTTTGCAAAGATTGTCGTCTCTTACTTCAACCTCTTATTTTATGAATTTTATCACGAATAGTAAACAAAACCAACTACTCACTAATTTATAATTTTCTTCTCCTTTTTTTTCATTTTTGAGGGATTGTAAAGAGTAATGATTTTGTTAGTGATGTTTACTCCATGATTATAGATAAATGATAAAAATAACTCAAAAAATTCTTCTTCTTCTTTCAAATTTACCAAACTCCAATATTAGAATTGAAATGTTTAAGAAACATAAGACTACTGCAAATTTGAGATATGTTGAAACTAAGCCATAAGTATAGGTACCAAATAGGTTGTTTTGCCATTTATAATTAGACCTGGCAAACAGGCAGGTCAAGCCCAAACGGGCCGAACGAGTGGCGGGGCGGGCCAAAATGAACGGGCAAAAAAGGTCTGGGTTTTGTTGGGCTAAAATTATGCAGCCCAAAGCCCAGCTCGCGGGCCAAGACCAATTCGTGCCTATTTTTTGTTAGTTTTTTGGGTTTGGTCCAAATGGGCCGGCCCGTTGACGGGTCAGATCAAAAAAGGGCGGGTTTTACTTGGTTAAAATTCTACAGCCCAAAACCTGGCCCGCGGGCTCGAGCCATGTTTGCTAGGTCTATTTATAATTTATTCTTATATCTTATGGATCATTATTTTAATTTCTTTTTAAAATATGCCAATAAAATCATAGAAAAGTTAAAAAAAAAAAATAAAAAATCCCATGATTTGTGTTATAAAAAATATATATACTTCAGTCATAATATTTGGCACCAACAATATTTTTTTTACTTATTTAATTTTCGTTATTATTTTTATAGTTAATAATAAAACGTGAGAGCTCTATCATGACATGAGTAATCCTATTAAAATGTCATTTAAATGTACTCATAAACACTTTCGTCATTTAAATAATCTATTCAATTTTAGTGGGGCATAATAGTCAAATTCTATAAATATAATGAATTTTTGGTTATCATAAAACTTAACAATAAAAGAAAAAAACATAATTATAAATCTCAATAAAAAAAATAAAATGAAAAAACTAAGGCCATATTTGTTTGTAAGTATCATAATTCCGTAATTATAATTCATAGGATTATAATTTCAAGAATATTAATCCTATAATTAAATAGTCTTAGTCACGTGTTTGTTTTTATAGGATTATGCATGGGATAACTTAAAATAATATCATGTTATGTTTGTTTTTTTTCAAGATTAATTAAAGTATTAGATTAAAAAATATCATTTGGACTATTATAATGTGACGCCCCCAAAATAGGTCCAATCCATCCAACCCATTCTGAGTCGCCAAATACATGGTACAGAAAATAACTACAACTTTATTATTACAATTGTCGTGCAAAATACGACAACACATATACTGTGAGTTTAAATACAAATATTGTCATCTAGACAGTATTCATACTCAATTAAGTCCTCATTATACTTATTGATACACTATTTTACAAAATAGTGAGGACTACTAAAATAACTGTCTTGAACCATCATTCCATACCCCGACTAGTACTCGCTACATTCTCGCCTCCTGAGAAGAAAAATGGAACAACAAGGAAAAGGGTGAGCTCAACTAGCCCATTAAAGAATATTATGACTAAGATAATATACAACAAATTATCGTTAGTCTTCAACAGGAAAAAATTTAATAGAATACAATAGACAACAAGTTTTAAATCAATATTCGCAGCGGAAAATAATAATTCATAGCAGAGTTACGTAGAGAATGAAATCTACGATTATCTATGAATTTAAAAGTCCATCATCAACATTTTATCCCTGTAACATCAATCAATAAATATCTTGAATCAAATAGTCATCTTTGCACTACAGGCCAAATATATTCATCAGTTGGTCATGTTCACCTCAACACCTGTTCATCTTTGCACTACGGGCCAAAGATATTCATCAGAAATCATTCATCTTTGCACTACAGGCCAAAGATATTCAGTTATATCATCATTTAAGACTGAGGATGATGAAAAATATTTTAAAGGAAACGAATCCAGTGAAACAAAATAATAAATATTAAGAATTCGTATTTCAGCTATTCCATGTCCAAAAATACCTCATAAATAATTATAATGGAGTAAAATTCAAGAATGATCAAAACATGGATACAATCAAAGCTAGTATCCAGATTAGATATTTTGGACGAAAAGAAGAAAATTTCATTTTTCGGTGAATAGTAACTCGTGAATAGTAACTCATGAATAGTAACCCCGACATGAAAAGTTCTAAATTTGATAAAAAGTTCAGATCAATACTTCGGCATAATGATATTGAAGAAAATAATATCATTTAAGAAGAAATAACATCCCTTACCTCAGCAAAAACAGTACTTCTAGTTGAAACACCGGATATAGGTTATGACTTGAACTTGCACCGTATAGCAATACTCAAAGTATTAGAATACTCACAAGAATACGCTCACTAATATAGAGAGAGAAAGAGAGAGAAGATCTCAGTTTCTGGTGTGATTTTCAATTCTAACCTAAGCACCATATTTATAGAAAAATGCTTAGAACACCAAAGCAGAAAATTGAATATAATAATATTATATTTACAAAATTGTCAAGCCCACCTTAGCAGATCTGAATTTAGCCCATTCTTATCACATGTTGAGCCCACTAATTTGCAAAAAACGTTTTTCTTTAAAATAATAATTAAAACTTCCAAAAATCAATTATTTCGGAACTTCAGAACTTCAATAATTCATAATAAATAGTCCTTTTATCAGAAAATTCGAATCTCGCGAGTTTTTATAGGAAATTCAATTCTCTACAACTTTGCAGAAGAAAGTTTTTCCAAATTCCCAATAGAAATTGACCGAAATCCACAAACGGACGTTTTTACAGTCAATAATAAATTTTCGGTCAAGAATTGTGTCTACCAACACACAAAATATGTGTTAATCATTTAATGCCACATAAATACTCTTCCACCTCATATACTCATATATCCCATATTCATTGTAAAAATATCACCATCAATATATTATTAAAATAATATATTTAAATGAATTATTTTATCAGAAAAAGATAAAATATTAATTTTCAACAATTGTCACATTAAAAATTTTCTCCATCTATATCCACATAAAATTAATATTTTTCTCATCATATAAATCAATAATTAATTATACACAAATAATATTACAGAATCACAGTACTGGCAACCAGGCCGTTCCCAGGAAAGATGGGGCTTTTCAATAAGGATCTCTCCTTACTGGCGCGTAATTAGATGACCAAACCTCTCCTTAGACAGAACTTTCTAGACATTGTCAATAATGTTATCTAATAATATTATTCAGATAATATGAATTATTGCTCCGATAATAGAAAATACTGTATAGTGACAATTATTAAAACAACAGTAATATAAAATATCAACGCAACAATTATCAATAAAATAAAATACTGAACAGTAATTACTGTAACCATTATTGATTAGTGCCTTCTTACGTAAGAATCAATAATTGGTGCAATACAGTGTGCTACTGTGCAACAACACGTATTACTGTATTTAACCACCGGGTATTCCAACAGTATTAACGGTAACAACTACGTCGTTATTTATAAACAACTTATTTTTGTCGTTTTCTTCATCCAATCGCTTTCTGTTATGGGGCCCACACAAGGCTGCGCCGTCGTACGAATATTCCCCGACAACAAGAATATTCCACGACCAAACAAATATTCCCCGACAACAATGAATATTTTAGGACCACTTGCTTATTTGAAATATTTGCGTATTTTACCCATAACTAACCACATTAATCAAATCAACCCTTACTATTTCAAAATAATAAATAGAGGAATTTAAATTTCATTTTATTAATAATTTGGGGTCTTACAACCTCCTCTCCTTATGAAATTTCGTCCTCGAAATTGACATACGTACCTGGTGTTTCGAAAAGATGAGGATACCTCGCTTTCATTTCTGTTTTCAACTCCCAGGTCATTTCCTCAATAGCACAAAACTTTAACTTGTGGTATGACCTTCGTGCGTAGGACATGCTCCTTCCTATCCAAGATCTTGACAGGTACCTCTTCGTACGTTAAGTCTTCGGCTATCTCGTCTGGTTCTAACTCAATAACGTGGTTTGGGTCTTTCACATATTTACGAAGCATAGATATGTGAAAAACGTTATGAACACGAGACATGCTTGGAGGTAACGTGAGTCTATAGGCCACATTTCTTACTCAGTCAAGAATCTGAAATGGACCAATAAATCGTGGATTGAGCTTTCCTCTCTTCCCGAATCTTGTAACTCCCTTCCATGGAGTAACTCGCAACAATACATGATCCCCAATATCAAATTTTACGTCCTTTCGATGAAGATTCGCATAACTCTTTTGTCGATCATGTGCCGTTTGTATACGTTGTCAAATCGTTTGGATCTTCTCTGTAGTCATTCGTACCAATTCGGTCCCAACAACGTTGCTTCTCCCACCTCATCCCAACATACTGGAGAGCGACACTTTCGTCTATACAATGCTTCAAATGGAGCCACACCTATACTTGCCTGATAACTGTTATTGTAGGAGAATTCCACCAATGGTAGGTACTTATCCCAACTCCCTTTGAAATCTAGGACACAAAGTCTTAATAGATCTTCAAGAGTCTGAATAGTCCTCTCTGATTGTCCGTCCGTTTGAGGATGGTAAGCTGAACTAAATCGTAAATCCGTGCCTATAGCTTTTTGCAAGCTAACCCAAAATCTTGAAGTGAATCTTGGGTCACGATCCGAAACTATGGATACTGGCATGCCATGCAACCTCACAATCTCATTCACGTACATACTAGCAAGACGTTCAAGGGAATAAGTCTCTCGTATTGGAAAGAAATGAGCAGACTTAGTTAATCTATCAACAATCACCCAAATAACATTTATGCCTTGAGAAACCGTAGGAAGACCCGTAACGAAATCCATGGTAATGTGTTCCCACTTCCATTTCGGAATCTCAAGTGGTTGCAATGGACCCTTTGGCACTTGATGCTTCGCCTTTACACGTTGACAAGTTAAACACCTCGAGAACTTTACAATCTCTCTCTTCATATTGTTCCACCAAAATGTATGTCGAAGATCACTATACATTTTAGTACTTCCAGGATGGATTGCAAATGGTGTATTGTGTGCCTCCATCATGATCTTGTACTTCAAATCAGAATCGTTAGAAACACAAAGTCTGGAGTGGACTCGAAGTATTCCTTCTTTATCGATTCTTGCTTCTGGAATAGCACCTTCTTGTACTTTCTTCTTCATACGCATCAGCTCCCGGTCTGTGGCTTAAGCAACTTTAACTTTATCGATTAAAGTTGATTCTACGCGTATACTTGACATCATCGCACTCGTTCCTGCATATGATCTTCTACTCAATGCGTCAGCTACCGCGTTCGCTTTTTCAGGATGGTATTGGATGGTATGATCGAAATCTTTCAACAGCTCGAGCCAACGTCGGTGTCGCATGTTGAATTCTTGGAAGCTCTTCTCGCATTTCTCGGTCCATTCGAAGTTTGTATCTTTTCGAGTCAGCTGAGTTAATGGAGTAGCGATTCGAGAAAATCCTTTTACAAATCTCCGATAATAACCAACTAAGCCTAGAAAGCTATGTATTTCGATTACTGACTTAGGTTGCTCTCAACAGTGACTCATATCCCAATCTTGGATAGCACGTCACAATGACACCTATCAGTTTACTACCTCACGAATATGGCGTCCCCTACGGAGAGTCTAGATTCAGTGCATTCCACAAAGAAAGTCACCAGATAAAGGCTCGGGTACAAACTTCTACAGTTAGGTTTTTAACTCCTGAAGTTCAATAGGAGCCATTCGATATGAGACTTTAGAAGTGAGTTTTGTACCAGATTCAAAGATGATACAAAATTCAATATCACGCGTAGGCCAAGAAATTCTTCAGGAAATACGTCAGGGATTTACTAACAATAAAAATATCATTCAAATCTGACGTATTTTTGTTTAAGTCCATAACATAGCTAAGAAAGCTTGACATCCGTTTTTCAATAAACGAATGACTTTACGGCTTGATATGAAAGAGTTTGACTTCAATGGTTTGGTTGCTTGAATTTGAATAACAGGTTGCTTAGGAATATGAAAACTAACAACCTTACGAAAGCAATCAATTTTGGTATGATGAGTAGTTAACCAATCAATTCCTAAAATCACATCAAAAACAAGTATCTTTAAAGAGATAAGATCAACAGGTAATGTGATGGTGCCAACTTGGATCAAACAAGATTTATAAACAGTGGATGTGTGACACCCCCAAATCCAGGTACTTCGATTCCACGGGATTTGGTGTTCACTGTAAAAGCATCATCTATCTATCTACCCATAAATAATATCAAACCATACAATAGATAGAAATCATAATAAAATCTCTTCCCTTAAGGGTTACATCAACTGATTCATAAATAAATCCCAGGTTACTCTAACCTTAAAACATCTGTGCAGAATTCTAAACAAATAAGTCTTAACATCAACATAACTCAAGTCTTAAACAAATACATCAGTTAATAAATAACAGGTCTTCATCATTTGCTAACTTTGCCCTTGCCCTTACTAGTGGAGGGTTCACCGCTTCTTTCATTCTTAACTGCAATGTTATTATTAAGCAAGAGTGAGCACAAATGCCCACAAGTATAAAAATGAAATAACAGTATAATAACATGCGAATAATCAAAAACATCTGAATAAAGCTCAACTTTTGAATCAAGAGTAAATAACATGAATCAAAAGAATACTGAGGGTCATAAGACCTTGAACTATGTCCTAGGTTAACAAGGGTTATACTTGAAACCTTTAACAGTCATAAGACTATGGACCTTCTTCTCGTACTTAGGGGGATCAGCCCTTAGTACCATACTGTGCACAATATCTTAGCGCTAAAGCGTAAATAATCCCCTATACAGGGTTGTTCATCTCAGTTTGACATTCGAGTCCGCACCAAAGGAAGTTTGGTTTGGATAAATTCATCAAGGGTTCTGAAGTTTAGAACGCTCATCAACTATGGACTAGTTGAATCAATAAGGTTCACTAGTCTAATAAGGTTCAACAATAACGATATTCAATTTGAATAATAATCTCAAACGTATACAATAGAATAATTATTGTATAACTGAATCATGCTTTGACAATATAAATAATCTGTAATATCATACTTGAACTTGAATAATAGAAATGATAACTTATTCAAGGTAATTAATAATCTTGAAA
The DNA here is from genome assembly GCA_016801055.1 of Panax notoginseng. Taxonomy (NCBI): domain Eukaryota; kingdom Viridiplantae; phylum Streptophyta; class Magnoliopsida; order Apiales; family Araliaceae; genus Panax; species Panax notoginseng. Next base: position 57,344,878 of record CM029013.1, on the reverse strand, counting down.
GATATTAAAAAGTAGGGTTAAGAAACTTGCTCAATAGAATGGAGTTAGGGATATGATACTTGCCTCGTGCGTAGATTACACTTTAACTAAGCACGTTCTTTGAATTAAATCCTACATACCATTCATATACACAATACCAGTTAATTATAAATTAACTAATCAATATAAACTCATTCTCGTTGTCTACTTTAATTATTGACTAAACTTAGTCAAATTATCACGTTGTCACATAATTTATACTTCATGAATTATCAAACTAATTATGTATTTAATAATTCAATTCACATATAATATTTTATTACATGTTAAACAACTATTTTATCATCTCATAATACCCCTAACATGATTACATGTTCATTACATCAATTCACTAACACTTGTTAGACTTTAACATTTTAAAAAATATATTTCTGACATTTTCTGGAGAGTGGCACTGCGGCGCCACTAATGTGCTAAGGAGCCGCGCTGCGGCGCGGTGGCGCTGTGGCCGGGCCCTTGGCGCTGCGGCGCTGTGGCGCCGTGGCTCGAGTCTTGGTGCTGCGAGCGCTGAGGCGCTGCGGCGCGAGACATCAGTTCTAGAGCTGGCGCCGCGGCGCGAGACCCCAGAAACTGATTTCCAGTTCGCGAAGAACACAGAGTACAACGAAATCAACACATTTTTAACACTAATTTCACCAAATTACATATACCCACATGTTATAATTCATGTATAATCATAACCCAACATATATAAAGTGATTTTAACCCATTAAAACATATAATCACATATTTAAATCATAAAAAAAATGGATTGTTCTTGATGTTCTTGAGGATTTTGAACAAAAACTTATAATTTAACACTACGGATTCGTTATAATACCGAATCCGTTCGTTTAAAGCTTGATCACTTCGTATTAACATGCTCAATAATATAAGGGTGTAAAATTTAGGGATAATATATAATCAATACATCAATTATCACATATAAGGCCATATGGCCATATCACGTACTCTGTTTATTTTGAAATAACAAGTCATCAGATTACTACATGTTTTCATGAACTTGATGATATGAAATCATGTAATATATATATAAAACATGTTATGCTATTCTTACTATCACATAAATCCATATAATAGTACAATTCCCAAATCACAGAGATTAACAGAAGTTTTGAAAGCCAATTTATAAAAACTAAAAGACGTAAATGTAGAAATTGGGTTTGGGAGAAATTACCCAGAATACAAACTAGAAGAGTGATTCCAAATGCCCCTTTTTCAAAAGCCTGTTGATTACACACTCACTTTATCTCCCAGACTTCTCAATCCTCTCTGAAATTCTCAATCTTTTCTCTCTGTGATGCTTATCAGACTTAGAGAAAGAAATAGAAAAAGAATACGTAATATAATTGCAAAGAACTGACGCGCATACTAGTCAGTTAACCCAGTCATGGGTAACTGCTAGTAACCCCCCTTAAGGCCATGTTTGGCTAGCCTTAAAGGCTTAAACTCAATTAATTTAATAAACTCTTTTATTATATAGATTAATAAGTGTCACACCCAATTGCACAATAATTCGTATATCTTATTTAATTTAATATAAATAAAATATAATAATTTCTCATAAATTCACATAAATAAATATCTCATTAATAAATAATTTCAATTTATTAAATTTCTAATTAATAATTTAATTTAATTAAAATAACATCATGCTTAATTAAATATTCATTTAATTCAATAAGCTCAATTAATCACATACTTGAATAATAAAAATTCTCTACATTAATTTAATAATGTAACACATATGATTAAATTAATCTACCACAATTGCATCAATTAATTATTAAATCTAATAATTAAATCATCGAAAATATTTATTTAATTCAATAAATATTAAAATAAATTACAGAATTCTCGTTCGTCACATCTTTCCCCCCTTAAAAGGATTCTGTCCCCAGAATCACAACTCAATATATTTCGACCCGTTACATTCTCTCCCCCTTACAAAGATTCTGTCCCCAGAATCGCTTACAAATAATTAAGTAAATAAATGAGGGTAATTCTTCATCATATTCTCTTCGAGTTTCCACGTAGCTTCTTCAGCGTTGTGGTTCCTCCAAATTACCTTAACAGAAGGTATAACTTTATTTCTCAGAACTTGTTCTTTTCGGTCGACAATCTGGACATGAATTTCTTCGTAAGATAAGTCTTTCTCAAAATGCAGGGGTTCGTATTCAATTACATGCTTGTAATCAGGTTTGTAAGGTCGTAACACAGAAACATGGAAGACGTTTTGATATTCTCGAGTGCTGGAGGTAAGGCTACCTCGTACGCAACTTCTCCAATTCTTCGCAGTACCTCAAAGGGTCCAATAAATCTTGGGCTCAATTTTCCTTTCTTTCCGAACCTGATCTTTCCTTTCCAGGGAGAGACCTTCAAGAAAACATAACTACCTGGTTCAAACTCGATATTTTTACGATGTGGATCGGCGTATTTCTTCTGTCGATCTTGAGCTGCTATCAGTCGTGCTCGGATCACTTTGACTATTTCTGCCGTCTGCTGTACCAATTCTGGCCCTAGCAATTGTCTTTCACCAACTTCATCCCAATAAAGCGGAGTTCTGCACTTTCTGCCGTATAACGCTTCGTAAGGCGGCATACCAATACTAGCGTGGTACCTGTTGTTGTAGCCGAACTCTACCAACGGTAGGTGATCATCCCAATTTCCTTTGAAGTCCATTACACAGGCTCGTAACATATCTTCCAGTGTTTGAATCGTTCGTTCGCTCTGTCCGTCTGTTTGAGGGTGGTAAGCTGTACTCATTCGCAGTTGTGTACCCATGCATTCCTGAAGACGTTTCTAGAAATTTGATATGAAGCGCGGATCCCTATCGGAAACAATAGACACCGGCACTCCGTGCCTCGAAACAATCTCTTTCACATATAATCTTGCCAACTGATCTAAGTTAAATCTGATTTTGATAGGAAGGAAGTGCGCGGATTTCGTCAGTCGGTCAACGATAACCCATACTGCGTCGTAGCCTTTCTGAGTCGTCGGAAGGCCAACCACGAAGTCCATCGTAATATGTTCCCATTTCCATTCTGGGATCTCCAACGGTTGTAACAATCCACTCGGTCTCTGATGTTCTGCTTTAACTTTCTGACATGTCAGGCATTTGGCAACACATTCTGCAACATCACGTTTCAAGTTCGGCCACCAGAAATGTTGTCGAAGATTTTGGTACATTTTTGTACTACCAGGGTGAATCGAATATCTTGAACTATGAGCCTCACTCAAAATTTCTTCCTTAATTTCTTGTACTGGCGGAACCCAAATTCTGCTTTCAAATCTCAATATTCCTTCCTTATCCATGTTAAATCTTGGTTCGGTTCCTTCAAATATCTTCGATGTTACCTTTTTGCATTCATCATCCTGAAGCTGAGCCTCCTTCACTCTATCTAGTAGAGTTGTACCAGATTGCATCTGAAATAGCTTCTCATCAATCTCCATAGGATACTTCACTTCTAACTCCAGTTTCTCCATATATGCAATAAGCTCATGCTGAGCAGTCAACATCATCAATTTCTCACGACCCTTTCTATTTAAGGCGTCGGCAACCACATTAGCCTTATCCGGATGGTATAAAATCTCACAGTCATAATCCTTGATTAATTCCAACCATCTTCTTTGACGCATATTCAAATCTTTGTGTAAAAATATATTTCAGACTCTTGTGGTCCGTATATATTTCACACTTCTCCCCGTATAGATAGTGCCTCCAAATTTTCAAAGCAAAAACAACTGCAACTAACTCCAAATCATGAGTTGGGGAACCCTTCTCGTAATCCTTCAACTGTCGTGATACATACGCAATGACTTTACCGTTTTGCATCAGCACACAGCCAAGTCCTTTATGCGACGCATCGCTAAAAACAACAAAATTTCCTGTATCATCCGAAAGAGATAACACAGGCGCTGTACTCAACCTCTTCTTTAATTCTTGAAAACTCTCCTCACACTTCTCCGTCCAAACAAATTTCACAGCTTTTCGAGTTAAATTCGTTAACGGAGTTGCGATCTTAGAAAAATCTTGTATGAATCTTCTATAATATCCTGCTAATCCAAGAAAACTTCTTACTTCTGACGGCGTTCTCGGCTGATCCCAGTTAATCACAGCTTCTACTTTGGATGGATCTACCGAAATTCCATCTTTATCGATTACGTGACCAAGAAATTATACTCTCTCGATCCAGAATTCGCATTTCGAAAATTTAGCATACAACTTCTCCCTTCTCAATACTTCCAATGTTAACCTCAAGTGTTCTTCATGTTCCTCTTTGGTTTTGGAATATACCAAAATGTCGTCTATAAATACCACCACGAATTTGTCCAAAAACGGCTTGAATACACCATTCATTAGTCCCATAAATGCTGCAGGAGCATTCGTAAGACCAAACGACATTACTAAAAACTCATAATGACCATATCGCGTTCGGAACGCTGTCTTCGGTACATCCTCTGGCCTCACCTTCAGTTGGTGATAACCACTCCTCAAGTCAATCTTGGAAAAGTATTTTGCTCCCTTCAATTGATCAAACAGATCATTGATCCTCGGTAATGGATATCTGTTCTTAATCGTGACCTTATTTAATTCTCTGTAGTCAATGTAGAGCCTCATCGATCCGTCCTTCTTTTTCACGAACAACACCGGCGCTCCCCACGGCGATACGCTCGGTTGAATGTATTTTTTGTCCAATAATTCTTGTAGTTGTACCATTAATTCCTTCATCTCTACTGGCGCCATTCGGTATGGTGCCTTCGATATTGGAGCAGTTCCGGGCGCCAAATCAATCACAAAGTCTACTTCTCTATCTGGTGGAAGTCCTGACAAATCGTCTGGAAATACATCGACGAAGTCTCTCACAATCGGTATCTCCTCTACCTTCAGGTTCTCTTTTCGACTGTCAACTATGTAAGTTAAATATCCTACACAGCCTTGTCTTAATAACTTCCTGGCCTGCAACATCGTCAGATAACTCGCTTGTCTAGGCGACTTGCTACCATAAAACACAACCTTTGACGGAGTCATAAGGTTAATACGCTTCTTTTGGCAGTCAATTACTGCCCTATAATTAGATAGCCAATCCATACCCAATATAACGTCGAATTCCCCCAATCGAATAGGGATAAGATCTACATTCATGATATTACCCTTAATATCCACCCTACAGTTCTTAAACACATACTTAACAGGGATTATTTCTCTATTCGCAATTTCTATGATCATGGGATATTCCAATTCATCCTTAAGCAAATCTAAACTATTAGCAAAGTCATCGGATATAAAGGAACAAGTAGCACCCGAATCAAATAAAACGTAAGCATTAATTTCATTGATCGGAATGATACCTGACACCACCTCACGAGACTGGATTTCATCCTGCACCGTCATATTGAAAGTTCTGGCGGTTGGTCGGTTTGTTGCAGGTGGTCCGGTGATGGTTAAGGTATTTCCACTGCTATTTCCCCGGTTTCCTCCTTGTCCTGATCCTCCCGATCCCTTCTTGGGACAGTCTCTTGCTAAATGATCTTTCGAACCACAGTTGAAACAAGCACCCTTCTTTGGGTTTGGAAAATTTGGTGCTATGTGGCCTTCCTGACCACAATTGTAGTACACTCTCTTTCCCTTCAAACAAACTCCTAGATGTGCCTTACCGCAAGTCGGACATGCTTCTATCTTCTTTTTCTGCCCTCCGTGTTGACTTCCAGCTGTCGAGTTATCCGTCCACTTCCTCTTCTGATTATTATTATTCCCAGTATTACTTCCACCAGTCTTGTTATTACCTTCATTCTCACTCTTTTTCTTTTTCTGTTCTTGGTTGTACTTAGTCACTGCATCACTTCCTCCTTCCGCGAGAATGGCCTTTTCTAAAACTCCCGCAAATGTGTTAAGTTGAAACATTGATACCTTGCTGTATACCCAAGGCTTCAGTCCTTGTTCGAATCGTCTGGCTTTCCTCTCGTCAGTGTGTACTTGATACGGGGCAAACCTTGCCAACTCATCGAATTTAGCCGCGTATTCAGGCACGCTCATGTTTCCCTGTTTCAGTTCCAGAAATTGCACCTCCATCTGATTCTGCGAACTAGCTGGGAAATACATTTCGAAAAACATCTCTTTGAATCTCTCCCACGTAATTACACCTTCACCTCCTCGCATCTTGTTTGCCTGCCACCAGTAGCTAGCCTCAGACTTCAGCATAAATGTCGCAAAAACGGTCTTCTGATCTTCTCGAACCCTAGCAACGTCGAAAACCTTCTCCATTTCCATCACCCACGTTTGAGCCTCGATCGGGTTTTTGGAACCTTTGAACTCTGGCGGTCCCACCGCCTTAAAATCTTTAAACGTTGTGCTAGGTGGAGCTTGCGGTTGGTTATTCATGACTCCAGTTAGTAAATTAACTAGCTGTTGAACTGGATTAACGTTGGCATTATTGTTATTATTGGTTGACTCTTCCTGAGTCGGTTGACGTTGTTGTCTTCTCCTTGGCGGCATTTTTCTGTTAAATAAACGTTTATTAGAACTTTATTTATTTCTCTACATAGTTAAGACATTACTCAACAATTTAACATATCACTTAACACATCATCTCAAACAACTTGATATCTTTTCATTCAAATAAAAAGTTTTAACATTAAACTATAGCATACTGCTATTTATATCATCTATCCTGGAATAAAGAATCCACAGGATTTAAAACATTCAAATATTAACATATTCCTTAGTTCATAAACACATCGGAATTTACATAAAACTATATAAGTCTTTCACATAAATAAACAGATTCTATTCCTGTCTTCCAAGGTGCTCAATAGCCTTGCCACGCTCCTCATTCATGATACGAGACATCGTCCTGCGATCCATTATATACGATGGAAGTCCTTCAAACTGAATGGGGTACCTTAACACTCGCTCTTGAACCTCATCCATCGCATGATTAAGTGTGGCGTACGTGTCTTCAAGCTTTGCCTTCTTTGCACGACTATCATTTTCTGCACGTTCTGCTCTATGTGATTCTCTTACCCATCCTTCCTCTGCTATTTTCAATCTTCCGGAGGTTTCTTTCAGTTCCTTCTTCAGCTTCTCTATCTCCTCAGTCTTATCTTCGGTTTGACCCTTCTAATGAACCAGATCCCACTCCACGTTTCCTAAACGTGTAAGAAGGGTCACAATCTCTCTATCCTTCTCCTCTAAAGTAGACTGCTGAACAGTCGCTCGCTCAGTCAATTCCTGAACCTCATCTTGTAACTCTACATTACGATCATATAATGTGTCATACATCTCAGTATCAACAGTGTACCGTGGTAGCTCCTCCTCTTCTTCCTCCTCATCAAACTCCTCCTCAGGACCCTCCTCAGGATCAATCTCAGGTTCATGCTCTTGACTAACAACGGTGATCAATGGAGATAAAACCCTCTGCACCAGCTGCTCCCTAACGACATGAATGTCTCGGGGCTCCTCCTCAGTCGGTCCTACAAGTACACGAGATCCCTCCTCAACTTGACTAGCTTCTCCATCATTCGTCATCCTGACAACAACATTTTAAGTTTTAATTACTAAGTCGTACTAACGAGCACATAAATTAACACATAGACACATAATGTATTTTATTATCTTCAACGAATTACCAAAAATTCATTTCTTAAAACTCGATAAGAGTTTTCCTTTACTATCTTCTTTCTATAAGGTTACTACCTAAGGTTGTTCCCCATGACCTATAGCTCTGATACCAACTTGTGACACCCCCAAATCCGGGTACTTCGATTCCACGGGATTTGGTGTTCACTGTAAAAGCATCATCTATCTATCTACCCATAAATAATATCAAACTATACAATAGATAGAAATCATAATAAAATCTCTTCCCTTAAGGGTTACATCAACTGATTCATAAATAAATCCCAGGTTACTCTAACCTTAAAACATCTGTGCGAAATTCTAAACAAATAAGTCTTAACATCAACATAACTCAAGTCTTAAACAAATACATCAGTTAATAAATAACAGGTCTTCATCATTTGCTAACTTTGCCTTTGCCCTTACTAGTGGAGGGTTCATCGCTTCTTTCATTCTTAACTGCAATGTTATTATTAAGCAAGAGTGAGCACAAATGCCCACAAGTATAAAAATGAAATAACAGTATAATAACATGCGAATAATCAAAGACATCTGAATAAAGCTCAACTTTTGAATCAAGAGTAAATAACATGAATCAAAAGAATACTGAGGGTCATAAGACCTTGAACTATGTCCTAGGTTAACAAGGGTTATACTTGAAACCTTTAACAGTCATAAGACTATGGACCTTCTTCTCGTACTTAGGGGGATCAGCCCTTAGTACCATACTGTGCACAATATCTTAGCGCTAAAGCGTAAATAATCCCCTATACAGGGTTGTTCATCTCAGTTTGACATTCGAGTCCGCACCAAAGGAAGTTTGGTTTGGATAAATTCATCAAGGGTTCTGAAGTTTAGAACGCTCATCAACTATGGACTAGTTGAATCAATAAGGTTCACTAGTCTAATAAGGTTCAACAATAACGATATTCAATTTGAATAATAATCTCAAACGTATACAATAGAATAATTATTGTATAACTGAATCATGCTTTGACAATATAAATAATCTGTAATATCATACTTGAACTTGAATAATAGAAATGATAACTTATTCAAGGTAATTAATAATCTTGAAAGATATTAAAAAGTAGGGTTAAGAAACTTGCTCAATAGAATGGAGTTAGGGATAGGATACTTGCCTCGTGCGTAGATTACACTTTAACTAAGCACGTTCTTTGAATTAAATCCTACATACCATTCATATACACAATACCAGTTAATTATAAATTAACTAATCAATATAAACTCATTCTCGTTGTCTACTTTAATTATTGACTAAACTTAGTCAAATTATCACATTGTCACATAATTTATACTTCATGAATTATCAAACTAATTATGTATTTAATAATTCAATTCACATATAATATTTTATTATATGTTAAACAACTGTTTTATCATCTCATAATACCCCTAACATGATTACATGTTCATTACATCAATCCACTAACACTTGTTAGACTTTAACATTTTAAAAAATATATTTCTGACATTTTCTGGAGAGTGGCGCTGCGGCGCCACTAATGTGCTAAGGAGCCGCGCTGCGGCGCGGTAGCGCTGTGGCCGGGCCCTTGGCGCTGCGGCGCTGTGGCGTCGTGGCTCGAGTCTTGGTGCTGCGAGCGCTGAGGCGCTGCGGCGCGAGACATCAGTTCTAGAGCTGGCGCCGCGTCGCGAGACCCCAGAAACTGATTCCCAGTTCGGGAAGAACACAGAGTACAGCGAAATCAACACATTTTTAACACTAATTTCACCAAATTACATATACCCACATGTTATAATTCATTTATAATCATAACCCAACATATATAAAGTGATTTTAACCCATTAAAACATATAATCACATATTTAAATCATAAAAAAAATGGATTGTTCTTGATGTTCTTGAGGATTTTGAACAAAAACTTATAATTTAACACTACGGATTCGTTATAACACCGAATCCGTTCGTTTAAAGCTTGATCACTTCGTATTAACATGCTCAATAATATAAGGGTGTAAAATTTAGGGATAATATATAATCAATACATCAATTATCACATATAAGGCCATATGGCCATATCACGTACTCTGTTTATTTTGAAATAACAAGTCATCAGATTACTACATGTTTTCATGAACTTGATGATATGAAATCATGTAATATATATATAAAACATGTTATGCTATTCTTACTATCACATAAATCCATATAATAGTACAATTCCCAAATCACAGAGATTAACAGAAGTTTTGAAAGCCAATTTATAAAAACTAAAAGACGTAAATGTAGAAATTGGGTTTGGGAGAAATTACCCAGAATACAAACTAGAAGAGTGATTCCAAATGCCCCTTTTTCAAAAGCCTGTTGATTACACACTCACTTTATCTCCCAGACTTCTCAATCCTCTCTGAAATTCTCAATCTTTTCTCTCTGTGATGCTTATCAGACTTAGAGAAAGAAATAGAAAAAGAATACGTAATATAATTGCAAAGAACTGACGCGCATACTAGTCAGTTAACCCAGTCATGGGTAACTGCTAGTAACCCCCCTTAAGGCCATGTTTGGCTAGCCTTAAAGGCTTAAACTCAATTAATTTAATAAACTCTTTTATTATATAGATTAATAAGTGTCACACCCAATTGCACAATAATTCGTATATCTTATTTAATTTAATATAAATAAAATATAATAATTTCTCATAAATTCACATAAATAAATATCTCATTAATAAATAATTTCAATTTATTAAATTTCTAATTAATAATTTAATTTAATTAAAATAACATCATGCTTAATTAAATATTCATTTAATTCAATAAGCTCAATTAATCACATACTTGAATAATAAAAATTCTCTACATTAATTTAATAATGTAACACATATGATTAAATTAATCTACCACAATTGTGACAACCCCAAAATAGGTCCATTCCATCCAACCCATTCTGAGTCGCCAAATACATGGTACAGAAAATAACTACAACTTTATTACAACAATTGTCGTGCAAAATACAATAACACATATGCTGTGAGTTTGGATACAAATATATACCAAATGTGACTCATGTTCCAACCGTGGACATCACCTCACAATAACACCTTACAACCTTACATAAAGGTATAGTCAAAAACTGTTTTAGAAATTAGAATCTTTGGGAAGTGCTCAAGAAAACCTTCGTACATGGGAGGCCACGCATCTAGGTTATGATAGATATCATATGGCCACAGAATTATCCTTTGTTGACCCAATAGACCCCAAAGAAAAATGAGAAGATTACTATCATATTCTTCCCAATGGTGAGTCTTCTCTTGACTTATCATTATCTCCACTGTCTCTAATTGAGAATTATACTTCAAACAAACACCAAGATTATATAGGTAGTGCCCATAGATATACTCAGCAAGTGGATGAGCACAACCCTGTTTTATGATGACACGAGGTTGAATGTCATTAGACATCTTGTATGATAGTGACAAAATACCCTTCCAACGTTGGGTTCGCCTCACCCTATTTTCTTCACCAAATATAACTACTAAATGATGACCACCGTTCTATTCCCTTGTTACCCCCGCTCGACCCAGCTACACTCTTATTACCTGAAAGGAATTGTGAAGCAAAAGGGTGAGCACAACTAGCTCAGTAAAGAATGTCATGACTAAAGATAATTCAATTATCAATAGCCTTCATCAACAATAAATCAGAGATTTAGAACATATGGTAAATGATAAAAATTTCAACCATAGTTGCAGCGGAACGAGCAATCCATTAGAAGAGTCAAATAGACTATAAAGTCTATTATCTTCTCCATGTTAAAAATCCATCAACAATGTTTTATCCCTGTAACATCAATCAACAGTTCCTTTCCACAATCATATTTATAACTCATAATCATAATTGTGATTCTAAATTTTTCTTCGCACCCAGGACGAAGAATATTTTCATCACCTGTCTTTACCTGAAACATCAAAGATCATGGTTATACCAAATCACAGTTCCTGTTTATAATCATACTAACAAATCCATCTTTGCACTACGGGCCAAAGATATTCATCAACAAACCATCTTTGCACTACGGGCCAAAGATATTCAACAACAGTTCATCTTTGCACTACAGGCCAAAGATATTCATCAACAGGCCATCTTTGCACTACATGCCAAAGATATTCATCAACAATTCATATTTGCACTACAGGCCAAATATATTCATATCTCAAAGAAATATATAATCATTTCAGAATTTATATAAACAATAATTATAACCATGTTGATCAATTCACCTTTGCACTTAAGCTTAAGATATTCAATTATAAATTCAATGGTCATGATCATACCAGTCACAATTCAACTTTGCACTACAGGCCAAAGAGAACCCTAGTCATGATTATACCAATAATCTACCCATCTTTACACTCCAGTGAAAGAGAATTTCAACATCAGGGTTATAAAAATGTTATATATGATGATAAAAATAATATGATCAACATATAGTTTTAATCTCAAGAGTAATATTCGTAACTCATGAATAGTAAATCGTGAATAGTAACTCATGAATAGTAATCCCGACACAAAAGATAGAAATTCCACAATAAAATCCATACCAATATTTTGGTATAATGATATTGAAAGAATAACATTACTTAAATTTATAAACAATTTATTTTAATTGTTTACACTTTACTAATTAATGCATTTAATCATCATAAAATGCCAACTCTTACAATTTCATCATCAATAACCAAAACCCTCATCAAAAATCTGCATATATCTCATATAGGATTCTCAAGCCATAAAATCCTATTTTCCAATTTTCTTACTTCACATAACATATTTAATTCATTTACTCATAACTAGTCCATTTTCAAGAAAAATACCAAATCAGTTCCAAAAATATTTCTTTTCTGGGATTTAGCATAATATAGTCCCTTATTGAACATAAATTTTTCTCAGAATTTTTAAAACTCATTTACTATTTTTCATATGGCCAAAACCACCGAATATTTAGACATTTATCAAAAATTATACTTTTATCCAAAAATTCTGAAATTTACAGAGTATACTTCTATCATACACATGTACTCCCAATAAAAATTTCATCAATTTTGGAGTTAACCACAAGGAATTATAAGCGGTTACTTTTAAAATAGTCTTTTCCCGTAAAATTCATAACTCTTAATCTATACATCCAAAAATCACCATTTTTGGACACAATCAATAAAACTCATCAAAATATCATTTCAAATTTTTCCATAATTTTTAAAGATCAGAAAAATTACGAAACTGAAAATCATAACAACCCTTAAAATCCATTACTATCCCTTACAATCCCTTACAATCCCTTACCTCAAAAGAGCAGTACTTCTGACTGGATATCGGATATGATACTGAAGAAAACTTGCACTGATGAATAGCAACTCACCAAGTATCTAAAAACTCACAAAATATGCTTCATAATATAGAGAGAGAAAGAGAGAAAGCTTATGTTTCTGGTGTGATTTTCAATTCTAACTTAGCCCTCTATTTATAAGAAAATTTTGGTAGGTTTGACCTGCAACCTGATGGCTTTACCTGCTACTATTCCCACCCACCACATTTAAAATATATATCAGCACATTTCTTCACCAACCACAAGTGGGGCCCACCAATTCTAGAATTTTTCACCAAAATGATAAACTCCGAAAATTCAACAATTTCTGAACCAGTCATCTCGTAAAATTCATAATAAATCATACGTTCATTTTTAACGGTTCAAAATTTATGGACATATACTAAACTTATATATGTATAACATATCCAAAAATTACCACGATCCAACGGTCGGATTAAAAATTATAACCCCCGCAAAATATCTCAAAAATCCTAATTTGATTTTCAATACCTCCGTTCCGACAAAAATACGGATAAAAATCTCAACATTAACTCCTTCATTTTTAACCACAAAAATATATCCCTCATTTATATCCACATAAAATAAATATTTCCTTATCATATGAATCAATAATTAATTATTCACAAATAACATTACAGAATCACATTTATGACAACCAGGCCGTTCCCAGGAAAGAGGGGGCTTTCCAATAAGGATTTTTCCTTACTGACGCGCAATTAGATGACCAAACCTCTCCTTAGACAGAACTTTCTAGACATTGCCAATAATGCTATCTAATAATACTATTTAAATAATATGAATTATTGATCTGATAATGGGAAATACTGTGCAGCAACAATTATTAAACAACAATAATACAAAATTTCAACGTAGCAATTATTGAATCAATAAAATAAAATATTGAACAATAATTACTGTAACAATTATTGAGTAGTGCCTTCTTACGTAAGAATTAATAATTTCAAAAATACTGTGCAATACCGTGTGCTACTGTGCAATAACGCGTATTACTGTATTTTAATCACCGGGTATTCCAACAGTGTTAACGGTAACAACTACGCCGTTATTTGTAAAAACTTAAATTTGTCGTTTTCTTCACCCGACAGTTATTCTGTTATGGGGCCCACAAATAGCTGCGTCGTCGTACGAATATTCCCCGATAGAAAGAATATTCCACGACCAAACGAATATTCCCCGACAACAATGATTATTTTATAACCACTTGCTTATTTTGAAAAAAATTTCATATTTCACCCATAACTTTAAACTTTTATCAATTTAACCATTTACTGAATTGTAATTATTAAATACTTTTATTTCGTAAAATTCGGGGTCTTACAACAATTGCATCAATTAATTATTAAATCTAATAATTAAATCATCGAAAATATTTATTTAATTCAATAAATATTAAAATAAATTACAGAATTCTCGTTCGTCTCAGGATGTAATGAAAGTTTCTCCTAACAAAATTTCAACAGATAAGTCAAAGTCTAATGTTGCGAGGAGAGGCAGATTACTAGTGGGAATCGATTAAGCGTACTCAACCTGCTGCACTGAAGATATCTTGGGAGAAGTTCCAAGAGCTGTTCAATGACAAATACTTTCCCAAAAGTGTTCTTCACATGAAGGAGGTGGAGTTCATCAAATTGGAGCAGAATAATATGACCGTGTCGCAGTATGAGGCTAAATTTGCTGAGTTGTCCCGGTTTGCATCCCACTTGGTGGATAATGAAGAGCCAATGACGCGAATATTTTTGCGAGGTTTGAAACCTGAGATACGTCAACATCTTATTTCTCATAAACTATGTTTGTATTCAGATGTTGTGAATAGAGCTCAGTTAGTGGAGCGCGATAACGAGTCAACGCAACCAAAAGAGAGCAGTCGGCAAAATGATAATACTAGTGAGAGCAGTCATCGAAGCGGTGACAACAAGTGTGGAGGGAATCAACAGGCCAGAAATGGTAACCACTTCGGTGGTAATCAGGGCCAAAACAATAAGAATAATCATTTCAAGAAGAGGAGATTCAACAATGATGGAAAGACGTCAGCACCAGCACCCATTGTTAAGGAAGGAGAACGACCACCTATCATGTAAGACCCCGAATTTTATGAAATAAAAGTATTCAATTTTTCTTATAATTACAATTCAGTAAATGGTTAAATTGATAAAAGTTTAAAGTTATAGGTGAAATATGAATTTTTTTTCAAAATAAGCAAGTGGTTATAAAATAATCATTGTTGTCGGGGAATATTCGTTTGGTCGTGAAATATTCTTTCTGTCGGAGAATATTCGTACGACGGCGCAGCTATTTGTGGGCCCCATAACGAATAACTGTCGGGTGAAGAAAACGACAAATTTGAGTTTTTATAAATAACGGCGTAGTTGTTACCGTTAACACTGTTGGAATACCCGGTGGTTAAAATACAGTAATACGCGTTATTGCACAGTAGCACACGGTATTGCATAGTATTTTGGAAATTATTGATTCTTACGTAAGAAGGCACTACTCAATAATTGTTACAGTAATTACTGTTCAATATTTTATTTTATTGATTCAATAATTGCTACGTTGAAATTTTATATTATTGTTGTTCAATAATTGTTGATGCACAGTATTTTCCTTTATCAGATCAATAATTCATATTATTTGAATAATATTATTAGATAACATTATTGGCAATGTCTAGAAAGTTCTGTCTAAGGAGAGGTTTGGTCATCTAATTGCGCGCCAGTAAGGAGAAATTCTTATTGGAAAGCCCCCTCTTTCCTGGGAACGGCCTGGTTGTCATAAATGTGATTCTGTAATATTATTTGTGAATAATTAATTATTGATTCATATGATAAGAAAATATTTATTTTATGTGGATATAAATGAGGGATATATTTTTGTGGTTAAAAATGAAGGAGTTAATGTTGAGATTTTTATCCGTATTTTTGTCGGAATGGAGGTATTAAAAATCAGGGTTTTTTTGAGATATTTTGCGGGGGTTATAATTTTTAATCCGACCGTTGGATCGTGGTAATATTTGGATATGTTATACATATATAAGTTGAGTATATGTCCACAAATTTTGAACCGTTAAAAATGAACGTATGATTTATTATGAATTTTACGAGATGACTGGTTCAAAAATTGTTGAATTTTTGGAGTTTATCATTTTGGTGGAAAATTCTAGAATTGGTGGGCCCCACTTGTGGTTGGTGAAGAAATGTGCTGAATTATATTTCAAATGTGGTAGGTGGGAATAGTAGCAGGTAAAGCCATCAGGTTGCAGGTCAAACCTACCAAAATTTTCCTATAAATAGAGGGCTAAGTTAGAATTGAAAATCACACCAGAAACATAAGCTTTCTCTCTTTCTCTCTCTAGATTATTGAGTGTATTTTGTGAGTATTTAGATACTTAGTGAGTTACTATTCATCAGTGCAAGTTTCCTTCAGCATCATATCCGATATCCAGTCAGAATTCTGCTCTTTTGAGGTAAGGGATTGTAAGGGATAGTAAGGGATTTTAAGGGTTGTTATGATTTTCAGTTTCGTAATTTTTCTGAACTTCAAAAATTCTGGAAAAATTTGAAATGATATTTTGATGAGTTTTATTGATTGTGTCCAAAAATGGTGATTTTTGGATGTATAGATTGAGAGTTATGAATTTTATGAGAAAAGACTATTTTAAAAGTAACCGCTTATAATTCCTTGTGGTTAACTCCAAAATTGATGAAATTTTTATTGGGAGTACATGTATATGATAGAAGTATACTCTGTAAATTTCAGAATTTTTAGACAAAAGTACAATTTTTGATAAATGTCTAAATATTCGGCTATTTTGGCCATATGAAAAATAGTAAATGACTTTTAAAAATTCTGAGAAAAATATATGTTCACTATGGGACTATATTATACTAAATTCCAGAAAAGAAATATTTTTGGAACTGATTTGGTATTTTTCATGAAAATAGTCTAGTTATGAGAAAATGAATTAAATATGTTATGTGAAGTAAGAAAATTGGAAAATAGGATTTTATGGCTTGAGAATCCTATATATGAGGTATATGCAGATTTTTGATGAGGGTTTTGGTTATTGATGATGAAATCTTAAGAGTTGGCATTTTATGATGATTAAATGCATTAATTAGAAAAGTGTAAACAATTTAAATAAATTGTTTATAAGCTTAAGAAATGTTATTCTTTCAATATTATTATACCGAAATATTGGTATAGATTTTATTGTGGAATTTCTACCTTTTTGAGTCGAGGTTACTATTCATGAGTTACTATTCACGACAAAATTGGTTTCTTTTTCTAACCAAATTATAGTTGATTTATGAATATTGCTCTTGAAATTAAATCCATGTTTTGACCATATTATTTTTATAATCATATATAACATTTTTATAACCTTGATGTTGAAATTCTCTTTCGCTTGAGTGTAAAGATGGGTAAATTATTGGTATGATCATGACTATGGGTTCTCTTTGGCCAGTAGTGCAAAGTTGAATTGGTGACTGGTATGATCATGACCATTGAATTTATAATTGAATATCTTTAGCTTAAGTGCAAATGTGAAATGATCAACATGGTTATAATTATTGTTTATATAAATTCTTAAATGATTATATATTCTTTGAGGTATTAATATATTTGGCATGTAGTGCAAATATGAATTGTTGAGGAATATCTTTGGCCTGTAGTGCAAAGATGAATTGTAGATGAATATCTTTGGCCTGTAGTGCAAAGATGACCTGTTGTTGAATATCTTTGGCCAGTAATGCAAAGATGAACGGTTGAGGAATATCTTTGGCCTGTAGTGCAAAGATGAATTGTAGATGAATATCTTTGGCCTGTAGTGCAAAGATGACCTGTTGTTGAATATCTTTGGCCAGTAATGCAAAGATGAACGGTTGAGGAATATCTTTGGCCTGTAGTGCAAAGATGAATTGTAGATGAATATCTTTGGCCTGTAGTGCAAAGATGGTCTGTTGATGAATATCTTTGGCCCGTAGTGCAAAGATAAACTGTTGTTGAATATCTTTGGTCGTAGTGCAAAGATGGATTTATTAGTATGATTATGAACAGGAACTGTGATTTGGTATAACCATGATCTTTGATGTTTCAGGTAAAGACATGTGATAAAAATATTCTTCGTCCTGGGCGCGAAGAAAAATTTAGAATCACAATTATGATTATGAGTTATTCATATGATTGTGGAAAGGAACTGTTGATTGATGTTACAGGGATAAAACATTGTTGATGGATTTTTAACATGGAGAAGATAATAGACTTTATAGTCTATTTGACTCTTCTAATGGATTGCTCGTTCCGCTGCAACTATGGTTGAAATTTTTATCATTTACCATATGTTCTAAATCTCTGATTTATTATTGATGAAGGCTACTGATAATTTAATTATCTTTAGTCATGATATTCTTTACTGGGCTAGTTGTGCTCACCCTTTTGCTTCACAATTCCTTTCAGGTAATAAGAGTGTAGCTGGGTCGAGCGAGGGTAACGGGGAAATAGAACAATGGTCTCTAGCTGTGGATGTTCTCCCGAAGCAGTATAGAAAAGTTCATTTAGTAGTTATATTTGGTGAATCCAATAGGGTAAGGTGTACCCAACGTTGGAAGGGTGGTTTGCCACTATCATACAAGATGTCTAACGACATACAACCTCGTGTCATCATAAGACAGGGATGTGCTCATCCACTTGCTGAGTATATATACGAGCACTACCTATATAATCTTGGTGTTTGTTTGAAGTATAATTCTCAATTAGAGACAGTAGAGATAATGATATGTCAAGAGAAGACTCACCATTGGGAAGAATATGATAGTAATCTTCTCGTTTTTCTTTGGGGTCTATTGGGTCAACCAAGGATAATTCTGTGGCCATATGATATCTATCATAACCTAGACGCGTGGCCTCCCATGTACGAAGGTTTCCTTGAGCACTTTCCAAAGATTCTAATTTCTAAAACAGTTTTTGACTGTACCTTTATGTAAGGTACCTTTGTGAGGTGCTGATACATGATGGTGTCCAATGTCACATTTGGTATATATTTGTATCCAAACTCACAGCATATGTGTTGTTGTATTTTGCACGACAATTGTATTATTGAAGTTGTAGTTTGCTTTCTGTACCATGTATTTGGCGACTCAGAATGGGTTGGATGGAATGGACCTATTTTGGGGTTGTCACAGGTGGTATCAGAGCTTAGGGATATGATCTCTGGCGGAGATCGGGGAATACAACTAGGAGGGGAGAGATGAGTAAATCCTTCGCTAGTGTGTCCTACCTAAGCTTATTTGTTGGTCAGTCATAATATCGGGATATTATGTGATATGTTAATTTGTTAAATTAACCCTTGTTTTGAAGCTGTATTCTAGAATGTTATTTGAAATACAGGAGATGAGCAATGGAGAAATTATGATGACAGAGAAGATGGAATTTGAAATGAAAGGAAGGTATTCTCAACTCTTTGAAATACCAGGTACGTAAATTTCGGGGACGAAATTTCATAAGGAGGGGAGATTGTAAGACCCCGAATTTTATGAAATAAAAGTATTCAATTTTTCTTATAATTACAATTCAGTAAATGGTTAAATTGATAAAAGTTTAAAGTTATAGGTGAAATATGAATTTTTTTTCAAAATAAGCAAGTGGTTATAAAATAATCATTGTTGTCGGGGAATATTCGTTTGGTCGTGAAATATTCTTTCTGTCGGAGAATATTCGTACGACGGCGCAGCTATTTGTGGGCCCCATAACGAATAACTGTCGGGTGAAGAAAACGACAAATTTGAGTTTTTATAAATAACGGCGTAGTTGTTACCGTTAACACTGTTGGAATACCCGGTGGTTAAAATACAGTAATACGCGTTATTGCACAGTAGCACACGGTATTGCATAGTATTTTTGAAATTATTGATTCTTACGTAAGAAGGCACTACTCAATAATTGTTACAGTAATTACTGTTCAATATTTTATTTTATTGATTCAATAATTGCTACGTTGAAATTTTATATTATTGTTGTTCAATAATTGTTGATGCACAGTATTTTCCTTTATCAGATCAATAATTCATATTATTTGAATAATATTATTAGATAACATTATTGGCAATGTCTAGAAAGTTCTGTCTAAGGAGAGGTTTGGTCATCTAATTGCGCGCCAGTAAGGAGAAATTCTTATTGGAAAGCCCCCTCTTTCCTGGGAACGGCCTGGTTGTCATAAATGTGATTCTGTAATATTATTTGTGAATAATTAATTATTGATTCATATGATAAGAAAATATTTATTTTATGTGGATATAAATGAGGGATATATTTTTGTGGTTAAAAATGAAGGAGTTAATGTTGAGATTTTTATCCGTATTTTTGTCGGAATGGAGGTATTAAAAATCAGGGTTTTTTTGAGATATTTTGCGGGGGTTATAATTTTTAATCCGACCGTTGGATCGTGGTAATATTTGGATATGTTATACATATATAAGTTGAGTATATGTCCACAAATTTTGAACCGTTAAAAATGAACGTATGATTTATTATGAATTTTACGAGATGACTGGTTCAAAAATTGTTGAATTTTTGGAGTTTATCATTTTGGTGGAAAATTCTAGAATTGGTGGGCCCCACTTGTGGTTGGTGAAGAAATGTGCTGAATTATATTTCAAATGTGGTGGGTGGGAATAGTAGCAGGTAAAGCCATCAGGTTGCAGGTCAAACCTACCAAAATTTTCCTATAAATAGAGGGCTAAGTTAGAATTGAAAATCACACCAGAAACATAAGCTTTCTCTCTTTCTCTCTCTAGATTATTGAGTGTATTTTGTGAGTATTTAGATACTTAGTGAGTTACTATTCATCAGTGCAAGTTTCCTTCAGCATCATATCCGATATCCAGTCAGAATTCTGCTCTTTTGAGGTAAGGGATTGTAAGGGATAGTAAGGGATTTTAAGGGTTGTTATGATTTTCAGTTTCGTAATTTTTCTGAACTTCAAAAATTCTGGAAAAATTTGAAATGATATTTTGATGAGTTTTATTGATTGTGTCCAAAAATGGTGATTTTTGGATGTATAGATTGAGAGTTATGAATTTTATGAGAAAAGACTATTTTAAAAGTAACCGCTTATAATTCCTTGTGGTTAACTCCAAAATTGATGAAATTTTTATTGGGAGTACATGTATATGATAGAAGTATACTCTGTAAATTTCAGAATTTTTAGACAAAAGTACAATTTTTGATAAATGTCTAAATATTCGGCTATTTTGGCCATATGAAAAATAGTAAATGACTTTTAAAAATTCTGAGAAAAATATATGTTCACTATGGGACTATATTATACTAAATTCCAGAAAAGAAATATTTTTGGAACTGATTTGGTATTTTTCATGAAAATAGTCTAGTTATGAGAAAATGAATTAAATATGTTATGTGAAGTAAGAAAATTGGAAAATAGGATTTTATGGCTTGAGAATCCTATATATGAGGTATATGCAGATTTTTGATGAGGGTTTTGGTTATTGATGATGAAATCTTAAGAGTTGGCATTTTATGATGATTAAATGCATTAATTAGAAAAGTGTAAACAATTTAAATAAATTGTTTATAAGCTTAAGAAATGTTATTCTTTCAATATTATTATACCGAAATATTGGTATAGATTTTATTGTGGAATTTCTACCTTTTTGAGTCGAGGTTACTATTCATGAGTTACTATTCACGACAAAATTGGTTTCTTTTTCTAACCAAATTATAGTTGATTTATGAATATTGCTCTTGAAATTAAATCCATGTTTTGACCATATTATTTTTATAATCATATATAACATTTTTATAACCTTGATGTTGAAATTCTCTTTCGCTTGAGTGTAAAGATGGGTAAATTATTGGTATGATCATGACTATGGGTTCTCTTTGGCCAGTAGTGCAAAGTTGAATTGGTGACTGGTATGATCATGACCATTGAATTTATAATTGAATATCTTTAGCTTAAGTGCAAATGTGAAATGATCAACATGGTTATAATTATTGTTTATATAAATTCTTAAATGATTATATATTCTTTGAGGTATTAATATATTTGGCATGTAGTGCAAATATGAATTGTTGAGGAATATCTTTGGCCTGTAGTGCAAAGATGAATTGTAGATGAATATCTTTGGCCTGTAGTGCAAAGATGACCTGTTGTTGAATATCTTTGGCCAGTAATGCAAAGATGAACGGTTGAGGAATATCTTTGGCCTGTAGTGCAAAGATGAATTGTAGATGAATATCTTTGGCCTGTAGTGCAAAGATGACCTGTTGTTGAATATCTTTGGCCAGTAATGCAAAGATGAACGGTTGAGGAATATCTTTGGCCTGTAGTGCAAAGATGAATTGTAGATGAATATCTTTGGCCTGTAGTGCAAAGATGGTCTGTTGATGAATATCTTTGGCCCGTAGTGCAAAGATAAACTGTTGTTGAATATCTTTGGTCGTAGTGCAAAGATGGATTTATTAGTATGATTATGAACAGGAACTGTGATTTGGTATAACCATGATCTTTGATGTTTCAGGTAAAGACATGTGATAAAAATATTCTTCGTCCTGGGCGCGAAGAAAAATTTAGAATCACAATTATGATTATGAGTTATTCATATGATTGTGGAAAGGAACTGTTGATTGATGTTACAGGGATAAAACATTGTTGATGGATTTTTAACATGGAGAAGATAATAGACTTTATAGTCTATTTGACTCTTCTAATGGATTGCTCGTTCCGCTGCAACTATGGTTGAAATTTTTATCATTTACCATATGTTCTAAATCTCTGATTTATTATTGATGAAGGCTACTGATAATTTAATTATCTTTAGTCATGATATTCTTTACTGGGCTAGTTGTGCTCACCCTTTTGCTTCACAATTCCTTTCAGGTAATAAGAGTGTAGCTGGGTCGAGCGAGGGTAACGGGGAAATAGAACAATGGTCTCTAGCTGTGGATGTTCTCCCGAAGCAGTATAGAAAAGTTCATTTAGTAGTTATATTTGGTGAATCCAATAGGGTAAGGTGTACCCAACGTTGGAAGGGTGGTTTGCCACTATCATACAAGATGTCTAACGACATACAACCTCGTGTCATCATAAGACAGGGATGTGCTCATCCACTTGCTGAGTATATATACGAGCACTACCTATATAATCTTGGTGTTTGTTTGAAGTATAATTCTCAATTAGAGACAGTAGAGATAATGATATGTCAAGAGAAGACTCACCATTGGGAAGAATATGATAGTAATCTTCTCGTTTTTCTTTGGGGTCTATTGGGTCAACCAAGGATAATTCTGTGGCCATATGATATCTATCATAACCTAGACGCGTGGCCTCCCATGTACGAAGGTTTCCTTGAGCACTTTCCAAAGATTCTAATTTCTAAAACAGTTTTTGACTGTACCTTTATGTAAGGTACCTTTGTGAGGTGCTGATACATGATGGTGTCCAATGTCACATTTGGTATATATTTGTATCCAAACTCACAGCATATGTGTTGTTGTATTTTGCACGACAATTGTATTATTGAAGTTGTAGTTTGCTTTCTGTACCATGTATTTGGCGACTCAGAATGGGTTGGATGGAATGGACCTATTTTGGGGTTGTCACAGGTGGTATCAGAGCTTAGGGATATGATCTCTGGCGGAGATCGGGGAATACAACTAGGAGGGGAGAGATGAGTAAATCCTTCGCTAGTGTGTCCTACCTAAGCTTATTTGTTGGTCAGTCATAATATCGGGATATTATGTGATATGTTAATTTGTTAAATTAACCCTTGTTTTGAAGCTGTATTCTAGAATGTTATTTGAAATACAGGAGATGAGCAATGGAGAAATTATGATGACAGAGAAGATGGAATTTGAAATGAAAGGAAGGTATTCTCAACTCTTTGAAATACCAGGTACGTAAATTTCGGGGACGAAATTTCATAAGGAGGGGAGATTGTAAGACCCCGAATTTTATGAAATAAAAGTATTCAATTTTTCTTATAATTACAATTCAGTAAATGGTTAAATTGATAAAAGTTTAAAGTTATAGGTGAAATATGAATTTTTTTTCAAAATAAGCAAGTGGTTATAAAATAATCATTGTTGTCGGGGAATATTCGTTTGGTCGTGAAATATTCTTTCTGTCGGAGAATATTCGTACGACGGCGCAGCTATTTGTGGGCCCCATAACGAATAACTGTCGGGTGAAGAAAACGACAAATTTGAGTTTTTATAAATAACGGCGTAGTTGTTACCGTTAACACTGTTGGAATACCCGGTGGTTAAAATACAGTAATACGCGTTATTGCACAGTAGCACACGGTATTGCATAGTATTTTTGAAATTATTGATTCTTACGTAAGAAGGCACTACTCAATAATTGTTACAGTAATTACTGTTCAATATTTTATTTTATTGATTCAATAATTGCTACGTTGAAATTTTATATTATTGTTGTTCAATAATTGTTGATGCACAGTATTTTCCTTTATCAGATCAATAATTCATATTATTTGAATAATATTATTAGATAACATTATTGGCAATGTCTAGAAAGTTCTGTCTAAGGAGAGGTTTGGTCATCTAATTGCGCGCCAGTAAGGAGAAATTCTTATTGGAAAGCCCCCTCTTTCCTGGGAACGGCCTGGTTGTCATAAATGTGATTCTGTAATATTATTTGTGAATAATTAATTATTGATTCATATGATAAGAAAATATTTATTTTATGTGGATATAAATGAGGGATATATTTTTGTGGTTAAAAATGAAGGAGTTAATGTTGAGATTTTTATCCGTATTTTTGTCGGAATGGAGGTATTAAAAATCAGGGTTTTTTTGAGATATTTTGCGGGGGTTATAATTTTTAATCCGACCGTTGGATCGTGGTAATATTTGGATATGTTATACATATATAAGTTGAGTATATGTCCACAAATTTTGAACCGTTAAAAATGAACGTATGATTTATTATGAATTTTACGAGATGACTGGTTCAAAAATTGTTGAATTTTTGGAGTTTATCATTTTGGTGGAAAATTCTAGAATTGGTGGGCCCCACTTGTGGTTGGTGAAGAAATGTGCTGAATTATATTTCAAATGTGGTAGGTGGGAATAGTAGCAGGTAAAGCCATCAGGTTGCAGGTCAAACCTACCAAAATTTTCCTATAAATAGAGGGCTAAGTTAGAATTGAAAATCACACCAGAAACATAAGCTTTCTCTCTTTCTCTCTCTAGATTATTGAGTGTATTTTGTGAGTATTTAGATACTTAGTGAGTTACTATTCATCAGTGCAAGTTTCCTTCAGCATCATATCCGATATCCAGTCAGAATTCTGCTCTTTTGAGGTAAGGGATTGTAAGGGATAGTAAGGGATTTTAAGGGTTGTTATGATTTTCAGTTTCGTAATTTTTCTGAACTTCAAAAATTCTGGAAAAATTTGAAATGATATTTTGATGAGTTTTATTGATTGTGTCCAAAAATGGTGATTTTTGGATGTATAGATTGAGAGTTATGAATTTTATGAGAAAAGACTATTTTAAAAGTAACCGCTTATAATTCCTTGTGGTTAACTCCAAAATTGATGAAATTTTTATTGGGAGTACATGTATATGATAGAAGTATACTCTGTAAATTTCAGAATTTTTAGACAAAAGTACAATTTTTGATAAATGTCTAAATATTCGGCTATTTTGGCCATATGAAAAATAGTAAATGACTTTTAAAAATTCTGAGAAAAATATATGTTCACTATGGGACTATATTATACTAAATTCCAGAAAAGAAATATTTTTGGAACTGATTTGGTATTTTTCATGAAAATAGTCTAGTTATGAGAAAATGAATTAAATATGTTATGTGAAGTAAGAAAATTGGAAAATAGGATTTTATGGCTTGAGAAACGGATGTCAAGCTTTCTTAGCTCAGTCACAGATCTAAACAAAAATACGTCAGTTTTGAATGATATTTCTATTGTTAATAAATTTCCTGACGTATTCCCTGAAGAACTTCCTGGCCTACCCCCAGAGCGTGAAATTGAACTTTGTATCGACCTTGAACCCGGTACAAAACCCATTTCCAAAGCCCCATATCGAATGGCTCCTATTGAACTTCAGGAGTTAAAGATCCAACTGCAGGAATTGTTAGAAATTGGCTTTATTCGTCCTAGTACTTCTCCTTGGGGTGCTATTCGTGAAGAAGAAAGATGGAAGTATGCGACTTTGTATTGATTATCGGGAGTTGAATCATGTCACCATCAAAAATAGGTACCCATTGCCACGTATTGATGACCTGTTTGACCAGTTGCAAGGAGCACAATTCTTTTCAAAGATCGATCTTCGTTCTGGATATCATCAGCTGAAGGTTAGAACTGAGGATATTCCAAAGACGGCTTTTAGAACTCGGTACGGACATTATGAATTCCTAGTCATGTCCTTTGGATTGACTAATGCTCCTGCTGCCTTCATGGATATGATGAACCGGGTATTCAAGGAATATTTGGATCACTTTGTGGTTGTCTTTATTGATGACATCCTTATTTATTCCAAAAGCCGTGAAGATCATGAGCAACACTTGAGGCTGGTACTCCAAAAGCTTCGTGAATACAAGCTTTATGCCAAGTTGAAGAAATGCGAGTTCTGGTTGGAGGAGGTAGCATTCCTTGGGCACGTAGTATCAAGTCGTAGAATATCGGTTGACCCAACAAAGATTGAAGCTATTCAAAGCTGGGAGCAACCTAAATCAGTGACCGAAGTACGTAGCTTTCTTGGCTTAGCTGGTTATTATCGGAGATTCGTGGTAGGATTTTCTCGAATCGCTATTCCATTAACTCAGCTGACTCGGAAAGATACAAAGTTCGGTTGGAGCGAAGAATGTGAGCAGAGTTTTCAAGAACTCAAGAGGAGGCTCATTTCAGCACCTGTTCTAACAATACCATCTGGCTCGGAGAGATTTGTCATCTACAGTGATGCTTCGAGCAAAGGGTTGGGATGCGTTCTCATGCAACATGGAAAAGTCATAGCCTATGCATCAAGACAACTCAAGGAATATGAGAGGAATTATCCTACTCATGATCTAGAGTTGGCAGCTGTTATCTTTGCACTTAAAATTTGGAGGCATTACTTGTATGGGGAGAAGGTGGAGATCTTTACGGATCATAAAAGCCTCAAATATTTCTTCACTCAAAAGGAACTCAACATGCGACAACGACGTTGGCTTGAACTGTTAAAAGATTATGATCATACCATTCAATACCATCCTGGAAAAGCGAACGTGGTAGCTGACGCATTGAGTAGAAGATCATATGCAAGTACGAGTACAATATTGTCAACACAAATGCCCATTTTGTGTGACTTGCAAAGGATAGAGATAGAGTTAAAGACTCCAGGGACCCATGTGATGATGGCGAATATACGAGTAGAACCAACTTTAATCGATAAAGTTAAAGCTGCTCAAGCTACAGACCTGGAGCTGATGCGTATGAGGAAGAAAGTGCAAGAAGGTGCTATGCCGGAAGCAAGAATCGATGAAGAAGGAATACTTCGAGTCAACTCCAGACTTTGTGTTCCTAACAACCCTGATTTAAAGTATGAAATCATGATGGAGGCGCACAACACACCGTTTGCAATCCATCCTGGAAGTACCAAAATGTATCATGATTTTCATCATACATTTTGGTGGAGCAATATGAAGAGAGAGATAGCGTTGTTTATCTCAAGGTGTTTAACTTGTCAACGAGTCAAAGCGGAGCATCAAGTACCAAAAGGTCCATTGAAACCACTTGAAATTTCAGAATGGAAGTGGGAGCACATTACCATGGATTTCGTTACCGGTCTTCCTAAGGTTTCTTAAGGTATAGATGCGATTTGGGTCATTGTTGATAGATTGACCAAGTCTGCTCATTTCTTACCGATACGAGAAACTTAAACACTTGAACGTCTTGCTCGTATGTACATAAACGAGATTGTAAGACTGAATGGTATGCCAGTATCCATAGTTTCTGATCGAGACCCAATATTCACTTCACTATTTTGGGTTAGTTTACAAAAAGCTATGGGCACAGATTTACGATTTAGTTCGGCATATCATCCTCAGACGGACGGACAATCAGAGAGGACTATTCAAACTCTAGAAGATTTATTAAGACTCTGTGTCTTTGACTTCAAGGGAAGTTGGAACAAGTTCTTACCATTGGTGGAGTTTTCCTACAACAACAGTTATCAAACAAGTATTGGCATGGCTCCATTCGAAGCATTGTATGGAAGAAAATGTCGTTCTCCAGTATGCTGGGATGAGGTGGGTGAAGCAACGTTGTTGGGACCGGAGTTGGTACGTATGACTACAGAAAAGATTCAAACGATCCGATAACGTATAAAAACCTCACAAGATCGACAAAAGAGTTATGCTGATCTTCATCGAAAAGACGTGGAATTTGATGTAGGAGATCATGTGTTCTTACGTGTTGCTCCATGAAAAGGAGTTACGAGATTTGGAAAAAGAGGAAAGCTCAATCCTCGATTCATCGGTCCATTTTTAATCCTCGATCGAGTAGGAACTGTGGCTTATAGACTCGCTTTACCGCCAAGTATGTCTCGTGTTCATAACGTTTTTCACATATCCATGTTACGCAAATATGTGGAAGACCCGAACCACATTATTGAGTTAGAACCGGACGAAATAGCGGAGGATTTGACGTATGAAGAAGTTCCTGTTCAAATCTTGGATAAGAAGGAACATATTCTACGCTCCAAGGTTATACCTCAAGTCAAAATTTTGTGGAGAAATCACGATGTTGAGGAAATGACTTGGGAGTTAGAATCTGAAATGAAATCAAGGTATCCTTACCTCTTCGACATACCAGGTACGTACCCTAATTTCGAGGGCGAAATTTCATAAGAAGGGGAGGTTGTAAGACCCCAACTTTTATAAATAAAGATGAATTTTCTATAAATATCATTTTTGAATATTATGGAGTTAATTTGATATAATGTTATAGTTGTGAGTAATATTTATAAATTTTGCAAAGTACGCAAGTTGTTATATAATATTCGATTGGTCGAGGAATATTCGTTTTAACAGGGAATATTCGTACAATGGCACAATCATTGGTGGACCCCACAACGGAACTATTGTCGGATTGAGAAAACGACAAAAATATTTTATTAAAAATAACGGCGGAAGTTTTACCATTGATACTGTTGAACTAGTCGGTAGTAAAAGTACATTAATACGTGTGGTTGCATAGTAGCACACGGTATTGATTATTAATGCTTATGTGAGAAGTCACTCAGTTTGATTCAATTATTGTCAGTTAATAATATGAATTATTTAGCGATAATGACGTTTTGTTTTATTCGTATTATTAACGTAATAAAACAGAAACATCTTTTATACAGAATACTTTATTAAAGTTATTCTATAAATAGAATATGTTATATTTTATTTAAAAGATTTTTCTTTAAACATGGACCGTCAGATTAAAGTAATCAATCTGGACCGTTCATGGATTAGTTACTATGCATTCTATTTTTCTATAAATAGCAGCTCATTCCTTCATTATTTCTTACGAATTCACTGAACTCTAGAGAGAGAAACTATAGAGAGAGAGAAGAAGAATATTCTGCTACTTAACTACTTCCTTATTTTAGCTCTTCTTTAAAACGGTAAGGGGTGTTATTCTTTCTTATTCATGAAGAGAACTGTTGTTATTCCGCTTCTTATTATTCTGTTGGAATAACCTGTATACGCGGTCTACCCTATACTTGGTGACATTCTTCTATTATTCTGTTGGAACATCCTGTCTGTATGTTTTACACCGGGCCTGGTTCCGTTTTTATTATTATTCTGTTGGAACATCCTGTCTGTGTGTTTTACATCGGACCTGGTTCCATTTTTATTATTATTCTGTTGGAATATCCTGTCTGTGTGTTTTACACCGGACCTGGTTCCGTCTTTATTATTATTCTGTTGGAACATCCTGTCTGTGTGTTTTACACCGGACCTGGTTCCGTCTTTATTATTATTCTGTTGGAATATCCTGTCTGTGTGTTTTACGCCGGACCTGGTTCCATTATTTATTATTCTGTTGGAATAACCTGTCTGTGCGATCTATCACATGCATGGTGATTTCATTTGTTATTCCATTCTTTAATATACTCAGTTGGTTAAGTTTTAACTTTTATACTCCATGAAATTTGTGGAATATCCTTGATAATTGCATTTCATTCAGTATCTTTTCATGAAAATATTCTTCTAAGCATTCTTGAATTTTACTCCACAAAGCAGTATCATGTTGACAATTTGGACGTTGTTAATTCTTGGATAAATTAATTCTTGAACTTGTTTTATTGAATTCTTATATCATTGTCATCATCCTCATGTTAATAAAATGTTGAAAGTCATCTGTGGCCTGTAGTGCATAGATGGACTTGGTATGATTATGACCAGGGATTATTCGGTATAATCATGACCGTAATGTTACAAATGATGTGGTATAAGTCCTCATTGGCCCGTAGTGCATTGATGGACAGTTGTTGGCATGATCATGACCATTAATGAATACACGAATATCCTTGGCCGTAGTGCAGGGGTGATTCGATGATGTGGATTATTTTATTAAGCTGAGTCTCAGCGATCACAGTGTTGAAAAATTTTTTAAATCATAAAAGATAGTAGAGTTTATTTTCTACTTGACTTTTTAATGCATTGCTTGTTCCGCTGCAGTTAAACTTGATGTCTATTATATTTTATCAGTTTAACATTGTTGAAGGCTAATGATAATTTATTCTGCATTATCTTAGTCATAATATTTCTTACTGGGCTAGTTGAGCTCACCCTTTCTTTCACTGTTCTCTTCAGGAAATGAGAACGTAGCTGGGCAAGTCGGGGAACGGAGTGATAGTCCGAATGGTAGTATTAGTTAGTAGTCCTCACTATTCTATGTAATGGTGTGTTAATAAATGTAATGAGGACTCCTTTTGAGTATGAATACTCTCTAGAAGATAATATTTGTATTCAAACTCACAGTTTATGTTTTGTCGTATTGTACACGACAGTTGTATTAGTAATTTATATTTGTATTCTGTACTATGTATCTGACGACCCAAGATGGGTGATGTATACCTAATTTTGGGGGCGTCACAATATACATATTGAATCAAATATTCATCTTTGCACTACAGGCCAAATATATTCATTTGTATCACCAGTTGGTCATGTTCATCTAAACACATGTTCATCTTTGCACTATGGGCCAAAGATATTCATCAGTTAATCATTCATCTTTGCGCTACATGCCAAAGATATTAAGTAATATCCTCATTTAGGACAGAGGATGATGAAAAATATTTTAAAGAAAACGAATCCAGTGAGACAAAAGAACAAATATTAAGAATTCGTACTTCGGTTTATTCATGTTCAAAAATACCCCATAACATACCATAGTGGAGTAAAATTCAAGAATAAAGGTAAAAACATGGATACAATCAAAGATAGTAACAAAAATAGACATCTGGGACAAAGAAGAGAAAAATTCATTTTTCGGGGAATAGTGCCGTATACGTGAATAGTGCCGTATACGTGAATAGTAATCCCGACACAAAAAGGCAAGAATTTCACAAGAAAAATCTTACCAATATTCCGACATAATGATATTGGAAGAAATAATATCATTTAAAAAAAATAACATCTCTTATCTCAAAAGGACAGTGCTTCTGACTGGAGTACTGAATATAGTTGAAAGTAGTATGCACACAAGCCAATCATGTTTGATGATAAAATATATACTTTGTAACAATCTTATTCATTTATTAATAAAAAGTATTAATTTATTAAAAGACTTTTAATTATCTACATGATGCTGTTTTATAATATGTGATAAACTCATAGTTTTAAGAAATGCTTTTAGAATAATGATGATGATCATTTTAATGAGATCTAAATTCTTAGAAAGCTTAAAACTAAAATAGTTCCCAATCGTTGGATTACTAAATTGGGGATTAATGAATCCGGATAGATTGGTACATACGTTGCTTGCTCATTGGAGGAGGATGATTGATCTCATGATCATTTATGTGGAGACATTAAAGCAAGTATGTAGGTGCTTATTAGAGAATAAGTTCACTGAACGTGGCTCGCTATGGAATACCTAATGGAGTTTTACTTGCCTGTCAATAGGAATTCCTGTAGTGATAGTAGTACAAGTGATCATTGGACTTGAGATCATCATAGTATCTTGTGTATGATGAATTATACTTTGACGTATTCCTTAAGACCCTTAGGGTATATCAAAGGGTATGCTTGGGTATAATAAGTCGTACATGGAGATAATATATGATCAATAAAGAATCTACCACTTTTAGTAAAAGAAGAGAAATGTCCTATGTAATTCGATAAATGACAACCCAGTAGTCCTTGGCCAAGGCAGAATAAAAGTAGAAATGAGTTTCTAATTTGCATTATTTGGTGCTGTACATTTAAGAGTCGAAATACATATAATTAAATAAAATAAGACTTGACAGTAATTTCTTGTCTTATATTTAATTGGGACATTGTATGGTGGAATGATTGAATTGTACGGTAACTATATGTTAACGCCAAGATCTTTGATGACGTCCCAATCACGTAAGACGTCCTAATCCTGCACAGTAAACACGATCAACACCAAAAGCTTGATGGCTGGACCATCGGGGGATAGCTCCGGCGTGAGAGTCAATACAGGCGTTCAAGGTTTAACAATGGAGGATAAAAAATATCTAGTGTGTCCAGAGAGATGAAAAGTGTATGCGTACCTTTTGCTAGAAGACTTCCTTGTCCGGTTATACTCTCATACTCGGTTTTTTGTGCCACCAACCCTGATCTGACACCGCCCCCAGTGCACTCTCGTCTCAGCCGACTGCATGCAGGTTGTCACCTTTTTTCCACTGTTTCTGCCGTCGGCCGGATAAAATCCCATTCACATTAATGATCTGCAGACTTTGCGTCAACTACCCTCTCTTTTCATCATTACCAGTCAAAGTCTTAGATATTAAAAGATTTTATGGACCGACCGCTTGATCCAGCCCAATGTTAAGGAGATGCAATAAAGACAGGGTAAAGGTTAAGCCCAATGATTATAAGATTTAATAGTAAAGGTCCACTAGGCTAATTAAATGGATGGGCCCAATCTGCCTGGCCCAATAAAGGAAATATCATGACCCAACATTGCCCCCTAGTTTTTTATTAAATAGAATATTTAATGAAGAACTATAAGCGGCCCAAGATGTCATGAGATCCAACAGGGTTGACATAGGCCCCAAAAATAACTTACCAATGTCCATCTGGTGAAGGGCGAAAACAGACTGAAAAGATGGATTAAAACTGAAAATCCAAAAGGAAAGTCCAAAGGGCTAAATATCTGAAGCTTAAACCGGACGTAACCTTTCAAATTCGTAATAATGACTGTCAAATTAATGAGCCGCCCTAGATTCTCGTGCAAAATTTGAAAAGAACGCTACTATAAGACCTACCCCCCATTCACCTTGGATGGTTCCTTGCTATTTCGAATTTACAAGAGCTTACTGCCTTCTCTTTCTCAAATTTTTTCGTTTTCTCTGCAAATTCTCACCAATGGCATCTCAAAACCCTGACACGAGTTCTCCACTTCGTGTAGCCCCCATCTCCACCGTGACCCCCCATTCAAACCCAGACAAAGAGGTTCCGAGCTCAAACCCCCAAATCGGTGCTCCGAGTAAGGAAGCTCCGCCTCTGGAATCGCTTCCCAATCCCTCCGAGTTTTTCAAGAATGAGGAAGATTTTCCTCACGCCAACACCCCCTCCACTGTTACTGAGGCTGAGCTTTGTAACATTCGGGCTCGCTATCAAATACCAGATACCCATAGGGTGAGGATAGCCGTCCCGGCAACGTTTCTGGAGAAGGGGGTGAGGTTCCCCCTTCACGCCTTCTTGATCACCCTCTTGGGGTTTGTTGGAGTGGGGTTCGCCCAATTGGTGCTGAACTCGTATATCCATATACTGGCTTACATAGCGTTCTGCTACGAGATAGGAGTTCCTCCTGCTGTGGATTCCTTCTTTACCCTCTTCTCGATAGGGAAATTTTGGGAAAAAGGCTTCAAGGTGCTAAGTAAGATAGCCCCTAAGCCCAATGCCAGAATCGAGAAGCGGTCCCTGATGGACACTCTTTCGAGCAACCGAGGATGGCATAATAAATGGTTCTTCGTCAACGGGCCCGAAATCTCCTCTGTCCCAGACTGGACCACTTCTGATCGCGTCTCTGCAGACTTCGGAGATATATCCGAGGAACGTATAAGAGAAATAACGCGCATCATAGAGAAGATACCTCTGAAGGAGTGGAGCTTCGGCCTCCTGAGCAAACAAGCATGGTTGTATGACCACAAATTGTCTCTCATCAAGCCGACTTCGATCGATCGGAAGGATCTGGATAGGTACCTCTCTGGTAAGCCTTCATCACCTTCCGTCGAAGTCCCACAGGAAGAACTTCCGGCTTCGGAAGCCCATGACGCGGAAGTCTTCCATGGATCAGAAACTGCGGAGGAACCTAGCCAACCTCGACAGAAGAAGAGGGCAGTTCGGAAAGTCCGGTCAAATCCTCAAGGATCTCAATCAGCTTCTGCAGCGAGTTTGATTGACATGCCTGCGAACGAGCGAATGCAAGCTCTTCAGATTAAAAAGAGGAAGACCTAAGTGACTCCTCTGTCTATCGATGAGCTTCGGGTTCCTCCTTCTGCAGTTGATCCTCCCATCGTTATCCCTGTGGAGATCCATGTTTCCGAAGACGAGCTCGAAAATCCGACCGATTCTCCACTTCTGTCTCGCAAAAGGAAACATCCTTCCGAAGATCAACCACCACCGCCCCCCGAACCATCGATGCCTTCTCCGCCAAGATCTTCCCCCTCCGCCTTCAGGCGAGAAGCTGCATCTTCTCCTACTGTATGGCCGGAGTTTAACGAGAATTTTCCTTTCCAGCTGTTCGACTCCTTTGTTCGGGAGACCGACGATCATCGGTTCGGAAACAGCTCGATTAGGGATTTAATCGAGGAAGGCATGAGTTATCAGGCTAAGGTTAGTATATTCAATTAAAATATTTAGGAATCATCTGTTTCTTCTACCAATTCACCGACTTTCTTTAAATGTCTGTAGGCAAATGCTGTCTTCGGGAGACTTCTTCCCCGATACAGAGGATCCGAAGCCGAAGAAGACGCAGCC
The DNA here is from genome assembly GCA_016801055.1 of Panax notoginseng. NCBI lineage: Eukaryota > Viridiplantae > Streptophyta > Magnoliopsida > Apiales > Araliaceae > Panax > Panax notoginseng. The sequence goes on along the minus strand of CM029013.1, from coordinate 57,309,610 downwards.
AGGCGAGAAAAGGCTACTCTGGCATTTGCTCTGAAAAGAGAGAGAAGAGCCCATGGTACCACTCTTCTCAATAACGAAGGCCTCCAGAAGGATGTAAATAAATTAAAAGAGAAACTGGAGACAGCCGAGGCCACCCACCAAATAACTGTTTCTACGAACATAGACCTGGTTCGTCGAAACGAGGTCCTTGTTGGGAAGAATGAGACGATGGTGAAGACCAATAAAAGCCTGGCGGTGCAAGTACATGAACTCGAAGCTAGGGACTTGAGACATCTGAAGGAGCGGGCAAAACCCGAAGAGGAGCTCCGTGAACTTCGGGCTTTGAGAGATTTGGGTCCTCCTCTAACCGGAGATCTTCGGAGAGAAATTCAACAAGAATACCGGAAATTAGCAGAGTTGAACGATGAGATCGTCTAAATGTTCTCGGATGGATACGACGAATGCCGAAGAAAAGACAAGACAAGACTTGTCGCTGCCAAGGTTGACCCGACCATTCTGGACTCTTCGGAAGACGAAGCTGATCCCTGAAGATGATTCTCTTTTCCCTTAGCTGTAGGATTCTTGTAAAGCTTCTATCGTTTTGTAAACAGCATTATGTAAATAAAATATCAACATTATTCCTTATGACTTCGGTGTATTTACTGTTTATCAACGCTTCAATATTGATTCAACTTGAAAAATGTACAAGATCCTTCGTGGACTTAACTTTAAACTGTTAATCAATAACTAGGCAAGTCGTATAACAGATAAGATGAGGTTAAAGAATGTGGCCTTCCGAACTCAACACTTAGAAAAAATTTGGTAATAATAACAAAGTAAAGGAATATTTATTCGTTACCAAAGTGTGAGGTAGATGCCGTGAAGGGCCTGACGAAGTCTGAATGATGACACTTGCTTACCACGAAGGGCCTGACAAGGTCTAAAGGATGATAGTTGCCTACCACGAAGGGTCTGACAAGCTCATAAGGACCTCCTGCCGATGAGGCTACCGTCAAATGGTCAGCGAGTCCACCCGAACCTCCTTACACCAATGACGTTCGCCTACCACGTAGGGCCTGATGAAGTTATAAGGACCACCTGCCGATGAGGCTACCATCGAATGGTCAACGAGTCCCCTCGAACCTCCTTACTTCGGTGACCATTGATTTTACCACCCTTGGTAAAAAACAATATAGGATCCAGGATTTGACTACCACGCGGGGTATCAAATAAATTGGCTGCCATCGAATGGCCAGTAAGTCCTACCATACCTCCATACTTCGGTGACCATTGATTTTATCACCCTTGGTAAAAAATAATATAGGATCCAGGATTTGACTACCACGCGGGGTATCAAATAAATTGGCTGCCATCGAATGGCCAGCGAGTCCTACCATACCTCTATACTTCGGTGACCATTGATTTTACCACCCTTGGTAAAAAAACAATATAGGATCCAGGATTTGACTACCACGCGGGGTATCAAATAAGTTGGCTGCCATCGAATGGCCAGCGAGTCCTACCATACCTCCATACTTCGGTGACCATTGATTTTACCACCCTTGGTAAAAAATAATATAGGATCCAGGATTTGACTATCACGCGGGGTATCAAATAAATTGGCTGCCATCGAATGGCCAGCGAGTCCTACCATACCTCCTTACTCCACTGTGACCTTAGGACAAATGCGAAGATCAGTTGTGAAAAAAGTGACTTTTTATTGATGATGAATGGTTATGTACAGACTCCTAGTGAACTGACTCGGTTTCTATTGAAAGTACTTTCGGAGCCTGCCTGCGTGCCACGTGTTCTTAATTTCGGATCCATCCAATGCCTTTAGTCGATACGTCCCGGGCTTTGGTACTTCGGCCACTTCATATGGTCCTTCCCAGTTCGGCATCAACTTCCCCGTGTTCTGCGGTGTAGACGCTTCGGCCTCTCTGAGAACGAGGTCTCCCACCTCAAATCTTTGGAGCTTTACCCCTTTGTTATAATGCTTGGCAACTCTCCTCTGGTAGGCTGCTAACTTGATCACAGCCACTTCTCTGACTTCTTCTAACAGGTCCAAGTTGGCCTTTAGTCCCTCGTCATTGTAGATCTCTCTGAACTGACTAACTCGAAGACTTGGAGATCTAATCTCAACTGGGACCAAGGCATCAGTGCCATAGGCCAGTCTGAAAGGCGAATCTCCTGTTATCGTCCTCGGTGTAGTCCTGTAAGCCCACAATACACTAAGCAATTCTTCCGGCCATCTTCCTTTGGCTTCGTCCAATCTGCGCTTGATCCCGTTTAGAAGTGTTCTGTTAGTCACCTCGACCTGCCCATTTGACTGTGGATGAGCCACTGAAGTCTTCATGTGCTGGACTCCCAGTTCCTTCAGAAATCCTTCAAATTTTGATCCCACAAACTGGTGTCCGTTGTCTGATATCACCACTTGAGGGATCCCGAAGCGAAACACTACGGATTCTTTCATAAATTTCAGACACTCCTGTTCTGTTATCAGCCGGAGTGGTTTCGCCTCGACCCATTTGGTCATATAATCAATAGCGACTATGACGAAACTGACCTGCCCTTTAGCTTTCGGTAACGAACCCAGTATATCAACCCCCCAGACAGCGAAGGGTATAGGAGATAGAATCGAGTATAGCTCTTCCGGTGGCTGATGTGGGATCGGACTGTTGAGCTGGCATTTATCACACTTTTTCACGTATTCTGTAGCCTCCTTGAAGATCGTTGGCCAGTAGTACCCCTGCCGAAGAACTTTGTATGCCAGCGACTTAGCTGCCATGTGATCACCGCAGATGCCCTCATGAACTTCCCGAAGGGCATACTCTGCTTTGGACGGGACCAAACATTTCAATAATGGTGACAAAAATGCCCTCCAATAAAGATCCCCGTCAATAAGAACGAAGTTGACACTTTTGTATTTGACCTTCTTTGCTAACATCTGATCCAAAGGAAGGACGTCATCTGCCAAATAATTGATGTAGGGAGTCATCCAGCAGTCAGATCGCTCGATACACATCACCGAGTCATGTTGAATACTCGGCTGCTGTAGGACCTCCAAATAGACTGACCCATTAAAAACGATAGCATCTGTAGTGGCTAACTTTGATAAGGCATCGACAATAGAATTATCGTTACGCTCTATGCCTTGAAATTCATGAAAAGCAAAGTATCAGAGTCTGTCTTTCAACTCTGCCAAATACCTGATCATCCTCGTCCCACGGGCTTCATATTCTCCTGATAACTGCTTGACGACCAGCTGAGAGTCACTATAAATGATCAGCTTCTGGACTTCTAGACTCTTCGCCAGCCGAACCCTAGCTAGCACTACTTTATACTCGGCCTCGTTGTTAGTCGCCTTAAACCCGAATCTAATAGCTTGTTGTACCTTGAACCCCTCCGGACTGGTCAGGATAATCCCTGCTCCACTGACATTTACCGTGGAAGACCCATCTACATACAGCGTCCATGCATTCTGACCGTGTTGAAGAACTGTAACAGTTCGATCAGATGTCCCAGCTTCTGGTAACTCGGCATCTGCTTCGGTGAAGGAACATTCCACCACAAAATCGGCCAAAGCTTGTCCTTTGATAGCGGTTCAGGGATGGTATTCAAGGAAAAACTGGGATAATTCCATGGTCCATGCTGCCAATCTCCCCAAAACCTCTGGCTTACCCATTACCTTCTTCAGTGGTTGATCCGTGTAGACGATCAAGAGCCTGCCCTGAAAGTACTGCCGAAGCTTTTGGCTAGCAACTATTAAAGCAAAGGCAAATTTTTCAATATTTGGATACCTGGTTTCGGCATCTCGTAGGACGTGACTGACGTAATAGACCGGATGCTGCTTTCCACTGATCTCCCGAATCAGCACCGCTCCAACGGCTAAGGAACTCGCTGCAAGGTAGAGATACAAGGTCTCTTTTGGGGTAGGTTTTACCAATAGAGGAGCAGAAGACAGGTAGGTCTTTATGCCTTGGAAGGCTTCCTCACAGGCCGAAGTCCATTGGAAAGTCTTCGTATTCTTCGGCCCCCTCAGCGTGTCGAAGAATGGTAGACACCTCTCTGCAGATTTGGACATGAACCTCCTCAGAGCTGCAATCCTACCGGTCAGACGTTGGACGTCTTTAAACGACTGAGGAATCTTCATGTCAAGGACGGCCTGAATTTTCTCTGGATTGGCTTCGATGCCCCTCTGACTGACAAGATACCCCAAAAACTTTCCCGCACCGAGGCCGAAGGTACATTTTGCTGGGTTAAGCCTCAATTTGTGATGACGGACAGTCTGAAAACACTCCTCCAGATCATCCAGATGTTTCTGAACCTGCATGCTTTTCACGATCATGTCGTCTACATAAACCTCCATATTCTTTTCCACCTGCTTGTGGAAGATAAGATTCATCATTCTTTGGTAGGTTGCTCCAGCATTTATAAGGCCAAAGGTCATCTTCTTATATGCGTATACCGAACGGTGTGTAATGAATGTTGTCTTCGGGATATCTTCCTTGCACATAGATATTTGATGATAACCTGAAAAAGCATCCATAAAGCTTAGTAGGGCATATCCTGAAGTTGCGTCAATAAGTTGATCAATATGGGGCAAAGGATAAAAGTCCTTCGGACAAGCTTTATTCAGGTCGGTGTAATCGATGCAAACTCGCCATTTCCTGTTCTGCTTCTACACCAATACTACATTGGCCATCCACTGTGGGTAGTCAATCTCAAAAATAAAATCAGCAGCCATCAGCTTGGCGATCTCTTAGTCAATTATCTTTTGGCGCTCAGGTGCAAAGATCCGTCTCTTTTGCCGAACAGGCTTCTTCGAGGGATCTACCTCCAATCGGTGCTCAGCGACCTTTCTGCTAATCCCCGGCATGTCCTGCGGTTCCCATGCAAAAATGTCTGCATAGCAGCGAAGGAGTTCCATAAGATTTGTCCGAAGTGGCTCTGGTAGACCCAAACCAATTTTCACTGTCTTGTCTGCCTTCCCAAGGATCAACTCAATTTCCTCCGTCTCCCCTGCAGGTGTTACCAATGGCTCGGAACTGCTTTCAATGAAGGGCTCAATCTCGATTGCCATGGTTTGCTTCTGTTTGCTGACCCCTACTCCGGAGGAGATGCATGCATTCCGATAACAGCGCCGGGCTAGATCCAAGTCCCCAGCCACCTCTCCGACTCCGTGCGCTGTGGGGAACTTGATTTTGAAATGGGGGATGGAAGTCACGGCTTGGAGAGCTGTCAGCGTAGGTCTTCCCAGTATGGCGTTGTAAGCCGAATCTACATGCACAACATAGAATTTACACATTATTTCTGCCTGTTGAGGGGTTGTGTCGAAGACCACTGGGAGCTCAATAGTGCCCGCAACTTTGACCGGATCGTTGCTGAAGCCATACAAAGGAGCCTCCTGCCCAACTTCCATTTTTCGCCCATCAAGGTGCATTCTCTGATATGTGTGGGCGTATAGAATATCCACTGAAGACCCGTTATCTATCATCATACGTTTCACGTCCACCGAGCCTACTTGCGCGGTGATCACTAACGCCCCTTCATGTGGATCAATGGGCTCCAAAGGATAGTCTGCATCTGTAAAGGATATAATAGTTCCTGGAAAGGGCCTATCAATTTTTGGAGGAGCATCTGATACGGTCATAACCGAATCCAGATACCCCCTTCTCTTCTTTCCTACCAACTTTCCAGATGTTCGCCCTGTTATTACGTCAATGACATGCCTTAGTGGCTGGTTCGGGGCGGGCTGTACAGGAGGATTCGTTTGAACTGTCTGAACGGTGCGGTCGGCACTCTGTTGATTCTTTTCGGCCACATATTGGACTAACAGACCGCTCTGGATCTTCCTTTCCATAAAATCCTTCAGATTACAACACTCATTGGTGCCATGGCCTGCGGCTTGATGATAGTTACAATACTTTCGACAGTTGCCCTGCCCTGTCCTATAACTGTCCCGTGGTGGGTCAAAGAACGGCTGGTTCCTGATTTGGTCCAAAATCACCGATCTGTCTGTGTTTAGTTTGGTATAAACCTTATTCACTTTCGGGGTGGAAGCAGGCGGACGAGTATCTCCTTGTCGCCATGAGTTGTTGAACTTCTTAGAACGGCTCTCCGACCTATCATTATACCCCCCCGTCTTCTTCTGATCATGCTGGGTTTTAGGGACATCTGCCTCCTTCACCTGTTCCGAAGAGGAACGCTTCAAGCTACTCATAGCTTCTTCCACAACGATATACCCTTCTGCCTTATCGAATGCCTCTGCCAGGCTCTTCGGATGATTGAACATCAGCTTTCTCACCAGCTTCTCCGACTTCACTAAGTCTAAACCATTCTGAAACAATCCCACAGCTTGGAGATCGTTCAAATCTGATACCTGACCAACGGCTTCTCAGAACCTTTTCACATACTGACCCAAAGACTCGTTAGTGTACTGTCTGACCTGTGCCAAAGAGCCCGTGGGCTTCCCTCTTCTTCGGTTACTCCCGAAACGAGCGTGGAACTTGTCGCAGAGTTCGGACCATGATGAAATTGAATCTGCTGGCAAAGTCCCCATCCACTGCCTCGCATCCTTTCTTAACGTCGTAACGAACATGTGACATTTAGCAGCGTCAGTGAAATCGTAGTAGTCCATTAACCAGTCAAACGCTTGGCTATGGTCGTAAGGATCTCCCGAACCATCGTAACTTTCCATGTGAGGCAACTTCTTAGAGGTGTCCGCCTTCTCCTTAAGAATATCCGAGGAAAATGGGGATGCTTTCTTTCCCGGAGTATCCTTTATTTGCTGGACCTCAGCTAACTGCTTCTGGAGCGCCTTCAGCTCTTTTACCAAGTACTCTACTCTCTCCGGTTGTGACGACACTTCCTTCTCCGATGACTCTCTCCTTTTTTGAGTAGATCGGTCGTTAACCATAACATTCCCAATCTTCGAAGGACTTTTACGACGACGGTCTTCTGAGCGAAGTACCCGACTTTCGGGTGTACGACCCCTAGATCTGCTTTGCCTCTGGGTCCGATGACTATGGTGAGAATGTGCAACAATGAGTGCCCTTTTCTTGTTCTCTGGAGTTCGTTCTCTGGATCGGCCTTTCCGATCACTTCGGATCTGCCCCCTAGGGACGTCACGATGGAGTGCTTCCTTCGATCTTCGAGGAGTAGGGCTCCTCGATCTTTTTCTCTCCCAATGTTGGCCCTGAATTTCACGTTCCGAATGAACCGGCTCCTTCCCACTTCGATGCACACGCTTTTCGGACTGAACATAACTGGACGCTTCATCTCTCAACTCTTCTATCCAGGACATCTGCTCGGCTATATCCTGCCTCTGCTTCATAAGTGACTCCATTGCCCTATCTGCTTCTTCTGCCATCTTAGCCAATCGGGAGGTCTTTTCGTCATGGTCTAGCTGTTTCCGGCCGTGACCAGACTCTTTATCCGTCGTGAAGATTAACTTTTTCTTAGCTTTGCCCACGGCCCTTGGACGAGAATCTCCATGTGATCGCTTGGACGTTGTGCTAGCATGAGCACTTAGTGTAGGCCCCAAACGATCTCTAGCAGAAACTCGTGGTGGTGAATCACCGACAGTCATCGGCTGTCCTTCAGGCGTATCTGCTCTGCTCTTCCCCATCTTTGAGAATGTGGAACAAATGAATATTTGTGATTGAAAGCTCTGGAACACTAGAACTCAGCCCTCCTTCTAGCGCCAATGTTAACGCCAAGATCTTTGATGACGTCCCAATCACGTAAGACGTCCTAATCCTGCACAGTAAACACGATCAACACCAAAAGCTTGACGGCTGGACCGTCGGGGGATAGCTCCGACGTGAGAGTCAATACAGGCGTTCAAGGTTTAACAATGGAGGATAAAAAATGTCTAGTGTGTCCAGAGAGATAAAAAGTGTATGCGTACCTTTTGCTAGAAGACTTCCTTGCCCGGTTATACTCTCATGCTCGGTTTTTTGTGCCACCAACCCTGATTTGACATCGCCCCCCAGTGCACTCTCGTCTCAGCCGACTGCATGCAGGTTGTCACCTTTTTTCTACTGTTTCTGCCGCCGGCCGGATAAAATCCCATCCACATTAATGATCTACAGACTTTGGGTCAACTACCCTCTCTTTTCATCATTACCAGTCAAAGTCTTAGATACTAAAAGATTTTATGGACCGGCCGCTTGATCCAGCCCAATGTTAAGGAGATGCAATAAAGACAGGGTAAAGGTTAAGCCCAATGATTATAAGATTTAATAGTAAAGGTCCACTAGGCTAATTAAATGGATGGGCCCAATCTGCCTGGCCCAATAAAGGAAATATCATGACCCAACACTATATACTCAAAGGTTCTTTTATGATTAATGTTAAAATCTATATTATCTAGAAAGTCGTTGATCGTTATGGAGGTTTATCCCTATTGTAGAATAAATATTATTTATTTAAATAAATTAATTGTTTAATTTATTTATTTAAATAAGATTAGAATTGTTCTAATTGATTTATTCATAACCGGTTTAATATGGATAACCTAAAGGGTCACACCATAAAAGGAAGAATAATTATTTAAAAAGTTAATGGCATAATCGTAATAATATGTTAAATATATTTAATTTAATCTATGGTGATAGAATAAATTAAATAGCTTAATATTTATTATTTAATATTTTAGAAATATTAAATATAAATTAATAAGAGGAGTCTTATTAATATTATTACAATTATTATTATTTTAATTTCTAAAAGAGTTTAGGAATTAATTTAATATTAGTACTCTCATTTATTCCTAATAAGATTAGGAGGCTAATTAATTAAAAGATTTTAATTAATTATTCCTAATAAGATTGGGAGCATAATTAATTAAAAGAGTTTAATTAATTAAAATAAAACTCAATTCCTTAAATGTTAAGGAGGGTTGCTCACAACTATAAATAAGAGGAGTCTTATTATGGATGTTGGTGGTTGTTGATTTTTTTCACAACATACACAATTCCAATAGTTGGAGAGTATGTTCTTTTTCTATAGAGATAGAAAACTAGGGTTTAGCCAACCACCCTTTTTCTTGAATATTTTTTCTTCCTTGGTGGATCACCTCTAGAGGCCAAACACTTGGGTGGCTAACGTTGATCAAAGGAAGGAACCAAACCCGATGGATTCAAGTTGAACGCGAAAGGATTTGGAGGTGAACTTGTACTTGAGGAAGCTCGGATCTTCAAGAGTATGATTCTTGTTCTTCTTCTTTTCGTTTAATTAATAATTGTGCATAAAGAATGATCCGAGTATATGGTTTGTAAAATTTTAAAATTCTGATTTTTCATGCTTCCCCTTATTTTGTGCAATTTGATTCTGTTCATGAATATTACAAACCTAACAATAGTGCTGAAGAAAATTTACACTGTATAGCAACACTCAAAGTATTAAAATACTCACAAAAAATACACTCAATAATGCTTTTTAATTCTAACCTAAGTACCCTATTTATAGAAAAATGTTTAGAACACCAAAGCAGAAAATTTAATAAAATAATATTATTTATTAAATTTTTTCCTACGCACACCTTAGACCAACTGAATTCAACACATTTATATCACATGTGGGGCCCACCCAATTGCAAAAAACGTTTTTATTAAAAAAAAAATTTAAAATTTTAAAAATTAATTATTCCGGAACTTCAATAATTTATAATAAATAGCACTTTTATCAGAAAAATTCAAATCTTATGTCCATTTCATAGGAAATTCAATTCTCTACAACTTTGTAAGTTTAAGTTTTTTCAAATTCCAAACAGAAATTGACCGAAATTCATATACGGACGATTTTACGGGCTATAAACAAATTTCAGTCAAATATTTGGCCCACCGACATGCTTAACATGTTTTTATCATTTATTACAACAAAAATACTCTTCCTCCTCATTTATTCATATATCACACGTTCATCATAAAAATATCATCATTATTATATTATTATATTATTATATTATTATACTATAATAATATATTTAAATGAATTATTTTATCAGAAAAGAAAAAATATCAATTTTTTAACAATTGTCACATTAAAAATTTTCTCCATCTATATCCACATAAAATGAATATTTTTTTTATCATACAAATCAATAATTAATTATTTACAAATAATATTACAGAATCACAATACTGACAACCAGGCCGTTACCAAGAAAGAGGGGGATTTTCAATAAGAATTTCTCCTTACTGGCGTGCAATTAGGTGACCAAACCTCTCCTTAGACAGAACTTTCTAGACATTGCCAATAATGCTATCTAATAATATTATTCAAATAATATGAATTATTGATCTGATAATGGAAAATACTGTGTAGTGACAATTATTGAAACAACAATAATATAAAATATCAACGTATCAATTATTGAATCAATAAAATAAAATATTGAACAGTAATTACTGTAACAATTATTGAGTAGTGCTTTCTTACGTAAGAATCAATAATTAGTGCAATACCGTATGCTACTGTGCAACACCGCGTATTACTGTGTTTTAACCACCGGGTATTCCAACAGTGTAACGGTAACATCTACGCCGTTATTTATAAAAACTCATACTCGTCGTTTTCTTCATCCAATCGCTTTTCGTTATGGGCCCCACAAAAGGCTGCGCCGTCGTACGAATATTCCCCAACAGCAAGAATATTATACGACCAAACGAATATTCCCGGACAACAATAAATATTTTATAACCACTTGCTTATTTAAAATATTTGCACATTTTACCCATAACTTACCACATTAATCAAATCAACTCTTACTATTTCAAAATAATAAATAGAGGAAATTCAATTTCATTTATAAAAAGTTGGGGTCTTACAAAAATCTCTCGACCTCTCAGAGTCAGATCTCTCAACAAAGCCGAAGGTATACAAGATGTGAATCTTCAGAACTCCGGCGCATACGCCAGTCAACTTTGACTCCACCTTGACACCTTCGATCTGTACTCCTTCACGAGCGCCACGTGCTCTTCTTTCTTTCGACCCTCCTCCCTTTGCTCAATCGACGATACGATTCGCCAAGCACGGAACGATCAATCGACGATACGATATTTCCAAATGACTTTCTGTACTACTATGATATCGTCGATTGTGTTCTCAATCACTGTACCCATGATTGTGTTCTCAGTGGGTACACTGATACCATGATATCGTCGATTGTATAAGGACAGCTCATGATCAATCTTCGTTCCGGAGAGGAGGTTTCGATCTTCGACGGTGAGCTCGCCGGCGCGGCTCGGAGCAAGGAGATCGATGACGTTCTTGTAGACTTGCTAGATGACATGCTCGACGATGGCTTGTAATCTTCGATGGCTTACTCGGCGAGTTTGGCCAGACGTATTGGCCTCTGGTGTAAGATACTAAGATGTTATGTATCTGTTGTATGTTTTTTGTAATATGTATTGGCCTCTTTTGTAATATCAATATGTAGGCTACAGGTACTGTTCTGTTGCTGCTGACTGCTGTTCTCTCTTGGTAATATGTAATCATGTACTGTTTGTTGCTTCTGCTGAAATGCTAAGTATTCGGTTATTAACTGAATAACCAAATAAACTATTCGGTTATTTGGTTATCACAAATTTCGGTTAATTGTTCAGATATTTAAAATAGTGTAATTTCGGTTTTCGGTTATAATCAAAATTTTTGTTCAGTTCGGATAATAACTGAATGCTCACCCCTAGCACCTGATAGTATAGGATCATCTCATAATGTAATGAGGGATAGATATGAAGCAGGGCATGTGTGCATAAGTTATTCAATCAGTGGGCCAGCCAGCCCATCACAACGGATAAGGAATTTTAACCCAAAACTTTGCATAACCTTTGCAAAGGGTGGAAATGAACCGTCTTAAGTCGAGTATTGAGTTGTTCAGATTTAATTAACAAAATCTATTGAGTATAAAATAAAGTTGATTAAAAATCGTTTAGTTATCGAGTCGAGCATAATCTCGAATCAAGCTCGAACAGTTTGAACTTTTCGAAAGAATATGATTCGAGTATCAATAGAAAATTACAATTTGAGAAGGTTCGAGTAAATTATCGAACTTTAAAATCTGTTCATATTTAACTCATTCATATTTCGAGTCGAGCTCGAATCGAACTTTTAGTCGAGCGAGTACGAATCGAGTCCGAATTGTTTGCTCATTTTACAACCTTTAACAGAGGATTACATCAACTCCTTCATTTTAGAAACTACTTCCTGGCTTGTTGACTTATTTTCCTTTATCTTGTATAAGTATATTAGCTGTACATAGAAAATATAGGAATTAATTTAAACAACTCAGATTTATAGGATCAGTAACAAACTTCTTATTACTCTTATTGTGTATATATATATTACTGTGATCAACAATAAAGAGGTGTGATTTTTCTACTCATTCAAACCCTTTTCATGGTATCAGAGCATCTTTAAGAGATAGCCAATCCAATATTTTTTTTCTTTTCTCCCTCCACTAGATTAGCCATGACCACGAACACCACCATTTATAATACAAATGACCCTCATAACACCCTCATTACCATTAATGTCGCTGCACAAACCCCTTTTAAACTCACCTCTAGCAACTAATCTCCTGGAAGCTACAATTCCATACCTTTTTCATTGGCTATAATCTCCAAGGCTATATTGATTGATCAAAACCATGTCCAGCAGCCACCTTCAACCAAAACGAGACAACTGTACCCAATCCAGATTACATAATCTGGATTAGACAAGACCAACTAATCCTTAATGCCATCATTGGCTCCCTCTCCCCAACAATTATCCCATTTATTGCTCAAGCGAAATCCTCTCGTGAAGCATGGAACATCTTGGCCAACACATATGCCAAGCCAACTCGTGGACGCATCAAACAGGTCAAAAGCCAATTAAAGAAAATCACAATGGGATCTGAAAATGTGACTGAATTTCTGCAGTCAATAAAAGAAAAAGCTGATGAACTTGCCCTTCTTGGAGCACCACTTGAAGTAGAGGATCTTACAAAGAAAATCCTAGATGGACTAGGTGATGATTACAAGGAACTGGTTCGTGCTGTCTAGGCCAGAGATAACCCCATAACCTTTGATGAACTACATGAAAAATTACTCAACTTTGAAGCATCAATGCTAACAACTAAACCTGAACCATCTTATTTTCCTGCTACAACAAATCCAACTAGCAGAAACATAACCAACTGGCGACCCAACACAACAATACCAATCGATTTTCACCATCAACAGGTGGCAGACCAAATTACACTCCAGGAAATCGTCCTTCCCGTCCTTATCTGGGTTATTGCCAAATCTGTAGGATATAAGGCCACACTGCCAAGAGGTGTCCTTCATTTCGACTAATACCAATTTCATCTACCAACAACTCCACTGCCCCGACACATCATCCTACAACACCATGGCAACCACATGCAAATTATGCTGCTAGTTCTAGTAACAATACCAATCCATCATGGCTCCTGGATAGTGGTGCCTCCCACCATATCACGTCTGATCTTGATAATCTCTCAATGCACACTCCATACAATGGCTCAGATGATATTATGATTGGAGATGGCTCGGGTCTCGCCTCTACAAACACTTTTCAATTAAACAATGTTTTATGTGTTCCGAATATGAAAAAAAATTTAGTTTCAATTTCTCAATTCTGTCACACAAACAAAGTTTCAATTGAATTCTTACCATCTACTTTTCTTGTGAAGGAACTTCACACGGGGGCAACACTTTTGACGGGCAAAACTAAAAATGGTGTCTATGAGTGGTTGAGATCTTCTCCAATTCTAACCTTTTCTAGCATAAAGACTTCTGCATTTGAGAGGCATCATCGATTAGGACATCCAGCCTTTTCCATTTTGAAATCTATTGTTTCTAGGAATAAATTAGGCTTAGATTCTTCTGTGTGATCTGATTTTTCTTGTAATGCTTGTCTTTCTAATAAAAGCCACAAACTGTCATTTTCCAAATCCACACTTATCTCCACTCAACCTCTTGAAATTATATTTTCTGATGTTTGGACTTCACCAATAATTTCAAATGATGGTTTTAAATATTATGTGATCTTTGTTGACCACTTCACCAAATACATTTGGTTTTACTCTATTAAGCAAAAATTAGAAGTCCAACCTATCTTCATTAAATTTAAAACTATTGTGGAAAAGTATTTGACAAAAAAATAAAAACACTATACTCTTATAATGGTGGAGAATACAAAGCTCTTGCTCATTTCCTTGCAACCATTGGAGTTTCTCATCTCACTACACCACCTCCACACACCTAAACACAATGGCTTTTCCGAAAGAAGACATCGTCACATTGTTGAAACAGGTTTAACACTACTCTCTCATGCATCTATTCCTTTAACATACTAGACTCATGCTTTCGCAATCGCGGTTTACTTAATTAATCGCATACCATCCGCTACACTCAATCTCTCCTCTCAATATGAAAACATTTTTCGAACTACTCCAAACTTAAAAATTTTGGTTGTTTGTGTTATCCGTGGCTTAGACCATATACAACTCACAAATGTAAGACCCCGAATTTTATGAAATAAAAGTATTCAATTTTTCTTATAATTACTATTCAGTAAATGGTTAAATTGATAAAAGTTTAAAGTTATGAGTGAAATATGATTTTTTTTCAAAATAAGCAAGTGGTTATAAAATAATCATTGTTGTCAGGGAATATTCGTTTGGTCGTGGAATATTCTTTCTGTCGGGGAATATTCGTACGACGGCGCAGCTATTTGTGGGCCCCATAACAGAATAACTGTCGGGTGAAGAAAACGACAAATTTAAGTTTTTACAAATAACGGCGTAGTTGTTACCGTTAACACTGTTGGAATACCCGGTGATTAAAATACAGTAATACGCGTTATTGTACAGTAGCACACGGTATTGCACAGTATTTTTGAAATTATTGATTCTTACGTAAGAAGGCACTACTCAATAATTGTTACAGTAATTATTGTTCAATATTTTATTTTATTGATTCAATAATTGCTACGTTAAAATTTTGTATTATTGTTGTTTAATAATTGTTGCTGCACAGTATTTCCCATTATCAGATCAATAATTCATATTATTTAAATAGTATTATTAGATAGCATTATTGGCAATGTCTAGAAAGTTCTGTCTAAGGAGAGGTTTGGTCATCTAATTGCGCGTCAATAAGGAAAAATCCTTATTGGAAAGCCCCCTCTTTCCTGGGAACGGCCTGGTTGTCATAAATGTGATTCTGTAATATTATTTGTGAATAATTAATTATTGATTCATATGATAAGGAAATATTTATTTTATGTGGATATAAATGAGGGATATATTTTTGTGGTTAAAAATGAAGGAGTTAATGTTGAGATTTTTATCCGTATTTTTGTCGGAATGGAGGTATTAAAAATCAGAGTTTTTGAGATATTTTGCGGGGGTTATAATTTTTAATCCGACCGTTGGATCGTGGTAATTTTTGGATATGTTATACATATATAAGTTTAGTATATGTCCAGAAATTTTGAACCGTTAAAAATGAACGTATGATTTATTATGAATTTTACGAGATGACTGGTTCAGAAATTGTTGAATTTTCGGAGTTTATCATTTTGGTGGAAAATTCTAGAATTGGTGGGCCCCACTTGTGGTTGGTGAAAAAATGTGCTGAATTATATTTCAAATGTGGTGGGTGGGAATAGTAGCAGGTAAAGCCATCAGGTTGCAGGTCAAACCTACCAAAATTTTCCTATAAATAGAGGGCTAAGTTAGAATTAAAAATCACACCAGAAACATAAGCTTTCTCTCTTTCTCTCTCTATATTATGAAGTATATTTTGTGAGTTTTTAGATACTTGGTGAGTTGCTATTCATTAGTGCAAGTTTCCTTCAGCATCATATCCGATATCCAGTCAGAAGTACTGCTCTTTTGAGGTAAGGAATAGTAATGGATTTTAAGGGTTGTTATGATTTTCAGTTTCGTAATTTTTCTGATCTTCAAAAATTATGGAAAAATTTGAAATGATATTTTGATGAGTTTTATTGATTGTGTCCAAAAATGGTGATTTTTGGATGTATAGATTAAGAGTTATGAATTTTACGGGAAAAGACTATTTTAAAAGTAACAGCTTATAATTCCTTGTGGTTAACTCCAAAATTGATGAAATTTTTATTGGGAGTACATGTGTATGATAGAAGTATACTCTGTAAATTTCAGAATTTTTGGACAAAAGTATAATTTTTGATAAATGTCTAAATATTCGGTGGTTTTGGCCATATGAAAAATAGTAAATGAGTTTTAAAAATTCTGAGAAAAATATATGTTCAATATTGGACTATATTACGCTAAATCCCAGAAAAGAAATATTTTTGGAACTGATTTGATATTTTTCATGAAAATGGACTAGTTATGAATAAATGAATTAAATATGTTATGTGAAGTAAAAAAATTGGAAAATAGGATTTTATGGCTTGAGAATCCTATATGAGGTATATGCAGATTTTTGATGATGGTTTTGATTATTGGTGATAAAATCTTATGAGTTTAGTATTTTAGAATGATTAAATGCATTATTTAGTAAAGTGTAAACAATTTAAATAAATTGTTTATAAGCTTAAGAAATATTATTCTTTCAATATCATTATACCGAAATACTGGTATGGATTTTATTGTGGAATTTCTACCTTTTTGTGTCGAGTTTACTATTTATGAGTTACTATTCACGAGTTACTATTCACGAGTTACTATTCACGATAAAAATTGGTTTCTTTTTCTAACCAAATTATAGTTGAGTTATGAATATTACTCTTGAGATTAAAACTAGATGTTGATCATATTATTTTTATTATTATATATAACGTTTTTATAACCCTAATGATGATATTTCTCTTTGACTTGAGTGTAAAGATGGGTAGATTTTTGGTATGATCATGACTATGAGTTATCTTTGGCCAGTAGTGCAAAGTTGAATCGTTGATTGGTATGATCATGACCATTAAATTTATAAGTGAATATCTTTAGCTTAAGTGCAAAGATGAATTGATCAACATGGTTATAATTATTGTTTATAGAAATTCTGAAATGATTATATATTTCTTTGAGATATTAATATCTTTGGCCTGTAGTACAAAGATGAAATATTGATGAATATCTTTGGCCTGTAGTGCAAAGATGAATTGTTGATGAATATCTTTGGCCTGTAGTGCAAAGATGAATTGTTGATGAATATCTTTGGCCGTAGTGCAAAGATGACATGTTGTTGAATATCTTTGGCCAGTAGTGCAAAGATGAACAGATGTTGAGATAAACATGACCAGCTGGTGATACAAATGAATATCTTTGGCCGTAGTGCAAAGATGAAGTTATTAGTATGATTATGAACATGAAATGTGATTTGGTGTAACCATGATCTTTGATGTTTCAGGTAAAGATAGGTGATGAAAATTATCTCCGTCCTGGATGAGAAGAGGAATTTAGAACTACAGTTATGATTATGAGTTATTCATATGATTGTGGACCAGAATTGTTGATTGATGTTACAGGGATAAAACATTATTGGTGGATTTTTAACATGGAGAAGATAATAGACTTTATAGTCTATTTGACTCTTCTAATGGATTGCTCGTTCCGCTGCAACTATGGTTGAAATTTTTATCATTTACCATATGTTCTAAATCTCTGATTTATTGTTGATGAAGGCTATTGATAATTGAATTATCTTTAGTCATGATATTCTTTACTGAGCTAGTTGTGCTCACCCTTTTGCTTCACAATTCCTTTCAGGTAATAAGAGTGTAGCTGGGTCGAGCGGGGGTAACAAGGGAATAGAACGGTGGTCATCATTTAGTAGTTATATTTGGTGAAGAAAATAGGGTGAGGCGAACCCAACGTTGGAAGGGTGTTTTGTCACTATCATACAAGATGTCTAATGACATACAACCTCGTGTCATCATAAGACAGGGTTGTGCTCATCCACTTGCTGAGTATATCTATGGGCACTACCTATATAATCTTGGTGTTTGTTTGAAGTATAATTCTCAATTAGAGACAGTGGAGATAATGATAAGTCAAGAGAAGACTCACCATTGGGAAGAATATGATAGTAATCTTCTCGTTTTTCTTTGGGGTCTATTGGGTCAACCAAGGATAATTCTGTGGCCATATGATATCTATCATAACCTAGATGCGTGACCTCCCATGTACGAAGGTTTTCTTGAGCACTTCCCAAAGATTCTAATTTCTAAAACAGTTTTTGACTATACCTTTATGTAAGGTGTTATTGTGAGGTGATGTCCACGGTTGGAACATGAGTCACATTTGGTATATATTTGTATCCAAACTCACAGCATATGTGTTGTTGTATTTTGCACGACAATTGTTGTAATAAAGTTGTAGTTATTTTCTGTACCATGTATTTGGCGACTCAGAATGGGTTGGATGGAATGGACCTATTTTGGGGTTGTCACAGGTGGTATCAGAGCTTAGGGATATGATCTCTGGCGGAGATCGGGGAATACAACTAGGAGGGGAAAGATGAGTAAATCCTTCGCTAGTGTGTCCTATCTAAGCTTATTTGTTGGTCAGTCATAATATTGGGATATTATGTGATATGTTAATTTGTTTAATTAACCCTTGTTTTATGGCAGTATTTGAGAATGGCAGCTGAGAATGCTAAAAATGGAGTGAATGAGACTGTGGGGATACCTCTAATCACTAACCGTGATAATGTGATGTCAGACGAAGAAGGAATTAGAGATATCCATGTGGTGAGTGAAGAATTGATAGTTACACCCGAGATAGTCGCAGAGGTAACAGCTGAGACTGAGGAAGAAGAGGAAGAAGAAGTACCAGAGGAGAGTTTATTAGAGGTATTATATGATCAAAATGTAGAATTTCAAAATCGTATTCATGAGTTAGAAGAGCAGGCAGAAGAACGACAGGCGGTCGTGGAACAAAAGGATGCAACAATTCAAGCTTGTGTTACCCGATATGTGATGCTTGAACAGAAGCATTCTTTGGCAGAGTATAAGATGATAAAAATAGAATCTGAGCTGAGAGAAGAAAAAACTGAACGAGTGAGAATAAGTGATGCATGGGCAAAAGCCGCACGACACGTGGATATTGTGGAAAGAGATGTTCGATCTAAGAATGCTAAAATAGATGATATGAATTTCTCTTTTTGGAAAGCAATTGGGAGAACCCAACATCGAGTTTTGAATTACCCTGTACATAGCGGTCAACCTGAATCCGATATGGATCGAAGATTGATGATTCAGATCATGAATGAGGAGTACGAAGAGGCAGTTGAGGGAGGAATATATCCTATAAAAAGGTATATTCCAACGGTAATGATGACGCCAAATGCTACTCCAGACAAGTCAAAGCCGAGTAGTTCGAGGGATGGCGGTTGTCATGACTTCCCAACAAATGAGGAACCCAAATAAAGTTATCATGGGAGATGAGCAATGGAGAAATCATGATGATCTGAGAGATAGAATCTGAAATAGAAGCAAGGTATTCTCAACTCTTCGAAATACCAGGTACGTAAATTTCGGGGACGAAATTTCATAAGGAGGGGAGATTGTAAGACCCCGAATTTTATGAAATAAAAGTATTCAATTTTTCTTATAATTACTATTCAGTAAATGGTTAAATTGATAAAAGTTTAAAGTTATGAGTGAAATATGATTTTTTTTCAAAATAAGCAAGTGGTTATAAAATAATCATTGTTGTCGGGGAATATTCGTTTGGTCGTGGAATATTCTTTCTGTCGGGGAATATTCGTACGACGGCGCAGCCATTTGTGGTCCCATAACAGAATAACTGTCGGGTGAAGAAAACGACAAATTTGAGTTTTTACAAATAACGGCGTAGTTGTTACCGTTAACACTGTTGGAATACCCGGTGGTTAAAATACAGTAATACGCGTTATTGCATAGTAGCACACGGTATTACATAGTATTTTTGAAATTATTGATTCTTACGTAAGAAGGCACTACTCAATAATTGTTACAGTAATTACTGTTCAATATTTTATTTTATTGATTCAATAATTGCTACGTTGAAATTTTGTATTATTGTTGTTCAATAATTGTTGCTGCACAGTATTTCCTATTATCAGATCAATAATTCATATTATTTGAATAATATTATTAGATAACATTATTGGCAATGTCTAGAAAGTTCTGTCTAAGGAGAGGTTTGGTCATCTAATTGCGCGCCAGTAAGGAGAAATCCTTATTGGAAAGCCCCCTCTTTCCTGGGAACGGCCTGGTTGTCATAAATGTGATTCTATAATATTATTTCTGAATAATTAATTATTGATTCATATGATAAGGAAATATTTATTTTATGTGGATATAAATGAGGGATATATTTTTGTGGTTAAAAATGAAGGAGTTAATGTTGAGATTTTTATCCGTATTTTTGTCGGAATGGAGGTATTAAAAATCAGAGTTTTTGAGATATTTTGTGGGGGTTATAATTTTTAATCCGACCGTTGGATCGTGGTAATTTTTGGATATGTTATACATATATAAGTTTAGTATATGTCCATAAATTTTGAACCGTTAAAAATGAACGTATGATTTATTATGAATTTTACAAGATGACTGGTTCAGAAATTGTTGAATTTTCGGAGTTTATCATTTTGGTGGAAAATTCTAGAATTGGTGGGCCCCACTTGTGGTTGGTGAAGAAATGTGCTGAATTATATTTCAAATGTAGTGGGTGGGAATAGTAGCAGGTAAAGCCATCAGGTTGCAGGTCAAACCTACCAAAATTTTCCTATAAATAGAGGGCTAAGTTAGAATTGAAAATCACACCAGAAACATAAGCTTTCTCTCTTTCTCTCTCTATATTATGAAGTATATTTTGTGAGTTTTTAGATACTTGGTGAGTTGCTATTCATTAGTGCAAGTTTCCTTCAGCATCATATCCGATATCCAGTCAGAAGTACTGCTCTTTTGAGGTAAGGGATAGTAATGGATTTTAAGGGTTGTTATGATTTTCAGTTTTGTAATTTTTCTGATCTTCAAAAATTATGGAAAAATTTGAAATGATATTTTGATGAGTTTTATTGATTGTGTCCAAAAATGGTGATTTTTGGATGTATAGATTAAGAGTTATGAATTTTACGGGAAAAGACTATTTTAAAAGTAACAGCTTATAATTCCTTGTGGTTAACTCCAAAATTGATGAAATTTTTATTGGGAGTACATGTGTATGATAGAAGTATACTATGTAAATTTCAGAATTTTTGGACAAAAGTATAATTTTTGATAAATGTCTAAATATTCGGTGGTTTTGGCCATATGAAAAATAGTAAATGAGTTTTAAAAATTCTGAGAAAAATATATGTTCAATATTGGACTATATTACGCTAAATCCCAGAAAAGAAATATTTTTGGAACTGATTTGATATTTTTCATGAAAATGGACTAGTTATGAATAAATGAATTAAATATGTTATGTGAAGTAAAAAAATTGGAAAATAGGATTTTATGGCTTGAGAATCCTATATGAGGTATATGCAGATTTTTGATGATGGTTTTGATTATTGGTGATAAAATCTTATGAGTTTAGTATTTTAGAATGATTAAATGCATTATTTAGTAAAGTGTAAACAATTTAAATAAATTGTTTATAAGCTTAAGAAATATTATTCTTTCAATATCATTATACCGAAATACTGGTATGGATTTTATTGTGGAATTTCTACCTTTTTGTGTCGAGTTTACTATTTATGAGTTACTATTCACGAGTTACTATTCATGAGTTACTATTCACGAGTTACTATTCACGATAAAAATTGGTTTCTTTTTCTAACCAAATTATAGTTGAGTTATGAATATTACTCTTGAGATTAAAACTAGATGTTGATCATATTATTTTTATTATTATATATAACGTTTTTATAACCCTAATGATGATATTTCTCTTTGACTTGAGTGTAAAGATGGGTAGATTTTTGGTATGATCATGACTATGGTTTATCTTTGGCCAGTAGTGCAAAGTTGAATCGTTGATTGATATGATCATGACCATTAAATTTATAAGTGAATATCTTTAGCTTAAGTGCAATGATGAATTGATCAACATGGTTATAATTATTGTTTATAGAAATTCTGAAATGATTATATATTTCTTTGAGATATTAATATCTTTGGCCTGTAGTGCAAAGATGAAATATTGATGAATATCTTTGGCCTGTAGTGCAAAGATGAATTGTTGATGAATATCTTTGGCCTGTAGTGCAAAGATGAATTGTTGATGAATATCTTTGGCCGTAGTGCAAAGATGACATGTTGTTGAATATCTTTGGCCAGTAGTGCAAAGATGAACAGATGTTGAGATAAACATGACCAACTGGTGATACAAATGAATATCTTTGGCCGTAGTGCAAAGATGAAGTTATTAGTATGATTATGAACAGGAAATGTGATTTGGTGTAACCATGATCTTTGATGTTTCAGGTAAAGTGTGACAACCCCAAAATAGGTCCATTCCATCCAACCTATTCTGAGTCGCCAAATACATGGTACAGAAAATAACTACAACTTTATTACAACAATTGTCGTGTAAAATACAACAACACATATGCTGTGAGTTTGGATACAAATATATACCAAATGTGACTCATGTTCCAACCGTGGACATCACCTCACAATGACACCTTACATAAAGGTATAGTCAAAAACTGTTTTAGAAATTAGAATATTTGGGAAGTGCTCAAGGAAACTTTCGTACATGGGAGGCCACGCGTCTAGGTTATGATAGATATCATTTGGCCACAGAATTATCCTTGGTTGACCCAATAGACCCCAAAGAAAAACGAGAAGATTACTATCATATTCTTCCCAATGGTGAGTCTTCTCTTGACTTATCATTATCTCCACTGTCTCTAATTGAGAATTATACTTCAAACAAACACCAAGATTATATAGGTAGTGCCCATAGATATACTCAGCAAGTGGATGAGCACAACCCTGTCTTATGATGACACGAGGTTGTATGTCATTAGACATCTTGTATGATAGTGACAAAACACCCTTCCAACGTTGGGTTCGCCTCACCCTATTTTCTTCACCAAATATAACTACTAAATGATGACCACCGTTCTATTCCCTTGTTACCCCCGCTCGACCCAGCTACACTCTTATTACCTGAAAGGAAATGTGAAGCAAAAGGGTGAGCACAACTAGCTCAGTAAAGAATATCATGACTAAAGATAATTAAATTATCAATAGCCTTCATCAATAATAAATCAGAGATTTAGAACATATGGTAAATGATAAAAAATTCAACCATAGTTGCAGCGGAACGAGCAATCCATTAGAAGAGTCAAATAGACTATAAAGTCTATTATCTTCTCCATGTTAAAAATCCACCAACAATATTTTATCCATGTAACATCACTCAACAGTTCCTTTCCACAATCATATGAATAACTCATAATCATAATTGTGACTATAAATTTTTCTTCGCACCCAGGACAAAGAATATTTTCATCACCTGTCTTTACCTGAAACATCAAAGATCATGGTTATACCAAATCACAATTCCTGTTTATAATCATACTAACAAATCCATCTTTGCACTACGACCAAAGATATTCAACAACATTTTATCTTTGCACTACGGGCCAAAGATATTCATCAACAGACCATCTCTGCACTACAGGCCAAAGATATTCATCTACAATTCATCTTTGCACTACAGGCCAAAGATATTCCTCAACCGTTCATCTTTGCATTACTGGCCAAAGATATTCAACAACAGGTCATCTTTGCACTACGGGCTAAAGATATTCATCTACAATTCATCTTTGCACTACAGGCCAAAGATATTCCTCAACAATTCATATTTGCACTACATGCCAAATATATTAATACCTCAAAGAATATATAATCATTTAAGAATTTATATAAACAATAATTATAACCATGTTGATCATTTCACCTTTGCACTTAAGCTAAAGATATTCAATTATAAATTCAATGGTCATGATCATACCAGTCAACAATTCAACTTTGCACTACTGGCCAAAGAGAACCCATAGTCATGATCATACCAATAATTTACCCATCTTTACACTCAAGCGAAAGAGAAATTCAACATCAAGGTTATAAAAATGTTATATATGATTATAAAAATAATATGGTCAAAACATGGATTTAATTTCAAGAGCAATATTCATAAATCAACTATAATTTGGTTAGAAAAAGAAACCAATTTTGTCGTGAATAGTAACTCGTGAATAGTAACTCATGAATAGTAACCTCGGCTCAAAAAGGTAGAAATTTCACAATAAAATCTATACCAATATTTCGGTATAATGATATTGAAAGAATAACATTTCTTAAGCTTATAAATAATTTATTTAAATTGTTTACACTTTACTAATTAATGCATTTAATCATCATAAAATGTCAACTCTTAAGATTTCATCATCAATAGCCAAAACCCTCATCAAAAATCTGCATATACCTCATATAGGATTCTCAAGCCATAAAATCCTATTTTCCAATTTTCTTTCCTCACAAAACATATTTAATTCATTTACTCATAACTAGACCATTTTCATAAAAAATACCAAATCAGTTCCAAAAATATTTCTTTTCTGGGATTTAGCATAATATAGTCCCATAGTGAACATATATTTTTCTCAGAATTTTTAAAAGTCATTTACTATTTTTCATATGGCCAAAATAGCCGAATATTTAGACATTTATCAAAAATTGTACTTTTGTCTAAAAATTCTGAAATTTACAGAGTATACTTCTATCATATACATGTACTCCCAATAAAAATTTCATCAATTTTGGAGTTAACCACAAGGAATTATAAGCTGTTACTTTTAAAATAGTCTTTTCTCATAAAATTCATAACTCTCAATCTATACATCCAAAAATCACCATTTTTGGACACAATCAAGAAAACTCATCAAAATATCATTTCAAATTTTTCCAGAATTTTTGAAGATCAGAAAAATTACGAAACTGAAAATCATAACAACCCTTAAAATCCCTTACAATCCCTTACAATCCCTTACCTCAAAAGAGCAGTACTTCTGACTGGATATCGGATATGATGCTGAAGAAAACTTGCACTGATGAATAGCAACTCACCAAGTATCTAAAAACTCACAAAATATGCTTCATAATATAGAGAGAGAAAGAGAGAAAGCTTATGTTTCTGGTGTGATTTTCAATTCTAACTTAGCCCTCAATTTATAGGAAAATTTTGGTAGGTTTGACCTGGAACCTGATGGCTTTACCTGCTACTATTCCCACCCACCACATTTGAAATATAATTCAGCACATTTCTTCACCAACCACAAGTGGAGCCCACCAATTCTAGAATTTTCCACCAAAATGATAAACTCCAAAAATTTAACAATTTCTGAACCAGTCATCTCGTAAAATTCATAACAAATCATACGTTCATTTTTAACGGTTCAAAATTTGTGGACATATACTCAACTTATATATGTATAACATATCCAAAAATTACCACGATCCAACGGTCGGATTAAAAATTATAACCCTCGCAAAATATCTCAAAAACCCTGATTTTTAATACCTCCATTCCGACAAAAATACGGATAAAAATCTCAACATTAACTCCTTTATTTTTTAACCACAAAAATATATCCCTCATTTATATCCACATAAAATAAATATTTCCTTATCATATGAATCAATAATTAATTATTCACAAATAATATTACAGAATCACATTTATGACAACCAGGCCGTTCCCAGGAAAGAGGGGGCTTTCCAATAAGAATTTCTCCTTACTGGCGCGCAATTAGGTGACCAAACCTCTCCTTAGACAGAACTTTCTAGACATTGTCAATAATGTTATCTAATAATATTATTCAAATAATATAAATTATTGATCTGATAATGGGAAATACTGTGCAGCAACAATTATTGAAACAACAATAATATAAAATATCAACGCAGCAATTATTGAATCAATAAAATAAAATATTGAATAATAACTACTGTAACAATTATTGAGTAGTGCCTTCTTACGTAAGAATCAATAATTGGTGCAATACCGTGTGCTACTGTATTTTAACCACCGGGTATTCCAACAGTATTAACGGTAACAACTACGCCGTTATTTGTAAAAACTCAAATTTGTCGTTTTCTTCATCCGACAGTTATTCTGTTATGGGGCCCACAAATAGCTGCGCCGTCGTACGAATATTCTCCGACAGAAAGAATATTCCACGACCAAACGAATATTCCCCGACAACAATGATTATTTTATAACCACTTGCTTATTTTGAAAAAAATTCATATTTCACCCATAACTTTAAACTTTTATCAATTTAACCATTTACTGAATAGTAATTATAAGAAAAATTGAATACTTTTATTTCATAAAATTCGGGGTCTTACAATCTCCCCTCCTTATGAAATTTCGTCCCCGAAATTTACGTACCTGGTATTTCGAAGAGTTGAGAATACCTTGCTTCCATTTCAGATTCTATCTCTCAGATCATCATGATTTCTCCATTGCTCATCTCCCATGATAACTTCATTTGGGTTCCTCATTTGTTGGGAAGTCATGACAACCGCCATCCCTCGAACTACTCGGCTTTGACTTGTCTGGAGCAGCATTTGGCGTCATCATTACCGTTGGAATATACCTTTCTATAGGACATATTCCTCCCTCAACTGCCTCTTTGTACTCCTCATTCATGATCTGAATCATCAATCTTCGATCCATATCGGATTCAGGTTGACCGCTATGTACAGGGTAATTCAAAACTCGATGTTGGGTTCTCCCAATTGCTTTCCAAAAAGAGAAATTCATATCATCTATTTTAGCCTTCTTAGATCGAACATCTCTTTCCACAATATCCACGTGTCGTGCGGCTTTTGCCCATGCATCACTTATTCTCACTCGTTCAATTTTTTTTCTTTCAGCTCAGATTCCATTTTTATCATCTTATACTCTGCCAAAGAATGCTTCTGTTCAAGCATCACATATCGGATAACACAAGCTTGAATTGTTGCATCCTTTTGTTCCACGACCGCCTGTCGTTCTTCTGCCTGCTCTTCTAACTCATGAATACGATTTTGAAATTCTACATTTTGATCATATAATACCTCTAATAAACTCTCCTCTGGTACTTCTTCTTCCTCTTCTTCCTCAGTCTCAGCTGTTACCTCTGCGACTATCTCGGGTGCAACTATCAATTCTTCACTCACCACATAGATATCTCTAATTCCTTCTTCGTCTGACATCACATTATCATGGTTAGTGATTAGAGGTATCCCCACAGTCTCATTCACTCCATTGTTAGCATTCTCAGCTGCCATTCTCAAATACTGCCATAAAATAAGGGTTAATTAAACAAATTAACATATCACATAATATCTCAATATTATGACTAACCAACAAATAAGCTTAGGTAGGACACACTAGCGAAGGATTTACGCATCTCTCCCCTCCTAGTTATATTCCCCGATCTCCGCCAGAGATCATATCCCTAAGCTCTGATACCACCTGTGACAACCCCAAAATAGGTCCATTCCATCCAACCTATTCTGAGTCGCCAAATACATGGTACAGAAAATAACTACAACTTTATTACAACAATTGTCGTGTAAAATACAACAACACATATGCTGTGAGTTTGGATACAAATATATACCAAATGTGACTCATGTTCCAACCGTGGACATCACCTCACAATGACACCTTACATAAAGGTATAGTCAAAAACTGTTTTAGAAATTAGAATATTTGGGAAGTGCTCAAGGAAACTTTCGTACATGGGAGGCCACGCGTCTAGGTTATGATAGATATCATTTGGCCACAGAATTATCCTTGGTTGACCCAATAGACCCCAAAGAAAAACGAGAAGATTACTATCATATTCTTCCCAATGGTGAGTCTTCTCTTGACTTATCATTATCTCCACTGTCTCTAATTGAGAATTATACTTCAAACAAACACCAAGATTATATAGGTAGTGCCCATAGATATACTCAGCAAGTGGATGAGCACAACCCTGTCTTATGATGACACGAGGTTGTATGTCATTAGACATCTTGTATGATAGTGACAAAACACCCTTCCAACGTTAGGTTCGCCTCACCCTATTTTCTTCACCAAATATAACTACTAAATGATGACCACCGTTCTATTCCCTTGTTACCCCCGCTCGACCCAGCTACACTCTTATTACCTGAAAGGAAATGTGAAGCAAAAGGGTGAGCACAACTAGCTCAGTAAAGAATATCATGACTAAAGATAATTAAATTATCAATAGCCTTCATCAATAATAAATCAGAGATTTAGAACATATGGTAAATGATAAAAAATTCAACCATAGTTGCAGCGGAACGAGCAATCCATTAGAAGAGTCAAATAGACTATAAAGTCTATTATCTTCTCCATGTTAAAAATCCACCAACAATATTTTATCCATGTAACATCACTCAACAGTTCCTTTCCACAATCATATGAATAACTCATAATCATAATTGTGACTATAAATTTTTCTTCGCACCCAGGACAAAGAATATTTTCATCACCTGTCTTTACCTGAAACATCAAAGATCATGGTTATACCAAATCACAATTCCTGTTTATAATCATACTAACAAATCCATCTTTGCACTACGACCAAAGATATTCAACAACATTTTATCTTTGCACTACGGGCCAAAGATATTCATCAACAGACCATCTCTGCACTACAGGCCAAAGATATTCATCTACAATTCATCTTTGCACTACAGGCCAAAGATATTCCTCAACCGTTCATCTTTGCATTACTGGCCAAAGATATTCAACAACAGGTCATCTTTGCACTACGGGCTAAAGATATTCATCTACAATTCATCTTTGCACTACAGGCCAAAGATATTCCTCAACAATTCATATTTGCACTACATGCCAAATATATTAATACCTCAAAGAATATATAATCATTTAAGAATTTATATAAACAATAATTATAACCATGTTGATCATTTCACCTTTGCACTTAAGCTAAAGATATTCAATTATAAATTCAATGGTCATGATCATACCAGTCAACAATTCAACTTTGCACTACTGGCCAAAGAGAACCCATAGTCATGATCATACCAATAATTTACCCATCTTTACACTCAAGCGAAAGAGAAATTCAACATCAAGGTTATAAAAATGTTATATATGATTATAAAAATAATATGGTCAAAACATGGATTTAATTTCAAGAGCAATATTCATAAATCAACTATAATTTGGTTAGAAAAAGAAACCAATTTTGTCGTGAATAGTAACTCGTGAATAGTAACTCATGAATAGTAACCTCGGCTCAAAAAGGTAGAAATTTCACAATAAAATCTATACCAATATTTCGGTATAATGATATTGAAAGAATAACATTTCTTAAGCTTATAAATAATTTATTTAAATTGTTTACACTTTACTAATTAATGCATTTAATCATCATAAAATGTCAACTCTTAAGATTTCATCATCAATAGCCAAAACCCTCATCAAAAATCTGCATATACCTCATATAGGATTCTCAAGCCATAAAATCCTATTTTCCAATTTTCTTTCCTCACAAAACATATTTAATTCATTTACTCATAACTAGACCATTTTCATAAAAAATACCAAATCAGTTCCAAAAATATTTCTTTTCTGGGATTTAGCATAATATAGTCCCATAGTGAACATATATTTTTCTCAGAATTTTTAAAAGTCATTTACTATTTTTCATATGGCCAAAATAGCCGAATATTTAGACATTTATCAAAAATTGTACTTTTGTCTAAAAATTCTGAAATTTACAGAGTATACTTCTATCATATACATGTACTCCCAATAAAAATTTCATCAATTTTGGAGTTAACCACAAGGAATTATAAGCTGTTACTTTTAAAATAGTCTTTTCTCATAAAATTCATAACTCTCAATCTATACATCCAAAAATCACCATTTTTGGACACAATCAAGAAAACTCATCAAAATATCATTTCAAATTTTTCCAGAATTTTTGAAGATCAGAAAAATTACGAAACTGAAAATCATAACAACCCTTAAAATCCCTTACAATCCCTTACAATCCCTTACCTCAAAAGAGCAGTACTTCTGACTGGATATCGGATATGATGCTGAAGAAAACTTGCACTGATGAATAGCAACTCACCAAGTATCTAAAAACTCACAAAATATGCTTCATAATATAGAGAGAGAAAGAGAGAAAGCTTATGTTTCTGGTGTGATTTTCAATTCTAACTTAGCCCTCAATTTATAGGAAAATTTTGGTAGGTTTGACCTGGAACCTGATGGCTTTACCTGCTACTATTCCCACCCACCACATTTGAAATATAATTCAGCACATTTCTTCACCAACCACAAGTGGAGCCCACCAATTTTAGAATTTTCCACCAAAATGATAAACTCCAAAAATTCAACAATTTCTGAACCAGTCATCTCGTAAAATTCATAACAAATCATACGTTCATTTTTAACGGTTCAAAATTTGTGGACATATACTCAACTTATATATGTATAACATATCCAAAAATTACCACGATCCAACGGTCGGATTAAAAATTATAACCCTCGCAAAATATCTCAAAAACCCTGATTTTTAATACCTCCATTCCGACAAAAATACGGATAAAAATCTCAACATTAACTCCTTTATTTTTTAACCACAAAAATATATCCCTCATTTATATCCACATAAAATAAATATTTCCTTATCATATGAATCAATAATTAATTATTCACAAATAATATTACAGAATCACATTTATGACAACCAGGCCGTTCCCAGGAAAGAGGGGGCTTTCCAATAAGAATTTCTCCTTACTGGCGCGCAATTAGGTGACCAAACCTCTCCTTAGACAGAACTTTCTAGACATTGCCAATAATGTTATCTAATAATATTATTCAAATAATATAAATTATTGATCTGATAATGGGAAATACTGTGCAGCAACAATTATTGAAACAACAATAATATAAAATATCAACGCAGCAATTATTGAATCAATAAAATAAAATATTGAATAATAACTACTGTAACAATTATTGAGTAGTGCCTTCTTACGTAAGAATCAATAATTGGTGCAATACCGTGTGCTACTGTATTTTAACCACCGGGTATTCCAACAGTATTAACGGTAACAACTACGCCGTTATTTGTAAAAACTCAAATTTGTCGTTTTCTTCATCCGACAGTTATTCTGTTATGGGGCCCACAAATAGCTGCGCCGTCGTACGAATATTCTCCGACAGAAAGAATATTCCACGACCAAACGAATATTCCCCGACAACAATGATTATTTTATAACCACTTGCTTATTTTGAAAAAAATTCATATTTCACCCATAACTTTAAACTTTTATCAATTTAACCATTTACTGAATAGTAATTATAAGAAAAATTGAATACTTTTATTTCATAAAATTCGGGGTCTTACATAAAGATAGGTGATGAAAATTATCTTCGTCCTGGATGAGAAGAGGAATTTAGAACTACAGTTATGATTATGAGTTATTCATATGATTGTGGACCAGAATTGTTGATTGATGTTACAGGGATAAAACATTATTGGTGGATTTTTAACATGGGGAAGATAATAGACTTTATAGTCTATTTGACTCTTCTAATGGATTGCTCGTTCCGCTGCAACTATGGTTGAAATTTTTATCATTTACCATATGTTCTAAATCTCTGATTTATTGTTGATGAAGGCTATTGATAATTGAATTATCTTTAGTCATGATATTCTTTACTGAGCTAGTTGTGCTCACCCTTTTGCTTCACAATTCCTTTCAGGTAATAAGAGTGTAGCTGGGTCGAGCGGGGGTAACAAGGGAATAGAACGGTGGTCATCATTTAGTAGTTATATTTGGTGAAGAAAATAGGGTGAGGCGAACCAAACGTTGGAAGGGTGTTTTGTCACTATCATACAAGATGTCTAATGACATACAACCTCGTGTCATCATAAGACAGGGTTGTGCTCATCCACTTACTGAGTATATCTATGGGCACTACCTATATAATCTTGGTGTTTGTTTGAAGTATAATTCTCAATTAGAGACAGTGGAGATAATGATAAGTCAAGAGAAGACTCACCATTGGGAAGAATATGATAGTAATCTTCTCGTTTTTCTTTGGGGTCTATTGGGTCAACCAAGGATAATTCTGTAGCCATATGATATCTATCATAACCTAGATGCGTGGCCTCCCATGTACGAAGGTTTTCTTGAGCACTTCCCAAAGATTCTAATTTCTAAAACAGTTTTTGACTATACCTTTATGTAAGGTGTTATTGTGAGGTGATGTCCACGGTTGGAACATGAGTCACATTTGGTATATATTTGTATCCAAACTCACAGCATATGTGTTGTTGTATTTTGCACGACAATTGTTGTAATAAAGTTGTAGTTATTTTCTGTACCATGTATTTGGCGACTCAGAATGGGTTGGATGGAATGGACCTATTTTGGGGTTGTCACAACAAACTTGTGTCTCGTTCCAAACCATGTATTTTTTTTAGGATATTCTCTAACTCAGAGTGCCTACCATTGTCTTGATCACTCAACTTCAAAAATATATGTCTCTCGCCATGTCAAGTTTGTGGAATCTGTGTTTCATTTCAAAACTCTATCACAACAGTTACCTCGTCCACAATCCACAACTATTGCCACTTGGATTCCCCCACCAATTCGTGTCTCAACATCTTCTACAATACCACCACTCAATTTACCATCTTCAGTGGACGCTCGACAACAGTTACCTAGTGAAGCTCCATCACCAACTTACACCCAACCTGATCCAAATTTTCCTGAATCTGTCCCTCAAAACACGTCACACCAGCCACCACAACATAATCCACAACCTACCCATAGGATGACCACTAGAGCTAAGAACCACATTCATAAACCTCTCACAAAAATGAACCTACACATTCAACTGACCAAATCCAATGATCTTGAACCAACCACAATAACCCAAGCTCTCAAAGATCATAAATGGCGTCGAGCTATGTCAGAAGAGTATGATGCCTTGGTAAAGAATGGGACATGGGAATTGGTACCACATGATACAAGTCAAAACCTTGTTGGATGTAAATGAATTTTTAGAACTAAACGTAAGTCTGATGGTTCTGTTGACAGATTTAAGGCTCGTCTAGTTGCAAAGGGTTTTCACCAAAGACCAGGAATCGATTACAATGACACATTCAGCCCTGTGGTTAAACCAACCACCATTTGTGTTGTGCTTGCTATAGCTATAAGTCGTGGTTGGCCCTTAAGGCAACTTGATGTTAACAATGCATTCCTCTAAGGTAATCTGTCAGAAAATGTTTACATATCCCAACCACCTGATTTTGTTGAGAAAGACAACCCAACACACGTTTGCAAGCTCCGAAAAGCCATCTACGGCCTAAAACAAGCTCCTCGAGCATGGTTTCAAGAACTTAAACATTTTCTTCTTTCATATTGATTCAAGAATTCCTATGTTGATGCTTCTCTCTTTGTCTTCAATGTTAATAGTCATACTCTATATCTCATTGTTTATGTTGATGATATAATCCTAACAGGCAATAATACTGTCATGATAGATCAATTTGTCACTGCTCTTGCTGAACGCTTTTCTATTAAGGATATTGGGTTGTTAAATTATTTTTTGGGTATAGAAGTTGTCCCTAACAAGAATGGTGTTCTTCTATCACAAAGACGATATATTCAAGACCTTTTAACACAAACTCAAATGCACGAAGCCAAACCAGTTCTCACTCCACTGCCAACAAATCCATCCCTTACATTACACTCGAGTTCTTCTTTATCAGATCCTTCTCAATATAGAACAGTTGTGGGCAGCCTTCAATATTTGCTCATTACAAGGCCAGACATTACCTTTGTTCTTAACAAGTTATCCCAATACATGCATTGTCCAACAACTGAGCATTGGTCTTACGTAAAACGAGTTTTACGATATCTGGTTGGCACCATCAATGATGGTTTACAGATTTCTCATGATTCATCTCTCAGTTTGCATGACTTTTTTGATGCTGATTGGGCAGGCGACAAAGATATTTTTTCTTCTACTGGTGCATATGTTGTTTATCTTGGAAAAAATCCTGTGTCTTGGAGTTCTAAAAAGCAAAGGGATGTTGCTCGATCTTCTACTAAAGCTGAGTGTCGTTTAGTTGCTAATACTGTTGCTGAAATTAAATGGGTTTGCTATCTCCTTTTAGATCTTGGCATTACATTTCCTTGTTGTCCAATTATATATTGTGATAACATTGGGGCACAACAATTATGCTCAAATCCAGTATTTCATTCAAGAATGAAGCATATTGCCATTGATTTTCATTTTATTCGAGATCAAGTTAAAAATGGTGCTCTACGTGTTACTCATGTCTCCTCTCAAGATCAAATAGCAGATGTGTGACGCCCCCAAAATAGGTATACATCACCCATTCTGAGTCGCCAAAACATGGTACAGAAATAACTACCACTTTATTAATACAATTGTCGTGCAAAATACGACAACACTTAAACTGTAAGTTTAAATACAAATATTATCTTCTAGACAATATTCACACTCAAATAAGTTCTCATTACAATTATTGATACACTATTTTACAAAAATGGTGAGGACTACTAAACAACTTTTTAGAACCATCATTCCATACCCCGACTAGTACTTGCTACATTCTCGCCTCCTGAGAAGAAAAATAGAATAAAAAAGAAAAGGGTGAGCTCAACTAGCCCAGTAAAGAATATTATGACTAAGATAATATAGAACAAATTATCGTTAGTCTTTAACAGGGAAAAATCTAATAGAATACAATAGACAACAAATTTTAAATCAATATTCGCAACGGAAATAATAATTCATTAGAAGAGTTAAGTAGAGAATGAAATCTACTATCATCTATGAATTTAAAAGTCCATCATCGATATTTTATCCCTGTAACATCAATCAATATATATATATCTGGAATCAAATGTTCATCTTTGCACTACAGGCTAAAGATATTCATCAGTTGGTCATGTTCATCTAAACACCTATTCATCTTTGCACTACGGCCAAAGTTATTCATCAGAAAATTATTCATCTTTGCACTTCATGCCAAAGATATTCAGTTATATCATCATTTAGGACTGAAGATGATGAAAAATCTTTTAAAGAAAACGAATCCAGTGAAACAAAAGAACAAATATTAAGGATTCGTACTTTAAACAATTCAAGTTCAAAAACACTTCATAAATAATCATAGCGAAGTAAAATTCAAGAATGATCAAAACATGGATACAATCAAGCTAGTATCCATAATAGAAATTTTGAAAAGAAAAAAAATGAATATTTAATTTTTCGGTGAATAGTGTCGTATACGTGAATAGCACCGTATACGTGAATAGTAACCCCAACACTAAAAATTTTAAATTTGATAAAAAGTTCAGATCAATATTTCGACATAATGATATTGAAAGAAATAATATCATCTAAAAAAAATAACATCCTTTACCTCAGAAAAGACAGTACTTCTAGTTGGAATACTGGATATAGTGCTGAAGGAAACTTGCACCGTATAGCAACACTCAAAGTATTAAAATACTCACAAGAATACGCTCGATAATATAGAGAGCGAAAGAGAGAGAAAACTTTAGTTTCTGGTGTGATTTTTAATTCTAACCTAAGCACCCTATTTATAGGAAAATGCGTAGAACACCAAAGTAGAAAATTTAATAAATAATATTATTATTTTTCTAAAACTTTCTACGCACACTAATTGAATCCAAACATCAGCCATCCACTCAATAAAAGCAACAAATATGTTTTTCATATAAAAGTCAGTTAAAACTTCAAAAAAATAATAATCAATTAATCCGGAACTTCTATAATTCATAATAAATAGCCATTTTATCAGAAAAAATTCAAACCTCATGTCTTTTTTATAGGAAATTCCATTCTCTACAACTTTGTAGAAGAAAATTTTTCTAAATTCCAAACAGAAATTGATCGAAATCTACAAACGGGCAATTTTACAGGCTATAATCAATTTTCAGTCAAGAAATGGGGTCCACCAACATGAAAAACATGTTTTAAATATTTTTTTATAACAAAAATACTCTTCATCCTCATTTATTCATATATCCCACATTCATTATAAAAATATCAATAAAATATTATTTTATCAGAAAAGATAAAATATCAATTTTCAACAATTATCATTTTAAAAATTTTTTCCATCTATATCCACATAAAATGAATATTTTACTTATCATATAAATTAATAATTAATTATTCACAAATAATATTATAGAATCACAATACTGACAGCCAGACCGTTCCTAGGAAAGAGGGGGCTTTCCAATAAGGATCTCTCCTTACTGACGCGCAATTAGGTGATCAAACCTCTCCTTAGACAGAATTTTCTAGACATTATAAATAATGTTATCTAATAATATTATTCAGATAATATGAATTATTGCTCCGATAATGAAAAATACTGTGTAGTGACAATTATTGAAACAACAGTAATATAAAATATTAACGTAGCAATTATTGATTCAATAAAATAAAATATTAAACAGTAATTACTGTAACAATTATTGAGTAGTGCCTTCTTACGTAAGAATCAATAATTGGTGCAATACCGCGCGCTACTGTGCAACAACGCGTATTATTGTATTTTAACCACCTGGTATTCCAACAGTATTAACGGTAACAACTATGTCGTTATTTATAAACAACTTATACTTGTCATTGTCTTCATCCAATCACTTTTCGTTATGGGGCCCACACATGGCTGCGTCGTCGTACGAATATTCCCCGACAGTAAGAATATATTTCACGACCAAACGAATATTTCTCGACAATAATAAATATTTTATAACCACTTGCTTATTTAAACTATTTGCGCATTTTACCCATAACTAACCACATTAATCAATTCAACCCTTACTATTTCATAATAATAAATAGAGAAATTCAATTTCATTTATAATAAGTTGGGGTCTTACAACTTCCCCTCCTTATGAAATTTCGTCCTCGAAATTGACGTACGTACCTGGTGTTTCGAAAAGGTGAGGATACCTCGCTTTCATTTTCGTTTCTAACTCCCAGGTCATTTTCTCAATAGCATAGTTCATCCACAAAACTTTAACTTGTGGTATGACCTTTGTGCGTAAGACATGCTCCTTTCTATCCAAGATCTTGACAGGTACCTCCTCATACGTTAAGTCTTCGGCTATCTCGTCGGGTCCTAACTCAATAACGTGGTTCAGGTCTTTCACATATTTACGAAGCACAGATATGTGAAAAATATTATGAATACAAGACATGCTTGAAGGTAACGCGAGTCTATAGGCCACATTTCCTACTCGGTCAAGAATTTGAAATGGACCAATAAATCGTCGATTGAACTTTTCTCTCCTCCCAAATCTTGTAACTCCCTTCCATGGAGCAACTCGCAACAATACATGATCCCCAATACTAAATTTTACGTCCTTTCGATAAAGATCCGCATAACTCTTTTGTCGATCTTGTGCCGTTTGTATACATTGTCGAATCATTTGGATCTTTTCCATAGTCATACGTACCAACTCGGGTCCCAATAATGTTGCTTCACCCACCTCATCCCAACATATTAGAGAGCGACACTTTCGTCCATATAATGCTTCGAATGGAGCCACCCCTATACTTGCCTGATAACTGTTGTTGTAAGAGAACTCCACTAATGGTAAATACTTA
Organism: Panax notoginseng; assembly: GCA_016801055.1. NCBI lineage: Eukaryota > Viridiplantae > Streptophyta > Magnoliopsida > Apiales > Araliaceae > Panax > Panax notoginseng. The sequence continues at coordinate 57,271,896 of CM029013.1, read as the reverse complement.
TCCCAACTCCCTTTGAAGTCTAAGACACAGAGTCTTAATAGATCTTCAAGAGTTTGAATAGTCCTCTCTGATTGTCCGTCCGTTTGAGGATGATATGCCGAACTGAATCGTAAATCCGTGCCCATAGCTTTTTGCAAGCTAACCCAAAATCGTGAATTGAATCTTGGGTCACGATCCGAAACTATGGATACTGGCATGCCATGCAACCTCACAATCTCATTCACGTACATAAGAGCAAGACGATCAAGGGAATAAGTCTCTCATATCGGCAAGAAATGAGCAGACTTGGTTAATCTATCAACAATAACCCAAATAGCATTTATGCCTTGAGAAATCGTGGAAAGACCTGTAACGAAATCCATGGTAACGTGTTCTCACTTCCATTACGGAATCTCAAGTGGTTGCAATGGACCCTTTGGCACTTGATGCTCCGCCTTTACACGTTGACAAGTTAAACACCTCGAGATAAACTTTGCAATCTCTCTCTTCATATTGTTCCACCAAAATGTATGTCGAAGATCACGATACATTTTGGTACTTCCAAGATGAATTGCAAATGGTGTATTGTGTGCCTCCATCATGATCTTGTACTTCAAATCAGAATCGTTAGGAACACAAAGTCTGGAGCGGACTCGAAGTATTCATTCTTCATCGATTCTTGCTTCTGGAATAACACCTTCTTGCACTTTCTTCTTCATAAGCATCAGCTCCGGGTCTGTGGCTTGAGCAATTTTAACTTTATCGATTAAAGCTGGTTCTATGCGCATACTTGACATCATCGCATGGGTCCCCGGAGTCTTGAATTCTATCTTCATCTTTTGTAAATCACACAAAATGGGCCTCTGTGTTGACAACATCGCACTCGTTCCCGCATATGATCTTCTACTCAACGCGTCAGCTATCACGTTCGCTTTTCCAGGATGGTATTGAATGGTATGGTCGTAATCTTTCAATAGCTCGAGCCAACGTCGTTGCCGCATGTTGAGTTCTTTTTGGGTGAAGAAATATTTGAGACTTTTATGATCTGAATATATCTCCACTTTCTCCCCATATAGATACTGCCTCCAGATCTTTAGCGCGAAAACGACTACTGCCAACTCTTGATCATGAGTAGGATAATTCTTCTCATATTCTTTAAGTTGTCTCGAGGCATAGGCTATGACTTTTCCATGTTGCATGATAATACATCCTAACCCTTTGCCCGAAGCATCACTGTAGATAACAAATTCATCCGAACCAGATGGTATTGTCAGAACAGGTGCCGAAATGTGTCTCCTCGTGAGCTCTTGAAAACTCTTTGCATTCCTCGCTCCATACGAATTTTGTATCCTTCCGAGTCAACTGAGTTAACGGAGTAGCAATTCGAGAAAACCCTTCCACGAATCTCCGATAATAACCAGCTAAGCCCAGAAAGCTACGTACTTCGGTCACCGACTTAGGTTGCTCCCAACTTTGTATTGCTTCAATCTTTGTCGGGTCAACAGATACTCCATGTTTTGACACCACGTGTCCAAGGAATGCTATTTTCTCAAGTCAGAACTCTCATTTCTTTAACTTGGCATATAGTTTATTTTCACGAAGCCTTTAGAGTACCAGCTTCAAATGGTGCTCATGATCTTCACGACTTTTGGAATATATGAGGATGTCATCAATAAAGACAACAACGAATTGATCCAAATATTCCTTGAAAACTCGGTTCATCATATCCATGAAAGCCGCAGGAGCATTAGTCAATCCGAAAGACATGACTAAGAATTCATAATGTCCGTACCGAGTTTTGAAGGCAGTCTTTGGAATATCATAAGTTCTAATCTTCAGCTGATGATATCCAGAACGAAGATCGATCTTTGAGAAGAATTGTGCTCCTTATAACTGGTCAAACATATCATCAATACGAGGTAACGGATACCTATTCTTGATGGTGACATGGTTCAATTCCCGGTAGTCAATACAAAGTCGTATACTCCCGTCTTTCTTCTTTACGAATAAAACAGGAGCACCCCAAGGAGATGTACTAGGACGAATGAAATCGATGTCCAACAATTCCTGTAGTTAGACCTTTAATTCCTGAAGTTCAATAAGAGTCATTCGATATGGAGTTTTAGAAATGGGCTTTGTACCAGGTTTAAGATCAATAAAGAATTCAACTTCACGTTCTGGGGGTAGATGTGACAACCCCAACCCCAAAATAGGTCCATTCCATCCAACCCATTCTGAGTCGCCAAATACATGGTACAGAAAATAACTACAACTTTATTACAACAATTGTCGTGCAAAATACAACAACACATATGCTGTGAGTTTGGATACAAATATATACCAAATGTGACTCATGTTCCAACCGTGGACATCACCTCACAATAACACCTTACATAAAGGTATAGTCAAAAACTATTTTAGAAATTAGAATCTTTGGGAAGAACTCAAGAAAACCTTCGTACATGGGAGGCCACGCATCTAGGTTATGATAGATATCATATGACCACAGAATTATCCTTGGTTGACCCAATAGACCCCAAAGAAAAACGAGAAGATTACTATCATATTCTTCCCAATGGTGAGTCTTTTCTTGACTTATCATTATCTCCACTGTCTCTAATTGAGAATTATACTTCAAACAAACACCAAGATTATATAGGTAGTGCCCATAGATATACTCAGCAAGTGGATGAGCACAACTCTGTCTTATGATGACACGAGGTTGTATGTCATTAGACATCTTGTATGATAGTGACAAAACACCCTTCCAACGTTGGGTTCGCCTCACCCTATTTTCTTCACCAAATATAACTACTAAATGATGACCACCGTTCTATTCCCTTGTTACCCCCGCTCGACCCAGCTACACTCTTATTACCTGAAAGGAATTGTGAAGCAAAAGGGTGAGCACAACTAGCTCAGTAAAGAATGTCATGACTAAAGATAATTCAATTATCAATAGCCTTCATCAACAATAAATCAGAGATTTAGAACATATGGTAAATGATAAAAATTTCAACCATAGTTGCAGCGGAACGAGCAATCCATTAGAAGAGTCAAATAGACTATAAAGTCTATTATCTTCTCCATGTTAAAAAATCCATCAACAATGTTTTATCCCTGTAACATCAATCAACAATTCCTTTCCACAATCATATGAATAACTCATAATCATAATTGTGATTCTAAATTTTTCTTCGCACCCAGGACGAAGAATATTTTCATCACCTGTCTTTACCTGAAACATCAAAGATCATGGTTATACCAAATCACAGTTCCTGTTTATAATCATACTAACAAATTCATCTTTGCACTACGGGCCAAAGATATTCATCAACAAACCATCTTTGCACTACGGGCCAAAGATATTCAACAACAGTTCATCTTTGCACTACAGGCCAAAGATATTCATCAACAGGCCATCTTTGCACTACATGCCAAAGATATTCATCAACAATTCATATTTGCACTACAGGCCAAATATATTCATATCTCAAAGAAATATATAATCATTTCAGAATTTATATAAACAATAATTATAACCATGTTGATCAATTCACCTTTGCACTTAAGCTTAAGATATTCAATTATAAATTCAATGGTCATGATCATACCAGTCACAATTCAACTTTGCACTACAGGCCAAAGAGAACCCTAGTCATGATCATACCAATAATCTACCCATCTTTACACTCCAGTGAAAGAGAATTTCAACATCAGGGTTATAAAAATGTTATATATGATGATAAAAATAATATGATCAACATATAGTTTTAATCTCAAGAGTAATATTCGTAACTCATGAATAGTAAATCGTGAATAGTAACTCATGAATAGTAACCCCGACACAAAAGATAGAAATTCCACAATAAAATACATACCAATATTTCGGTATAATGATATTGAAAGAATAACATTACTTAAATTTATAAACAATTTATTTTAATTGTTTACACTTTACTAATTAATGCATTTAATCATCATAAAATGCCAACTCTTACAATTTCATCATCAATAACCAAAACCCTCATCAAAAATCTGCATATACCTCATATAGGATTCTCAAGCCATAAAATCCTATTTTCCAATTTTCTTACTTCACATAACATATTTAATTCATTTACTCATAACTAGTCTATTCTCATGAAAAATATCAAATCAGTTCCAAAAATATTTCTTTTCTGGGATTTAGCATAATATAGTCCCATATTGAACATAAATTTTTCTCATAATTTTTAAAACTCATTTACTATTTTTCATATGGCCAAAACCACCGAATATTTAGACATTTATCAAAAATTATACTTTTGTCCAAAAATTCTGAAATTTACAGAGTATACTTCTATCATACACATGTACTCCCAATAAAAATTTCATCAATTTTGGAGTTAACCACAAGGAATTATAAGCGGTTACTTTTAAAATAGTCTTTTCCCGTAAAATTCATAACTCTTAATCTATACATCCAAAAATCACTATTTTTGGACACAATCAATAAAACTCATCAAAATATCATTTCAAATTTTTCCATAATTTTTGAAGATCAGAAAAATTACGAAACTGAAAATCATAACAACCCTTAAAATCCATTACTATCCCTTACTATCCCTTACAATCCCTTACTATCCCTTACTATCCCTTACCTCAAAAGAGCAGTACTTCTGACTGGATATCGGATATGATGCTGAAGAAAACTTGCACTGATGAATAGCAACTCACCAAGTATCTAAAAACTCACAAAATATGCTTCATAATATAGAGAGAGAAAGAGAGAAAGCTTATGTTTCTGGTGTGATTTTTAATTCTAACTTAGCCCTCTATTTATAAGAAAATTTTGGTAGGTTTGACCTGCAACCTGATGGCTTTACCTGCTACTATTCCCACCCACCACATTTGAAATATAATTCAGCACATTTCTTCACCAACCACAAGTGGGGCCCACCAATTCTAAAATTTTCCACCAAAATGATAAACTCCAAAAATTCAACAATTTCTGAACCAGTCATCTCGTAAAATTCATAATAAATCATACGTTCATTTTTAACGGTTCAAAATTTATGGACATATACTAAACTTATATATGTATAACATATTCAAAAATTACCACGATCCAACGGTCGGATTAAAAATTATAACCCCCGCAAAATATCTCAAAAACTCTGATTTTTAATACCTCCATTCCGACAAAAATACGGATAAAAATCTCAACATTAACTCCTTCATTTTTAACCACAAAAATATATCCCTCATTTATATCCACATAAAATAAATATTTCCTTATCATATGAATCAATAATTAATTATTCACAAATAACATTACAGAATCACATTTATGACAACCAGGCCGTTCCCAGGAAAGAGGGGGCTTTCCAATAAGGATTTTTCCTTACTGACGCGCAATTAGATGACCAAACCTCTCCTTAGACAGAACTTTCTAGACATTGCCAATAATGCTATCTAATAATACTATTTAAATAATATGAATTATTGATCTGATAATGAGAAATACTGTGCAGCAACAATTATTAAACAACAATAATATAAAATTTCAACGTAGCAATTATTGAATCAATAAAATAAAATATTGAACAGTAATTACTGTAACAATTATTGAGTAGTGCCTTCTTACGTAAGAATCAATAATTTCAAAAATACTGTGCAATACCGTGTGCTACTGTGCAATAACGCGTATTACTGTATTTTAATCACCGGGTATTCCAACAGTGTTAACGGTAACAACTACGCCGTTATTTGTAAAAACTTAAATTTGTCGTTTTCTTCACCCGACAGTTATTCTGTTATGGGGCCCACAAATAGTTGCGCCGTCGTACGAATATTCCCCGACAGAAAGAATATTCCACGACCAAACGAATATTCCCCGACAACAATGATTATTTTATAACCACTTGCTTATTTTAAAAAAAAATTCATATTTCACCCATAACTTTAAACTTTTATCAATTTAACCATTTACTGAATTGTAATTATTAAATACTTTTATTTCATAAAATTCGGGGTCTTACAATCTCCCCTCCTTATGAAATTTCGTCCTCGAAATTTACGTACCTGGTATTTCAAAGAGTTGAGAATACCTTGCTTTCATTTCAGATTCCATCTTCCTTATCATCATGATTTCTCCATTGCTCATCTCCTGTATTTCAGATATCATTCTAGAATACAGCTTCAAAATAAGGGTTAATTGAACAAATTAACATATCACATAATATCCCAATATTATGACTGACCAACAAATAAGCTTAGGTAGGACACACTAGCGAAGGATTTACTCATCTCTCCCCTCCTAGTTATATTTCCCGATCTCCGCCAGAGATCATATCCCTAAGCTCTGATACCACCTGTGACAACCCCAAAATAGGTCCATTCCATCCAACCCATTCTGAGTCGCCAAATACATGGTACAGAAAATAACTACAACTTTATTACAACAATTGTCGTGCAAAATACAACAACACATATGCTGTGAGTTTGGATACAAATATATACCAAATGTGACTCATGTTCCAACCGTGGACATCACCTCACAATAACACCTTACATAAAGGTATAGTCAAAAACTATTTTAGAAATTAGAATCTTTGGGAAGAACTCAAGAAAACCTTCGTACATGGGAGGCCACGCATCTAGGTTATGATAGATATCATATGACCACAGAATTATCCTTGGTTGACCCAATAGACCCCAAAGAAAAACGAGAAGATTACTATCATATTCTTCCCAATGGTGAGTCTTTTCTTGACTTATCATTATCTCCACTGTCTCTAATTGAGAATTATACTTCAAACAAACACCAAGATTATATAGGTAGTGCCCATAGATATACTCAGCAAGTGGATGAGCACAACTCTGTCTTATGATGACACGAGGTTGTATGTCATTAGACATCTTGTATGATAGTGACAAAACACCCTTCCAACGTTGGGTTCGCCTCACCCTATTTTCTTCACCAAATATAACTACTAAATGATGACCACCGTTCTATTCCCTTGTTACCCCCGCTCGACCCAGCTACACTCTTATTACCTGAAAGGAATTGTGAAGCAAAAGGGTGAGCACAACTAGCTCAGTAAAGAATGTCATGACTAAAGATAATTCAATTATCAATAGCCTTCATCAACAATAAATCAGAGATTTAGAACATATGGTAAATGATAAAAATTTCAACCATAGTTGCAGCGGAACGAGCAATCCATTAGAAGAGTCAAATAGACTATAAAGTCTATTATCTTTTCCATGTTAAAAAATCCATCAACAATGTTTTATCCCTGTAACATCAATCAACAATTCCTTTCCACAATCATATGAATAACTCATAATCATAATTGTGATTCTAAATTTTTCTTCGCACCCAGGACGAAGAATATTTTCATCACCTGTCTTTACCTGAAACATCAAAGATCATGGTTATACCAAATCACAGTTCCTGTTTATAATCATACTAACAAATTCATCTTTGCACTACGGGCCAAAGATATTCATCAACAAACCATCTTTGCACTACGGGCCAAAGATATTCAACAACAGTTCATCTTTGCACTACAGGCCAAAGATATTCATCAACAGGCCATCTTTGCACTACATGCCAAAGATATTCATCAACAATTCATATTTGCACTACAGGCCAAATATATTCATATCTCAAAGAAATATATAATCATTTCAGAATTTATATAAACAATAATTATAACCATGTTGATCAATTCACCTTTGCACTTAAGCTTAAGATATTCAATTATAAATTCAATGGTCATGATCATACCAGTCACAATTCAACTTTGCACTACAGGCCAAAGAGAACCCTAGTCATGATCATACCAATAATCTACCCATCTTTACACTCCAGTGAAAGAGAATTTCAACATCAGGGTTATAAAAATGTTATATATGATGATAAAAATAATATGATCAACATATAGTTTTAATCTCAAGAGTAATATTCGTAACTCATGAATAGTAAATCGTGAATAGTAACTCATGAATAGTAACCCCGACACAAAAGATAGAAATTTCACAATAAAATCCATACCAATATTTCGGTATAATGATATTGAAAGAATAACATTACTTAAATTTATAAACAATTTATTTTAATTGTTTACACTTTACTAATTAATGCATTTAATCATCATAAAATGCCAACTCTTATAATTTCATCATCAATAACCAAAACCCTCATCAAAAATCTGCATATACCTCATATAGGATTCTCAAGCCATAAAATCCTATTTTCCAATTTTCTTACTTCGCATAACATATTTAATTCATTTACTCATAACTAGTCCATTTTCATGAAAAATACCAAATCAGTTCCAAAAATATTTTTTTTCTGGGATTTAGCATAATATAGTCCCATATTGAACATAAATTTTTCTCATAATTTTTAAAACTCATTTACTATTTTTCATATGGCTAAAACCACCGAATATTTAGACATTTATCAAAAATTATACTTTTGTCCAAAAATTCTGAAATTTACAGAGTATACTTCTATCATACACATGTACTCCCAATAAAAATTTTATCAATTTTGGAGTTAACCACAAGGAATTATAAGCGGTTACTTTTAAAATAGTCTTTTCCCGTAAAATTCATAACTCTTAATCTATACATCCAAAAATCACCATTTTTGGACACAATCAATAAAACTCATCAAAATATCATTTCAAATTTTTTCATAATTTTTGAAGATCAAAAAAATTTCGAAACTGAAAATCATAACAACCCTTAAAATCCCTTACTATCCCTTACAATCCCTTACTATCCCTTACTATCCCTTACCTCAAAAGAGCAGTACTTCTGACTGGATATCGGATATGATGCTGAAGAAAACTTGCACTGATGAATAGCAACTCACCAAGTATCTAAAAACTCACAAAATATGCTTCATAATATAGAGAGAGAAAGAGAGAAAGCTTATGTTTCTGGTGTGATTTTCAATTCTAACTTAGCCCTCTATTTATAGGAAAATTTTGGTAGGTTTGACCTGCAACCTGATGGCTTTACCTGCTACTATTCCCACCCACCACATTTGAAATATAATTCAGCACATTTCTTCACCAACCACAAGTGGGGCCCACCAATTCTAGAATTTTCTACCAAAATGATAAACTCCGAAAATTCAACAATTTCTGAACCAGTCATCTCGTAAAATTCATAATAAATCATATGTTCATTTTTAACGGTTCAAAATTTATGGACATATACTAAACTTATATATGTATAACATATCCAAAAATTACCACGATCCAACGGTCGGATTAAAAATTATAACCCCCGCAAAATATCTCAAAAACTCTGATTTTTAATACCTCCATTCCGACAAAAATACGGATAAAAATCTCAACATTAACTCCTTCATTTTTAACCACAAAAATATATCCCTCATTTATATCCACATAAAATAAATATTTCCTTATCATATGAATCAATAATTAATTATTCACAAATAATATTACAGAATCACATTTATGACAACCAGGCCGTTCCCAGGAAAGAGGGGGCTTTCCAATAAGAATTTTTCCTTACTGACGCGCAATTAGATGACCAAACCTCTCCTTAGACAGAACTTTCTAGACATTACCAATAATGCTATCTAATAATACTATTTAAATAATATGAATTATTGATCTGATAATGGGAAATACTGTGCAGCAACAATTATTAAACAACAATAATACAAAATTTTAACGTAGCAATTATTGAATCAATAAAATAAAATATTGAACAATAATTACTGTAACAATTATTGAGTAGTGCCTTCTTACGTAAGAATCAATAATTTCAAAAATACTGTGCAATACCGTGTGCTACTGTGCAATAACACGTATTACTGTATTTTAATCACCGGGTATTCCAACAGTGTTAACGGTAACAACTACGCCGTTATTTATAAAAACTTAAATTTGTCGTTTTCTTCACCCGACAGTTATTCTGTTATGGGGCCCACAAATAGCTGCGCCATCGTACGAATATTTCCCGACAGAAATAATATTCCACGACCAAACGAATATTCCCCGACAACAATGATTATTTTATAACCACTTGCTTATTTTGAAAAAAATTTCATATTTCACCCATAACTTTAAACTTTTATCAATTTAACCATTTACTGAATTGTAATTATTAAATACTTTTATTTCGTAAAATTCGGAGTCTTACAGTAGACCGGGAAGTTCTTCAGGAAATACGTCAGAAAAGTCACTAACAGCAGGAATATTATTCAAATCTGACATGTCTTTATTCAAATCCATAACATGGGCTAAGAAAGCTTGACATCCGTTTTTCAATAAACGAATAGCTTTATGACTTGATATAACACTGATTGATTTTAATGGTTTAGTTGCTTGAATTCGAACAACAGGTTGATTAGGGATATGAAAACTAACAACCTTACGAAAACAATCAATTTTGACATGATGAGTAGTTAACCAATCAATCCCTAAAATCACATCAAAAGCAAGTATCTTTAAGGAGATAAGATCAACAGGTAATGTGATGGTGTCAACTTGGATCAAACAAGATTTATAAACAGTAGATGTTATGAAAGTTTTTCCTAACGGAGTCTCCACAGATAGGTCAAAGTCTAATTCCTCCGGAGTCAAGTTTAAACGTTGAGCACAAGTAGGAGAGATAAATGAATGGGTAGCACCGGTATCTAGTAAGGTATAAACTTCACAAGAATTTATGATTAGTTTACCCGTGATCACCATGTTTGGGTTCCTTGTATTTTGACCAGTCACGACAAACGCTCTTCCAGAAATCGTTGACTTTGACTTTTCTGGGACAGCCTTTTGAGTCACCATCCCCACTGGACTTGGTTTCGCTACCGTACAATCTCGAGCGATATGTCCTTCCTTTCCACAATTATAGCATACCTTGAACTGTTGTGGACAGTTTGGGCTGATATGTCCCTCTTTTCCGCATTTGTAGCATACGACCGGTGGTCGTTCTCCTCCCTTAGAACCAGTTACTGCTGGTGCTGACGTCTTCACATTGTCATTATTGAATTTTCTCTTTTTAAAATCTCCCTCCCACTCGCTTCTTCTATTATCATGGCCACGATTACCACCAGAGTGGTTACCACTTTTGTCCGTGTTCTTCTTTTCCCGCTGGTTATCGTTGCTCGGATGACTGCTGTCACCAGTACGATCCTGGTTGTGGTCCCTCGGTTGAACGTACTCGTTATCTCGCTCTAATAATTGAGCCCTATTGACAACATCTGAATATAGAGAAAATTTATGAGAAATGAGATACTGACGTATGTCAGGTTTCAAACCTCTCAGAAACATCCGTGTCATATGTTCCTCATTCTCCACCAAATGAGGTGCAAACCTGGATAATCCCGCGAACTTCGCCTCGTATTGAGACACCGTCATGTTATTCTGCTCCAGTCTAATAAACTCTACCTCCTTCATATGACGAATACTTTCAGGAAAGTACTTGTCATTGAACAGTTTCTGAAATGTCTCCCAAGACATGCTGAGTGCGGCTGGATGAGTACGCGTCACAGATTTTCACCAGTAATCTGCCTCATTACGGAACATAAAGGTGGCAAATGGAACCTTCTGTTCCTCCGTGCATCCCAAGACATCGAATATCTTGGTAATTTGCTTGACCCACGTCTCCGCCTTAATTGGATCCGGCTTTCCCCAGAATTTTGGTGGTCCCAACTCTTTGAACTGTTTGGCCGTGATAAACCGCGCGTTGCTATCATTTCCACGTGTATTTTGTACATGAGTCTCCCTCGTCTGATTTTGCATGAACTGCAAAAAGCTTCTAAACATTCTATCGTTCATCATCTGCTCAGTGGTGTTGTTTATAGGAGGAACATTGCCAGCATGTTGCACGTTCTCCTCGTTGGTGAGTAAAGGTGTCTCTAGAGTCTCATTTACTCCACTGTTAACATTCGCAGTCGACATTCTCAAATACTGCCATAAAACAAGAGTTAATTAAAGAAATCAACATAACACATAATATCCCTATATACTGACCAACCAACAAATAAGCTTAGGTAAGACACACTAGCGAAGGTTTTACTCGTCTCTCCCCTCCTAGTTCTATTCCCCGATCTCCGCCAGAGATCATATCCCTAAGCTCTGATACCAACTGTGACGCCCCCAAAATAGGTATACATCACCCATTCTGAGTCGCCAAAATAAGGTACATAAACAACTACCACTTTATTAATATAATTGTCGTGCAAAATACGACAACACTTAAACTGTAAGTTTAAATACAAATATTATCTTCTAGACAATATCCACACTCAAATAAGTCCTCATTACAATTATTGATACATTATTTTATAAAAATGGTGATGACTACTAAATAATTTTCTAGAACCATCATTCCATACCCCGACTAGTACTTGCTACATTCTCGCCTCCTGAGCAGAAAAATGGAACAAAAAGGAAAAGGGTGAGCTCAACTAGCCCAGTAAATAATAATATGACTAAGATAATATAGAACAAATTATCGTTAGTCTTCAACAGGGAAAAATATAATAGAATATAATAGACAACAAATTTTAAATCAATATTCGCAGTAGAAATAATAATTCATTAGAAGAGTTAAGTAGAGAATAAAATCTACTATCATCTATGAATTTAAAAGTCCATCATTGATATTTTATCCCTGTAACATCAATCAATATATATATCTGGAATTAAATGTTCATCTTTGCACTACAGGCCAAAGATATTCATCAGTTGGTCATATTCATCTAAACACCTGTTCATATTTGCACTACGGCCAAAGATATTTGTAACGACACCAAAATAGGTTCATTCCACCCAACCCATTCTGAGTCGTCAAATACATGGTACAGAAAACAACTACAACTTTATTACAACAATTGTCGTGCAAAATACAACAACACATATGCTGTGAGTTTGGATACAAATATATACCAAATGTGACTCATGTTCCAACCGTGGACATCACCTCACAATAACACCTTACATAAAGGTATAGTCAAAAACTGTTTTAGAAATTAGAATCTTTGGGAAGTGCTCAAGGAAACCTTCGTACATGGGAGGCCACGCGTCTAGGTTATGATAGATATCATATGGCCACAGAATTATCCTTGGTTGACCCAATAGACCCCAAAGAAAAACGAGAAGATTACTATCATATTCTTCCCAATGGTGAGTCTTCTCTTGACATATCATTATCTCTACTGTCTCTAATTGAGAATTATACTTTAAACAAACACCAAGATTATATAGGTAGTGTTCGTATATATACTCAGCAAGTGGATGAGCACATCCCTGTCTTATGATGACACGAGGTTGTATGTCGTTAGACATCTTGTATGATAGTGGCAAACCACCCTTCCAACGTTGGGTACACCTTACCCTATTGGATTCACCAAATATAACAACTAAATGAACTTTTCTATACTGCTTCGGGAGAACATCCACAGCTAGAGACCACTGTTCTATTTTCCCGTTACCCTCGCTCGACCCAGCTACACTCTTATTACCTCAAAAGAGCAGTACTTCTGATCGGTATAAGGCTGAAGGAAACTTGCACTGATGAATAGCAACTCACCAAGTATCTAAATACTCACAAAATACACTCAATAATCTAGAGAGAGAAAGAGAGAAAGCTTATGTTTCTGGTGTGATTTTCAATTCTAACTTAGCCCTCTATTTATAGGAAAATTTTGGTAGGTTTGACCTGCAACCTGATGGCTTTACCTGCTACTATTCCCACCCACCACATTTAAAATATAATTCAGCACATTTCTTCACCAACCACAAGTGGGGCCCACCAATTCTAGAATTTTCCACCAAAATGATAAACTCCGAAAATTCAACAATTTCTGAACCAGTCATCTCGTAAAATTCATAACAAATCATACGTTCATTTTTAACGGTTCAAAATTTGTGGGCATATACTCAACTTATATATGTATAACATATCCAAATATTACTACGATCCAACGGTCGGATTAAAAATTATAACCCCCGCAAAATATCTCAAAAACCCTGATTTTTAATACCTCCATTCCGACAAAAATACTGATAAAAACCTCAACATTAACTCCTTCATTTTATCCACAAAAATATATCCCTCATTTATATCCACATAAAATAAATATTTTCTTATCATATAAATCAATAATTAATTATTCACAAATAATATTACAGAATCACATTTATGACAACCAGGCCGTTCCCAGGAAAGAGGGGGCTTTCCAATAAGGATTTCTCCTTACTAGCGCGCAATTAGATGACCAAACCTCTCCTTAGACAGAACTTTCTAGACATTGCCAATAATGCTATCTAATAATACTATTCAAATAATATGAATTATTGATCTGATAATGGAAAATACTGTGCAGCAACAATTATTGAACAACAATAATATAAAATTTCAACGTAGCAATTATTGAATCAATAAAATAAAATATTGAACAGTAATTACTGTAACAATTATTGAGTAGTGCCTTCTTACGTAAGAATCAATAATTTCAAAAATACTGTGCAATACCGTGTGCTACTGTGCAATAACGCGTATTACTGTATTTTAACCACCGGGTATTTCAACAGTATTAACGATAACAACTACGCCGTTATTTGTAAAAACTCAAATTTGTCGTTTTTCTTCACCCGACAGTTATTCGTTATGGGGCCCACAAATAGCTGCGCCGTCGTACGAATATTCTCCGACAGAAAGAATATTCCACGACCAAACGAATATTCCCCGACAACAATGATTATTTTATAACCACTTGCTTATTTTGAAAAAAAATTCATATTTCACCCATAACTTTAAACTTTTATCAATTTAACCATTTACTGAATAGTAATTATAAGAAAAATTGAATACTTTTATTTCATAAAATTCGGGGTCTTACAATCTCCCCTCCTTATGAAATTTCGTCCCCGAAATTTACGTACCTGGTATTTCGAAGAGTTGAGAATACCTTGCTTCCATTTCAGATTCTATCTCTCAGATCATCATGATTTCTCCATTGCTCATCTCCCATGATAACTTCATTTGGGTTCCTCATTTGTTGGGAAGTCATGACAACCGCCATCCCTCGAACTACTCGGCTTTGACTTGTCTGGAGCAGCATTTGGCGTCATCATTACTGTTGGAATATACCTTTCTATAGGACATATTCCTCCCTCAACTGCCTCTTCGTACTCCTCATTCATGATCTGAATCATCAATCTTCGATCCATATCGGATTCAGGTTGACCGCTATGTACAGGGTAATTCAAAACTCGATGTTGGGTTCTCCCAATTGCTTTCCAAAAAGAAAAATTCATATCATCTATTTTAGCCTTCTTAGATCGAACATCTCTTTCCACAATATCCACGTGTCGTGCGGCTTTTGCCCATGCATCACTTATTCTCACTCGTTCAATTTTTTCTTCTTTCAGCTCAGATTCTATTTTTATCATCTTATACTCTGCCAAAGAATGCTTCTGTTCAAGCATCACATATCGGGTAATGTAAGACCCCAATTTTTATAAATAAAGATGAATTTTCTATAAATATCATTTTTGAATATTATGGAGTTAATTTGATATAATGTAATAGTTGTGGGTAATATTTATAAATTTTGCAAAGTAAGCAAGTTGTTATAAAATATTCGTTTGGTCGGAGAATATTCTTTTTGTCGGGGAATATTCGTACGACGGCACAATCATTGGTGGACCCCACAACGGAATTATTGTCGGATTGAGAAAACGACAGAATTATCTTTCTATAAAAATAACGGCTGAGGTGTTACCGTTAAAACCGTTAAAACTGTTGAACTACTCGGTAGTAAAAGTACAGTAATACGCGTGGTTGCATAGTAGCACACGGTATTGATTATTGATGCTTACGTGAGAAGTCACTCAGCTATACTCAATTATTGCTACAGTAATTGCTGCATCATATCTCTTAAATTATTGTCATAGTATCATCTGTATAATATGTTATATTATTGAGACGTTGTGGTAAGTTTGGTTATTTTATGGGGGGCCATATGTCATCATCTAAGAGTCTCTTCGTCAATAGTAATTACCGTCGTCAATAGTAATTACCGTCGTCAATAGTGTTTACCTTAGTCAATAGTAATTACCTTCGTCAATAGTATTACCTTGGTCAATAGTATTTACCTTGGTCAATAGTAATTACCTTCGTCAATAGTATTTACCTTGGTCAATAGTAATTACTTTCGTCAATAGTAGTTGTCCCTTCAATATTACCAAGAGTCATTTGACCCTTCGTTAAGACCAAGAGTCATTTGACCCTTCGTTAGGACCAAGAGCCGCCCTCAGTTTTTCTATAAATAGAGGCCTAGGGCTTCATTATTTTTCACGAATTCATTCAAGCTATAGAGAGAGAAAGTATAGAGAGAATAAGAGAGAGAGAATAAAAGTATTCTGCTACATCACTTTTCTAATATCCAGTTCTTTTAAGGTAGGGAATATTATTTCTTTTATATTCATGAAGAGAACTTCTGTTATTCCATTTGTTATTATTCTGTTGGAATAACCAGTATACGCGGTCTACCCTATACTTGGTGACATTCTTCTATTATTCTGTTGGAACATCCTGTCTGTGTGTTTTACACCGGACCTGGTTCCGTTTATTATTCTGTTGGAACATCCTGTCTGTGTGTTTTACACCGGACCTGGTTCCGTTTTATTATTATTCTGTTGGAATATCCTGTCTGTGTGTTTTACACCGGACCTGGTTCCTTTATTTATTATTCTGTCGGAATATCCTGTCTGTGCGTTTACGCCGGACCTGGTTCCATTATTTATTATTCTATTGGAATAACCTGTCTGTGCGGTCTATCGCATGCATGGTGATTTCTTTTGTTATTCCATTCTTTATTGTACTCAGTTGGTTAAGTTTTGACTTCTATACTCCATGAAATTTGTGGAATATCCTTGATAGTTGCGTTTCATCCAGTATCTTTTCAAGAAAATATTCTTCTAAGCATTCTTGAATTTTACTCCACAATGCAGTATCATGTTGACAATTTGGACGTTGTTAATTCCTGGATAAATTAATTCTTGAACTTGTTTTATTGAATTCTTATATCATTGTCATCATCCTCATGTTTATAAAATGTTGAAAGTCATCTGTGGCCTGTAGTGCATAGATGGACTTGGTATGATTATGACCAGGGATTATTCGGTATAATCATGACCGTAATGTTACAAATGATGTGGTAAAAGTCCTCATTGGCCCGTAGTGCATTGATGGACAGTTGTTGGCATGATCATGACCATTAATGAATATACGAATATCCTTGGCCGTAGTGCAGGGGTGATTCGATGATGTGGATTATTTTATTAAGCTGAGTCTCAGCGATTACAGTGTTGAAAAACTTTTTAAATCATAAAAGATAGTAGAGTTTATTTTCTACTTGACTCTTTTAATGGATTGCTTGTTCCGCTACAGTTAAACTTGATGTCTATTATATTTTATCAGTTTAACATTGTTGAAGGCTAATGATAATTTATTCTGCATTATCTTAGTCATAATATTTCTTACTGGGCTAGTTGAGCTCACCCTTTCTTTCACTGTTCTCTTCAGGAAATGAGAACGTAGCTGGGACAAGTCGGGGTACGGAGTGATGGTCCGAATGATAGTATTAGTTAGTAGTCCTCACTATTCTATGTAATGGTGTGTTAATAAATGTAATGAGGACTCCTTTTGAGTATGAATACTCTTTAGAAGATAATATTTGTATTCAAACTCACAGTTTATGTTTTGTCGTATTGTACACGACAGATGTATTAATCAGTTGTATTTGTATTCTGTACTATGTATCTGACGACCCAAGATGGGTGATGTATACCTAATTTTGGGGGCGTCACAGTTGGTATCAAAGCTTAGGGATATGATCCCTGGCTAAGATGTGAGAATAGAACTAGGAGGGGAGAGACGGGGAATTCCTTCGCTAGTATGGCATACCTAAGTTTATTTGCATGGTATTTAATTGGTCGGTCATAATATAAGGATAATATATGACATATCAATTAATTTTTATTTTGTGACAGTATCTGAAAATGGCATCCGAGAATGTTGAGAATAGCAATGGAGCACAGACGACTGTTGATTCACCACACATCAATAATCATGATAATGTGCATCAGGAAGGTGTCAATCCTCATGCAAACAACAACACTGACCAAATGATGAATGATCAAATGTTCAGAGGCTTTATGCAATTCATGCAACAACAGGTGAAAGCGGCTCCTGTCCACAACGTAGGTGGAAATACTGGAAACTCTCAGGCGGTCACCGCTAAACAGTTTAAGGAGCTGGGACCACCGGAGTTTAAAGGAGAACCCAAACCACTTGTAGCTGAAACATGGATAAAGCAGATCACCAAGATATTTGATGTCTTGGGTTGCTCCGAGGAGCAAAAGGTTCCCTTTGCCGCCTTTATGTTGCGAGGAGAGGCAGATTACTGGTGGGAATCGATAAAGCGTACTCAACCTGCCGCACTGAAGATGTCCTGGGAGAAGTTCCAAGAGCTGTTTAACGACAAATACTTTCCCGAGAGTATTCGTCACATGAAGGAGGTGGAGTTCATCAAATTGGAGCAGAATAATATGACCGTGTCGCAGTACGAGGCAAAATTTGCGGAGTTATCCCGGTTTGCGTCCCACCTGGTGGATAATGAAGAAAGAATGACGCGGATGTTTTTAAGAGGTTTGAAGCCGGAGATACGTCAACATCTTGTTTCTCATAAACTGTGTTTGTATTCAGATGTTGTAAATAGGGCTCAGTTGGTGGAGCGCGATAACGAGACAACGCAACCAAAAGAGAGCAGCCGGCAAAATGATAATACCAGTGAGAGCAGTCATCGAAGCGGTGACAACAAGCGTGGAGGGAATCAACAGGCCAGAAATGGTAACCACTTCGGTGGTAATCAGGGCCAAAACAATAAGAATGGACATTTCAAGAAGAGGAGATTCAACAATGATGGAAAGACGTCAGCACCAGCACCTGTCGTTAAGGAAGGAGAACGACCACCTATCATATGTTTCAAATGCGGAGGGGAGGGGCACATCAGTCCAAACTGCGCGATGCCGTCCAAAGCATGTTATAATTGTGGAAGAGAAGGTCATTTAGCCCGATTTTGTCGTTTACCGAAGACAAATTCAGCTAGGATGGAGGCACCAAAAGCCGTCCCAGAAAAGTCAAAACCGGTTGTGCAAGGGAGAGCGTTTGTTGTGAACTCCCAGAGAGCAAGGAACCCGAATGAGGTCATTACGGGTAAGCTTATTATAAACTCTAAAGAAGTTTATACTTTATTTGATACCGGTTCAACCCATTCTTTTATTTCTCCTACTTGCGCTCATCGATTAAATTTGATTCCGGAGAAATTAGACTTTGACTTAGCAGTTGAAACTCCATTGGGAGAAACCTTCATTACATCCACGGTTTATAAGTCTTGTTTGGTTCAAGTTGGTACCCACACATTACCTGTCGATCTTATTTCATTAAAAATACTTGCATTTGACGTGATTCTAGGGATTGATTGGTTAACTACTCATCATGCAAAAATTGATTGTTTTCGTAAGGTTGTTAGCTTTCATATTCCTAATCGACCTATTATGCGAATTCAAGCAACCAAACCATTAAAATCAATCGCTGTCATCTCAAGCCATAAAACTATTCGTTTATTGAAAAACGGATGTCAAGCTTTCTTAGCTCATGTCACAGATCTAAACAAAAATACGTCAGTTTTGAATGATATTTCTATTGTTAATAAATTTCCTGACGTATTTCCCGAAGAACTTCCTGGCCTACCCCCAGAGCGTGAAATTGAATTTTGTATCGACCTTGAACCCGGTACAAAACCCATTTCCAAAGCCCCATATCGAATGGCTCCTATTGAACTTCAGGAGTTAAAGACTCAACTGCAGGAATTGTTAGACATTGGCTTTATTCGTCCTAGTACTTCTCCTTGGGGAGCTCCTGTTCTATTCGTGAAGAAGAAAGATGGAAGTATGCGACTTTGTATTGATTATCGGGAGTTGAATCATGTCACCATCAAAAACAGGTACCCATTGCCACGTATTGATGACCTGTTTGACCAGTTGCAAGGAGCACAATTCTTTTCAAAGATCGATCTTCGTTCTGGATATCATCAGCTGAAGGTTAGAACTGAGGATATTCCAAAGACGGCTTTTAGAACTCGGTACGGGCATTATGAATTCCTAGTCATGTCCTTTGGATTGACTAATGCTCCTGCTGCCTTCATGGATATGATGAACCGGGTATTCAAGGAATATTTGGATCACTTTGTGGTCGTCTTTATTGATGACATCCTTATTTATTCCAAAAGCCGTGAAGATCATGAGCAACACTTGAGGCTGGTACTCCAAAAGCTTCGTGAATACAAGCTTTATGCCAAGTTGAAGAAATGTGAGTTCTGGCTGGAGGAGGTAGCATTCCTTGGGCACGTAGTATCAAGTCGTGGAATATCTGTTGACCCGGCAAAGATTGAAGCTATTCAAAGCTGGGAGCAACCTAAATCAGTGACCGAGGTACGTAGCTTTCTTGGTTTAGCTGGTTATTATCGGAGATTCGTGGAAGGATTTTCTCGAATCGCTACTCCATTAACTCAGCTGACTCGGAAAGATACAAAGTTTGGTTGGAGCGAAGAATGTGAGCAGAGTTTTCAAGAACTCAAGAGGAGACTCATTTCAGCACCTGTTCTAACAATACCATCTGGCTCGGAGGGATTTGTCATCTATAGTGATGCTTCGAGCAAAGGGTTGGGATGCGTTCTCATGCAACATGGAAAAGTCATAGCCTATGCATCAAGACAACTCAAGGAATATGAGAGGAATTATCCTACTCATGATCTAGAGTTGGCAGCTGTTGTCTTTGCACTTAAAATTTGGAGGCATTACTTGTATGGGGAGAAAGTGGAGATCTTTACGGATCATAAAAGTCTCAAATATTTCTTCACTCAAAAGGAACTCAACATGCGACAACGACGTTGGCTTGAACTGTTGAAAGATTATGATCATACCATTCAATACCATCCTGGAAAAGCGAACGTGGTAGCTGACGCATTGAGTAGAAGATCATATGCGGGTACAAGTGCAATATTAACAACGCAAAGGCCCATTTTGTGTGACTTGCAAAGGATGGAGATAGAGTTAAAGACTCCAGGGACCCATGTGATGATGGCGAATATACGAGTAGAACCGACTTTAATCGATAAAGTTAAAGCTGCTCAAGCTACAGACCTGGAGCTGATGCGTATGAAGAAGAAAGTGCAAGAAGGTGCTATGCCGGAAGCAAGAATCGATGAAGAAGGAATACTTCGAGTCAACTCCAGACTTTGTGTTCCTAACAACCCTGATTTAAAGTATGAAATCATGATGGAAGCGCACAACACACCGTTTGCAATCCATCCTGGAAGTACCAAAATGTATCATGATCTTCGTCATACATTTTGGTGGAGCAATATGAAGAGAGAGATAGCGTTGTTTATCTCAAGGTGTCTAACTTGTCAACGAGTCAAAGCGGAGCATCAAGTACCAAAAGGTCCTTTGCAACCACTTGAAATTCCAGAATGGAAGTGGGAGCACATTACCATGGATTTCGTTACCGGTCTTCCTAGGGTTTCTCAAGGTATTGATGCGATTTGGGTCATTGTTGATAGATTGACCAAGTCTGCTCATTTCTTACCGATACGAGAAACTTATACACTTGAACGTCTTGCTCGTATGTACATAAACGAGATTGTAAGACTGCATGGTATGCCAGTATCCATAGTTTCTGATCGAGACCCAAGATTCACTTCACGATTTTGGGTTAGTTTACAAAAAGCTATGGGCACGGAGTTACGATTTAGTTCAGCATATCATCCTCAGACGGACGGACAATCAGAGAGGACTATTCAAACTCTTGAAGATCTATTAAGACTCTGTGTCTTTGACTTCAAGGGAAGTTGGGACAAGTTCTTGCCATTGGTGGAGTTTTCCTACAACAACAGTTATCAAGCAAGTATTGGCATGGCTCCATTCGAAGCATTGTATGGAAGAAAATGTCGTTCTCCAGTATGCTGGGATGAGGTGGGCGAAGCAATGTTGTTGGGACCGGAGTTGGTACGTATGACTACAGAAAAGATTCAAACGATCCGACAACATATAAAAACCTCACAAGATCGACAAAAGAGTTATGCTGATCTTCATCGAAAGGACGTGGAATTTGATGTAGGAGATCATGTATTCTTACGTGTTGCTCCATGGAAAGGAGTTACGAGATTTGGAAAGAGAGGAAAGCTAAATCCTCGATTCATCGGTCCATTTTTAATCCTCGATCGAGTAGGAACTGTGGCTTATAGACTCGCTTTACCGCCAAGTATGTCTCGTGTTCATAACGTTTTCCACATATCCATGTTACGCAAATATGTGGAAGACCCGAACCACATTATTGAGTTAGAACCGGACGAAATAGCGGAGGATTTGACGTATGAAGAAGTTCCTGTTCAAATCTTGGATAAGAAGGAACATATTCTACGCTCCAAGGTTATACCTCAAGTTAAAGTTTTGTGGAGAAACCACGATGTTGAGGAAATGACTTGGGAGTTAGAATCAGAAATGAAATCAAGGTATCCTTACCTCTTCGACATACCAGGTACGTACCCTAATTTCGAGGGCGAAATTTCATAAGAAGGGGAGGTTGTAAGACCCCAATTTTTATAAATAAAGATGAATTTTCTATAAATATCATTTTTGAATATTATGGAGTTAATTTGATATAATGTAATAGTTGTGGGTAATATTTATAAATTTTGCAAAGTAAGCAAGTTGTTATAAAATATTCGTTTGGTCGGAGAATATTCTTTTTGTCGGGGAATATTCGTACGACGGCACAATCATTGGTGGACCCCACAACGGAATTATTGTCGGATTGAGAAAACGACAGAATTATCTTTCTATAAAAATAACGGCTGAGGTGTTACCGTTAAAACCGTTAAAACTGTTGAACTACTCGGTAGTAAAAGTACAGTAATACGCGTGGTTGCATAGTAGCACACGGTATTGATTATTGATGCTTACGTGAGAAGTCACTCAGCTATACTCAATTATTGCTACAGTAATTGCTGCATCATATCTCTTAAATTATTGTCATAGTATCATCTGTATAATATGTTATATTATTGAGACGTTGTGGTAAGTTTGGTTATTTTATGGGGGGCCATATGTCATCATCTAAGAGTCTCTTCGTCAATAGTAATTACCGTCGTCAATAGTAATTACCGTCGTCAATAGTGTTTACCTTAGTCAATAGTAATTACCTTCGTCAATAGTATTACCTTGGTCAATAGTATTTACCTTGGTCAATAGTAATTACCTTCGTCAATAGTATTTACCTTGGTCAATAGTAATTACTTTCGTCAATAGTAGTTGTCCCTTCAATATTACCAAGAGTCATTTGACCCTTCGTTAAGACCAAGAGTCATTTGACCCTTCGTTAGGACCAAGAGCCGCCCTCAGTTTTTCTATAAATAGAGGCCTAGGGCTTCATTATTTTTCACGAATTCATTCAAGCTATAGAGAGAGAAAGTATAGAGAGAATAAGAGAGAGAGAATAAAAGTATTCTGCTACATCACTTTTCTAATATCCAGTTCTTTTAAGGTAGGGAATATTATTTCTTTTATATTCATGAAGAGAACTTCTGTTATTCCATTTGTTATTATTCTGTTGGAATAACCAGTATACGCGGTCTACCCTATACTTGGTGACATTCTTCTATTATTCTGTTGGAACATCCTGTCTGTGTGTTTTACACCGGACCTGGTTCCGTTTATTATTCTGTTGGAACATCCTGTCTGTGTGTTTTACACCGGACCTGGTTCCGTTTTATTATTATTCTGTTGGAATATCCTGTCTGTGTGTTTTACACCGGACCTGGTTCCTTTATTTATTATTCTGTCGGAATATCCTGTCTGTGCGTTTACGCCGGACCTGGTTCCATTATTTATTATTCTATTGGAATAACCTGTCTGTGCGGTCTATCGCATGCATGGTGATTTCTTTTGTTATTCCATTCTTTATTGTACTCAGTTGGTTAAGTTTTGACTTCTATACTCCATGAAATTTGTGGAATATCCTTGATAGTTGCGTTTCATCCAGTATCTTTTCAAGAAAATATTCTTCTAAGCATTCTTGAATTTTACTCCACAATGCAGTATCATGTTGACAATTTGGACGTTGTTAATTCCTGGATAAATTAATTCTTGAACTTGTTTTATTGAATTCTTATATCATTGTCATCATCCTCATGTTTATAAAATGTTGAAAGTCATCTGTGGCCTGTAGTGCATAGATGGACTTGGTATGATTATGACCAGGGATTATTCGGTATAATCATGACCGTAATGTTACAAATGATATGGTAAAAGTCCTCATTGGCCCGTAGTGCATTGATGGACAGTTGTTGGCATGATCATGACCATTAATGAATATACGAATATCCTTGGCCGTAGTGCAGGGGTGATTCGATGATGTGGATTATTTTATTAAGCTGAGTCTCAGCGATTACAGTGTTGAAAAACTTTTTAAATCATAAAAGATAGTAGAGTTTATTTTCTACTTGACTCTTTTAATGGATTGCTTGTTCCGCTACAGTTAAACTTGATGTCTATTATATTTTATCAGTTTAACATTGTTGAAGGCTAATGATAATTTATTCTGCATTATCTTAGTCATAATATTTCTTACTGGGCTAGTTGAGCTCACCCTTTCTTTCACTGTTCTCTTCAGGAAATGAGAACGTAGCTGGGACAAGTCGGGGTACGGAGTGATGGTCCGAATGATAGTATTAGTTAGTAGTCCTCACTATTCTATGTAATGGTGTGTTAATAAATGTAATGAGGACTCCTTTTGAGTATGAATACTCTTTAGAAGATAATATTTGTATTCAAACTCACAGTTTATGTTTTGTCGTGTTGTACACGACAGATGTATTAATCAGTTGTATTTGTATTCTGTACTATGTATCTGACGACCCAAGATGGGTGATGTATACCTAATTTTGGGGGCGTCACAGGTAACACAAGCTTGAATTGTTGCATCCTTTTGTTCCACGACCGCCTGTCGTTCTTCTGCCTGCTCTTCTAACTCATGAATACGATTTTAAAATTCTACATTTTGATCATATAATACCTCTAATAAACTCTCCTCTGGTACTTCTTCTTCCTCTTCTTCCTCAGTCTCAGCTGTTACCTCTGCGACTATCTCGGGTGCAACTATCAATTCTTCACTCACCACATAGATATCTCTAATTCCTTCTTCGTCTGACATCACATTATCATGGTTAGTGATTAGAGGTATCCCCACAGTCTCATTCACTCCATTGTTAGCATTCTCAGCTGCCATTCTCAAATACTGCCATAAAATAAGGGTTAATTAAACAAATTAACATATCACATAATATCCCAATATTATGACTAACCAACAAATAAGCTTAGGTAGGACACACTAGCGAAGGATTTACGCATCTCTCCCCTCCTAGTTATATTCCCCGATCTCCACCAGAGATCATATCCCTAAGCTCTGATACCAACTGTAACGACACCAAAATAGGTTCATTCCACCCAACCCATTCTGAGTCGTCAAATACATGGTACAGAAAACAACTACAACTTTATTACAACAATTGTCGTGCAAAATACAACAACACATATGCTGTGAGTTTGGATACAAATATATACCAAATGTGACTCATGTTCCAACCGTGGACATCACCTCACAATAACACCTTACATAAAGGTATAGTCAAAAACTGTTTTAGAAATTAGAATCTTTGGGAAGTGCTCAAGGAAACCTTCGTACATGGGAGGCCACGCGTCTAGGTTATGATAGATATCATATGGCCACAGAATTATCCTTGGTTGACCCAATAGACCCCAAAGAAAAACGAGAAGATTACTATCATATTCTTCCCAATGGTGAGTCTTCTCTTGACATATCATTATCTCTACTGTCTCTAATTGAGAATTATACTTTAAACAAACACCAAGATTATATAGGTAGTGTTCGTATATATACTCAGCAAGTGGATGAGCACATCCCTGTCTTATGATGACACGAGGTTGTATGTCGTTAGACATCTTGTATGATAGTGGCAAACCACCCTTCCAACGTTGGGTACACCTTACCCTATTGGATTCACCAAATATAACAACTAAATGAACTTTTCTATACTGCTTCGGGAGAACATCCACAGCTAGAGACCACTGTTCTATTTTCCCGTTACCCTCGCTCGACCCAGCTACACTCTTATTACCTCAAAAGAGCAGTACTTCTGATCGGTATAAGGCTGAAGGAAACTTGCACTGATGAATAGCAACTCACCAAGTATCTAAATACTCACAAAATACACTCAATAATCTAGAGAGAGAAAGAGAGAAAGCTTATGTTTCTGGTGTGATTTTCAATTCTAACTTAGCCCTCTATTTATAGGAAAATTTTGGTAGGTTTGACCTGCAACCTGATGGCTTTACCTGCTACTATTCCCACCCACCACATTTAAAATATAATTCAGCACATTTCTTCACCAACCACAAGTGGGGCCCACCAATTCTAGAATTTTCCACCAAAATGATAAACTCCGAAAATTCAACAATTTCTGAACCAGTCATCTCGTAAAATTCATAACAAATCATACGTTCATTTTTAACGGTTCAAAATTTGTGGGCATATACTCAACTTATATATGTATAACATATCCAAATATTACTACGATCCAACGGTCGGATTAAAAATTATAACCCCCGCAAAATATCTCAAAAACCCTGATTTTTAATACCTCCATTCCGACAAAAATACTGATAAAAACCTCAACATTAACTCCTTCATTTTATCCACAAAAATATATCCCTCATTTATATCCACATAAAATAAATATTTTCTTATCATATAAATCAATAATTAATTATTCACAAATAATATTACAGAATCACATTTATGACAACCAGGCCGTTCCTAGGAAAGAGGGGGCTTTCCAATAAGGATTTTTCCTTACTAGCGCGCAATTAGATGACCAAACCTCTCCTTAGACAGAACTTTCTAGACATTGCCAATAATGCTATCTAATAATACTATTCAAATAATATGAATTATTGATCTGATAATGGAAAATACTGTGCAGCAACAATTATTGAACAACAATAATATAAAATTTCAACGTAGCAATTATTGAATCAATAAAATAAAATATTGAACAGTAATTACTGTAACAATTATTGAGTAGTGCCTTCTTACGTAAGAATCAATAATTTCAAAAATACTGTGCAATACCGTGTGCTACTGTGCAATAACGCGTATTACTGTATTTTAACCACCGGGTATTTCAACAGTATTAACGATAACAACTACGCCGTTATTTGTAAAAACTCAAATTTGTCGTTTTTCTTCACCCGACAGTTATTCGTTATGGGGCCCACAAATAGCTGCGCCGTCGTACGAATATTCTCCGACAGAAAGAATATTCCACGACCAAACGAATATTCCCCGACAACAATGATTATTTTATAACCACTTGCTTATTTTGAAAAAAAATTCATATTTCACCCATAACTTTAAACTTTTATCAATTTAACCATTTACTGAATAGTAATTATAAGAAAAATTGAATACTTTTATTTCATAAAATTCGGGGTCTTACAATATTCATCAGAAAATCATTCATCTTTGCACTTCATGCCAAAGATATTTAGTTATATCATCATTTAGGACTGAGGATGATGAAAAATCTTTTAAAGAAAACGAATCCAGTGAAACAAAAGAACAAATATTAAGGATTCGTACTTTAAACAATCCGAGTTCAAAAATACTTCATAAATAATCATAGCGAAGTAAAATTCAAGAATGATCAAAACATGGATACAATCAAAGTTAGTATCCATAATAGATATCTTGAAAAAAAAAACGAAAATTTAATTTTTCGGTGAATAGTATCGTATTCGTGAATAGCGCCGTATACGTGAATAGTAACCCCGACACTAAAAATTTTAAATTTGATAAAAAGTTCAGATTAATATTTCGGCATAATGATATTGAAAGAAATAATATCATCTAAAAAAAATAACATCCCTTACATCAGAAAATACAGTACTTCTAGCTGGAATACTGGATATAGTGCTGAAGGGAACTTGCACCGTATAGCAACACTCAAAGTATCAAAATACTCACAAGAATACACTCGATAATATAGAGAGAGAGAGAGAAAGAGAGAGAAAACTTTAGTTTCTAGTGTGATTTTCAATTCTAACCTAAGCACCCTATTTATAGGAAAATGCTTAGAACACCAAAGCAGAAAATTTAATAAATAATATTACTATTTTTCTAAAACTTCCTACGCACACTAATTGAATCCAAACATCAGCCATTCACTCAATAAAAGCAACAAAAACGTTTTTCATATAAAAGTCATTTAAAACTTCAAAAAAAATAATAATCAATTAATCTGGAACTTCAATAATTCACAATAAATAACCATTTTATCAGAAAAATTCAAATCTTATATCTTTTTCATAGAAAATTCCATTCTCTACAACTTTACAGAAGAAAGTTTTTCCAAATTCTAAACAAAAATTGACCGAAATCCATAAACGGGCGATTTTACAGGCTATAATCAAATTTCAGTCAAGAAATGGGGTCTACCAACATGAAAAATATGTTTTAAATATTTTTTGTAACAAAAATACTATTCCTCCTTATTTATTCATATATCTCACATTCATTATAAAAATATCAATAAAATATTATTTTATCAGAAAAGATAAAATATCAATTTTCAACAATTGTCACTTTAAAAAAAATTTCCATCTATATCCACATAAAATGAATATTTTTCTTATAATATATATCAATAATTAATTATTCACAAATATTATTACAGAATCACAATACTGACAACCAGGCCGTTCTCAGGAAAGAGGAGGCTTTCCAATAAGGATCTCTCCTTACTGGCGCGCAATTAGGTGGCCAAACCTCTCCTTAGACAGAACTTTCTAGACATTGCCAATAATGTTATCTAATAATATTATTCAGATAATATGAATTATTGCTCCGATAATAAAAAATATTGTATAGTGACAATTATTAAAACAACAGTAATATAAAATATCAACGTAGCAATTATTGAATCAATAAAATAAAATATTAAACAGTAATTACTGTAACAATTATTGAGTAGTGCCTTCTTACGTAAGAAACAATAATTGGTGCAATACAGTGTGCTACTGTGCAACAACGCGTATTACTGTGTTTTAACTACCGAGTATTCCAACAGTATTAACGGTAACAACTACGCCGTTATTTATAAACAACTTATACTTGTCGTTTTCTTCATCCAATCACTTTCCGTTATGGGGCCCACACAAAGCTGCGCCGTCGTACGAATATTCTCCGACAGTAAGAATATTCCACGACCAAACGAATATTCCCCGACAATAATGAATATTTTATAATCATTTGCTTATTTGAACTATTTGCGCATTTTACCCATAACTAACCACATTAATCAATTCAACCCTTACTATTTCAAAATAATAAATAGAGAAATTCAATTTCATTTATAATAAGTTGGGGTCTTACAAGATGCACTCACAAAGCCTCTTTCACGACAAAGATTTCTACGACTCAAATTCAAGATTGGACTTCTCTCTAGACCTCCATCTTGAGGGGGCATAACAGAGGATTACATCAACTCCTTCATTTTAGAAACTACTTACTGGCTTGTTGACTTATTCTCCTTTATCTTGTATAAGTATATTAGTTGTACATAGAAAATATAGGAATTAGTTTGAACAACTCAGATTCAGTAACAAACTTCTTGTTACTCTTATTGTGTATATATATTACTGTGATCAACAATAAAGAGGCGTGATTTTCCTACTCATTCAAAACCCTTTTCAACCTTAACCTTTGCCATGCTAAGTTAAAGCGATATTAATTCATCTATATATATGTCGAAAAAATTGTCAATTAAGTTTAATTCGGTTCACCATAAATTCGCCTGAAAAATTATGACTGAAATTATTATTATTAGTAACTTAATTTCTTTTTTACATATAATTTTTTTCATATATTTCGATCAGGAACTGAGGTATTATACATAAAAGTGTTGCTACAATGCTAAAGGAGTTATTTGTGGAGTTCACAAAATCCATCTATTATCGTGAATAACAATTACTTCTTTGGTCTCAATGTATTATTGGCAACGTTTATCTTTTAGGAATTTCAAAATGATGCAGGTTAACTGGTATATAGTATGATAAGAAAGAAAGATTCATATTTTTAAAGATTCATATTTTTTTTTCTTATACTATCATATAATTTAATTAGTTTTAAAACACCAACCTTAGATTTGTCAAACTAGTGTTATTATTATTTTTAAAGTTTGTCCAACTCCAACTACAAACTTCAAACGTAGGGGTATTCGACAGTGACTTATAAGTTGATCAAACCAATTTATAATTTATTTGTCAATTTTTGAGTGTTTAAGAGTTATTTATTTTTTAACTTATAAATTAGTTTTTAAGTCAAAAAAATAAGTAACTATTTGTGACTTGTTTTAAAATGATTTATACATTTTAAAATAAGTTAGTTTGACCAAATATAATGTCTATTTTATCTCTCTTTTTATTAATGTCATTTTTAGTAATCTTTACATTATTTTAACTTATAAGTCAGTATGAACCGAACACCTTCATAACTTATTTTAACTTAATTTTGATTTATAAGTCAACTTATATTTTAACATATAAATCATTTAAAATAAGGAGTTCTCGAACAGGCCTAACCTTCCCCGTATCTCATAGTTAATTTGCTTTGTCGCAACCGGATGGAGGCATGGAGCACACTAATTACCAATAGTGATATGTTTGAGAATGACTTATAAGTTGGTCAAATTAACTTATAAGTCATTTGTTACTATTTTCATGTTCGAGAATAATTTATTTTTTACTTCTAAGTTGAGTTTTAAGTCAAATATATATATATATATATATATATATATATATATATATATATATATATATATATATATATATATATATATATATTAAATTGATGACTAAGATTGTCCACAATCTATAATTTAGATATCTTAATTGTTAATGTTGATTTTTAATTAAAGTAATCAGAGTCGGAATAAAATGACTCATTATTACGGAATTAAAAAAGAGAGTATTTAGTTATTCATTTCATCTGGATAAAACCAATATAATGAATAAATTTTATAATTATATCCGCATATTATAACAACAATTTCAATGTTTCAATTATCATCACCTTATCCATTATCATCAAAACTATCACCCACCCACTCTCGCTGTTCATCGTTGTCACCACCCACCAACCGTCGCCACCCTATAACTGTCGCCGTCACCCCACCATTATCATTGCCGTCATAAATCAACACTACATATTTTATTTTGCAAGTGAAATGTGATATATATTTTTTTGAGAGGGTTATATTGGTCATTTAATTTTTAAATTTCATTCATAAACTCAACGAAACAAGCACTTAAAATGTTTTTAAAAAAAAGGTCATTACATTACATTTAGACCTGGCAAAGATGGCCCAGGTCCGGGGGCCGGGTCGGCCCACCAAAAATCGGGCTTTGGGCCGTAGGTTTTTAGCCCGGTAAAACCCGGGCCTTTTTGGCCCGGCCCAAGTGGCCCGTGATTATTATTATTTTTTTTAAATAAAATGTTACTATTTGTGGGTTGTGAAGCTTGAACACAAGACTTGTAAGTAAATAAATAAGAGTTCAAACCAACTAAGCTACAACAACTATTTATTTTTAATACAATCTTCAATATATTTTAACTATAATTGAAAATTATAATTAAGATATGTAGTTAATGTAGGTAATTAATTAATAATACTAAATTATAATACTATTAAAATTTTAATTGATTGAGATATATAGTTAATAATTTCAAAGTATAAAACTATTAAACTAACAAATAGCAATTATTAGTTTAAGTTAGATAATTTAATTATAAAAATTTAAAATAATCTATATATTAGTATTAATTAGAGTATTTATTATTTTTAAAAGTAAAATAAATTATATTAATTTTAAAGAATCAAATTTGATTATATACTTTGAATTACTAGCAATATATAATTCGATTCAACCACTAATTTTTTAGATTGCAAGTCCAAAATTTGTACACAATAATATAGATAATTTTATCTCTTAATTATGCAATCCCTCTACTTATTGTAGTACATTTGGAAAGTAAATCAATCATTATATCTTAATTATGCATTCCCCCTACTTATTTAAAAAGTAAATCAATCATTATCCAAAATCATGCCTTTAGAATAATATCTAAAATTATAATACTATTAAAATTTTAATTGATTGAGATATGTAGTTAATTTAAGTAATTAGAATTATTATTTATTATAAATTATTTTATTATTTTTAATATTTATTATTGTTACTATTTTTGGTGTATCAAGATTTTGTAAAAAAAAAAAGAGGAAAAAGCTCGTGGGCCGGCCTGGCCAGCCCAACCCGGGCCACAGGCTTAACAAATCTGGCCTGCCAAAACCTGAGCCTTTTCGGCCCGCGCTCGGCCCGGCCCGACCCGACCCGCTCGTTTGTCAGGTCTAATTACATTCATTTCTTTAATTTAATTTTTAAATTCAAACCGCATTATATTTATGGCCCAATAATTAATACTGATTACTACTATTATGTTGATGTTTCTCGAGATTTGAAAGTTATAATGAGCATTAGTAGTGATTGACTGGTTGGTATGCTTCTTTATTTTAGGCACAACGTGATTCGTGATTGAAACTAGGGGTAAGTATGGTGCGGTTTGGTGCGGTTTGAAGTCCAAACCGCACCCTTAACCGTTTAGGTGCGGTTTGAAAAATTCAAAACCGCACCCGAAACCGCTTGTGATTGGTGCGGTTCGGTTTTAAAGTGTGCGGTGCGATTTTAATTGGTGCGGTTTCGGTTCCAAAACCAATTGAAACAACAAAAAAGTTTAAGTCTTCAATAAAATTTAACATAAAATTTACATCGAGCAATTAACTTAGTGACAAAGTCGACAATGAGAATTATATCAAGCATGCTTTAAAACTAAAATATGCGCTATATAAAACAACGGAGACTATTCGATAACAAGCAAGAATGTTTATCTAGTTCTCCAAAAATTAAAAGTATATACTGAAGATAGAATAAAATATATTGCAGGGAGGACTAAAAATAATCTATTAGACTATTACAATTATAGCATTGACATTAACCAATGCATCAAGTGCTCGAGCCCCTCAACTATAAGCCCCTCCAATAACGCATCAAATAAATTCAAAATTCTAAAACCCAATTGCTTAATTTTTGACTTTATAATCTCTAACATTTTATTTCAATTGGTGAAAAAATGACAATGCAATATTGGGGTTTTCTCTGAGCGTGTTCAAGTGAAAAGTAACTTTAGAATTTACTAGAGATAATACATACATACACACACATGGTGCGATTTCGGTTTTATGCGGTTTGATTTTGGCTAGTAACCAAACCGGAACCGTAAATTTGGTTATTCAACCCACCTAAAACCGCCACATACGCCGGAACCGTTGGTGCGGTTTTAATTGGTGCGGTTCGTGCGATTTTTTGTGCGATTTCGGTTCCAATTTGATTACTTGCTCAGCCCTAATTGAAACCTTGTAAACCTATCAACAAAAGTCTCAAAAAGTTTAACTTAATCAAGAAAAATATAAAATTTAACTGTCTTATATTGGTTAGACCAACACAAAATATCAAAAAATAAATTTCTTTATATAGTATTTCCTCCCTTCCTTTTTAAATGTTAGAGAACTATATTAGCGACCTACCTAATTTATGGGATCAATGGTTAGATTGTACAAGTTAGAAAGACTTTTTTTTTGGATAAAGTAACAAATTACTTGATCTATGTTCGTATCGCTCATGATATATATCATAACTCGTTTTTAGATAAGTGATTTTGTCTCTTAATATTTGTTATTTGAGAATTTCAATTAAACATTAATGTCTTAGTTTTTAATATTACCCCAAATATTAAATATAACTTTGGTTCTTTCACTAGTTTCTACCTAATAAATAACTCTATATTTTTTCAATACAATAATAATATAGATAATTAATATTATATTTAATACTATAGAATTATTTTATTAATACTTGTGGGGAGCTCTAATGTTGCGTTTGTGAGTTTGGAGAGATGAGATGAGATGAGAAGATAAAGTATAGGAGGGGAAGGAATGAGAAAAGATGAGAATTGATTATAATTTTCCTTCGTCATTTTTGTGAGTTTTAGAAAAGAAGGAAAGAGATGAGATTTTTATTATATTTTACTTGTTTGTGAGTTTAGAAGGGAAAATAATTTTATTTTTAAACTGCATTATTATTATATTATCATTTTATATAAATATAATAAATGTATGATTTAACAATATTTAGCTACTAAATTATTTTGTTCCGTCTTTTTTTATGTTTATATATATATATATATATATATATATATATATATATATATATATAAACTCTAATTTATTATTATGAGTATATGATCAAACCTTTTATATTATTTGTGAATTTCTGTTATATTAATTCTTCTAAGATATGCGTACTGTTTGTTTACAAAATATCAAACAATTATATTGTGTTTGTAATTAAACAATTAAAAGTACACATAATAATAATTATTTTTCTATATATCTGACCTTCCAATCTATCTGACTCGGCTCATGTTATATTTTCCAATCTCATGTTCAGTCTTTTTTTTTTCTTGTTTTGTTCCTAGGGCGGGCGGCGGGCGGCGGGCGGCGGCCGAGGGTGGTTTAAAGGTTCTGTTATATTCTTGGGGGTGGCGGGGAGTTTAAAGGTTTTATCAGGATCCGGTTAGTATGAAATTTATTTTTGAATAAGTTGGTCAATTAACCAATAGAATATTGAAACATATAGAGTTTCGTCTGTGTGTCAGTACTCTATTAGCCAATTAACCAACTTACCAAAAAATAAATTTCATGCTAACCACTTCCGTTTGATCATATACTCTTAAGGATTTCTGCTATATTTCTTGGGGAGTGGGGAGAGGTTGAGGGGTTGGAAAAAGAGAGAATTTGTATTTTTAAAAATTAGGAGTTATAATAATTAATGACAAGATTATTATATTATTTATGTTACAAGGTTATTTTTGGTAATATTAAATATTTCATTTTCCATTTTTTTATCTCTCCAAATCTCTCACCTTTGAGGAAAAAATTATAAGCCAAAAATTAAATTAATTTTACCTCTATATCTCTTATTTTTCTCTTTAAAAAAAGTCACAAACATAATATTTAGAGAAATTTTAATTATTTGTCCTTTCTCTCAAATTAAAATTTACAAACAAAGGGGAGGAAAGTTGAACATGGTGGACCGTGGGAGTTGGTAGCAAATTAACAAGGGTCCAATATATTTACACTCTATTTTTGAATTTTGAACAGAAAAGAAAAGAATAGAAAATTTAGATTAGAACAAAAAAAAAAAGAATAGAAAATTTGAAATTTTCATTTGTGTTGTTTTTGAGTTTTTAATAGAAAAAAATAGAAAATTTAAAATTGGGGACATGATTTGTAATTTAAAATTTATTATATTAAAAGTTGAGGATAATATGGAAATTATAAAAATATTACTTATTCCAATTTATTTTCCGTTCAAATCATGTCAATTTTAGACGGAAAACTTTGGTAAGAAAAGTGGCCAAGTTTTCTTTCTATTTCTTTTCTTTTCCGTTTATTAAAAAACTCAGAAATATAAGAATTGAAAAGAAAACTTAATTTTTTCGTCTATTTTTTTTTTTGTCTATTTTAAAATTCAGAAACAGAGAGTTAAGCATCCAAGAAAAGCCAGTGGCTTCACCGTCATTTTAAAATTATCATAAGGTAATTTAGGTATTCCAAAAAATGATATTCTCCCTCACTCGTAATTGAGTTCACGGTGTTTGGGATCAAATTATCAATCTCATAATTTTTTAACTGATGAATAAATAAAATGGAAATATAATACCGCAGTCTCTCCATCATGAATAGTCGCATTTTTGAAATTCTCTCAATTTTCAGATAACCAAACAGGCCCTTTCTCCAATTGTTTTGCTTTAAATGGCTTAGTGGTTTGTTACTTTCTCAGTGATTTTATGGGTTTTAGAAGCAGCCGATTCAGTGTGTGTTCGTTTTTGTGATCTGGGTTTGTCTTGGAAAACCAAAAGAATTGAATTTTACTAGTTAATATTGGTGGGAATTTGTGTTTGATTCTGGGTTTTTCAAGAAATCAATTGAAATGGAGTCATCTTCTCCAAAATCAGTCGATGAGGTGGTGGAAGAAATTATGAGAATTCACAGATCCCTACCGACAAGACCAGGAATTGAAGAAATTGAAGCAGCAAAGATATTAATCCGGAACGTCGAAAACGAGGAGCAATCAAAACTCGACGCCATTGCTAGGCAAACAAAAAGCCTCGAAGTTCCCGAAGAACTCTTCATGATATTGCAAGAGATGCAGAAGAATTTGGTCCTTTTTCGAAGCAATGAACAGAAGAGAGATGCTGTGAAATTGTTAGATCTCGAGAACGCCCACTCGGTGTTCGATGATTCGATTCAGAGAGCTTCTAGATGTCTCCCTTCAGCAATGGGCTCGAATTCCCTGTCCGGGACTTCCACATCGTCTGGCCGGTTGTCTTTGACGAATTCGGCGGCTTCCTTTTCTTTTAATTCTCCTGTGACTACCACGTCGTCTTTGAGTTTGTTTTATGAAAAGGAGGGTGTTAAAGCTTCTACTGAGTTGATTACCAGAGATGATAGTTATGTGAAGAAGGCTAAGTCTACTTTTTATGGTGACGGAATTGGAGTTGGACTTCGATCTGGGGATGTTGCAACTCCCCAGATTGTAGATTCTACTTTGAAACCAGTGATTAGTTCAGGTAAGTTCTAATTATTAATATATTGCTGCTTATGTTTATTTTTAATTTATTTTTCTTATTTTTTTGAGCTTTTGTTATGTAGTTATTGTACTTAATTGGTTAGTTTGGAAATTGGTATATAGAATAATTTTGATTGGAATTTAGACATAAATGATGTTTCCAAATGACGATGCTGATTCTTTCTCTTTTTTTGGAAGGTCAAGATGGTGAGAAATTGAGTCTTATAAAGCTTGCTAGTTTAATTGAAGTATCTTCGAAAAAAGGGACTCGGGATCTCAATCTTCGGGGTAAACTGATGGATCAAATAGAATGGCTCCCTGATTCAGTTGGGAAGTTATCCAGTTTGATCACCTTGGATTTGTCTGAAAATAGGATTGTGGCCTTACCAACCACGATAGGTGGGCTTTCATCATTGACAAAATTGGATTTGCATTCAAACAAAATCAGTGAACTCCCAGAGACTATTGGTGATATCCTCAGCTTGGTTTTTCTTGATTTGAGGGGGAATCAGTTGGCATCTCTGCCTGCTACCTTTGGTAGATTGGTTCGGCTTCAGGAGCTTGATTTGAGCTCAAATCTTCTTCAAGTGCTTCCTGAGTCAATTGGGTCGCTTGTTAGCCTACAAATTTTGAATATCGAGACTAACAATATTGAAGAAATTCCACATACTATTGCTCATTGTTCCTCACTCAAGGAGCTCCGTGCAGACTATAACCGTCTTAAAGCCCTTCCTGAAGCTGTAGGACGAATCGCGTCGCTGGAGATCCTGACTGTGCGTTATAATAATGTCAGTAGATTGCCTACCACAATGGCGTCTCTAGCAAACTTGAGGGAGCTTGATTTAAGTTTCAATGAGCTAGAGTCTGTGCCTGAGAGCTTATGTTTTGCTACCACACTTGTAAAAATTAACATAAGCAACAATTTTGCTGATCTACAATACCTGCCAAGGTCCATAGGGAACCTTGAGATGCTAGAAGAGTTGGATATGAGCAATAACCAGATAAGAATCCTTCCAGATTCTTTTAGGATGCTGTCAAAATTACGTGTCTTGAATGTGGAAGGAAATCCTCTGGAAGTGCCGCCAAGAATTGTTACTGACATGGGGGCACAGGTAATTCATTGTTTTTGTACGAACACCATGATATTGGTAGTTTTGATATGATGCTAACTAAAGGATTGATGCTCCTCAGGCTGTTGTTCAGTACATGGCTGAACTTGTTGCAAAGAGGGATGTCAAGGCACAACCAGTCAAGCAGAAGAAATCTTGGGCTTATATATGTTTCTTTTCAACGTCTAACAAACGTAAGCACAATGACATGGAATATGTGAAAACCTGAGCTGCAGCAGGTTGGGCAAAAGACAATCTTATGAGTTTTCTCGGTAAGTTTATGAATCCTTGATGCGCCTAACCTATCTACTCATCTTTTAAATTTACAACTGGCAATATGGGTGGGCTCTTTTAACAGTTGGCTAGAATTTTGCATTTCTGTAGCAATTTACCTCGAGGCCAAGATGGTTCCATTGTTAGGCATTTATTGGGAGTGGGCTGGAGTAACCTTTTCCCCCTTCTTCAAAATACTAAATTAAATTTAGAAATTAAGAGGGATTAAAATCATTAAACAAGGAAGAGTGTGATGAAGATAAAGCATCCAAAGAAAAACATGGTGAACTGTATGTACTACAAATAAATAAGCAAATGTCAGGAATTAAGGTGGAAGGCTGGAAGCTCACTTAATTTTGTTATTTACAATACAGGAAAAAGGGCTGTCACCGAGTTGGAAAGGTTTTGCTGGAACACATGCTTCTCGTAAAGTAGTCAGTTTACAGATATGGTTCTGATCCTTCGCCCGCAAATTTAGATTATTTTATTAATTTTTCTCACAAATCCTGCTTTTCTTTCCTGTATTTTTAAGTTCTTGAACAAAAATGAGATGTACAATTGTCTTCAATCGGCTACATAATCAGGGAGATACATGTTGTATTTGACATCCCTCAATATAAAATGAAGTACGCGTTTAGCATTTTTACTACTCTTGAAACAGAATCTAGCATCTGTTTTGGTTGCCTTCATTTTTTATTGTATTGGTTAATCATGGTTATTTGGGTTTTAGCACGATAGTCAACAGTCCAATTCTATTCACAGGTTGAGGGGATCCCAAATATAGGTGGTTGTTGCAGACTGATGTTCAAAGTATATTCCTTGTCTGTTACACCTATTGCTTTGATTTCCAATCTTTGGTAATTTAATACAGTGAATTAAAAAAAAATATTGATAAATTATTTACCCACTATTTGTTAGCTAATATGAGCTTATGTTTTTAAAGGAATTTCTAACCAAAATGGAAAATTATCATGGTTAAAGTCCTGCTGTAGACTAAGACAGGGCTGTTTTTTCCCTCACGTTTTTCTTCTGGTCAAGTAAATGGAACTAAATGGCAGCAAGTAGCATATTGAAATTCTTGATTAGGATCTTATTAATCAAAATTTGTTCCTCAAGAGCAATATACTTCAAGTTGCAAACTAAAGTTGACATATTTCCCATTGTTTTATTAGTATGAAGAAAAAAAGTGATTCATTCTCTGAGATACTACCCTACCCCAATATACAGATGGCCTTGAGTGGATACTAACTATTTCAAAATTAGTAATGTAGTAGCAAAGCCCCGATAGGTTTGTTCTCCTTTACGAAGTTTAACCTTGACAAAACTGTTTGTGCCAATTTTCCACAATGTAAGCTATATAAAACTTTCATGGGATACTTCTGCAAGTTACTGAAACCACGTATCCTAGTAAATTCTACTGACATAAATGTGTAGTGCAACCTCACCAAGAACTCAATTTGACATATTATCCAGTGTTAATATATAAAATGATTTGAAAACCTGAGCTAAGTTCCGCAAATACCTGATCAAATGTTTGGTTTGAAGTTCACGTGTCCATATTTTCCGAATCTTTCATGCTTGATTCTGATAGACACTATCTTTACTTATCTTAGTTATCTATCTATTTATTGAGCTGTGCAGTTTAGTTAGCACTATTACCAGAAACATATTTCACATGATTTGATCTTTCATTTCAACTGTAATTGTCATTTTCTTCAATCTTTCCAGCCTTTACAGCTCAGTTGAGGGGATTGTAAAGTGAAAACCCTTATTCTCGGATGGCCTCCACCACCAAGGATGCTGGTAGTACCATTTCTCATGATATGATCAAGATTAGTGTGGCCAAACAGATTCAGGTGGTTGGTGTATTTCTATCAAGATACTTCGCTGTCACAACTTTTAGAGACTGGCAATTTTCGTCTCTGCAATGGCAACTCATGAGGTGAGATGAACTGTTAATTGGTGGTTACAGCTCCTTCAACCTTGACAAAGTCACATGAAATCCATGTTATCAGTTATGTTATAAATATTACTTCCATGATGGCTTTTGTATTTTTCTCCAACCCCCATACTTTGGGCCAAACTTAATTATCAAAAAAAGATGTCTTTTTGTATTTTTTCAATTAATTACTCGGGTCGAGTATATGTTTATATCTTTCATCTTCAACAGTGACATATTTTAGTTGTATTGATCTGGCAAAGTCATGGTGCCAGCTCTATTATTAACTACTTAATCAGATACTGAAAGTTTAAGTTAATAAAGTGAAGTACTTTTTTTTTCCACTTACTTGTTGATGTGAACAACCCCTTTGTGTGGAGGTTTTATCCCTTGCTATTGTTACTTTGAGCTGGAAATTTGTGGACTATATAACATATAAGACATTGCAGAACAAGAAGCTAATTATGACATGTACAAATGTAGCATGTGTTTGCCTGTGTGTGTGTGTGTGTGTGTGTGTATATATATATATATATTTTTTTTTTCTTCTGTTGGTGAGTGAATGCTAATTGAAAAGAAATGTATTGTATAAGACCTAGAAAAAGTCAAGGGTAAAGACTCTCCTTTTGTTTCTAGCTCCTTTCTTAATTTAGTACAAGAACCAAGTAAAAATGATGAAAATTAGAAGACTTGCCTAATAAAGTCAAGAGATTAAGTTCATTACAAAAGGCACAACATTGCTAGTTATCACATGACATCTCTTCTCAATAAATATTGTTATAATTTTGTGTTGACATAGTTAAAGTTAAGGTTGCACGTTTGGTCCTATCTAAATTATACCATTTGCAATTAGTTTGATGTATTTTATTCTATTTTTTTATGTTATGAAAACGATAAAGCACAAAGCTCATTTGACATTATTAGTAGCAGTGATGGGACAAAGGAATTCGATATTTTCACATTATTTTTTGACATTTTTATACGTAGGGTCTATATTAACGGATATATCAATTTTTTATTAGCAAATGTGTGGAGCCTTACGTGTATAAATATCAAAAAATAATACTATAAAAATATTAATTTCCAACAATAAAATGCAATACAACAACAATTGTGGGCCCGGACCCACCCAGCTCATAGTATTAGTGACATCGTTTGGTTCTTGAAAATATTTTCTAGTTGGTCAACATGTTGCCATCCATAACCATACTTATAATAATAATGATTATTATTATGCACCCAAATTGTGAGGCAACTTCAGTACTAATAACATCCACGTCACCAAGAAATTAATTATCTTTTTATATTTATATTATTGGCAAAATTATTAATTAATTAATTGTTAAAGTACTAACATTTTTATTGAATCCATCTTCGGCTGTTAATTAAATAAATAAAATGCACAACCTCAAACCTAAAGGGTACAAAATAATACCCTTTCGTAGGTTTGTTTTGTAGGCAATGGATTGTAAATTTGTAATATGCAGCCATTAAAATGCTTGTGCACTAAACAAAAATAAGAAACTAAGAGCAGGGGCCTACAACCATGGTCGCTCCAAAATTTAAAACATTATTATGTTTTATTTCTGTTATTAAATTAGAGATATGATTTAACTTTTAAGATCAAACGACGACGACGTCATATTAAATTTTAAATTGATTTGAACTCGTAAATTTTTAATATGATATTCCTAATTTAAAATTGTTAATTTATAAAATAATCAAAATAAGTATGCTTATTTAAATATAGTGAAAATAAGTACCTAAATTTATAAGAAAACAAAAATTAAGGGACCCATTTTAAATTTAAAAAACTTGAGAAAATTTATTGCTGGTGCCAAAAGAATACTCCCTACATTCCACAGACAGACTCCTAGTTGCATAATTTGTAAATTCAATAATATTTTTTTCTTTTATTTTAATTTAGTAATAATGTCATGTGTTGTCAAACTCGACAAATTATGTAATTTTATTCTATCATTAATAAAAAGTGGATTGTCAAATAAATTTGTTAACCTCAAAAGTTGTTCGTTGGGCCGTTAAAAGCCCGTTTGATTTATTTTGGGAGTGAATTGGACTCAAGTTTGGATAAAAAATTTAATGGGGCAGAGCTTGAGTACTTACTCAGTCTTAATGGGCTAAGAAGGTCCAGAAGAACCAAACTGGCTCCAAGGCCATGTCAGGGGCAAAAATGGAAGGATGAGAACCAAAGGGTAGTTTTGGTAGACCATTAAGTTATTTTGATGTAAGGGATAATAATAGTCATTATTGCTAGGATTCTTGTTTATCGGCTAGGATTGATTCTATGAAAATTCGTTATGATGCATTGTTAAAATCCGTAAGCTGTAACAAAATTTGAGCAGATGAATTGAAGTCATTTTCCAATCTCTTTTCTTCTCTTTCTATTTTCATTTTCCTTCAAGTCTAGCTGAAGACTGTAAAATCAGCTTGCAGATTATTGTCGGCTAATGATGAACACTCAGTTTATCATTAACTTTTTTAACACTAATAAGATCTGATCATTCGTTATTAAATTATTTAGCTACCGATATAATTCCCATATTATGATTAATTAGTTTGATGATACTAACTTAATTTGCAAGCATAATTAATATCTGAGAGTTTGGTGACTATAGATTATTAAATACGCAAGCTACACCATTATAATTTATAATTACGATTTAGATAGTCAAAAAATTATTTAATGAGATGAAATACCCAAGTTATATACTTATATGTATGTATAAAAAATCTAGCTAATTAATTAAGTTTTCATCAATGGTGTAGCCAGAATTTCATAATTTCTTTTAAACTGTATGTTCATATGATGTTTGTATTTATGTCTGTATGATTTTTGTTCTGAAATCAGTTTTAATATTATGTATATGGTCTATTCATTTCTTTTAATAATGTTGATTTCATTTAATTCCAGTTCTTGCACTCACTGATCCATACATAAACACCCACATCAATACATGTATATAATATACATATGAGTAATGAGTGAATTTACATTCATACTTGCATAATTACATGTATACACATTGGCATTGATTGATTGCAAAGTTCTCAAGTGCGAGTTGTAGAAAATGCATTGCCACTGATCTCTCTCTCTTTATATAGGTGGTCTACAACTGAAATCTTGGTTTCAGTTTCAGTAATATGTGATTGAAGCTACATTTGGGCTATAATTTGAAAACCAGCCGCTCCTCACATGTTTGCCAAAGATAAAAAGCAAAGAATTCAACAGTGCAACCAGCAATTGAAGTAATTTGAAGGAGAATGAGTGGATCCGTGCTCGTAGCTGTTGCTGCAGCTATTGGCAACTTGTTGCAAAGGTGGGACAATGCAACAATAGCAGGTATATATATTTGTGCAATTATGCTGATGTAG
Organism: Panax notoginseng; assembly: GCA_016801055.1. Lineage (NCBI taxonomy): Eukaryota > Viridiplantae > Streptophyta > Magnoliopsida > Apiales > Araliaceae > Panax > Panax notoginseng. The sequence continues at coordinate 57,228,211 of CM029013.1, read as the reverse complement.
TAAGTGCATTCGGATTGCGTTTTCTCAATCTTAATGGTGCTGCTGTTTATGAACTTATGGGAAATTATATAGTTAATCAAGCATGTCTTTTGGGCCTTTTTGTAGTTCAGTATATCAATTTCAGATTCCCTTCACAACATGGTCTAATCTTTATAGTGAGAATGTGAGATCTGTATTTCACTTTTTATAACTTATAATGTCCATGTTTCAATATTGTCTCTTTTAGTTTTTGGCAGTGATCGATATCAATTTTCATTTCTGCAAAGATAATATCTGGTGTTCTTTACATAAAGAGGGAATTCCATTTGGAATCTCAACCTACTCTAGAAGGGCTAATTGTAGCAATGTCACTAATAGGAGCTACGGTTATTACAACATTCTCTGGACCAGTATCAGCTTCCCTTGTGCGGCGTCCCATGCTTATAATCTCATCTGTACTTTATTTTCTTAGTGGTTTCGTGATGTTTTGGTCTCCCTATGTTTATGTCCTACTTATGGCAAGGCTACTGGATGGATTCGGAATTGGTCTTGCAGTAACTCTTGTTCCGGTGTATATATCTGAGACAGCGCCATCAGAGATACGGGGACTGTTAAATACCCTTCTGCAGTTTACTGGTTGTATTGGAATGTTCTTTTCATACTGCATGGTCTTTGGAATGCCACTAATGGACTCTCGTAGCTGGAGGTTGATGCTTGGGGTTCTCTCCATTCCTTCTGTTGTTTATTCTGTATTGGCAGTGTACTTTCTGCCTGAATCTCCAAGGTGGCTTGTGAGTAAAGGGTGGATGGAAGAGGCTAAACAGGTTTTACAGAGGCTACGAGGCAGAGAAGATGTCTCAGGTTTGTTCATCGTCACTGTGCTGTGAGAATGTTATCGAATCTTTTCATGCAAAAGTATCACACTTTCACATGCTCTGAAATGGTGGTTAATTTGTTAAACACACAGTAGATCCTCAATCAAATTAATGAAATTATAAAAACATAATGTAAGCTAAGCTGCTTTTTGATCTATAGGAGTTGCTTTCTTTTTTAAAGTCGTAATTTTGAAATACATTTATCTTCTTTTTCCCCCCTTTTTCTGTTGAGCGTATCTTATGCAGCTGAAATCCAACTTCATAGTCTAGTTATGCTTTCCTCTACAATCCAAAGCTATGCAAGTTCTAGATTCCGTGCTTTCTTTAACTGTGCCACTATTGCTCCTTACAAGGTTTTTTGTTTAGTTAGATGACAATAGAATACCTAAAGTTGATTCATCCCAGCTTCTCACCAACTTCTGGCAACAAATTATTTTTTCTCTCTTTCTGCTCGTGTATAGTTTCCTACTTTGAGGATACCTCTTGGCTTAAGCAATCAAGATTCAAGACTTCTTAATATTGGTTCAATAAGCATCACAATTCTTGATAATGAGCTTCAATGTGACATTCTGGTACTTCTATAGTACTGCAAAAGGATCCCAAGTACTGAAATTGAATGTCACAGTAACAGTTATGTTGAAGTCATGTGAAGTTCTAAGTTATAGGATGTAACATTTATATATACGTTGAGTAAAAAAACTCTGTAAATACTTACATCAGAGGGGTTATTATCCATCTCCTTATAGTGATATGGTACATTATTGCAGAAAAAAGTATACCGTTGACTCAAAAGAGTTAAATATTATTCTCTTTATGTGCAGTGTAAAATGTAACTTGATCAAAATTTTAATGTTAGTCAAACATCTTATAAGTTTTTACTTAGCCATTGTGCACTTGTCTCCCTCATAATTATCCGCTATTAAAGATCATTTTTTTTTTCACATAGAAAAATGAATTCCCACTTGGTACATTGTTACATTTCTTTTCCTAAAACACACATATCCTAGTCCAAACTCATTGTTAAGTGCTAGTGATAAGTAATTCTTTTGAGATTGAAACTTGGAGTTATGGTTCCATTCATCCAAGTAAACAAATAGACCTGACCTTAATTTGGGGCTCTTTCTTTTTACAGTTGAAATGGCTTTACTAGTGGAAGGCCTTGGAGGTGGAGGTGATACAACTATAGAAGAGTACATGATTGAGCTCACAGACAACCAGAATCATGCTGAAGAGGAAGATAAAATCAAGTTATACGGCGCTGAGGAGGGTCAGTCATGGGTTGCTAAACCAGTCCGAGGACATAGTACTCTTGGTATGGTCTCCCGAACTGGAAGCATGGCGACCCAGAGCATGTCTTTTATGGATCCTCTGGTCACTCTATTTGGTAGTGTTCACGAGAAGCTGCCAGAGATGGGAAGCATGCCAAGTATGCTTTTTTCAACTACTGGCAGGATGTTCATTGTGGCAGAACCTGGTAATGAACAGTGGGATGAGGAGAGCCTTCAAAAGGATGGCCGTTACGAAAACTCTGATGTTTCTGGGGCAGAATCTGATGATAACTTACAGAGCACATTGCTCTCGTGTCAAGCTACAAATGCAGAAAAGGAGGTAGGTCCTACCTCCAAAGGCAGCTTCTTCCAAGGAAATGCTGGTGAAGCAGTCAGTGGTATGGGTATTGGTGGCGGTTGGCAGCTAGCATATAAATGGTCAGGGAAGAAAGGTGAAGATGGGAAAAAAGAACTTAAAAGGATCTACTTACACCAAGAGAATGCCCCAGGATCTCATCGCGGTTCTGTCTTAGCACTTTCTGGATTTGATGTCCCTGCAGAAGGTGAAGTAGTTCATGCATCTGCTATTGTTAGTCTGTTCTTCGTTTAGACAATCTTCCTGGTCAGCACCCAGTGGGAGTAGCATTGGCTCAAGCACCTACTGCTGGGAGAGGGTCAAGTTGGGGTGATCTTCTTGAACCAGGTGTGAAGCATGCATTGATTGTTGGGGTAGGCATTCAAATACTTCAGCAGGTACGGTGAAAGTTCCACTGCATCTCCCAATTGAATGTTAAATTTTAAGTTTTATAAATATGGTAACATCCAGCTCAAAATTTTCTATATGCTACTCTTGAAACTATATTGTTTCAATATCGGGGGAACTTGACATTAAAATAGAGCAATCTCTTTACAAATGGTTTGCCAGACTTGATTACGTTTAGTTGTTTTCTTTTTTGGTAAATAAGCACATGGAACATTTAGAAGATTAGATAAATAACTCTTTGGTTGATAATCCTTGCTTACCCTGGCAATGTTCCACTATCTACCTAAACAAGTAAAAATTGTGCAGAAAAAATCATATATTAATTCTAATTTTCCATACTTGGTATAAGCAGTCACTGGTGCTAAGCAACTTATTGTGCACAATGTCGTATTATAGTTCTATTCTTGTATACTTAATATTAATGGTTACATTGTGCATACCTAGCACAACCTGGTGTATATATATCCATGTATAAACTCTAGGTCCAGTTGAATACGTACTGCTGTAGTGTTGGTTTGTACAAGTAGAAGAGTTAGGCTGAAGGTCATCTCTCAAACCAGGACAACCTTGTGATCTGCCTTGGCTTAATATTTATCCCTACCGTGTATAGTTGCCATGGTTGCGACTCGGGGCAGCTTGAAACCATCTAAACCGTACAATCTTAAGCAAGGGAGTTTGGTATCTAATTTGGGATCAGTCTGGGGTAGGATACTATATAGGATATAACAATCAGTACCAACCAAGGGCATGCCTGTGCCTACTGAGGTTCCTATTAATTGTTTTTGTTATCTTCATTGTTTCACCATGCAACTTATGTGTGTAATATTCCTTTCTTCTCCCTCTACCAATTTTGTAGAGGGTTGGTTCTTTGCCTTAACCCCTAGGTAGGTAGGTATTCACATAAGTCGATCAACATCTTTGAACTGCTTTTTAAGACTTGTTTTCCCCGTGATTATAGCAAAGATTGTGGTGGCCACGTAGAAAGGTTTATTGACAAAATGCTCGAGAGATCATTGTACTGTTGGTAGCCCCAAGTTTTAGGTACTGATTGATCAAGTACAACTACTCTTTAAATCTATATGTTTTGAGATATTATATAAGCCAAGCCAAGCCAAGCCTGTCGGCGTTGATGGTGTACTGTACTCCATCCAACAGTACGGTTACATGTTGTACTTTAAGTACAATTAAAAATACGTCGTGTATTAAATTAAAGTTACTAAAGTGCATAAAGAAAGATATTTCTCAATCTTGGTTTTTAAATAATTTGGTAATTATTACCAATTGAAGTAAATACAAAAATGATATATAAAATTTGTAGGGGCAGAGGATTCGATTTTCATACATCGTAGTTGTAGTTCTTATAATTTTATCAAAACGTATAATATAATAATAATATTTAATGTGTCACGTTATTCGATTCTTATTACCAAAAAAGATGATTATAATATGTATCATGACTTTGTATGTGAAAAGTAAAATATCTTTTTTGGCGCTCTTTTTTTTAGGCATAAAGTTTGGTTTAAGTGGATTTTTATTTTTGAAAGTACGGATTCGGTAACTATAAAATTAATTTTATGATAAATTGGTCATGTGATCAAAATATTATTGACATGCATAAAAAATTATATTTTTATTATATGTTGATATTATATTAATTAATTGATCAAAATTAATTTTATATTAATCAATCCCTAAAAGTAGGCTTATGTCTTATGATGATAATGACCACCCTTGTTGAATTGTGTCCCCTATTCTTATTATAACCGTCTACTCAAAATATTATTATAATATTTTCATCATTTTAATTGGGTCCTTGTTCAAATGATTCAAAGTACGACCACTTGAAAAAAAAAATATTACCTTTTAACTTTTATAATGCGATTATCATTTTTTAAAATCTGTTCAAACCTACTGGTAGTGGCGGGTGAATACGGGGTGGAAATTCTTGGTTCAAAGACCAGAAAGTAGTAGGAAAAGCATTAAATAAGCTCATTTAGTAACAATTTTTACTTGAATAGAGGGCGAATAGTGCTCCCTTGAAGTGGGCCAAAACTTTGACAAGAAAGAAAGGGAACTTTTTCGTTCTTTTCTTTTTTAAAAAACTCAAAAACAAAAGAATTCGATAAAAAAATTTATATATTTTTTGTATTTTGCTTTTCTTTTTCGTCCTTTTAAAACTCAGAAAGAAATATAGTGTAAAGATTTAGTCCATACTCGGCCTTCAATATAGAAATAAGAACATCATACAGATAGAGCATTTAATTTTGGGAACTGATATTTCATATGTATTTTTAATACTCTCTCTGTTCTTTAATATAGATCATTTTAGAGTTGTCTATCAATTCATACATTTAATTATCTCTAATTTTATCCTTTTAATTATATTAGTTTATTAAATTAATATGTTTTATTTTAGTTTGTAGGATTTAATATTTGTTGCAATAAAGTCAAAATCTTGGTGATCAAGGGATATTTAATGCTTTTATTCATATAAGAAATATCCAAGAAGAATCCTACAAGGAGTAGGAAAGAGGTTGAACAATCTTGGTGTGCAAGTCAAAGAAAAGTATATCTAGAAGATCTTTTTGAGAAGTTGATTGGGGACAAAACTGTCCAAGTTCAATTAGGGTTCCAAGTTATTTTCCCTATAAATAGACCTCTTGTTTTAGAGAGAAGGAGACCACTTATTATTTTCTTTTTCTTAGTTCTTCACTAGTGTAGAAGGGAGTAACATATTTAGAGTTTGTTTTTTTCTCTTATTCCAATCACATGTGAAACTACTGTCAGGGAGTATTTGTATCTTTCTTTTATTTATATAATAGAAATTCTTTTTTTAATCATTGTTCTTATTTCATGCGAATTGTAGTACTAATATTATTTGTTTTTGTTTTTATTTCCATGGCTAACTAAATTTCTAATACCTAGGATTATGATGAAACTAAGTATTTCATAATAATATTTTCTTTCCGTTCCAAAATTAATGCATAATTATTTTCGCCTTCATATTTTCCTTCGCATAAATTGCATATGATTTTTATATTGATTGCGAGGTTTTGATAAATTATAGTTAATCTGTGAATTTTTCATAACTTATGCTTGCCCATATTAATTATATGAATCATTATTTTTAAAGGGAAGGGAGAATAATTTTGAGAATTGATTTAGGAAATAAGAAAGTATTTATTATGTTAATCTTTGGTGGATTCTGATTCCTAAGTATCTTTTCTCATTAATAATTTCCGTTATTAATTAGTAGTTTGAATAATTTAGTTAATAAATTTTCTCCACCATATTTATTTCTAATTCGCCTAAAATATTAATTAAGGATATATTAAAGATTTAATCTAGTCTCTGTGGGTTCGACCTGTACTTGCCAGTTCTTCAATTTGATACTGTGCACTTGCAGTTACATATTTTTATCACATCAGTGCACAAGTATTAAGTAAATGATTGTATAACATTAATTATAATATCAATTGTCTATATTGCCCTTGTATTGAAAGAATAGATTGTTATTTAGTTGACAAAAAATAATAAGAGAACCAAAGTCACATTTAATACTTGGGGTAATATTGAAAACTAAGCAATCAATGCTTACTTAAAATTATCAAACGACTTATATTAAAGAACAAAAATATTTCTCTAAAACGACTTATATTAAAGAAGAAAAATAATATTTCTATATGATTTTCTCTTACACAAGCATCCAGTGAGTTGGGCAAGAAAAAACCATGCAAAAAAAAAACCGTGCAAAATAGTGCTCCCCTTTAATTTCAGTGTCAATATATTCGCGCGATTGCACTGCAATGTTTGTCACAATTTACTTGTTTTCCAAATGGCTTAAATATGAATTAGTACCCTAAACTATAGGTCATATTCCACTTCGGTGATTCACCTTTCAATTTTGTCAATTAGGTGGTTAAACTATCAATTTTTTCCAATTACACCAAATTGAACATGCCACGTCAGAAATTGCTGACGTGACTAATTGTGTGGGGTCTTAACAAGCTGATGTGGCAAAAAAAAACAATTTTTTAATCATAAAATAAATAAATCTGATTTAATAGGGGGCAAAATGGTCCACTAACAAATTAATACAAAACAAACATTATTTCCAATCGATTAATACAAATTAATACAAAACAAACAAACAAACAAACATGATATCCTTATATCAGACAATCGATCTAAACCAAATCGATCTAAACCAAGATCTAAATCTCAACCCATCATCAACCCATCAGTCAATCTCTCACTATTTCTGATCATCGAAGTTTTGATAATGAAGTTGATAATGAAGCTTTGAAGCAAAATCATCAATTCGATTCCATTCTCTCCCCTCCAAGTCCGGTTGCCGAATCATCATCGTCATCGTCGTCGCTGGTATCTCAAGCCCTTGACGAAAACCTATTCTCCGATCTTACTCTCATCACCCCACCCCTTCAAACCCTATAATAACCACCATCAGATCCCTCTTTAACTATCACTGCTACTACTACAACTACAACTAGTAACAAATCCATATCTCGCCAAATTTCCACTACTAGAAAGATATCACAGAGATCACAGCAGCAACAATGGCCGCAGCGATTGTTCTAGACCCAAAGCCTATCTCAGACCCACCACCAACAACCCGCCCATACCTACACATCTCTTCTGAAACATAAGAATCGATCGTCACTTTCCATTATCCATCTACCAAATCAAAACTTTGCCACAATTTCAACTTAGGACCTGTTAGATCTCCAGATCTGACAAAATTGATTCTATCAGAACCATCTCCGACTCCTCCTCTTCGCCGATTGATGGCACTTGGGCCCGCCGTGGCTGTGGCTGTGGCTGTTAGTCCTCGTGACCGTGGCTGTCGACACCGACGGGTTGAGAGCAGATTTTCGGCGAACGAGAGGGTGGTGGTCGTCGGTCCAAGCAGCGGAGAGGCTAGACTTGTCAGGCTGAAATGGAGGGTATTGGTGATTGAGGTGGAGGTGGTGATCGATGGTGGTGGCGGCGGAGAGTGGTGGGGGAACTAGAAAGGATGGGAGGAGAGGTTGATCTAGATCTAGGATTTGTTTTATTTTAATTAATTAAGGATGGGATGAAATATAAGGATTTGTTTTATTTTAATTAATTATGTTAATTTTTGTTTTGACCATTTTGCCCCCTATTAAATCAGACTTATTTATTTTATGATTAAAAAATTATTTTTTTGCCACATCAACTTGTTAAGACCCCACACAATTAGCCACGTCAGCAATTTCTGACGTGGCATGTTCAATTTGGTGTAATTGGAAAAAATTGATAGTTTAATCACCTAATTGACAAAATTGAAAGGTGGATCACCGAAGTGGAATATGGCCTATAGTTTAGGGTACTAATTCATATTTAAGCCTTTCCAAATAAAAATAATTAAAATTCCATGCCCATTTGTTACACTGAATGCTATATATAGCCCAGTTCCTTCTTACAATATATATATACGGGGACTATAATGGCAAAGTTTTGGGTACCGGAGTAGATGTTGATTTGTAAATAGTGATGAATAAAATTCTCAAAATCCTTTTTTGGCCTGTTTTCAAAAAACAAATATATGGGAACCGAAGAATGTCACAGGAAATTAACTGAGAAAAATAAACACTTGATTGATTTTTATCCAAAATGAGAGTCAATCTTGTCTTGTCTTGAAGAATTTAAACCAAAAAAATAAAATACTAAATTTTTATGAAACATACATACGTTACGTATAGAACACGGCATGTTGAGGGGACAAGGGGCCAGGGAAAGCATGGTGTTGGCATGAGAGCAAGCAAATAATAAGGTCATTTACCTTCAAAGAAATAAACCTAACTTACCGATCAATTCAAACACAACTTTTTGTTTGTTTTATTTCAGTCAAACCAAACTTAGATCCCGCTATCTGTTTTAGCTTTGCTTAAAGAAATAAGAAAGAGCCCCAAATTGGGGTTTCTCTAAACACAGACCACCGACTTTAAATCAATTTGAGCTCATTATAGAATGTCTTAGGTTTAGTTAATAACAAATCCATCTTGTTATTTTATTTTATTTAATAACAGACGTCTACTCGCAACAAAAACTGTATTTATTATTTTATTTTTCGCTACAAAAATCTACATTTTCTAATGAAACTTTTCGGCCCCCGCCCCCCTAGGTAAATAAAAATTTCTAAACAAATTAAGTAGGGAGAAGCGAAATTAACAAGAGATTGATTCAATTAATTAATCCCACGCCCGTACTCTGCTGATACTAACAAGACAAATATAACAGTACTAGTAAATAAAAAGCACAACCGTCACATGATCACCTTAAGCTTCGTGTCACGGACTCAGCCACACCCACTCTCCCCGAATCCGACAAATTCCGTTACAAAATACACCCTCCATCAATTCAATTTACACCGCACTTAATTTCGTCTGCATTCTCTCTTCAATTCTACGGTAAAAATCCACTAGAAGAAGCCGAAACGGCAGCGGAACCTCCTCCCTCTTGTCTAATTTTCAGCTCGGTCTCTCCGCCAACATTAGGTACCGCCGGAAACTCGCCGCACTTCCGGCACCTAGTCACCACCAGAATCTGACGACACGACGGACACGACGAGTGCGAACCGAGCCACATGTCCACGCATCCGACGTGGAATCCGTGTCCGCACTGAGGCAGAACTCGGATCTCGTCACCCTCGGCGTACTCCGCCAGGCAGATCGCGCAGTCCGCCGTCAACTTCCCGTTCGCGGCCGAGTTGTACGTGAATTTCGGCAGCGACTGTACGACCTTCTTCTTAAGGCCTCTGTTCGCCGACGGTTGTCCCGGTACTCGGCCGGTTGCGGTGGATCCGCGGCGGAGCCAGGCGCACCGAGCTACCGCGATTAGGCCTACGACACATATTAGAGCGCAAAGCAAGGCGGCCAGTATTACCACGAAGTCGGACTCGACCGCGGCGGCTTCCGGCGGTTCCGCCGCGGATGGAGTGGACGATGAGTTGATGCCAGAAAGTGATCTAACAGGACGAGTCATAACTTATCAGCTATATAATACATGTATAGATAGAGAGAGAGAGATTAAAAGGTGAAGGTGGGTTTGAAAGATTGAAGACTCTAGTCTTCCAACTGTAACTATACTATCAATGTATCCGGGTAAAGTCTGTTATTTATCCTTACAGTTACAGTAGATACATACATATATACATAAATAGTGACAAATATACATGGACGGACACGCCTGCATGCTACGCTAAGTAGCTAACATGTGGAATGTAAGGACAAGTATAACTAGTACTCTGGCGACTATACAATAATCGTATACTCGCTCTTTGTTACTCTCTCGGTCCAACAGAAATATTAGAAATTAATTAGCATGAAATTAACTATAGTCAATTGACTGATACACATATACAGATAAAAAATGATTTTTTTTGTATGTTAGTATAGTATTGATTAATTAATTAACTTATTATAAAATTAATTTTATGATAATCGAATCCAAAATATACTCTCTAAAATGTGTAAATGTTTTTTAAATAACTTATTACTTTAATTTCAAAGAAACGTAAGACTTCGTAACTATTGCGGATATAAATTTTATTAAACAAGATTATAATTTTATAAAAATTTAAAAGATTAAATAAAATAAATAAATTATTCTATTGAATTACTAGATTTGTTAGTTCCTTATTCTGATTTTCTTGTACTTGGTTATAAAAGGGAGGAGTGAATAAGCATATGTTTTATAGTGGGTTTTGCTGTTTTAAAAGTACATAATCATAATTAAGAAGTGGTTAGTATAAAATTTATTTTGAGATAAGTTGGTCAATTGATTAATAAAATATTAATATACAGACAAAATTATATATATATCAATATTTTATTGGTCAATATATCGATTTATCAAAAAAATAATTTTACGTTAATCGGATACTCATAATTAGAAGAATGTTTTAATAAACAAGGAAAATAGATAAGATTCCATTTTTTGTAGCCTGTCTTATGATTTGATTTGATGGTGGCCATATGCATCCAAATTAAGTTTCATTATTTATATAGTAGTAATTGATTGATGGTATAGTAGGCCATAGATTTAACACTTGTTGAGTAAATGATTACTTATTCTTGCATGGCATATGTAATTTCCTCAACAATCTTTTCCACTTCTTTTATAACACGTGTCTTATTCGGATGAACCTTTATTTCTCAAGTTGAATCATAAATAATTATAAGGCTCGGCTATGCTCAATCTTTTATTTTTGAGAGAAATTAAAAGGGATATTAATCGTATATTCATAATCATTATTATTCACTCTTTCCATATCTATTGTTTTTATTAACAGTCCTTCTACGCCGACCGGTTTTTTCCGACCGGGGTAGTGACCGGCCGGATTTTTTTTTTTTTTTTTTGGCTTTTGATTACAAAATAATTAATGTGATTTATTGGAACTGAAATTTTTATAAAATGCAGTGATTTAGGCGTCCGTTTGGATACACGTAACAAACAGGGTTGTACAGACTGTATAACCTGTTTGTTACGTATATCCAAACGGACGCCTAAATCACTGCATTTTATAAAAATTTCAGTTCCAATAAATCACATTAATTATTTTGTAATCAAAAGCCAAAAAAAAAAAAAAAAAAATCCGGCCGGTCACTACCCCGGTCGGAAAAAACCGGTCCCCCTAGACTTTTTCTTTTATTAACAATATTTCGTTCCTTCATTAAACAACGGTTACAAAAAACGAGATACAACATAATCAATTTAACACCCTATATCTTTATATTAAGATGTACTCTGAATAATTAAGATATAAATATACGGACTGTTAAGATATATTAAAAAATAAATTATTTAGATATATTAAGATAAAATCAAACACCACCTAAGTGTAGCAATACTCTATTTTTATTATTGTCTTTCTTATATTTTTATTTATTTTTTCGCAAAACCATGTAGTATTATAGAAAAAAAAAAAAGAAGAAAAAAGAATTCACGTTGTTGCATTTCAATTAAAAAATATAAAATAAACTGGAAGTTGAGCATATCTTCCCTCATAATATAGCTTTCGCAAGTAAATGGGCCAGACCAAAACATGTGAACCGTCTGTCAAGTAGGCCCACTTTCCTTGTTTATGAGATTGCTCCTTATCCGTTCCAAACGTCTTCCTTTCTCCTTTCTTTTTTTTTCTTTTTTTTTTTTTAATTTTTTGTTTTTCCCCTTGGAGACTAATTACCCTTTCTATATATGCTTTACACAAATATCAGAAATGGATGAAATTTCAATTGTGTCCTTCTGAAATATCAGAAACTAGGGTTAACCCGTGTCTTCGGTACTACTAATACTCGTATAATTATTTAATATATAAAGATGAATCTAAATGAAAAATGTGAGTTAACAATGTGAAAAGAGTATATATTTGATAAAAAGTAGAAATTTTCGTAATTATTTGTTGTAAATAAGAAAATTTCTAATCAAGATAGACATCCCACCTAAAAAGTAAAGAAGTCAAGAATTTTGCCACAAATTGTATCTACATGCTCATTATTTACTTGTCCATCAAAATTCGCTACATGCTCATTATTTACCTAAAACATTAAATTGACAACACTAATATGAATATAGTCTCCTGTTGCCACCACTATTTAGAAAATTTAGCTGAGATCTAAACCTATCCTATGAGAAAACAAACCACCAGAAGCATAAAAATATGTATATACAAAACCATACCCTCGCATCTCAACTGAAATCCGAATTCATAACTAAGAAAAGTTCTGCTCCAAATTCAAAACTAAGAAAAGTTCTGCTCCAAATTCAATTCCAAAGCATGATTACATGCTCCAAGAAGCAACCCATATAGATATAATAGAAGAAATCACAGCACAGCTAGACATATCAAAGCTCTGGTTTACTTTCAATAATTTATCCAAAAATAAAACAAATGAAAACACCAGATACATTTACTTTAGCAAACCCATAACCAACAAAGTTAGCAAATTAGTTTACGGAAAATAAGATATTTACTGCTCCATACAAACCTGCATACCTTTTATAAAAAAGAGAACTTGGACATTCTAGAAATTGCATTAATCATGTCAAATAAACAAACAAAGCTCTGAATGCCTGATCAACCATAATAAACATCCAAATGTACCTAAAAAATGATTTTACAAAAATCTATTTTCTAATTATCTACCAAAAAATATTACCACTTGTAATAAACTATGGTCTTAAAAATACGTATATAACAACATTTTCCTTGTAGATCTGTCAAGCTCTACCATGTCTTCGGTACATAAACTTTTGAAAAGAAAGACTATCCGTCTGCAACGTCCACTGCCAACAAATATTGTTTGTAACAAAAATCTGTTATTTATAAGAGAAAGTAAAATATTAGTAGTATCGCAAGAAAGAAATAATTGACACGTGATTACTTGAATACGTGATTATAAAATACACATAACCGTGTTAACTTTTCTCCATACTCGACTTGTTGAATGAACACATTTCCATTCAATAACAATATCATCCCAAGACTGCAAAAATTGAAATGCATCGTTTAGTTATATCAACAAATTAAATCAACATCTTGGAAATTGATAACAAAATGTAATGAAATGGATATATGTACAAATTGATTGAGTCATGTGCAAGTAAAACTAAAACATAAGTTATATAAAAAATCATTTGAAATCAACTTATCATTCAATAAACTCATCATATTATCAATTCAAAACTTTAGAAGCAATTCTACCTCAATATGTAACATACATACAGATGTATCCTCAAATCCCTAAAAGTTTAGACAGTAAATTTCTTCTAACATTAACTCACATATTTAGTGGGCTTAAATTTAAAAGTTCAGTATATTAGCAATCTAAGTATGTTATAACCCCAAATTTCATAGCAATCAATCCTAAAAAATTGAACATTCAAATATTCACATATCTTTCATTCAAGTTTACAGATATCAATTAAAACAATTTCTTCACATAGCCCTAATTTATCTTAGAACATAAAGAGATAATAATACTTCCTGATTGCTGATTTTGGATGATAATCTCGTTGTGGTATACTACTTCAAACTTAGCTAAAATCCTTCTTCAATTACCATTCGCATAATTCATGACCTTGCTAGAGAGTAGGAAGAATTTTGTTATAATTGAGAGTTGGTTTTCTGAGAAAGTGAGTTTGAAGATCTGAAATTGGCTTTATAAAGGAGTTTTTTTCTTGGTTCATACGTATGATAGCTTTGATGTATATTAAAGCTATTCCTCTAATTGATAGCCACCTCCTGCTCCATTCCAATTACTCAGTTTCTCATGTAATCCTAAGGTTACAGCTCTTGCTTCCCTAATTAACTGAGAAGTCTTATAATCCACAGGAGTAGTTCTACCAAGACTTTAGCATCCACAAAAGCCACAAAGTGAACCAAAATTACATGAAATATAATGATTTTAGGTTGCTATAATTAGACTTATTGGAAAAGAAAACAATAAATTAATCACCTTACAAACAACAAACATTAGAAAGAAGAAAAAATTGGGGAAAACTAAGTTAAAATCATGTCATGTAGTAACGTATATGTACTGTATATATTTATGGTTATATGATTTATATTTTTGCAACCAAGCTCTCTGTTAAACAATACATACACCTTTTTATTCTTTCCTATTACAGTAGTGTTCATCCCAAGGTATAAAAACAGACTGTTACATGCAAGGAAAACATCAGAAATCATTCTACCACTTCCTTATTCTTAGTCTTGTTATAAGTTATAGTATCCGTCTTGTATTAATGTATGGAGTACGGAGCATATTTGAATACTTCTTCTATCCGTTTTTTATTTGATTGGTCTAAATATCATGAGCGAATATTGGAGGGTCTGGCTTGTTGGGTAAGATTTCATTGAAAAACCTTTGTATGTCATGGGAAAAGTCTCCAAACTTGAGTTTAGGAGAAAGAACTGAGATGTTTACTACTGTGAATATGCAGTCCTGTGTTGTGGAGGTATATCCACAAGTCCCTTGACATGAACATTGATGTTAACTGTTCTTCATGCTTATTGTAAATGTTACATATTCTCCACTATTAAAAGATTGTATTTGATGAAAATGGTTGTTGCGAAACTAAAATATGTAATGATACTTCTTTGCCATTTTATTCTTATTCTTGATATTATTATTTATTCTTACATATGAGATAAGCCTCCCTGTCGTGTTCCCATTTCTATAAAATTGAAAGTTACAGAAAAAAGGTATCTCCTGCTGCAGGAAAATAAGAAGTAAAAAATATATTGGAGATGGATACATTATGAAACAAAGATTGCCAATAATGATAGAGGACTGACTGGAAAGGAAGTAACATCACCTATCCAAGTATCCTCTAGAAACCAAATGAATGACCATCCCCAACTTTTAGTTTCAAAAAGAGGCAAGGAAGAAGGGAATATAAGCTTCAAGCTTTTTAATCACCTTATTCCATAATGAATCAGATTCCAAAGGAAATTGTCAGAACCATCTCACTGCAAGCGAAATGTTCTTAGACACCAACTTACCAAGCCTCAATCCCCCATTAATAATAGGCCTGCAAACCTTCTTCCATGAGATCAAATGACCATTCACCGTTCCCTACCTCATTCCCTTACCACAAAATGACACACAAAGTTCTCTAGACAATAAACCACATTGACCGCTAACCTGAAAAAAGGACAAATAATAAATTGGGATGCTAGAGAGACATGCTTAATCAAAGCAATACGCCAACCAAAGGAGAAAAACGCTCTCCTACATGTCAATTGACTTACTCAACCTCTTCACAATTGGTCCCAAAAAGATAGATCTAAGAATACTACCTAACGACATCCTATGTAAGATAAAGAATAAGATAAGTCGAAAAAATATATATGGCAATAAGGTGGCAAAAAGGAGTATTATAGTATGTGTGTGTCTTGTCTTGTTTCCAAAATAAATAATTCCTTTATTTTAGAGAATAATAATCTTAATTGTTTCAATTTCATCTACTTTTCTTTCAAAATTTTAGGGGTTGAGCTACTTCTTCATTATAATACTCCTCCGTTTGTTAATAATATTTTTATAAATCATTATGTAACTCTACCTTAATACTACTCGTGCTTCTCGTCTATTTTTTTTATATACTCCATCCGTTTTAAAATTAGAGATAAAATTTATTTTTGTAGTCAAATGATGATGTATTAAATTTTCAAATTGATGCAAATTTATTTAATTCACTCCTTTTTAGTTACATAATTAAAACGATAACTTTTAAGGATAATTTTATGTTTCGAAGTTTTTCCTAATATTTGCTAAGAAGCTAATAGTGATAGTGTGTTGCCTAACTTGATAACATAAAAATAATGCCAAATTAGGAATTAATGACAAATTACAAATTAGGAATAGAAGGGAGATACTGAAGAAATAAGGAAATAAGAACAGAAAAGCTAAGGGAGAATGTGCTTTTGATTACGTTCCAGATAGACTACTTTCATCAGCATACTAATAAGAAATCCAGTTCTAGAATTCCTTTGATGGCTACATTCCATTTCTACAACACAATTATTTTGAGCAAAAAAAAAAACCTTCATCCATATCTAATTATCTATAACTACTCGGCTGTACATAGTTGTACCATTTCTCTCTGTTATTAACCAACAACAAAAAAAACTTCTTCTCCCTATTCCTTTCATCAGAATATTGCTATGGTGGTAAAATATTTTATAAAAAATGACATACAAAATAATATGGCAAAGTATAATTAGTTGTTAGTTGATAATCTACAATACATACAATACATAGATGTCATCACTAACATATTTTATATTTTTAAATTTTTATCTACAAAGCATTTGTCGCATATCATAATCACTATATAATTAAAAGTACAAATTTGATTTTAATTCTACTCAAAATCTAGTTATGCTCTTTCCTTTAAATCAATTTCTTAATTAAATTGTACGATAATAGTTAAAATTTTAATATACATTTCAACTTAATTATTTATTTTCTCCATAAATTTGGTGATTTTGTGTCTATATATATACTTACTCTGAACTTTAGATATATTACTATTTTGTTATTTTTAATATCAATTTTTATTTACTCTTCTAAATCTTATATTTATTTCACATAATCTACCCATATAATACTTGTGCAACGACCATTAATATAATTAATTATGCACTGTTAAAGAATAGTAATATATTAATTTTGTGTTAAACATGATTAAATGGCTAAAGAGAACTTATTAAAAAAAAAGAAGGCTAAGTTTAATTTTTTGTAGTGAATTTTAAAATTTTTGTTGATGATTGGATTTGAATATGTAATCTTGCATACTAAAGTAATAGACCTTTTACCAATATATATTATATATACTGAGGGTAGAGGTTGGAAAATAGCAAGATAAAAACAAACCATAACTTTTTGCTCTTTTCTCTCCTTTTGAGACTCAAATTGAAGTGTGTTGCTTTCTCTGTTTTTGCTGCATCACAGATTCTCTCCACCCCCTTCCATGTTTTGAGTCAAAGAAGAAAGAAAATGAAAATAATAATAATAATAATAATTAAAGAAATGGGAATGGGAGAAAAGAAGAGAGAGGCACAACTCATGGCATATATTCCCCCCAAAACATAACCCCACTTATGTTTGGAGATATGGAGTGAGAACACATGACATTCCAACAACTCCCGATTATAAAACACAACTCCAGCTGCCACACATTTTAGTCACACACAGACACCCATATTTATGTTACATTCCTCAACCATTCTCATCCAAATAACAGAATGGCTCTACAGAATACACAAAATCGAGATATAAGCTTCGTTTTATCAAGTGATGCAAAACCCAGGCTTAAATGGACTCCAGAACTTCACCAACAATTCGTCAATGCAGTAGCTCAGCTTGGAGGCGCAGACATATAATTATGCACTGTTACCCATATGAGCGGTTTTAATTATATTAAATTTGTGTTAAACATGATGTTTCTGTTAAAGAATAGTCTGGGGCCAAGGGTTTAGTTTTAGTCCACAACTAATTGGGACAAAGTGCCGATCGCGTAACAGCAAAGCAAATCAAGGTCACTCACAGAGTCACTGTAAATCAATAATTGGAAAGACAGGAAAATATTCCAGTCTCAGGCTCAGCCCACCATCGGCATCGGAATCCAATTTGATTCAAACTTCATAAAATTGATTTTAAACTCCGTTTGATTTACCTAACCAACTTGGGTTACATCATAACACATCTATAAATATTACCTAGTCCTAATAATTTTCAATTTTTACACATGTTGACCTCTTTGGGACAAATTTTCAAACACCCTAAGGGCATAGCCTATAATTTCAGAATTCATAGAAGTTTAGGCATGGTTCTAGGCAAAAAAATTCATAGAAGTCCTTGACAACACATAGTTTCCCGACCAAGCACATCAATTTCAGAATAACAAACATTATGTAAACTTTCAATTTCCAATAAATTAACCAAATACATGGCTTACCTTACAAAAGATTAGGCTTCCCACGTTAGCTTGCTAACCAGTTTATGGCTTCCCACGTTAGCTTGCAACTTCAATTCTTTAATGCCTTCATTAGTTCCAACCGAAATTAAGAGGATTTTGATGAAGGTTTGGGAGTTGTGGAAGCTTGACAATTAGATCTAATAAAACCCACAAAAATCTAACAAAACCTTAACAGCACAAAGGGTTTTTTAAAAAAATCAACAAAGATTTGAAGAAGAAGCAAGCAAAAGGGAACGAAGAAGAAGAAGAAGAAACCCTTGTTTCCGTGTTTTAGGGTGGAGAGAATGAAGAAGAAGAATGAAGAAGAAGCAAGTAAAAATCAACAAAGATTTGAAAAAGAAGCAAGCAAGAAATCAACAGTAACCTTTGTTTTAGGGTGGAGAGAATGACGAAGAAGCGACTGAAGTTTGAACCCCTTCCGTGTTTCCGTTTTAGTGTGAAGAGAATGAAGAAGAAGCAAGCAAGAGAATGAAGGGTCAGATTTATCCTAACTTTTTAAGGGTCCTGATCTTTTAATAGCCTTGGGCGGGAAATTAATTTTTTATAAAACCAGTTGTGTTTTGTATAAGTAATGGTTGAAATTTGTAATTTGTCCATTCGTTTATATAAAATGTAGGGTAAAATATAAAGTCGATCACTGAACTTTAAGGGTTTTTGAGTATTGAGTCATTTGCTTTTGGTCAACGTAAATTGAGTCCCTTTCTATTAAAAAATTTAGATTTTGAGCCCAAGGCGTCACATGTGTGTTGACCTGCCTGCACAGATTCGAACTTGTGACCTCCACTTTGAAATTTTTGTCCAATGACCACCCGACCACCTTGGACTGTTAACGTCAAGATCTTTCCACGTGCCTCAATCACGAAAAAGCGCATCCAATCCTGCATAGTAAACACGTCAATACCAGAAGTTTGACAGCTTAGACCGTCGGGAGATAGCTCCGACGTAAGAGTCAGTACAGGCAGATACAAGGATAATAATGAAAGTGATAAACTCTAGTGTTTTTTGTGATAAAAATATCAGTTACCTCTTTCCATGCCCTGCCCTGTCCTCATATACTCCTTCTTTTGTCTTGCATGCTGCCGACTTGCCCTGACACCAGCCCACTGCAGTAGCTCACCGGCTCATCCCCCCACTATTTGTCACCCTCCAGTGGATTATGTCTAATCCACATTAATTAAAGTCCAGAGATATTAGTCAAAGCTTATCTCTATAATGATCACTGGTTCAAGCCCCAAATAAAACCATATTCATCCAATAATTCGACCCAATGGCTCGGCCCAATACTCCAAAGGTCCATAGTAAAAATAGCCCAATATACCCAAAATATTATGGCCCAACATTGCCCCCAGTCTTTTATTAAACAGAATGTTTAATAAAAGAGTATATAGAAAAGGCCCAAATAAAAATGGAGTTCATATGTAACTGAACTAAGCCCAATCCAATAAGATGAACCAAAATCGAAAGTCCAATCTGGAAGCCCAATCCAGTCACCAATTCTTCAAATTCTCCATCATTGTTGGCATTAATTCCCTCGAGCTTCGCGAATAAGTGAAGAGACAGCCACTATAAAAGTCGGTTTCTCCCGCATTTGACAGTTTTACCTGCTCAATTTGAATCTCAGACTTATCCGGCTTTCTTCTTCCTTTCGATTTCTCTCTGCATCTCTTTCTCCCTGCAAACCGTTATCCATGGCTTCTCAAACTTCCGACGACGTCAATCCCATTGACGCTACTCCCATTGCCTCCATCCACCCTTCCCAAAGTCCTGCTAAAATGGTTTCGGGATCAAACCCCAAATCTTCTGCTACTCCTAGAAAGAAATCACCACCACTCTCCATCCCGGACCCATCTCTGTTCTTCAGTAATGAAGAAAAATTTCCTCACGCTAATACACCTTCTTCACTGCCAGAGAAGGATATCCAAATCATCCGGGAGCGATATCAAATTCCCGATACTCACCACTTAAAATTGCCCTCTTCTACTGAGAGAATGTACCAGCGACCAGATAGGTGGACTGCCATTCATCTCACCCTCCTTGAAAAGGGAGTTCGCTTTCCCCTTCATGCTTTTCTTGTTACTGTTCATTTCGGCCTTTTCCATCTGAGCTATAAGCTTCTGATGGACTTCGTCTATCCCTTTTACTGAAGCGAGAATCCACAGGGCGGTGTACCCTCTTTAGATTCTCTGGAGAACCATCTCTGGATCTACTGTGGTGTCCATCTTTCTCGTTGTGCTGAGGATACTCAAGGCGAGGTGCCTTCTTTGAATCTTCAGGAGTGCGTCCCCTAGATCTGCTTCTTCGTCTGTTCATATCACCACCCCGAGACTCCACAGGGCGAGGTGCCCTTTACGAATCTTTGAGAATATGGCTTCTGGCTCTTCTTAGATCTTGAGAATGACTCCAAGACCGTCTTTCAGACTGTATGGGCCTTTCGCATTGCCTATCTCGCCTGCCTGGAGACCTACCACGTTCTTTAGGCCGAGTATAGCTAAACGCCTTATCTTCCATTTTTGCCATATGCACCATCTGTTTGGAAATCTCTTCTCGTTGCTGTAGAAGCAATTTCATAGCTTTATCGTTCTCCTGTGCCATCTTTGCCAAGGTAGATGCTCTGTCGGCCTGAGCTTCTCGGTATAGAGTTCTAGGCGGTATGCCTTTTACCCTTTTTCGATCATTATCAGGCCATTTGCTAGCATTAAAAAACAACTTCCTTTTGGTACCACCATGATCCTTTGCATGAGATTTCTCTGGAACATCTTGTGACCCAATCCTGTCATAAATACTTTGGGAAGGACCCAACCTATCCTTAACAGATATTCTTTGCATAGAAGAACTCGCCGTTATTGGCTGTCCTTCGGCAGTGGTTGTTTTACTTTTCTCCATAACCTCCGGTGTAGAACAGTCACTGTCTGTGATTGAACCCAGAAACACTAGAAAACAACATCCTTTTAGCGCCAATGTTAACGTCAATATCTTTCCACGCGCTTCAATCACGAAAAAACGCGTCCAATCCTGCACAGTAAACACGTAAATACCAAAAGCTTGACGGCTTGGACCGTCGGGGGATAGCTCTGGCATAAGAGTCAGTACAGGCAGATACAAGGATAACAATGGAGGTGATAAACTCTAGTGTTCTTTATGATAAAAATATCAGTTACCTCTTTCCATGCCCTGCCCTGTCCTCATATACTCCTTCTTTTGTCTTGCATGCTGCCGACTTGCCCTGACACCGGCCCACTGCAGTAGCTCACCGGCTCATCCCCCCACTGTTTGTCACCCTCCAGTGGATTATATCTAATCCACATTAATTAAAGTCCAAAGATATTAGTCAAAGTTTATCTCTATAATAATCACCGGTTCAAGCCCCAAATAAAACTATATTCATCCAATGGTTCGGCCCAATACTCCAAAGGGCCATAATAAAAATAGTCTAATAGACCCAAAATATTATGGCCCAGCAAGCCTAGTTATTATTATTTTACAAGGATTAATCTTTATAACTAAACAATTCATTTACTTTTATGATAAAAATCATAAAAACTGGATCACAAAATTATTTTCTCTTTACTGTTATAAGTGAAGATATATTATTGTTTTATGTTTTTTAGTTTTAAACTTTTATATCTTCTAATTTAATTCATCAAAATTTATAAAAAATTCATTTTATTCTCCATACTATTTACATACGAAACCCTTGTGCCGTTGGGTGTTACTTTCTATAGGAAATCCAAATTCCATATTTTATTTCTCAGTTTCTCTACTTGTGAAACACCAAGATGGAAAAACTCTTTTTCTGAGTGAGATTTGTATCGAATCCCATACCAAACATACTTAAAAAATATCATTTGATAGTGTAACCAATACATACAAAAGGAGGCTCTCCTAAATCCAAGATGGAAATTGATACCCTTGGTTTCTCTTCTCACCTGTTTCAAGGGCAACAAGAACACATTCACTGTGTGGTCATAAAACGAGTAGCCTCCAATGAGTCCCAATGGACTTCCAAACAGGCTCCCACTAACTTCTTCACGTGCTAGTTCCTGACCATCACAAAACCGATAAAGAACCCTTGTGGGAAGGGGCAATTTCACTTTCAAAGACTTCTCAAAATTCTTTATTTCTTCTTCAGTTGCACCCTTGCGCAGAGTTGTCACAGCCTCTGGGAAATTAACTGTCAACCAGCCTTTAATTCTGCCCCAACATCTTTTAACTCGTCTAACCAAGGACCATGGATACATACCAAATGCTTCACGCCATGCTTGATAAGCTGCCTGGACAGAGATACAAAGAGAGACCAATGTTAACAGATTGAATATAATCATAATAAGATAAGCCACCAAGTGACGTTCAAAAGGAAATCAGATAGGCACAACAATAATATCAGCTAGAGGAAGTTTAAGCATGCCCATAGAGTTGCAAGTTTATAACTTCCAGTGAGCACAGCCAAGGATCAACAGGCAGGTTAACCTGGAGCCTACCAAACTCAGTTGCATTACTACCCCTAAATGAATTATTATGATTACTTTTTTTTACCCTTCAATTTATACAGTTGACTATTGAAGCACTGATTGAGAAATTACAAGGAGTGGCAACGACCAATATCTTGAAATGGTACCCAATTCCCCAAAGAGTCTTTCTTCACATATCTTGTAATGGTATCTTATATTATGT
The DNA here is from genome assembly GCA_016801055.1 of Panax notoginseng. Lineage (NCBI taxonomy): Eukaryota > Viridiplantae > Streptophyta > Magnoliopsida > Apiales > Araliaceae > Panax > Panax notoginseng. Next base: position 57,205,127 of record CM029013.1, on the reverse strand, counting down.
AAGCAAATCTTTGTGATGGTCCCTGCACCATTACCCTTTACAAATTTCTTTATTTCACATGCCATCACCCCACACCTTACTTCCTTATTTGTTTTTGGAACCTCACAAAATTATTTTTCGAAGACAGGTAATTCTTTTTTAAAAGTATAACAATTCATGATATCCAAAACTATGATCAACTGTTCTAGAACTAAGCAATACAAAATCTTTAAGTTGTTTGCAAAATTGATGAGAGGGATAGGAGTATTTGTTGAATAAATTATACAGGAACGTGTTATTGCATAGAATAAAATAAAATCAATAATCATAATAATAAGTACTTACATGAATTGAGAAAAGTCATCTCGTATGTAATACGTTTCTGCTGCGCTTAAGGGTGAAGGTCTTCAATTGCCTCTCTCAATCTTAGGATGGATGTATGGGTGTGTATAAAATTTTGAGACGACAACTGGGACCAAACCCTAACTGTTTTATTTATATAATAACTAAGGGTCAAAATCGTCCATCAAGATTATGAAACCCTAGGGCCCATTATGCCAAATACTATTAGGAATATTATTTATAGGCCACATAATTAATTACCAAACCCATAAATAAAGTTATTAAATTAATACAATATGTAAGCCCAATAATTACATAAATAGTAAAGGCCACATAAGGAATAAAATATTCTAACATTCTCCCACTTGGTCGAAATACTATTTATATACAAAACATAACGCTTACAATCATTAATTTGGCCAAGTATTAATTTAATGTCTACATCCTGTTCAAATAAAAATTACCAATGCGAATTAATACAATCTTTGTGTCACTATTAACACAAGATCCCCATTAGTTACACAATTAGTACTTTTATTAAAACAAAGATTAACATTAAGCATAACAAGTATGAATAAAGTTTACATAAGTGGTAATAGATTAAACTCATTCATATGGTCCAAAACACAACCGTACCGTTTCCTCACAAGATCTCAAGTGTGCACAATAAAGAGAATAACAAACCATAAACATAAAGTGAAGTTCAAAACAACGAGCTCAAAATTGTTGTCTTACATAAAATAACTCACTAATTAAGACTACCAGTTAAACCCATGCCGGCAACATGCTCTAAAAAGAGCTTGGGTGGTAAGCCTTTCGTAAGTGGATCTGCTAACATATCATGCGTACTAATATACTTAATGACAACGCTTTGATCTTCAACTCTTTCCCTGACAAATAAGTACTTAGTGTCGAGGTATAGTCCAGCACCACTCGAACTAGTGCTATTGAAAAAACTAATAGCAGAATCATTATCACAAAATACTTTCAATGGCCTTGAAATGGAATCTACAACCTTAAGTCTTGAAATAAGATTCCTCAGCAATACGGCGTGACAAGTAGCATGATAACAAGCCACATATTCTGCCATCACCGTGGAAGTGGTAGTTAACTCCTGCTTATGACTTCTCCACGAAATAGGGCCTCCTGAAAGCATAAAAATGTACCCTGATGTAGATTTCTTTTCGTCTTTACACTTAGCAAAATCAGAATCAGAATAACCAACAACTTCAAGGTTATCTGTTTTTCTGAATGTAAGCATAAAATCCTTAGTACCCTGTAAGTAGCGTAAAACCTTTTTGGCTGCTTTCCAGTGATCCAAACCTGAATTGGACTGATAACGTCCAAGCATGCCAGTTACATACGCTATATCTGGACGTGTACAAACTTGAGCATACATAAGACTCCCAACCACAGAAGCATATGGAATAAGATTCATTTGATCACGCTCAAGTTGATTCTTAGGGCATTGATATAAGCCAAATTTGTCACCCTTAACAATAGGTGCGACAGTAGGGGAGCAATTTTGCATGTTGTATTTGTTAAGAACTTTGTCAATATAAGCTCTTTGGGACAATCCTAATATCCCACGAGACCTATCTCGATGAATTTCAATACCTATAACATAAGAGGCTTCACCGAGATCCTTCATATCAAAATTTCCAGAAAGAAAACGTTTGGTCTCATGCAACATGTCTAAGTTATTACTTGCAAGTAGTATATCATCAACATACAAAACAAGAATAACAAATTTACTCCCACTGACCTTCAAGTATATGCATTGATCTACTATATTTTTCTTAAAATCAAAATTACTCATCACCTCATGAAACTTAAGATACCATTGTCGAGAAGCTTGTTTTAACCCATATATGGACTTCTTAAGTCTACATACCATATGTTCCTTGCCTTTAACAAAAAAATCTTCTGGTTGTGCCATATAGACATTCTCATGCAAGTTACCATTAAGGAATGCAGTTTTAACATCCATCTGATGTAACTCTAAATCATAATGAGCTACTAAAGCCATGACTATTCTAAATGAATCTTTCCTGGATACTGGAGAGAAAGTTTCATTATAATCCACACCTTCCTTTTGAGTGAAACCTTTAGCAACCAATCGAGCTTTATACCTTTCAACGTTCCCTTTAGGATCTAATTTGGTCTTATAGACCCACTTACAACCAACAGGTTTAAAACCTTTTGGTAATTCCTCAAGATCCCAAACGTTATTAAGCTTCATTGATTTCAACTCATCATTCATGGCTTCAAGCCATTGAGTTGATTGAGCACTCATAATGGCTTCTTTATATGAGATAGGATCATTAATCTTACTTGAATCATAGTCAATCTCATTAAGATAGGTTATAAAATCATCAAAATTAATAGGCTTTCTAGGTCTTTCGGACCTTCGTAAAGGCTGCACAATTTCAGGAATATGATTTTCAATAATGTGAGGTTCAACATTAGGTGGTGGCTCAGCTATCTCAGGGGCATCATTCACCTCAATAGGAGGTTGTTGTGCCTTACCCTCTTGAATTACAGGATTATAAACATAAAACCTGTTTTCTTCAAGATCAATTTTTCTAGGCTCACCACTCCCACTTAAATTACCGTTCTCTAAAAACTCTGCATGCCTAGTCTCAACAATTCTAGTGGTATGAGAGGGACAGTAAAATCGAAAACCCTTAGATCTCTCAGGATATCCAATGAAATGACAACTAATGGTTTTAGAGTCAAGTTTCTTTATTTGTGGATTAAAAATCTTTGCCTCTGCTGCGGTGTACCAGGCATTGTATACTGAGTGACGATTCTATTTTCTTGACAAAATAAGGCAAATGGGCCAGGACTATGACCTGTATCGGAGTGTTTACCATAATACTCCCTGCCTTTATCTGATCTCACTACTTTAATTTTTCGCTCAAGTTGATTTTCAACTTCAGCCTTGAAAACTTTAAACATATTTAGTGATTCAGATTTTTCATTAATCAGGTACACATAACTATAACGAGAATAGTCATCAATGAACGTAATGAAAGATTTGTGTCCACCAATTCCTGGAGAAAATGGTCCACATATATCAGTGTGAATCACCTCAGGAAGTGCACTACTTCTTGTTGCTCCTTTCTTATTACCTTTCACAAAATTTTCCTTTTATACATTCAATACAATGGTCAAAATCAGAAAAATATTGTGAATGAAGAATTCCATCATTTATAAGACGTTGCATTCTGTCTTTTGAAATATGGCCTAAGCGTTAATGCCATAATTTTGAAGAATTCTCATTATCTAGTTTTTCTCTCATTTCCACTTTTAGATGTACTTTCTGTCACATTTATTGTTAACAAGAATTCAGCAAAGACATTATCAAAATTTATCTTATAGAGGTTTCCCTCTAAAGAGCCAGAACCAATAACATGAGAGTAATGATAAATAATTATTTTATTATCCCCAAACTTAAACGAAAATCCATTAACGTCAAGTTTAGATACAGAAAATTAAATTTTATGTCATACTGGGAACATAAAGTGTATCATATAAATACAAGGTGAAACCACTCTCCAAAATTAAAGGAAGGGTTCCTACAGTTTTAACTTGTATAGACTCTCCATTGCCAACTTTAATGGTTCTTTCCCCCTTTTGGAGTGTCTTCTCTGAAAGGAATCCATGCAATGAATTAGTAATGTGAACCATAGCATCAGTGTCAAGCCACCATGTATTAGAAGGAACATCAATTAGAAAGGATTCATAAGTTATATAATTGAAGGACGATATACCTTTCTTTTCAAGTTATTCTCTTAATTTAAGACATTCTTTCTGAATATGTCCTTGTTTTTTTGTTTTTTTTTTACAAAAGTGACATTTAGGACATGTCTCAGAGTTGTTACCTGAATAATTTGCCTTATTTATTTTGGTAGAAATTGGTTTATCTTTATTCTTAAAACTTTTGCCAATTTTATGAGCCTTCTTCTTATGAGATCTAGTGGTATTTAGATGAGCAACATTAGGTTTTTCAATCTTAAGCATTTCTTCTTCTTGGACGCACATGGCAATTAACTCACTCATCTTCTATTTTTCTTTCTGCGTGTTATAATTGATCTTAAATGGATCAAATTGTGCAGGAAGAGAAGTCATAATGAAGTGAACAAGAAAACCCTCAGAAATCGCCATGTCCATACCCTTTAATTGAAAGGCCATGTCGTTCATCATCATAATGTGCTCGCGCACTCCACTAACCCCATCATACCTGCTAGTGAGCATTTTCAAAATAAAGGTACTTGCATGAGTTTTAGAAGAACCCTTAAATTGTTCCTCGACTGAAGTTAAGTACTCTTTAGCATTCTCAGAGTCAGGAATGGCTCCTCGAATAGCTGTCGTGATAGAGTTTTTCATAATCATAAGGGACATGCGGTTGGATCGCTCCCACTTTTCATAAATAGATTTTTGCTCAATTGAGCTTGTATCTGTAAGTGGAGCAGGATGATCAACTCGTAATGCATAGTCCAAATCCATAACGCCGAGAACAATTTTCACTTGCTCTTTCCAAACAGTAAAATTAGTTCAATTCAAGGCTTCAATTCCAGAGAGATACCCAGAAATACTAGTTGGAGTCAATGCTGAAATACAATCAAGCTCATAAGCATGCTTACAAAAAACTAAAAGAAATCCACAATGTACAACAATAATTAATCATAATAAAAATCAACTGTAGGGCAAGCAGTTAGTTATATAAAATCTATTTACAACACCTAAAATAGATTTTAATGAGATGTTGGTGCATAATTATTAATTTTTCGTTGGTCCAATTAATAATATACTAATAACATCCCCATAAAATAATGCACAACACATTTATCCACGCATCACCGTTGGGCAGAAAATGAAATAAACATGTTACTTATGCAATAAAATTTCATTTAAAAAATTCTGATTCTAATTTTCCGTTGGGTAAAATTAAAATATTCATTTATTAAATGTAACATTATGTGACTTTTTTTAATTTTTAATTGTTTCAATTAATAACCCTCCGTTGGGTTGATTATTAATTTTAACAATAAAAGAGTCACGCATACATGTAAATTATTATGATCAAACTCAATTTTCTTTAAACACATATTAATCAAGTTTGAAAATTAATACTATTTAAAATTTACATGTAACAACTTAAAAGCCCTAATAATATATTACATCATGTTCAAAAAAAAATTTAAATTAAAATATATAATTATGAAATAATCACGTTAATTTTAACATGAATACATGAGGGCATAAGAATATCATAATATTATCTAAACATAATAAATAATAAATTTAACATATATTATTTTAATATTCATGTTATTGTTCACGTATAACATAATATTAAAACACCAACATGCTGCTTTATTCAAGATTAACATCAAAACTACAGAACAACAGAAATTTTATAAATAGTAGTAATACTGCATTTATGGGTGCAGAATGTATATATATATAATTCCTGTTTCAAAAGATATATATAGTAGTAAGTAATGAATCATGAATCATGCTAATCAGAATACTTTTGACAGACTACTTGATTATTGGCCTACACCACGTAGCCTATTAATTTATTAAATTAAATAAATAAATAAATCAATAATCATATCAAGCTTTATTATTTACAGATAGATACGTAATCAATTTTATTTTTAATTGACACATTAACAAATTGCATGTGGACCAAATTATTTTGGATTTGACAAATCCAATCACCAAATAGAAAACATCAACTGTACCTGTACTACTGCGGAATTTTACAAACACTAGTACTAGTACTGAACTTATATTATTTAATTTATTTCTACTGAACTTTCTTTATTAGCTATACACCGTAATTTCCGAAAGTCGTGAATAATCGTAATCAGATTACATAATTATTTTCAATTATGTTCAGGCAAATCCTTAAAGATATTATGCGGAATTAGAAAATTCTAGCATAATTGCAAAATTAATTTATTCTATACAATAACGTAACCACAGCTCTGATACCAGATGTTGAATAAATTATACAGGAACGTGTTATTGCATAGAATAAAATAAAATCAATAATCATAATAATAAGTACTTACATGAATTGAGAGAAGTCATCTCGTATATAACACGTTTCCGCTGCGCTTAAGGGTGAAGGTCTTCAATTGCCTCTCTCAATCTTAGGATGGATGTATGGGTGTGTATAAAATTCTTGAGACGACAACTGGGACCAAACCCTAACTGTTTTATTTATATAATAACTAAGGGTCAAAATCGTCCATCAATATTATGAAACCCTGGGGCCCATTATGCCAAATACTATTAGGAATATTATTTATAGGCCACATAATTAATTACCAAACCCATAAATAAAGTTATTAAATTAATACAATATGTATGCCCAATAATTATATAAATAGTAAAGGCCACATAAGCAATAAAATATTCTAACAGTATTTGCACGAATTGATTAGCATTACAAACTATTTTATCCCTAGTTTGTTATTTAATCATGGACCATGTATTGTCATTTCTAAGGTACGATGGATTATAATCCAAGTTGAAAATGTGTTATATAATCCCCTTTTGAGATAGCAAATGAACTTAGAAATGATAACAAATAGTCCGTAATAATAATAAATTAGTACAAATAGTCTTATACCATCCATCATTTTTGCAAACAAACAATGTCAAAACTTACCAAATTAGGAATACAAATCACTAAACCATACTGAAAAAATCCACATTCAGAACTCTAAATTCATTAAGTGGAAAAAGAAATAATCCCACAGCAAATTCATTTACAAAAAAAATATCCAATTTTCTTCTCCTTTCTATTGCTACTTAAGATAATTGAGCAAACAATCCATCCTATCTAATCATTTACACAAACATACATACATAAAAAACATATATGTATAAAAATTGAAGTACCCGAAAAGAAGGAGAAGGGATTCCAAGAGGGTTTTCAGGGAAAGAAAGATCAAGCTCTTCAACACAGAATTTGGACCAAAGCGAATCATCTGAAGCCCAAATCCGAAACCGTTGGCTTACACAGGCAACGGTTGCACCAGGAATGATAAAGCTTCGAATCTCGCTCTAAAATCTAAATGATCTTATAATGGGCCCCCCTATCGTGCCGGAACAACCCGGAACGCTCAACCCATCGGAAGAACTGGAACGCATGCTCCGAGTTCCGTGCACTGTGCAATACATTATTAACCAGTTCATTATCAAATTCAGGAACTAAACTACGAATAGACTTCTGGGTTTTGATACTTGCCTCTTGGAATTCTTCGACTACCCGTTCCTTGGCCATTTGGAGATTCGGGTGCAATCCTTTGGGTTGAAATTGGTGTTTACGGGTCTGGATTTGGGGTTGAATCGGCGGAAGAGAGAGCATTATCGACTGGTTGGTCTGTAGATAATACTGATGATGAGCAGAAGGAGAGATATTTGAGGTAAAATGGGTTTGAAACCCTAGTTCTAGAGAAAAGGTTGGGATTCAAATGAAGTGGTTTTGATACAGCGATATAAGACATTTTTCTTGAATGTTTAGATTGAACGAAATGAGACTGAGACTGAGACTTGCGCTTTGTTTTTTAGTTTTAAAAATGGACAGAAAATGGAGGGAAAATTTAAAAAAAAATTCAATTCTTATGTTTTTTAGTTTTTTAATAAACGAAAAAAAAAGAAATAGATAGAAAATTTGGTCATTTTTTCTGTCAAAATTTTTCGTCCAAAATTTGTCTGATTTGGACGGAAAAAAAATTGGAATAAGTAATATTTTTATAATTCTCATATTATCCTCAATTTTTAATATAATAAATTTTAAATTACAACTCATGTCCTTAATTTTAAATTTTCTATTCATTTTTATTAAAAACTCAGAAACAACACAAAGTAAAATTTCAAGTTTTCTATTTTTTTCTTTTCTGTTCGAATTTAAGTTTTCTATTCTTTTCTTTTCTGTTCAAACTCAAAAACAGATGTTATTAGACTTAGCAAATCTAAGAAAGGGGATCTGTTTTAATTTGGAGGAAATGAATTATTTAATTATAAAAATAAATCTTTGCAAAATAATAGCAGTTAGGCCGGTGGTGCTCGGGTGATCATTAGACCAAAGTTTCAAACTAGAGCTCTCGAAAGCTGCCACGTACGCATGTCAATGTACATGTGACGCCTAGGGTTTAAAGTCCAAATTTTTTAATAGAAAGGCTCAATTTGCGTTGACCAAAACATTTAGTGGTCGACTTTATATTTTACCCATAAAATGTAAAAGAATATGACTATATATGCATAAAGGAGTAAAATGCAAAAGTTATCATTGTAATATTAATATATTTGGATATTGTGCGTCTTTTTATTGGTCAATATAAAACAAGCATTCTACTATATAAAAATTTGGATAACAAACCCTTTATGTGACAGTTGGGCATTAACTATCCTCCGTAACAATGATGAATTGTAAAAGATTAAAAAATTCAATTCCGTTAAGATTCAAACTCAAAACTTCAATCTCATAACTTCAACCAATTGTTCAACCAAGCTACATGATGTAGTTGTAAATAAAACAACATAAATTTTATTTATACAAGCTTCTCCATTTAAATAAAAAAAAAAAGATAAATAAGTTGGTAAATAAGTTTTGTCTGATATTGATTTATAGGAGAAGTTTTAAGTTTATTTTGATAATCATAAGATTTTTTTAAAAAAATAATTGCATTTATTGAATACTATAATGAACTGTATAAATTGATATTTTGATCTTTCTTTAACATACTAAAACAAGGACGCATCAACCACATCTATATTTATCAAATTTATTTATTGATTAGTAATTATACTAATAATATGTATTTCCATTGACACAAAGAATTTCTTAAGACTAAAGATGATATATATAGAAAAAAAGAATTTCTCATATTCTTTGTCTGAATTCAACTGCTTTAAAATTTTGTATATTAAGTTGCAGTATTATAATGCAAATTTTAACTTATTTACTAGTTTAGTTTTCCCTTTTTATTCATGAAGTCGGAGAATACTATTTGACATACATTTATTAAAACATCTTAATTATTATAAAAATAAAGTGCTATTTTTGGCCAAATAAAATTGAAAATGTTTACTTAAAATATCCAATATTAACCTTTTCTTTTTTAATTGCAATAAAAATGTTACTCAATTTATAATGGAGAAGTTTGTATAAATAAAATTTATTTTGTTTTATTTATAGTTATATCATGTAACTTAGTTGGATAATTACTTAAAGTTATGAGGTTGAGGTTTTTTGAGCTCGACAGAAACAGATTTTTCTGTTTTTTAGTCGACTTATTTTATATGTCATCATTGTCACCTAAATTATAGTATAGCATTTGTTTTGTATTGACCAACAAAAAGAGGTATAATATCCAAATATATTAAAAGTACAGTGATCACTTTTGCATTTTACTCATGTAAAAGCAAGACATTAAACCATTTTAAAATCGCAATTTACTTTTCTTTCTACTCATGTTAAGAACCTAGAAAATGACTGATGAAAAGAGTTGAGATCAAATTTATGTAAGGTGGCTAAAACAATGTTTACCATCAAGAATCCCTAACAAATGTACATTTTATGCCTAGTTTGAATTAAAAATTTAGATCTTCAACATTATTTTGTGAAAAAGGGTACTAGTAGAGAATTCGGGCGCAAAATGATAGATTGAAGGATTCATTTAGCAAAATTTTCTCCGAGAGAAGTGCACAAAATTGTGGATTTAAGACTATTAGTAATCAAGTAGCATGCCAAATGTACAAAAGATGCAGCTATGCTATATACCAAGCTGCTTTCAAATCATTATGTACTCACAAAATGCATGCAAGAAATATCATACAGGTATTGGATTGGCTTGAACAACTATTGCCAGCATCATCATCTTCACTTTAGAGGTGCTGGCTTCGAAAATGAAAAATCATCTTCGTTCCGACGTTCACCACCGTTATGAGGTACACTTGTTTCGATGTCTGTGTCATCATCTGCAACTCTTACAATCAAGTTGGCTGTGGAGGATTCAGTAGAGGGTTGATCAGCTTCCAAATCAGACATGTCTTGGTCGTCATAGGTAAAGGAACGGGTAGAGTGACCCATAGTCTTGAAGCGATGAAGAGTAGCTGTACTGGAGTGCACAGTAGATGACACTGAACCCGATACCATTGAAGGAGTGGGGCTAGCATCACCCAAACTTCGAGTTGGAGATCTTCCTGCTCTTCCCCCTTGTTTCTTCTTAACAGCCATACGCCAATTCTTAAGGGCTTTGGCTGTTTGTTCGTCGAAAATGGATTTCTTCATATGTGAACCCATCTGAAAATTTCCATCCAAACAAATTTTATCTCAAGACACATTTGGCTCCAACAGCACAATCAATCCAGTATTCATACATTTATAGGATATATCACTAATAAAAAATAGCACTTTCTTCTTGTTTTGGGCTGTGGGGGTGAGCTTGTAAGAACTTAGAACATTGATCAATATAGCCGGCTGTAGTTTTCTTATATGCTTCTCATAATAATCAAACACCATTGGATAAAACCGTACTGGTTTTAGTATTTTCTGTGTTAACTGAACTAGTCCCATAAAAGAAATTGATTTTTAACCAACGGCCTAACAACTAAGAATTGAGTACAACAATTCTCAGCTAGCTTGTTCTAAAGTTTTGCATCTATTTCCAAAATTTTCAATTATGTTATTGTTGGGATGTGATTATTAAAGTCTAGCCAAGGTCTAGCCCAATTTATTTAATGGTACGGATCTGTTGTTGGCCCATATACATTTATTTTGATAGATTGCTCAAATAGTGGGAGAATCCTCATTAAAGTAAGATTGTGTTTCCTTATTTAGTGGGATAAGAAGATCTACTTTGGGAATGAATCGATTAATCATTAATTGCAGTTATAAGGTGATTCTAAAAAGGACTTTTACACCAAATTGAATTTGCGTGGACATGACAACTATAAATACATGCAATAATCAAGGGTTTGAGGAAGAACACAATAACATATAACACAAATAAACAATTTGTATTCTCGATATTATTTTATAGTGGATTTCTTACTCTCCGTGGTTTTTTCTCAATTGAGTTTTCACGTAAATTCTTGTGTTCATATTTTATATCTCTTACAATGATGTGTGTATGTTTATCTGTGTGTATTTCATGAGTTTGATTTCACAACAATACAATCAACTACACCATCAACTGTTAGCGTTGTTTTGGCCTGCTGTTTTGGTGATTTCGTCAGGCGTACAAAATTTGACGTTAATATTGACGCCATCTGTGGGAAAGCAAAATTCTGTTTGAAAAATCACCAACACAATTAATCTATATTCGCGTCGGCTTTTTAAGACAAGGAGGCAAATCCTACGCATAAAAGATTAGTGGTTCTCTTTTATTAATTTATGAAATTAGCATAATTATTGCTACCACTTTATCTGTAATTTAAATTTCGTATAACATGTCCTTGACTTGGTGGATTTTTTATTTATAATATGATGTAATGCTTATAAAGGATAAAGTCTACTATTGCATTAGGTGTTGCTTATATAACTAATTTTCTTTATTCAAATCAATACATTATACCATGTGATTACTATTAGTTAATACATCGTACCCAGTACAAAGGTATTTAATAAAGGAGTACTGTATTTAAAACATGGTTGTGGGAAAGTCTTCTAGGGATGATGGCACGAAGTTATCAAGTTATTGTTCAATGGCTACTTTTGTGGTGTTTTTGGTCTTTGTTTAGTGGGGGTTTGGATGTTGACGTCATCATCTGTAGTTCCTATTCAAAATACAGAGTTGTCTTCTTAATATTCTAAAGTACATTTTAAAGATAAGGTAATTGATAAATTTTTTAAGCTTTTTGAGGGCAACGCAAGTTGACGAACCAAAGAAATGGAAGACCAGGTGCAGGAGAAGTTTCCTGCTGGGGTCCAGTTTGAGATTTTAAAAGAAATTGTGTCACTGAAGCAGGAGACTAATGAATAGGGACGGGTCAGACTGGCACCAGTGCCTTGGATCAAGAGTAGACTTCAATTGATCACACGAACCTTTGTCCTACAACGACAATTTTCTCTGCACCACTTTGTCGGCAATTTCAAAAAGCAGGGAGCTATGACAATGGGAACTCTCCTAATTCTACTTTTCAAAAATGGCGACGCAATCTAGATACGTAATGGTGTGTTCATCAAATCAGAACTCAGGAGCATATCCAGCACAGACTTCTAGAAGTTATCAAAGCAGTGGATACTGTAATCAGAATCAAGCCAACTTGATGCGGGGTAGGACAACAACATATTATAACAGCGGATGGAAGGACTGATCTGTAGCAGCATCGACAGTTTGGTTCTAACTGCATCAGCCTCCAAAATCCAAGCGTTTTCAGCAAAACGACTAACAAACAGTCTTATGGAGGAAATCCTTTTCAACCGTCGTATGGTGGTAGATTGATTTTGTCGCGAGCTGAAGAACCATCACATAGGTCCAATTTTTATATGTGAATAAAGGAATTGTGTGGATACCACTTGGAGATGTTCTTCTCTCCATAACAGAAGGAAAGATGGTGGCAATAAAGTTTTTGAAACCATTAGAGAAGAAATTTAGAGGAAAATCTTCATGGTACAAAACATAGATATGTTTTTGGAATAAAACATGGTAATGCAGAATATTGTCAAATTGAGTGTGCTCAGATTGTCTTTGATGGGACGGTTGTTTCGTGGGCTTCAATTTGTCTATTTTGGGGTTGGAGCCTCGGAATCAAGTGCAGTCACTTCACTCTTCCTATTCCGGAGCAAGTCATGGAACATTGGAGATGGATGAGGATAAATTGGTTGGAGGGCAGGATATACAAACCTAGTATAAGTTTTGACGGTTCGAGATGTTCACTCATGACACTTTGGGTAACGGTCCACTTCGGACGATAGCAATTTGCTTCGGACTATATCTCATCGGTTCATCATATCTTCGGCTATCTACATTTAGAAATATAAAGCCGGGTCAAAGCCTCCCAACGGGTTGGAAAGGCAATTTTGACGTTATAAAGTCGGATCTTTTGGGAAGGCTTAGTTCTCCAGAAAGGAAGTCAACCCAGTGGGACGGCTATTATGGCAGTATAAGGTTGGATGACGTTATAAGATTGGATGTCGTTATAAGGTCGGATCCTTCGGAAAGACTTAGTTCTCCCGAAAGGAAGCCTCCCACTGGAATCGGGACGACTATTTTGGCAATATAAGTTTGGAATGTGTTATAAGGTCGGATCCTTCGGGAAAGCTTAGTTCTCCCGAAAGGAAGCCTCCCATTGGGATTGGGACGACTATTATGGTGGTATAAGGTTGGATGGCGTTATAAGGTCGGATTCTTCGGGAAGTCTTAGTTCTCCCGACAAGCCTCCCACTGGGGTCGGGGCAACTATTATGGTGGTATAAGGTTGGGTGGCGTTACAAAGTCGGATCCTTCGGGAAGGTTTAGTTCTCCTAAAAGGAAGCCTCTCTACGGGTTGGGAAGACAATTTTAGCGTTATAAGGTCAGATGGTGTTATAAGGTCGGATCAAAGCCTCCCAACGGGTTGGGAAGGTAATTTTGGTATTATAAGGTTGGACAAAAGCCTCCCAACGGGTTGGGAAGACAATTTGACGTTATAAGGTCGAACAGTTCTTCGGAACGAATACATTTAGCTCTTCGGAACGAATATTTTCATTATTTCTTACATTCAGTTCTCCAGAACCTCTATCTGATACCTACTATAGGGGTTGGGAAGGCAATTTCGGTTGTAATAAAGTTGATTATCTATATATTCGGTTGTAATAAGGTTGGTTATCCATATCTTTGGTTGTTTGGTTGTGATAAGGTTGGTTATCTTCGGTTGTGATAAGGTTGGTTATCTTCGGTTGTGATAAGGTTGGTTATCTATATCTTCGGTTGTGATAAGGTTGGTTATCTACATCTTCGGTTGTGATAAGGTCGGTTATTTATCTATCTTCAGTAGTGATAAGAGTGATTATTTATCTATCTTAGAATTGAATAGAGGAGTGGGACGACAATATTGAGAGCCAAAAGTTTCTATTCGACGTATGGTGTTTGGGTGTGACAGCTCGTCTTCGGCAGATACGAATCTTTTGTTGATATAAATTTGTATACTCTCTTATTTAAAGTTCCTTATAAATAAAAGACTGGAGGGCAATGTTGAGATGTGATTATTTGGGTCTAGCCAAGGTTCCTAATTTATTTAATGGTTTGGATCTGGTGTTGACCCATATACATTTATTTTGATAGCTTGCTCAAATAATGGGAGAGTCCTTATTAAAGTAAGATTGTGTTTCCTTATTTGATGGGATAAGGATATCTAATTTGAGAATGAATCGATCAGTCATTAATTGCAGTTATAAGGTGATTCTAAAAAGGACTCCTACTCCTAATTGGATTCGAGTGAACATGACATCTATAAATACAAACAATAATCAAGGGTTTGGGAAAGAACACAATAAAATATGACAAATAAACAATTTGTACTCCCGTTATTATTTTATAGTGGATTTCTTATCTCCCCGTGACTTTTTCCCAATTGGGTTTTCACGTAAATTCTTGTGTTCATATTTTATCTCTTACAATAATGTGTATATTTATCTGTGTGTATTTCGTGAGTTTGATTTCACAACAATACAATCAACTATTCCATCAACTGTTAGCGTTGTTTTGACCTGCTGTTTTGGTGATTTCATCAGGCATACAAAATTTGGCGTTAACAGTTATCAAAGAGTGAACTGGTTGATTGCTGAAAGTGATACAGCTGCAAGTGAAACTGTTGATCTAAAGGCTTCCCAAAAGAAAAACTTGTTATTTCCGCAAGCTTCTAAAATACTACTCACTTTTCAAATGAACTTGCAATAGAGATACAGTACCTGAGCAATAAGGGCATATAGTGGAAGCGTAATGTAGCTGCATAAGAATAGGAGTCCTACCCTGTGAAAGAATAATTACATTAATCAAATTGCTCTAAACATTTAACGGCCGAGTCCACAGCTCTAGAGAAAAAATATCATTGGAGGAATTCTTGTAGAAAAAAGGCTTTACCCTAAAGACAGTTTAATCATTAGAAGCTTGTAATTATCATGGAAGCAAGATTTCAGCTTAAACTCGTACTGCAAAGAAAAAGGATGACATTTTTACCACTTCCGTTAGAAAGGAACAAAATAACGGATTAAAAATATAATCTATTATGGCTATATGAATAAGGAAAATATTAAATTACCCATATCCACAAGAAATATGTTATTTGGAATGCATTCTGCAAGAACCATGTAACTGATTAGATCATTCGGAAAATAAGGAGCTTCAAAGTAAATAAATTAAATGAAGTAATAATAGTCGTGAATAGATAGGAATTGTTCGTTAAAACTCATTTTAGCACTTTAAACATTTTCTTCAGAACTTAACCTATTGGGAGTAAACTTTTTAGATAAAACAACAACGAAACAAAAAATAAAATATTAAGGTGTTAATAGTGTCCACAGAGGGGATATAGTATCGTTTGTGCAAAGAAAAAGTATTAAAATTAGGGGTTGAAGATCTCAGTGAAAATGAATATGTGCCCCATATAGAATATTGGACAAAAGCAGAGAATTCGAAAACTAAGCTGAAAAACTCCTCATTTATGCGTTGTTCGAGGTTATTTTAAATGTTTTATCTTTCAATACCTGAAATAAAGCGAAGTGGATTAGATGAAGGACTAATTGAGGCCGACCAAACCAAAAATATTTGTCTGAGCCTTGCACAAGAGGAATTCCTTGGACCACTGCATGTCTATCTGTGATTTCAAGAGCCATTTTTGTCAAAATCGATTGGAGTTTTGTTCCAACAGCTACAATAATCTGTGAACAACCAAATAATCAGCAGCATTTCTCTGCTATTTAAATGTAGTTAAACAAATGAAAGAGAAAAGCAGTCTTACAACTAATGGAATTAAGGATGCCCAAAATAGTGCATGTGTTCCTGTAAAAAAACACATGGTCAACTTTCTTCTTAAATAATAGGAAGTGAAAATATTTCCAATTGAAAGGAAATAACCAATGGAACAGATACATACCATTAACATTTATGAGCAGGAAAACCACAAAAGATGCCCATAACACAGGACTGCCAATATCATGAAGAAACTAAGTTAGGAAAAATAGAATTATAAAATTTAGGCAAGATAAGCTTAATAACCCATGCAAAGCACGGGTAACCTTAAAAACGACTTATTAGGTAAATTTTAAGTATGATATTTTTGAACGACATTTTAGTTGATCTCAAGTCAACTCAGCAATCCAAATTTCGTGACTTTATAACCCAAAGTTTTTTCTTTGTTTTTATTTTAATTTTTTTATCTTTACTCAATTTTTCAATGACAAAGGATACATTGTATCTTTAATAATAACTGTGTATTAAAATTTTGTGAAAAAACACAACTTTTGAGCTTTCTGACTTGGAATTTTGAGAATACCAAAATTTATGACCAAGAATACATGTAATCAAAAAAAAAAAATTGAGCTACCGAGTCATCAAATTTGGACTGCTGAGTTGACTTAAGACCAACCAAAATGACTAGTCTTGTTATATATTGGTATTGGTATAGATTAGCTTGTGAAAACCTGATAGCAGTAATAACCATATTACCTGACTCCTACAACCACCTTGAAGTCATCCTCTAGTGACCTTTTGATATACTTTTGGAAATTAAATTTACTTCCAGGGGCTAAATGGACCTACAGAAACGGCAAATTTACAAGAAGGTAGAAGCATGCAGATGGTGTATGTATACCAAAGTAATTTACAGAACTATATGCAACTTGAAACTCACACTAATGAATCCATTTCGCAAGGTCAAGTAATCAGACTTACTAACAGACCTGAAAAATTGTTGAAAAAAGCATCCCTGCGAGAGAGAAAAAAATGCTAACTTGGCACAAGTTGAAAAGAATGATAAATAATTACAAGTGGTAAGAAGATTATTGGAGCATTATCAACTTAATTCAATGCAGCAGTAGTTTCTCTAAAACTGCATTTCATTTCCCAGTCCTTATATCAAGTTATATGCTGTCCACCATATATCAGATAATTCGTCTCTTTCATATCAAGATAAGTTAAAAAATGAAGATACTAGCAAAGAGAAATATATCTTACAATAATAAAGAAGAAAGGAATCCTTGTCCAGAAACTAGTATGTGCTTTCACAAAAGATGTCTCATGAGTAAGCCTGAATCTTGAAGGATCTGCGTGTCCCATTGTGGGAGAAAATTGACTTAAAAATAGCCCCATGTACAGAAATAATAAAAATAAAAATAAATTCAAACCAGAGAACAAAGAACTAGTCCTTTCTAAAACATGCAGGGACATACCATTGGAAAACTCATAGTCGTGAGATGCAGTCTCCTGCTCCCAGATCTTCCATCGACGAATCTACACAAGCAGAAAACTTAAAAGCATTAAATGTAGAGTTAATCTGGCATTAAAAGGTGGCAAACAACAGCATTACAAAAAGTATCAGGGCAAGGTCTATCAAAATTTGGGTCCACCTAGGAGTTGGGATGAACATAGATCATATAATATGGTTCATTAATTAGTTTGGTCCTTGATATCTTTAGCTTACTCTTTTCAGGAAGAACTATCACTACTTTTCTTTGTTAACTCTGGAAATCAATGACAAGACACTTTTCCCCCCCTTAAGGACAAGAATATCAATGATAAGAATATATGTATATATATATATACATATATATATATATATATATATATATATATATATATATATATATATGCAGCTATTAAAAGGTAAAAGTTAAAATTAAGAAGCAACAATAACCTGGTAAAGACCTTAACTGTTAAGCAAAACAAACTCTAGCATATATCCCTGAATAAACTTTTTGAAGAACAGGAGGGTATGGTAAAGGTAGTTTGTACTTTGTCTTGGTCCAAAGTTGACAATAAACAACTCTTTTCATGCACAAGTCTACCTGAAAAGCACCAAAGACTACAAAAAAGCAAAATTGGTATCAAGTTCAAATTAAGATGATCTCATTTCACTATTCCGGGTAGTGCACTGGATAAGAGGTGACTCAATCTTAGCTTGGGCTATATTCATTCTTGAACTGAAGTGCAATCTGCTAAAGAAAACTCAGCTTGGCTTGTTTATGCTCAAGTTTAGGAACCACAGTATGTCTTCATGGGCAATTTAAAAACCATACAGAATTACCAAAGCACAATTGCATATCCAAGTTTAGTTTTATCAGTAAATTCGGTTGACCAATCTTCAACCTGTAAATCTTAATATGTTTAGTGCCACATGTTAAGCCTGCCAGAAAGATGCTAGGTAACGGAACCTGATGAAATTAATATGAAATTACCTTTAGTCTTGCAAGAGCCATAGTAACAGCACTGTATACAACGTGAAAGACTGCCAAGAAAAATATGAGGATGTGAAGCTGATGCAGTCCATCGACAGTTATAATTGGAACATTCCCCTGTTACAAAGACTCGGATTAGTTTAGGAAAGACAGTTGTGCATGTCAATTTCATAAACGAGCTTTCGCCAAGAGAAAGAGTCAAAAAGGTCATTGAACAGAAAGAAAATAGGGATGTTAATTCAGCAAGGCAGAAAAATGCATGCAACTGATGGTCATATCTAGTTGTATACCAAAGGAGATGAAAGGACTTGAACTGGTTGCTAAAAATTTGAGGATTCCTCTCTGTCCAAATACCTCAGAGTATAGCAAAGCAAAGACAATGCTAGGGTACCTTACAATCTCTTTTCCAACCAAAGTCAAAACCTGTAAAGAAACAACTCTTCAACTTCTATTGGACAAACCAAACATTCAACAAAATATCTCCAATAACAAACACCACCATGCCTACGGGTAGTAGAGAAACAAATGAGAGCTATCCTTAAAAGCTTGCATACACATCACACAAGCGTCTAGTACAAAGCTTTGTAGCGCCTACATCACCAAAGCATATCTTAGGTGTTGAGCCTATCAAGGACCAAAGACCAAATGCGTGCAACTGATGGTTATATTTAGTTGTACACCCAACGGTAATGGCTACATGTCCGCTGTGATAAAAAAGAACAAAAGTTTTAACTTCTGCCTTCCAAATAAAATTGGCTAATCTGAATTAAAACAAGAAAATATGATATACAAGAATACACGACTGGCAAGAGAAATTCCTGAATGAATTAATAGTCTAAAATCGCTTATGTGATGAAGATGATAAAGAACACGAATCAAGTAAGCGATGGACAGAGACCAAATCAATAGCTTCACAATCAACTAATAGCAAAAGAAATGGAAGTTCCAAGACACTTCAAAACAAATCTAGCCAATGGTGCATTATGGAAAGACAGAAGGTAATATAATTGAGAAAAAGCAATTGTAAAGGGAAAACTCCACAATTAAACATCCTCACAAAAGAGAATAAATTTTTCCATCTCCAACCCAAAACTAAAAGGACAAAAAGGAACCACCGCAACTTTTTACCTACTGAAGATAGGTTCTTAGAGACTAGAATCTCAAGGCCTAAACCCCCCCTCCTCCCCTAACCAACACACCTTTTCCCAGTTAATCAAATGGGTCCTTCTCCCCCCCACCCCACCCCACCCCACCCCACCCCACCCCACCCGACCCGACCCGACCCCAAAAAATATAATAAGCTCAGAATCCTACCTCCAAGAGATTAAAAAGCCCCTTCAAAAGAGAATAAATTTTTCCATCTCCAACCCAAAACTAAAATGACAAAAAAGAACCACCACAACTTTTTACCTACTGAAGATAGGTTTTTAGAGACTAGAATCTCAAGGCCTAAACCCCCTCCTCCCTTAACCAACACACCTTTTCCCAGTTAATCAAATGGGTCCCCCCCCCCCCACCCCCAAAAAAAAAACAAAAAAAAACACACAGCGGAAATGAAACATAATAAACTCCGTAATCCCACCTCCAAGAGATTAAAAAGCCCCTTCTAACAATCTAACGTCTTAGACACACACTCAACAACCAAATGGTAAATGACCTAGGATCTTCCCCAAAGGAACCCCAAGATATGTCACTCGAACTGATGGCATTACATAACCAATCAAGGGAGCACTCACATCTAACAAGCAAAGCTAATCGACACTTAGTTAACTCTAGCCCATAGACTCTAAAAAATATGTAATATAAAAATTACATCATTAAGGCCCGAAACCCCTTAGGCGAGAACTAAGTTGTGTCATTAGCAAAATGGAGATGAGATACCTAATAAGACCTCCCTTTCCACAACTTACACCGGCACCAGACCCGCCTCATCACTTTTATTAATCATTTCGACTAAACAAATCAACCACAAAAGTAAAGAGAAAGGGAATCATAGGAACCCTAGATGTCTAAAACCATGATTCAGGTTCATCATTAACAATGATTGCAAAGAAATGAGAAGACCGCTACCTCCCTCAAACCATTGAGGAATCTCAAAATACCCCTATTGCAAGCTTTCTCAAAATCTAACTATAGAACCATCGTTTGACAACCCCTTTTAGACACATTTTCATCCACCTCATGGGTAACAAATGTTTCATCCAGAAACTGACTAGCAGCCACAAAAGCATGTTGATGCACTAACACTATCTCTGCCAACCCCAACCCCAAACACCTAGACAAACCTTGGTGAGAATTTTATAAACACTAGCCACTACACCAATGAGATGAAATCCTTCACCTAGATAGAAAGGTCCAGTTTAGTACTAAAACGGAACTAATAGTGTTGCAAAGGGCCCATTACCATGGCACTTATTAAAAAACATCACCAACATAGGTTTAATGATCTACCAACAATGTTGAAAGATAACCATAAAAAGCTAGTCAAGACCAAGAGCCTCTTCCATATCAATCATAAACCGTCTCACCTCTTCAGCTTCAAAAGGTCACTTCATCATCTTACATAACTCTCTGGCAATCAGACACTACTCTAATCCCTCTAACATAGGTCTCACATCCCTCCTTAATCAATGATATATAAAAACTAGTTATAGTGTCCACAGTAAGCCCATTGCTCCTCAAAGTCACTATCGAATCTCATTCAATCTCAATTCAACTTAACTCAACAATGCCTTTTATCCCAAAGTAATTGGGGTAGGTTGTAAATGAATCTCATATGAAAGCCTAAAAGTAGGAAAAAATAAAAATAATAAAATAAAAACAGATAAGCATAAGAAATAATAAAACTAAATCTTCCTCCTACCACTAGCCACATTATAAAACACCATAGAGTTGCAATCTCACCATAGAGTTGCAATCTCCCTTCTTAAAACACTAGAACCTCCCCTTTTGCCACCTCCCTTCTAAGAATCAATTTCTTATAGTCCTTCACTAAAGCACGTTTATTAATTAACATCATAGAAATACAAACCCCAACCCCCCTCCCCACCCCCAAAATAAAATAATAATTTCACCCACCAAAATAATAGATGTAAAAACTGAACTGAAACAGGGAAATTCTGATTAATCTAGTTCAAAAGATCTGTTGGACAATAGAAGCTCATAATGAGAACCCAATAATGAATAAAACTGGGAAATGAAGGGAGCCAACACTCAGCCCCCCCCCCCCCCCCCCGTCCTACCAAAATATCAGATAGGAAGGAAAATAACTACTAAATTTCTCTCAAAGGCATCAATCTTTGGCTAGCATTTTCATTACAGATTACAGCAGAACTTTCCATACAATGTAGAACCAACAACCTAAAACTCAATGGCAGCAATATTTCTGCATTACACCTGCTACCAAACACCGGCAGCAGCAGCAGCAGCAGCAATCAACTCTATGCCCTACAACTTCGTCCACCTGTTTACCTCTTTCGTGTGTGTGTAGGATGTGCATATAAGCAAGTCTGCCTTGTATAAAAGAAGGTTGGTACACTCATAATCAAAATTCTGATATATTATCAATTATATCCAGTAACAAACCAACATGCACAGAAATATTTTCTCAAATATGGACATCGAGTCATTTCGACAAAGATAAATAACTTGGAAACAGATGAGTATTTAGTAGAATTACCTTGAGCCATAATTCAACTTGTTAACAGTTTAATCACTTAATAAACTTGTTTACAAATTTACATCCATTTTAAAACAAAGTCAATTTGATCTCACAAAAGATCCTAGATAACTAAAAAAAATGTATAATAATCAGCTTTAACTTGCCTTGGAATCATTGTTCCTACTAACAAAACAAATGAATTACGAGGACATGTCAGAATTCATACTAATTTGCATCTCCAATTTATTAAATGAACTCCAGCCCAAATTTATTAGTGCTTTTCAAATTGATGACAGGAGAATCCTGTAAATTGAGTCTAATTGAGCTCTTTCCGTCACAACTACAGAAATGTTTCCATTATTAACCCCATTGAGGTATTAGAAGTTTAAAACTAGCAATAGGTTGAAATCAATGTCGAAGTGTAGAATACTATGCAAGTCCATTGGTTTACATTGGCAAGGCAATGTTTAAGGATACAATACTCAATTAGAATTACATGGAAAGAAAAATGCAGGAGATGACCACCAAATATTACACATCTACTTACTATATTGTCTATTCCAATATGTAAATCTAAGCGAGTCATAGATAGACATACCTCTTTGCATTTAGATTCATAACTAACAGATAATGATCTGTGCTCGTACCATAAAAGCCTCCGCCGATGTTCCTCATCTTCTTTTTTACCATCACCTTTATCTCTAGCAGCACACGGCAACATTGTGTCTGCAACGCTTTGCGGGACACAAATTTTGGCAATGTAATACTGACTAAATGTCAGGATTAGCGAAATGAAACCAAGAACCATTAACTCTGCAGTAATTCAAGTTAGTAATTAAAATCATTCTTGATGAAAGCAAAAACGAAAGGGAAGAGATAGAGAGAGAGAAACCATGGTTTTAATTACCAGCTTTAACCTTGTCTAAAGCTTCAAATAGAGCTTTCTTGTGCTTCTCTGTAAACCACTGAATAAACATTAATTTAAGAGTGTCAATCACCTCTTGTATTATACTTGAGACTTGGGAGAACTTGAAAAAGGAACAAACTAAAAGGCGAAATATAGTAATATTTATTGAATTAAGCAAAATGAACTGGTTTATCATCCCCGTGAACAACCAGAAGGTAACAACAATTAATACAGAAACAAGGAATGTAACAAGTAAATAACTGGAGAAAACAACAACAAATTAAAAATCAAGCAAAAGATGGGTAAAATTTGAAATATAATTCGATACCACATGTTAAGATATAGGCTAAAATCTCTATTTCTTACTGAAAAGCTAACTATCTAAAGTCCAAGCCTATATCAAACATATTGATATCTCATACTACAAATGTGCTACTGGAGGTCCAAGCCTATATCAACTAAATTGATATCTCGTACTACCGCGGGATCTACCCCCATATGACAAGCACTCGTATGAGTATTCATAACATTCCACCACGGTTTGTCTTCACTCTAGCCTTTGCACCTATAATCTGACCTCTTTATAGCCCTTTCCGCTTAACCGATTTAGCCTCTAGTCCTTTCCTCTTAACCGACGTGAGATCTTCCCCATATGACAAGTTTATTCATAACAAATTCTCAGCAAGTCATTTCAGTTGGATCCATGTCAATAACAAAAGCTGTCAAATTTTACAGCCACCAACAATTCGTTAAGGCAAAACAATTTTCTGACTTGGATATAAAGCGAATTCGACACCAAACACCAAGAATCATAAATTCAACAGAATCCAAATGATACCCATTTAGTGGGAAACAAAATAAAAAAGCAAGTAACACAAAGGAAGAAAGAAAAAAGAAGGAAAAAAGTTGCGGAGTAAATATGATATGGGGTTTAACAAGAGAATTGTACCGCTCCAAGTTTGTGAAGAATCTTCTCTAAAGCAATAGAAACTATGATTATAACAGCGCAAACACCAGCAACAGCCCATGTAGGTGTTTGATCAAGCTCCCTTGATTTCCCACTTGTATCTCCTGCCATACTCAATCACTTCACCAAACAGTGACCTCAAAAAGTTCAGAGCTCACTGCTCAGCAAGAAAAATAAAGAATTGCTGAATTGGGTTGATTTTCAAAAGGGTTTCCCGCAAACTGCTACTAAAATCTTAGTACCAGTTCAAAGAATTGGGATTGAAGAGCATCATGCATTTATGTAGAGTTCGTATAAAGAATGGGGATGAAAGGGAAAAAGCTTTAAGAAAATGATTAGTTTAATTGGATAGTTGGGTACTGCTCAAGTTGTGACAAACCCGTCCTAGAAACAAACATAAACAAAGATGTTTTTCGATAATTTAATATTACTTCTGTCCGTAATACGCGGTACCATCAAAGACTAATTAGTTTGTTGCTGTCTTAAATTTCAGTATTTTTTATTGGATAGAGAACGAACGGGGATTTTATTTGCAGTATTTTTAGTCATTCTTTTTTAAGCGTTTTAGTATTAGTATTAAATTCTGTTATGCGAGTTGTACAATTAAAATTTAATTTACTAAACTGGTATGATAAGGCGTGACATCTTCCGCCAATTTCTCATAGCTGTGTTGACTTGTAATAACTCAAGAAAATTGATATTTTCACGTGAAAAAATTGTTATAAACAACGTTGTTATGTGCAAATATTATTTTTTATTGTAGATTTATCAATTTCGTACTTAGTACTGACTCCGTTATTTTTAATTGACCTTTTAATTTTATGTACATAAGTTATGAGATAATTAATATTTTATTTAATTGTCGATAAGATTTTAGCATAATAGTTAAGATTGAGGTACTGCGTTCTTTAAGTTTTAGGTTCGATTCTCACTTAAGTTTTGTCACTTAGGTTTGTGAGTTTATTTATTCATCCTTTAATGATGTTTGATTTGTTTGTGAATTTATTTCTTACATGTTTAGTGAGATTTGATTGATTCTTGACGCGAAATAGAATAGTGATTACCATGCGGGTTAGGTAAACAAATAAATTCACAAACAAATGAACAACAGGTTCACAAAAAAAAACAGAGAAGTCTTCTCTAATGATTAAA
The DNA here is from genome assembly GCA_016801055.1 of Panax notoginseng. Taxonomy (NCBI): domain Eukaryota; kingdom Viridiplantae; phylum Streptophyta; class Magnoliopsida; order Apiales; family Araliaceae; genus Panax; species Panax notoginseng. The sequence goes on along the minus strand of CM029013.1, from coordinate 57,179,713 downwards.
TTTATATTTATCAAAATCAAAGTTATAACCAATTCAACCAACAAATCGAGTTTTATAGCTAGCAAAACTTCATTCCCAAGTCGTAACAAAATTCCTAAAACATAGGGAAACAAAATCCTAAAAGGTAAAAACTTCCTATATTTATGGTAACAATTCCTAACTAATAACAACTTCCTATTAATAAAAATATTGTCATAAAAATGAAATATATCAAAGAAATAAAAATGTCAATTTTGAACTTCTGAAGCCGAATTCGAAGGAGTGGTCCGCTATCCGAATCCCGAAGTCATCAGTCATTCGAACTCGAAGGCCTCAGTCATCTGAACCCGAATACCATCTGAACTCGTGGGCGTCAATGATCGCCACATTTACGTCGATCCTCCAATGCATGGTATTTTAATGTCATTAACGTGTTATTTGATAGCTCAGCATCATCGGACTCTGATTCTCTTGCATCAGTCACCCCGGGTTGAAAAGAACTCATCCTCAAGTTCACATCATTATCATCAGACTCAGGAAAACAATGACTCAAATGCTTCACATTGAAAATGTACGAAGTCCGTAAATGACTATAGAGACGCAACCGATAGGCATTATGATTAATCTTCTACATAATCTCACAGGGCACAATCTTCCAATCTTTAAGCTTATTGTAATCGCCAATAGGAAATCAATCACGAGTTAACACCGCAGAAACAAGATCACCTACTTTAAAAAGTACCTTAGGACGATGACTGTCAACCTGATCCTTATACTTAGCATTGTTCTCTTTAATATAGTGATACACATGATCATGGATACTTCGAAGGTGATCAGCCATTTCATCTATTTTAGGGTGCACTCGGCCAATTCGTGGAATAGGAGCTAAATCTAATACCTAGGATGGGTTTCATCTATAAACAATATAAAAGGGCTCAAACTAGTAGTCATGTCCTTCGAACGGCTGTAAGAAAACTTCGCTTGATGAAGCACCAGATCCCATTACTTCGGCTTTGTCCCAACCAGACACCGTAGAAAATTACCCAAACTTTGGTTTACCACTTCAGTCTGTCTATCTGTCTGGGGATGGTAGGCACTGATGAAATTTAATTGCGTTCCGAGCTTCTCCCATAAACTTTTCCAGAAATTACTCATGAACTTGTATCACGATCTGAAGTAATAGTCTGGGAACGCCATGCAAACGTACAATATCCCGAAAGCATAATTAGGTGATCCGATTAATATCCATTATCTTCCGACACGCAATGAAATATGCCATTTTAGAGAACCAGTCAACCACAACCATAATAGAATTTGTAGCCTTCTGTGTTCGGGGTAGACCCAACACAAAATCCATACTAATGTTGCACCAGGGAACTTCATGAGTAGGTAATGAAGTGTACAGTCCTGCATTAGTAAGAACTCCCTTGGACATCTGATAGACATAACATCGCTCCACGTAACGAGTCATGTCGTTGAATATCTTCGGCCAATAATATTCAACCGAAACTAAGGCCAACGTCTTGTCTCGTCCGAAGTGCCCTTCATTGTGAAGTTCACAGACGAGATGCTGTCGAAGTGTACAATCTGGAATACACAGTTGTAATTCACGAAACAAATATCCATGATGTAAAACAAAGTCGACATATCGCCAACCTTCATTTACCTCCCGAACTACAGTCCCGAAGGGGGGATCTTCCTCGTACATGCTAACAAAGGTTTCAAAACATGTAACCTTGTTACTCATGGTGGCAAGTAACATCACTCGTTTGCTAAGCGTATCGGCCACTCGATTCAAGTTTCCAACTAGATGCCTTAGTGTAAAAGTAAACTCCTGTAAATACGTCACCCACTTGGCATGTCTTTGACTCAACTTATGCTGACCATTAATATACTTCAAGGCCTCATGGTTGCTGCTAAGAATGAACTCTTTTTGGATTAGATAGTGACGCTAATGCTTCAGATACTGAACAATGGCATAGATTTCCAAGTCGTAAGTAGAGCAACTCTTCTTCGACCCTGATAACTTTTTGCTAAAGAGCCACTGCCCGACCCTCTTAACTAAGAACACCACCAACACCGAATCCCAATGCATCACAATTAACTTCAAATATTTTCTCAAAGTCAGGAAGTGCCAATACAGTTCTTTGGTCATCCTTTTCTTAACCTGCTAAAAACTAATGTCGGCCTCTTCGGACCAACTAAATACTTTACCTTTTAAGCACTCTGTGATATGTGAAATTAATGTGATGAAGTTCCTGATGAATCAGTGATAGAAGGAAGTTTATAACATCATGCAGGGTCTTCGATGTAGGCCATGCTAATACTGCATCTATCTTCGACTGATCGGCATGATCATTAGACCTGGCAAACGGGAGGGCTGGGCCGGGCCGGGCCGAGCGCGGGCCGGGCCGGGCCGAGCGCGGGCCGGGCCGAAAAGGTCTGGGTTTTGGCGGGCCAGATTTGTTAGGCCCGTGGCCCGGGTTGGGCGAGCCGTGCCGGCCCGCGGGCTTTTTCCTATTTTTTTTTTTACAAAATCTTGATACACCAAAAATAGTAATAATAATAAATATCAAAAATAATAAAATAATTTATAATAAACAATAATTCTAATTACTTAAATTAACTACATATCTCAATCAATTAAAATTTTAATAGTATTATAATTTTAGATATTATTCTAAAGGCATGATTTGGGATAATGATTGATTTACTTTCCAAATAAGTAGGAGAAATACATAATTAAGGGATAATGATTGATTTACTTTTCAAATGTACTACAATAAGTAGGGGGATTGCATAATTAAGGGATAAAATTATCTATATTATTGTGTACAGATTTTGGCCTTGCAATCTAAAAAATTAGTGGTTGATTCGAATTATATATTGCTAGTAATTCAAAGTATATAATCAAATTTGATTCTTTAAAATTAATATAATTTATTTTACTTTTAAAAATAATAAATACTGTAATTAATACTAATATATAGATAATTTTAAATTTTTATAATTATATTATCTAACTTAAACTAATAATTGTTATTTGTTAGTTTAATAGTTCTATACTTTGAAATTATTAACTACATATCTCAATCAATTAAAATTTTAATAGTATTATAAATTAGTATTATTAATTAATTACCTACATTAACTACATATCTTAATTATAATTTTTAATTATAGTTAAAATATATTAAAGATTGCATTAAAAACAAATAGTTGTTGTAGTTTAGTTGGTTTGAACTCTTATTTATTTACTTACAAGTCTTGTGTTCAAGCCTCACAACCCACAAATAGTAACATTTTATTTTAAAAAAAAATCACGGGCCTCCACGGGCCGGGCTAAAAACGGGCTGGGCCAAAAAGGCCCGGGTTTTGACGGGCTAAAAACCTACGGCCCAAAGACCGGTTTTTGGCGGGCGGGCCGGCCCGACCCGCGGGCCTGGGCCATCTTTTCCAGGTCTAATGATCACCTTCGGTAGAAACAACAAAGCTAAGGAACGTTATCGAAGTCGTAAAGTAATGTCGGGTTCTTCGAACCAACTAAATACTTTACCTTTTAAGCACTTTGTGTGACGCCCCCAAAATAGGTATACATCACCCATCTTGAGTCGTCAAATACATGGTACAGAATTTAAATACAAACTTCTTTTATACAGTACGACAAAATATAGCTGAGAGTTTCAACACGGATAATGTCTCGTAGAGAGTATTCAAACTCAAATAAAGTCCTCATTATAATTATTATCACACTATTTTACATAATAGTGAGGGCTACTATAGCCACCTATCTGGACCGTCACTCCATTTTCTGACTCGTCCCAACTATATTCTCATTTTCTGAAGAGAACAATGAAACCAAATGGTGAGCTCAATTAGCCCAGTAAGAAATATTATGACTAAGATAATGCAAAATAAATTATCATTAGCTGTGACGTCCCCAAAACAGGTCCATTCCATCCAACCCATTCTGAGTCGCCAAATACATGGTACAGAAAATAACTACAACTTTATTACAACAATTGTCGTGCAAAATACAACAACACATATGCTGTGACTTTGGATACAAATATATATCAACTGTGACTCATGTCCCAACCGTGGACATCACATCACAATGACACCTTACATAAAGGTATAGTCAAAAACTGTTTTAGAAATTAGAATCTTTGGAAAGTGCTTAAGGAAACCTTTGTACATGGAAGACCATGCTTCTAGGTTGTGATAGATATCATATGGCCACAGAATTATCCTTGGTTGACCCAATATACCCCAAAGAAAAACGAGATGATTACTATCATATTCTTCCCAATGGTGAGTCTTCTCTTGACTTATCATTATCTCCACTGTCTCTAATTGAGAATTATACTTCAAACAAACACCAAGATTATATAGGTAGTGCTCGTAAATATACTCAACAAGTGGATGTGCACAACCATGTCTTATGATGACACGAGGTTGTGTGTCGTTAGACATCTTATATGATAGTGGCAAAACACCCTTCCAACGTTGGGTTCGCTTCACCCTAGATGATTCACCAAATATAACTACTAAATGAACTTTTCTATACTGCTTCGGGAGAACCTCCACAGCTAGAGACCACCGTTCTATTTTCCCGTTACCCTCGCTCGACCCAGCTACACTCTTATTACCTGAAAGGAATTGTGAAGCAAAAGGGTGAGCACAACTAGCTCAGTAAAGAATATCATGACTAAAGATAAATAAATTATCAATAGCCTTCAACAGTAATAAATCAGAGATTTAGAACATATGGTAGATGATAAAACTTTTCAACCATAGTTGCAGCGGAACAAGCAATCCATTAGAAGAGTCACATAGACCATAAAGTCTATTATCTTCTCCATGTTAAAAGTCCACCAACAATGTTTTATCCATGTAACATCAATCAACAGTTCCTTTCCACAATCATATAAATAATTCATAATCATAATTGTGATTCTAAATTTCGCATCCAAGACGAAGATAATTTTCATCACTTGTCTTTACCTGAAACATCAAATATCATGGTTATACCAAATCACAGTTCATGTTCATAATCATACTAATAAATTCATCTTTGCATCACGGGCCAAAGATATTCATCAACAGTTCATCTTTACACTATATGCCAAAGATATTCAACAACAAGTCATCTTTGCACTACGGGCCAAAGATATTCATCAACAACTCATCTTTGCACTACAGGCCAAAGATATTCCTCAATAGTTCATATTTGCACTACAGGCCACATATATTATTATCTCAAAGAAATATATAATCATTTCAGAATTTATATAACCAATAATTATAACCATGCTGATCATTTCACCTTTGCACTTAAGCTAAAGATATTCAATTATAAATTCAATGGTCATGATCATACCAGTCAACAATTCAACTTTGCACTACTGGCCAAAGAGAACCTATAGTCATGATCATACCAATAATCTACCCATCTTTACACTCCAGTGAAAGAGAATTTCAACATCAGGGTTATAAAAATGTTATATATGATAATAAAATCAATATAATCAATACATAGTTTTAATCTCTAGAGTAATATTCATAAATCAACTATAATTTGGTTAGAAAAAGAAACCAATTTTGTAGTGAATAGTACCCGTGAATAGTAACTCGTGAATAGTAACTCGTGAATAGTAATTCATGAATAGTAACTCATGAATAGTAATCCGTCGTGAATAGTAACTCGTGAATAGTAACTCATGTATAGTAACTCGTAAATAGTAACTCGTGAATAGTAACTCGTGAATAGTAACTCATGAATAGTAACTCGTGAATAGTAACTCATGAATAGTAATCCCGACATGAAAAGTTTCAAATTTGATAAAAATTTCCAACCAATATTTCGGCATAATGATATTGAAGAAATAATATCATTTTCGAATAAAATAACATCCCTTACTATCCCTTACAATCCCTTACCTCAAAAGAGCAGTACTTCTGACTGGAATAACGCTGAACGAACTTGCACCGTATAGCAACACTCAAAGTATCAAAATACTCACAAGAATACGCTCAATATATCGAGAGAGAAATAGAGAGAAAACTTCAGTTTCTGGTGTGATTTTCAATTCTAACCTAAGCACCCTATTTATAGGAAAATGCTTAGAACACCAAAGCAGAAAATTTAATAAAATATTAATATTTACCAAATATTCAAGCCCATCACCAAGGAATCTGATTTTAGCTCATTCATAACACATGTTAGCCCACTTAAATGCCAAAAAACGTTTTTCTTTAAAATAATAATTAAAACTTCCAAAAATCAATTATTTCGGAACTTCAGAACTTCAATAATTCATAATAAATAGCCCTTTTATAAAAAAAATTCGAATCTCGCGAGTTTTTATAGGAAATTCAATTCTCTACAACTTTGCAGAAGAAAGTTTTTCTAAATTCTAAACAGAAATTGACCGAAATCCACAAACGGATAATTTTACAGTCTATAATAAATTTTCGGTCAAGAATTGTGTCCACCAACACACAAAACATGTGTTAAACATTTAATCCAGCAAAAATACTCTTCCTCCTCATATACTCATATATCTCACATTCATTGTAAAAATATCACCGTTAATATATTATTAAAATAATATATTTAAATGAATTATTTTATCAGAAAAAGATAAAATATTAATTTTCAACAATTGTCACATTTAAAAATTTTCTCCATCTATATCCACATAAAATCAATATTTTTCTCATCATATAAATCAATAATTATTCACAAATAATATTACAGAATCACAGTACTGGCAACCAGACCGTTCCCAGGAAAGAGGGGGCTTTCCAATAAGGATCTCTTCCTTACTGGCGCGCAATTAGATGACCAAACCTCTCCTTAGACAGAACTTCCTAGACATTGTCAATAATGTTATCTAATAATATTATTTAGATAATATAAATTATTGTTCCGATAATAGAAAATACTGTGCAGTGACAATTATTAAAACAACAGTAATATAAAATATCAACGCAGTAATTATTGAATCAATAAAATAAAATACTGAACAGTAATTACTGTAACAATTATTGAGTAATGCCTTCTTACGTAAAAATCAATAATTGGTGCGATACAACGCGTATTACTGTGTTTTAACCACCGGGTATTCCAACAGTGTTAACGATAACAACTACGCCGTTATTTATAAACAACTTACTCTTGTCGTTTTCTTCATCCAATCGCTTTCCGTTATGGGGCCCACAAAAGACTGCGCCGTCGTACGCATATTCTCTGACAGTAAGAATATTCCACGACCAAACAAATATTCCCCGACAACAATGAATATTTTATAACCACTTGTGTATTTCGAAAAAATTTCATATATCACCCTTAACTTTAACATTTATCAATTTAACCATTTACTAAATAGTAATTATAAGAAAAATTGAATACTTTTATTTCATAAAATTCGGGGTCTTACAATCTCCCCTCCTTATGAAATTTCGTCCTCGAAATTTACGTACCTGATATTTCAAAGAGTTGAGAATACCTTGCTTTCATTTCAGATTCCATCTTTCCTGTCATCATGATTTCTCCATTGCTCATCTCCTGTATTTCAGATATTATTCTAGAATACAGCTTCAAAACAAAGGTTAATTGAACAAATTAACATATCACATAATATCCCGATATTATGACTGACCAACAAATAAGCTTAGGTAGGACACACTAGCGAAGGATTTACTCGTCTATCTCCTCCAAGTCCTATTCCCCGATCTCCGCCAGAGATCATATCCCTAAGCTCTGATACCAAATGTAACTCTCATGGTGCTTCAACCACAGCACCTCACAATGGTACCTATCAGTTTGCCACCGCAGAACGGCGTCCCCTACGGAGAGTCTGGCTTCGGTGCATCCCCCATCAACAGGAAGTCACCAGCGAGAGGCTCGGGGCTCTTTACTTATAGCTCTGATACCAACTGTAACGCCCCCAAAATAGGTCCATTCCATCCAACCCATTATGAGTCGCCAAATACATGGTACAGAAAACAACTACAACTTTATTACAACAATTGTCGTGCAAAATATAACAACACATATGCTGTGACTTTGGATACAATTATATATCAACTGTGACTCATGTCCCAACCGTGGACATCACATCACAATGACACCTTACATAAAGGTATAGTCAAAAACTGTTTTAGAAATTAGAATCTTTGGAAAGTGCTTAAGGAAACCTTTGTACATGGAAGACCATGCTTCTAGGTTGTGATAGATATCATATGGCCACAAAATTATCCTTGGTTGACCCAATATACCCCAAAGAAAAACGAGATGATTACTATCATATTCTTCCCAATGGTGAGTCTTCTCTTGACTTATCATTATCTCCACTGTCTCTAATTGAGAATTATACTTCAAACAAACACCAAGATTATATAGGTAGTGCTCGTAAATATACTCAACAAGTGGATGTGCACAACCATGTCTTATGATGACACGAGGTTGTGTGTCGTTAGACATCTTATATGATAGTGGCAAAACACCCTTTCAACATTGGGTTCGCTTCACCCTAGATGATTCACCAAATATAACTACTAAATGAACTTTTCTATACTGCTTCGGGAGAACCTCCACAGCTAAAGACCACCGTTCTATTTTCCCGTTACCCTCGCTCGACCCAGCTACACTCTTATTACCTGAAAGGAATTGTGAAGCAAAAGGGTGAGCTCAACTAGCCCAGTAAAGAATATCTTGACTAAAGATAATTAAATTATCAATAGCCTCCATCAATAATAAATCAGAGATTTAGAACATATGGTAAATGATAAAAATTTCAACCATAGTTGCAGCGGAACAAGCAATCCATTAGAAGAGTCAAATAGACCATAAAGTCTATTATCTTCTCCATGTTAAAAGTCCACCAACAATGTTTTATCCCTGTAACATCAATCAACAGTTCCTTTCCACAATCATATAAATAATTCATAATCATAATTGTGATTCTAAATTTCGCATCCAAGACGAAGATAATTTTCATCACTTGTCTTTACCTGAAACATCAAATATCATGGTTATACCAAATCACAGTTCCTGTTCATAATCATACTAATAAATTTATCTTTGCATCACGGGCCAAAGATATTCATCAACAGTTCATCTTTACACTATATGCCAAAGATATTCAACAACAAGTCATCTTTGCACTACGGGCCAAAGATATTCATCAACAACTCATCTTTGCACTACAGGCCAAAGATATTCCTCAATAGTTCATATTTGCACTACAGGCCACATATATTATTATCTTAAAGAAATATATAATCATTTCAGAATTTATATAACCAATAATTATAACCATGCTGATCATTTCACCTTTGCACTTAAGCTAAAGATATTCAATTATAAATTCAATGGTCATGATCATACCAGTCAACAATTCAACTTTGCACTACTGGCCAAAGAGAACCTATAGTCATGATCATACCAATAATCTACCCATCTTTACACTCCAGTGAAAGAGAATTTCAACATCAGGGTTATAAAAATGTTATATATGATAATAAAATCAATATAATCAATACATAGTTTTAATCTCTAGAGTAATATTCATAAATCAACTATAATTTGGTTAGAAAAAGAAACCAATTTTGTAGTGAATAGTACCCGTGAATAGTAACTCGTGAATAGTAACTCGTGAATAGTAATTCATGAATAGTAACTCATGAATAGTAATCCGTCGTGAATAGTAACTCGTGAATAGTAACTCATGTATAGTAACTCGTAAATAGTAACTCGTGAATAGTAACTCGTGAATAGTAACTCATGAATAGTAACTCGTGAATAGTAACTCATGAATAGTAATCCCGACATGAAAAGTTTCAAATTTGATAAAAATTTCCAACCAATATTTCGGCATAATGATATTGAAGAAATAATATCATTTTCGAATAAAATAACATCCCTTACTATCCCTTACAATCCCTTACCTCAAAAGAGCAGTACTTCTGACTGGAATAACGCTGAACGAACTTGCACCGTATAGCAACACTCAAAGTATCAAAATACTCACAAGAATACGCTCAATATATCGAGAGAGAAATAGAGAGAAAACTTCAGTTTCTGGTGTGATTTTCAATTCTAACCTAAGCACCCTATTTATAGGAAAATGCTTAGAACACCAAAGCAGAAAATTTAATAAAATATTAATATTTACCAAATATTCAAGCCCATCACCAAGGAATCTGATTTCAGCTCATTCATAACACATGTTAGCCCACTTAAATGCCAAAAAACGTTTTTCTTTAAAATAATAATTAAAACTTCCAAAAATCAATTATTTCGGAACTTCAGAACTTCAATAATTCATAATAAATAGCCCTTTTATCAAAAAAATTCGAATCTCGCGAGTTTTTATAGGAAATTCAATTCTCTACAACTTTGAAGAAGAAAGTGTTTCCAAATTCTAAACAAAAATTGACCGAAATCCACAAACGGATAATTTTACAGTCTATAATAAATTTTCGGTCAACAATTGTGTCCACCAACACACAAAATATGTGTTAAACATTTAATCCAGCAAAAATACTCTTCCTCCTCATATACTCATATATCTCACATTCATTGTAAAAATATCACCGTTAATATATTATTAAAATAATATATTTAAATGAATTATTTTATCAGAAAAAGATAAAATATTAATTTTCAACAATTGTCACATTTAAAAATTTTCTCCATCTATATCCACATAAAATCAATATTTTTCTCATCATATAAATCAATAATTATTCACAAATAATATTACAGAATCACAGTACTGGCAACGAGACCGTTCCTAGGAAAGAGGGGGCTTTCCAATAAGGATCTCTTCCTTACTGGCGCGCAATTAGATGACCAAACCTCTCCTTAGACAGAACTTCCTAGACATTGCCAATAATGTTATCTAATAATATTATTTAGATAATATAAATTATTGTTCCGATAATAGAAAATACTGTGTAGTGACAATTATTAAAGTAGCAGTAATATAAAATATCAACGCAGCAATTATTGAATCAATAAAATAAAATACTGAACAGTAATTACTGTAACAATTATTGAGTAATGCCTTCTTACGTAAAAATCAATAATTGGTGCGATACAACGCGTATTACTGTGTTTTAACCACCGGGTATTCCAACAGTGTTAACGATAACAACTACGCCGTTATTTATAAACAACTTACTCTTGTCGTTTTCTTCATCCAATCGCTTTCCGTTATGGGGCCCACAAAAGACTGCGCCGTCGTACGCATATTCTCCGACAGTAAGAATATTCCACGACCAAGCGAATATTCCCCCACAATAATGAATATTTTATAACCACTTGTGTATTTCGAAAAAATTTCATATATCACCCTTAACTTTAACATTTATCAATTTAACCATTTACTAAATAGTAATTGTAAGAAAAATTGAATACTTTTATTTCATAAAATTCGGGGTCTTACATTAGCCTTCAACAGTGTTAAACTCATAAAATACAATACACATCAAGTTTAATTGCAGCGGAACAAGCAATCCATTAGAAGAGTCAAGTAGAGCATGATATCTACTATCTTCTATGATTTAAAAAGTTTATCATCAATTTTATCGATGTGACTCAACTAAATAAATAATCTACATCACTGAATTATCTATGCACTATGGGCCAATGATATTCATTATTATTACCAATGGTCATGATCATACCAACAACTGTCCATCAATGCACTACGAGCCAATGAGGACTTTTACCACATCATTTGTAATATTGCGGGTCATGATTATACCGAATAATCCCTGGTCATAATCATACCAATCAACAGTCCATCTATGCACTACGCCCAAAGATGACTTTCATCATAATCTAAGCAAGAAAATGATGACAATGATATAAGAATTCAATTAAATGAGAACAAGGATAAATTTTAAAGATTTATAATTTAATTTATCCAGAATTCAATAATGTCCAAATTGTCAACATGATACTGCTTTATGGAGTAAAATTCAAGAATAATATTGTATCAAAAATAATTTGAACAAAAAAAAGGTCAATTTTTGTCATGAATAGTACTCCGCCATGAAAAGATAAAACTTTAACAAGAATGTTCAGAAAAATATCCTTGTGAAACGATACTAGATGAAGCGCAAATTTCAAGTATATTCTACTAATTTCAAGGAGTATAGAAGTAATACTTAACAATATGATTGTAGAATTCAGAATCTGAAACGAAATAATATTACTTACATACTACAGAGTATGAAAGAAAATATTATTTCATACAAATATTGAACAAAAATAATATCCCTTACGAATATGAAAGAAATAATACCCCTTACCTAAGTGGGAGATTGGATACTGAAATAGTGTAATAACAGAATACTCTTCTTCTTTCTCTTTGATTCTCTCTCTATAGAATTCTCTTGTGAGTCGTAGTGAATTGGTGAGAATAAAAGAAGAAATAAGCTTCTATTTATAGAAGATTTCTAGCTTAGCCCTTGCAATGTGAAGAGACAAGTGGCTTGACGACTGGTGATGTGAAAAAAAAAGTGGTTTGACGCCTGTAATGTGAAACAACAAGTGGTTCGACGCCTGTAATGTGAAACGACAAGTGATTCAACGCCTATAATGTGAAACGACACGTGGTTCGACGCCTGTAATATGAAACGACAAGTGGTTCGATGCCTGTAATATGAAACGGGAAGTGGTTTAACGTCTGATAAAGGTAATTACTATTGGCGAAAGTGACTCTTAGATGATGACATATGGGCCCCCATAGAATAAACCAAACTTACCAAAACGTCTCATAACAGACTTCTTATTTATATCAAAGATTGAATAAATATTACCACAAATCATTTTATCTTCAATCAACATATTTTTAATCTTCCAATAATTATTCATCATTAATATTATAACTCACAATATTTAACAATCAGATCATTTCCAGGAAAGAGATGACTTTTCGATAAGAATTTCTCCCTATTGGCAAGCAATTAGGTGACCAAACCTTTCCTCGACAGAACTTTTTAGACATCGTTAATATTGCAAATAATAATATGAATAACTTTGTAGTTTTAATTATTGATTTAATAATATAAAATATTATGCAGATGATACTGTGACAATAATTGAATCAATAATATGAGATACTATGCAGAAATTACTGTAGCAATCATTGAGTATAATTAAGTGGCTTCTTACGTAAGCATCAATAATCAATACCGTGTGCTACTATGCAACCACGCTTATTACTGTACTTTTACCACCTGGTATTTCAACAGTTAACGATAATACTTTCGCCGTTATTTTTATAAAAAGATATTTCTGTCGTTTTCTAACTCCGACAATAATTCTGTTGTGGGATCCACCAATGATTATGTCATCGTACGAATATTCTCCGACAAAAAGAATATTTCTCGACCAAACGAATATTTTATAACAACTTGCTTACTTTGTAAAATTTATAAATATTACCCACAACTATAACATTATATCAAATCCACGCCATAATATTTAAAATGATATTTAGAGAATAATTAATCTTTATTCATAAAAGTTAGGGTCTTACAACCTCCTCTTCTTATGAAATTTCGTCCTCAAAATTGGTGTACGTACCTGGTATGTCAAAGAGGTGAGGATACCTTGATTTTATTTCAGATTCTAACTCCTAGGTCATTTCCTCAATATCGTGGTTTCTCCACAAAACTTTGACTTGAGGTATAACCTTGGAGCGTATAATATGTTCCTTCTTATCCAAGATTTTAACAAGTAGGTCTTCATACGTTAAATCTTCCACTATTTCGTCTGGTTCTAACTCAATAATGTGGTTCGGGTCTTCCACATATTTACGTAACATGGATATATGGAAAACGTTATGAACATGAGACATACTTGGCGGTAAGGCGAGTCTATAAGTCACAGTTCCTACTCGATCGAGGATTTTGAATGGGCCAAAGAATCGAGGATTGAGCTTTCCCCTCTTTCCAAATCTCGTAACTCCTTTCCATGGAGCAACCCGTAACAACACATGATCTTCAACATTGAACTCCACGTCCTTTCGATGAAGATCAGCATAACTCTTTTGTCTATCTTGTGAGGTTTTTATATGTTGTCGGATTATTTGAATCTTTTCTGTTGTTATACGTACCAATTCTAGTCCCAACAATATTGTTTCACCCACCTCGTCCCAACATACTAGAGAATGACACTTGCATCCTTACAACGCCTCAAATGGAGCCATATCGATATTTGCTTGATAACTGTTGTTGTAGGAGAATTCCACCAATGGCAAAAACTTGTCCCAACTTCCTTTGAAGTCAAGGACACAAAGTCTTAATAGATCTTCAATAGTTTGAATAATCCTCTCTGACTGCCCGTCCATTTGAGGATGATATGCCGAACTAAATCATAAATCTGTGCCAATAGCTTTTTACAAACTAACCCAAAATTGTGAAGTGAATCTTGGGTCTTGATCAGAAAGTATGGATATTGGCATACCATGCAGCCTTACAATCTCATTTATGTAAATATGAGTAAGACGTCAAATGAATAAGTTTCTCGTATAGGTAAGAAATAAGCAGACTTGGTCAATCTATCAATAATGACCCAAATCGCATCTATGCCTTGAGAAACCTTGGGAAGACCAGTAATGAAATTCATGGTAATGTGCTCTCACTTCTATTTTAGAATTTCAAGTGGTTGCAATTGATCTTTTGGCACTTGATGCTCCGCCTTGACACGTTGATACGTTAAACACCCTGAGATAAACTCCGCGATCTCCCTCTTCATATTGCTCCACCAAAATGTATGTCAAAGATCACGATACATTTTGATACTTCCAAGATAGATTGCAAACGGTGTGTTGTGCGCATCCATTATGATTTTATACTTTAAATAAGGGTCGTTAGGAACACAAAGTCTGGAGTTGACTCGAAGTATTCCTTCTTCATCGATTCTTGCTTCCGGAATAACACCTTCTTGCGCTTTCTTCTTTATACGCATCAGTAGGAGTAAGTAAAAACGGATAAAACCGAATTACCGATCCGAACCAAATTTTTTTAACCGAATTATTTCGATTTTTCAGTTTTTTTCATAATTTCAGTTATATCTGATTTAATTCTTGTTATTCGGTTTCGATTTTGGATTTAAAAAATAGGTTATTCAGATACCCGAATAACTGAACTTTATTAATTAAAAATAATAATATTATTAATATCAGTGATCATATATTCAAACTACTTTATTAATATGACTCATCAGTGAGTGTGAGTCATCACTCCACTACTTTCTATTACTCATCAATCATTGTGACGCCCCAAAACAGGTTCAATCCATCCAACCCATTCTGAGTCGCCAAATACATGGTACAGAAAATAACTACAACTTTATTATTACAATTGTCGTGCAAAATACGACAACACATATATTGTGAGTTTGGATACAAATATATACCAAATGTGACTCATGTTCCAACCGTGGACATCACCTCACAATGACACCTTACATAAAGGTATAGTCAGAAACTGTTTTAGAAATTAGAATATTTGGAAAGTGCTCAAGGAAACCTTCGTACATGGGAGGCCATGCGTCTAGGTTATGATAGATATCATATGGCCACAGAATTATTCTTGGTTGACCCAATAGACCCCAAAGAAAAACAAGAAGATTACTATCATATTCTTCCCAATGGTGAGTCTTCTCTTGACATATCATTATCTCTACTGTCTCTAATTGAGAATTATACTTCAAACAAACACCAAGATTATATAGGTAGTGCTCGTATATATACTCAGCAAGTGGATGAGCACATCCCTGTCTTATGATGACACGAGGTTGTATGTCATTAAACATCTTGTATGATAGTGGCAAAACACCCTTCCAACGTTGGGTTCGCTTCACCCTAGATGATTCACCAAATATAACTACTAAATGAACTTTTCTATACTGCTTCGGGAGAACCTCCACAGCTAAAGACCACCGTTCTATTTTCCCGTTACCCTCGCTCGACCCAGCTACACTCTTATTACCTGAAAGGAATTGTGAAGCAAAAGGGTGAGCTCAACTAGCCCAGTAAAGAATATCTTGACTAAAGATAATTAAATTATCAATAGCCTCCATCAATAATAAATCAGAGATTTAGAACATATGGTAAATGATAAAAATTTCAACCATAGTTGCAGCGGAACAAGCAATCCATTAGAAGAGTCAAATAGACCATAAAGTCTATTATCTTCTCCATGTTAAAAGTCCACCAACAATGTTTTATCCCTGTAACATCAATCAACAGTTCCTTTCCATAATCATATGAATAACTCATAATCATAATTGTGATTCTAAATTTCACATCCAAGACGAAGATAATTTTCATCACCTGTCTTTACCTGAAATATCAAATATCATGGTTATACCAAATCACAGTTCCTGTTCATAATCATACTAATAAATTCATCTTTGCACCACGGGCCAAAGATATTCATCAACAATTCATCTTTACACTACATGCCAAAGATATTCAACAACAAGTCATCTTTGTACTACGGGCCAAAGATATTCATCAACAACTCATCTTTGCACTACAGGCCAAAGATATTCCTCAATAGTTCATATTTGCACTACAGGCCAAATATATTATTATCTCAAAGAAATATATAATCAATTCAGAATTTATATAACCAATAATTATAACCATGTTGATCATTTCACCTTTGTACTTAAGCTAAAGATATTCAATTATAAATTCAATGGTCATGATCATACCAGTCAAAAATTCAACTTTGCACTACTGGCCAAAGAAAACCCATAGTCATGATCGTACCAAAAATCTACCCATCTTTACACTCAAGTCAAAGAGAAATATCATCATTAGGGTTATAAAAATGTTATATATAATAATAAAAAAATAATATGATCAACATATAGTTTTAATCTCAAGAGTAATATTCATAAATCAACTATAATTTGGTTAGAAAAAGAAACCAATTTTGTCATGAATAGTAACTCGTGAATAGTAACCCACGAATAGTAACTCGTGAATAGTAACTCATGAATAGTAACCCCGACATGAAAAGATAAGAATTTTACAAGAAAAATCTTACCAATATTTCGGTATAATGATATTGAAAGAAATAATATCATTGATAAAAAAAATAACATCCCTTACTATCCCTTACTATCTCTTACCTCAAAAGAGCAGTACTCCTGACTGGAATAACGCTGAACGAACTTGCACCGTATAGCAACACTCAAGATATCAAAATACTCACAAGAATACACTCGATATATAGAGAGAGAAATAGAGAGAAAACTTCAGTTTCTAATGTGTTTTTCAATTCTAACCTAAGCACCCTATTTATAGGAAATTGCTTAGAACACCAAAGCAGAAAATTTAATAAAATAATAATATAATTTTTTTAATTTCCTTAGCACACCACACCAGCTGATTTCAGCCATTAACACATGCCCACAAATAAAAAAAATGTTTTTGTTAATATAATTATTTAAAACTTCCAAAAATCAATTATTTTGGAACTTCAGAACTTCAATAATTCATAATAAATAGTCCTTTTATCAGAAAATTTGAATCTCGCGAGTTTTTATAGGAAATTCAATTCTCTACAACTTTGCAGAAGAAAGTTTTTCCAAATTCTAAACAGAAATTGACCGAAATCCATAAACGGTCGATTTTACAGTCAATAATAAATTTTCGGTCAAGAATTGTATCCATCAACACACAAAACATGTGTTAATCATTTAATGCCACAAAAATACTCTTCCTCCTCATATACTCATATATCCCACATTCATTGTAAAAATATCACCATCAATATATTACTAAAATAATATATTTAAATAAATTATTTTATCAGAAAAAGATAAAATATTAATTTTCAACAATTGTCACATTAAAATTTTTCTCCATCTATATCCACATAAAATCAATATTTTCCTCATCATATAAATTAATAATTAATTATACACAAATAATATTACAGAATCACAGTACTGGCAACCAGGCCGTTCCCAGGAAAGAGGGGGCTTTCCAATAAGGATTTCTCCTTACTGGCGCGCAATTAGATGACCAAACCTCTCCTTAGACAGAACTTTCTAGACATTACCAATAATGTTATCTAATAATATTATTCAGATAATATGAATTATTGCTCCGATAATAGAAAATACTGTGTAGTGACAATTATTGAAACAACAATAATATAAAATATTAACGCAGCAATTATTGAATCAACAAAACAAAATACTGAACAGTAATTACTGTAACCATTATTAAGTAGTGCCTTCTTACGTAAGAATCAATAATTGGTGCAATACCGTGTGCTATGCGTATTACCGTGTTTTAACCACCGGGTATTCTAACAGTGTTAACGGTAACAACTACGCCGTTATTTATAAACAACTTACTCTTGTCGTTTTTTCATCCAATCGCTTTCCGTTATGGGGCCCACAAAAGGCTGCGCCGTCGTATGAATATTCCCCGACAGTAAGAATATTTCACGATCAAACGAATATTCACCGATAACAATGAATATTTTATAACCACTTGTGTATTTCTAAAAAAATTCATATATCACCCTTAACTTTAATATTTATCAATTTAACCATTTACTGAATAGTAATTATAAGAAAAATTGAATACTTTTATTTCATAAAATTCGGGGTCTTACAATCATCATCTCCATTCTCCCAGACCCAGACTAGCACAGCTCACACCTTCTTCTTCGACTTCCACTAGTCATCACCTCAGATCTTCGGCTTTTTCTCAGATCTCCTTCTTTTTCTACTCACACCTCCTCAAATCTCCTTCTTCTGTTGCTCTGGCAGATGTCGGATGGCGTAGATCTATGTGGATCCTCATGTCAACGCCGACGAAACGGTGGCGATCGAGGAGGTCTTATTGGCTCGAAGGCTTTGTAGCGGAAGATTTTTGACTAGACGAGCTTGATCGGCACACCGATCTTGATCAAAGCATGACCATCCCCGAATTGGACGAGCTTGATCGGTGTAGATCTATGCGGATCCTCATGTCAACTCCTTTATGAAGGCTTATTTTTTAAATTGATTTGAAAGTTAGCTAGCTAATTTTTGGATGTATTCTGGGTTAGGAGAGTTGATTATAAGATAACAGAGTCCTCAACTGATACTGGGCCCTGAGTTCGTTGTCATATTATAAAATATTTTGTAATTTATTATGTCAAATGAAATTAAAAAGGAGTTACTGGAGCCTAGAGGTTATGAACAATGATAATTCTTGGATGTGATTTCCAGCCAACACTTTAATTAGCTTTTATGGATGTATCTATTTCCCCTTTTTAGTCCCTAAAGTCTTAATAATATGAAGGTTTACTTTTTAGATTGATTTGATCTTTACTCCTTATTCCCCTCTATATGCAAACAGAACATTTCGGTTATTACCCGAATACCCAAATGTACAATTCGGTAATTCGATATTCGGTTAGTTTCAAATTTCGGTTAGTGTTTCGGATAGTAAAATTACGAATAATTCGGTATTCGATTATAACTGAATAGCCTATTCGGTTCGGTTATAACCGAATGATCACTCCTACACATCAGCTCCAGGTCTGTAGTTTGAGCAGCTTTAACTTTATAGATTAAAGTCAGATCTACTCGTATATTTGACATCATCACGTGGGTCCCTGGAGTCTTTAACTCTATCTCCATCATTTGTAAGTCATACAAAATGGGCCTTTGCGTTGACAATATTGCACTTGTACCCGCATATGATCTTCTACTCAATGCGTCAACTACTACGTTCGTTTTTCCATGATGGTATTGAATAATATGATCGTAATCTTTCAATAGCTCGAGCTAACGTTGTTGCCGCATGTTGAGTTCCTTTTAGGTGAAGAAATATTTGAGGCTTTTATGATCTGTATAGATCTCCACCTTCTCTCCATATATGTAATGCCTCCAGATTTTAAGCGTAAAAACGACTGCTGCCAACTCTAGATCATGAGTAGGATAATTCCTCTCATATTCTTTGAGTTGTCGCGAGGCATAGGCTATGATTTTCCTATGTTACATGAGAACACATCCTAAACCTCTGCCTGAAGCATCACTGTAGATGACATATCCCTCCGAACCAAATGATATTATCAGAACAGGTGCTGAAATGAGTCTCCTCTTGAGTTCTTGAAAACACTTTTCACATTCCTCGCTCCAACCGAATTTTGTATCTTTTTGAGTCAGCTGAGTTAATGGAGTAGCGATTTGAGAAAATCCTTTCACGAATCTCCGATAATAACAGTTAAGCCCAGAAAGCTACGTACTTCGGTTGCTTCCAGCTTTGAATTGCTTCAATCTTTGCCGGGTCAACAGATATTCCATTAGTTGATATCATGTGCCCAAGAAATGCTACTTCCTCAAGCCAGAACTCGCATTTATTCAACTTGGCATATAGCTTGTTTTCACGAAGCTTTTGGAGTATTAGCCTCAAGTGTTGCTCGTGATCTTCACAGCTTTTGGAGTATATGAGGATGTTATCAATAAAGACAACAATAAAATGATCTAAATATTCCTTGAATACTCGGTTCATCATATCCATGAAGGCCGCAAGAGCATTAGTCAATCCAAAAGACATGACTAGGAATTCGCAATGCTAGTACCGAGTTCTGAAAGCAGTCTTTGGAATGTCATCAATTTTAACTTTTAAATGATGATATCCGGAACGAAGATCGATCTTTGAAAAGAATTTAGCACCTTACAACTGGTCAAACAAGTCATCAATTCGAGGTAACGGGTACCTATTTTTGACGATGACATGATTCAACTCCCGATAGTCAATACAAAGTCGCATACTTCCATCTTTCTTCTTTACGAATAGAACATGAGCATCCCAAGGAGACGTACTAGGACGAATGAAACCGATGTCTAACAATTCTTGCAGTTGGGTTTTTAACTCCTGAAGTTTAATAGGAGCCATTCGATATGAGGCTTTGGAAATGGGTTTTGTACTGGGTTCAATATCAATACAAAACTCGATTTCACGCTCTGGGGGTAGGCCAGGAAGTTCTTCAGGGAATACGTTAGGAAATTTATTAACAATAGAAATATCATTCAAATCTGATGTATTTTTGTTTAAATCTGTGACATGGGCTAAGAAAGCTTGACATCCGTTTTTCGATAAACGAATGGCTTTATGGCTTGATATGACAGTGATTGACTTTAGTGGTTTGGTTGATTGAATCCGCATAATAGGTTGGTTAGGAATATGAAAGCTAACAACCTTACGAAAATAATCAATTTTAGCATGATGAGTAGTTAACTAATCAATCCCTAAAATCACATCAAATGCAAGTATTTTCAAATAGATAAGATCGACAGGTAATGTGAGGGTGCCGACTTGAATCAAATAAGACTTATAAACAGTGGATGTAATGAAGGTTTCTTCCAACAGAGTTTTAACAGATAAGTCAAAGTCTAATTTCTCTGGAGTTAAATTTAAACATTGAGCGCAAGTAGGAGAAATAAAAGAATGGGTAGAACCGATATCAAATAAGGTATAGACTTCGTAAAAGTTTATGATTAGCTTACCCGTGATAACTTCATTCGGGTTCCTCGCTTTTTAATTGGGAGGTCACGACAAACGCTCTCCCTTGAACTACCGGTTTTGACTTGTCTGGTGTAAGACCCCAAATTATTAATAAATGAAATTTAAATTCCCTCTATTTATTATTTTAAAATAGTAAGGGTTAAATTGATTAATGAGGTTAGTTATGGGTAAAATGCGTAAATATTTCAAATAAGCAGGTGGTTATAAAATATTCATTGTTGTCGGGGAATATTCGTTTGGTCGTGGAATATTCTTCCTGTCGGGGAATATTCGTACGACGGCGCAGTCTTTTGTGGGCCCCATAACGGAAAGCGATTGAATGAAGAAAACGACAAGTATAAGTTGTTTATAAATAACGGCGTAGTTGTTACCGTTAATACTGTTGGAATACCCGGTGGTTAAAACACAGTAATACGCGTTGTTGCATAGTAGCACACTGTATTGCACCAATTATTGATTCTTACGTAAGAAGGCACTACTCAATAATGGTTACAGTAATTACTGTTCAGTATTTTATTTTATTGATTCAATAATTGCTGCGTTGATATTTTATATTACTGTTATTTCAATAATTGTCACTACACAGTATTTTCTATTATCGGATCAATAATTCATATTATTTGAATAATATTATTAGATAACATTATTGGCAATGTCTAGAAAGTTCTGTCTAAGGAGAGGTTTGGTCATCTAATTGCGCGCCAGTAAGGAGAAATCCTTATTGGAAAGCCCCCTCTTTCCTGGGAACGGTCTGGTTGTCATAAATGTGATTCTGTAATATTACTTATGAATAATTAATTATTGATAAGGAAATATTTATTTTATGTGGATATAAATGAGAGATATATTTTTGTGGTTAAAAATGAAGGAGTTAATGTTGAGATTTTTATCAGTATTTTTGTCGGAATTGAGGTATTAAAAATAAGGGTTTTTGAGATATTTTGCGGGGGTTATAATTTTTAATTCGACCGTTGGATCGTGGTAATTTTTGGATATATTATACGTATATAAGTTGAGTATATGTCCACAAATTTTGAACTGTTAAAAATGAACGTATGATTTATTATGAATTTTACGAGATGACTGGTTCAGGAATTGTTGAATTTTCGGAGTTTATCATTTTGGTGAAAAATTTTAGAAATGGTGGGTCCCACTCTTGGTTGGTGAAAAAATGTGCTGAGATTTTTATTCAAATGTGGTAGGCTTGAATAGTAGCAGGTGTTGAGTTTCGGCACAGAAACGCACAGCGGAAATTAAAATTTTAAAGCAATTTCCGAAACCCTAAAACAGGATCCATGCGAAAAATCAATTAATTAAGAGGTTTAGAGATTATACCGAATATGAAAACGAAAATCTAAAATCAACTGCGCCTCGAATCTCCAACGCAATACAAACCGACTGCGTCTCTACGGTATCCACATGAACGCTCCGCGAATCGTCCTACGATCTGCAGAAGAAGGAATCGCGGTACTAGCCACCAAGGATGAGGATTTTCGAAATTGTTTTCTCTAGTCTCTCTCTAAGAGCGGCTAGGGTTTTGTGTTTTGACGTAAAAACTAAAGTAACTGATATATATCATATATATAGCAGTTAGGAGAAATTAATCAAAACCTAATATTATTAAAATCCGAATTTATATATATCTTAATTAAGTCTTACTTAATTAATATACCTATATATAAATTATCCTATTAATTTAAATTCGTAATTTAAAATTCTATCAATCATATTGATATCTTTAAATATTTACAATTTAAATTAATTTCCTTTTAATTACGTTCTTTGTGTGTGACCCTATAGGTTATTATTACGTTGGCAATAATTTTAAAATCATATTATAAAATTATAAACAGTGAGCGGCATCTAGTAATGCATCACTGCTACCCAAGTAATAATAAGATCGATGATTCGATGCAACCTTTTCGTGATCAATGTTTCAATGTAATTTAATCCTTTTAACCTTAATATCCTAGATTAAACTCGAGTCATGGAATGTGTCATACTCTTCATAATTTAATCTGAGTTTTCTTGATCAATGAGTAGACTATATGAAACAAATCACTATTTGAGCATGGCCATGCATTTCATAGTCCTACTCAATCAAGAGGCCTATGGATATCACCTATAAAATATAGGATGGTTAAATTCCATCTAGATCACTCATATTACTCACACGATTCATAATGAACCCAATAATCACCTTTATAGTCCACCCTATTAAAGGTGACATTTGATGATATCAAAGTACATTAATTCTCGTGTAGTAAAATAGCGGTTTCAGGTCGGAGGACCATTACATCATTGTCACTATGAGAATTGCTAATGACACTTCGCATAATGCTCCATATAGAATTCTCATGGTGGGTCTGTCCAGTACATCGTTCTCTAACATGTACCTATGCATTGACTTAATATCTCATATATTTATAACCAATGAGATTTGGTCATCAGTCAATCCACATACTAGTCTCAATGCATCATTGTTGTCCCATCAACAATGATACTCGACTAGGGACATTTAAGAACAATGATACTAATTGTAATTATATAATCTCATGTTCAAGTCACATACTTGAAACTATATAATTTGTATCACTATTCTAAGGAATTTTATTATGTTAACAATTATATTACGCAGTAATTAAAACCATAATAAAATCATTTATTTATTCAATCAACAATAATATCAAATGTTAAGCAATTATATCAAATAATTGGCCTCTAGGGCATAAACTCTAACAGCAGGTAAAGCCATCAGGTTGCAGGTTAAGTCTGCTTCGGCGTGCTAATATTTTCTTATAAATAGAGGGCTAAGTTAGAATTAAAAATCACACCAGAAACAAGTTTTCTCTCTTTCTCTCTCTAGATTATTGAGTGTATTTTGTGAGTATTTAGATACTTTGAGAGTTTCTATTCATCAGAGCAAGTTTCTTTCAGCCTTATGCCGGTATTCCGACCAGAAGTACTGTCTTACGAGATAAGGGATGTTATTTTATTCGAAAATGATATTATTTCTTCAATATCATTATGCTGAAATATTGGTTGAAATTTTTTATCAAATTTAGAACTTTTCACGTCGAGGTTACTATTCATGAGTTACTATTCACGAGTTACTATTCATCGAAAAATGAAATTTTCTTTTTTTCGTCCAAAATATCTATTCTGGGTACTAGCTTTGATTGTATCCATATTTTGATCATTCTTGAATTTTACTTCACTATGAATAATTATAAGGTATTTTTGGACATGGATAAATCGAAATACGAATCCTTAATATTTGTTATTTTGTTTCACTGGATTCGTTTTCTTTAAGATATTTTTCGTCATCTTCAGTCCTAAATGATGATATTACTGAATATCTTTGGTCTGTAGTGCAAAGATGAATGATTAACTAATGAATATCTTTGGCCCATAGTGCAAAGATGAACAGGTGTTGAGATGAATATGACCGACTGGTGATACAAATGAATATCTTTGCCCTGTAGTGCAAAGATGAATATTTGATTAAAGATGGTTATTGATTGTTGTTACAGGGATAAAATATTGATGATGGACTTTTAAATCTTAGAAGATAGTAGAACTCATTCTCTACTTGACTCTTCTAATGGTTTGCTGTTTCCGCTGCAGTTATTGATTTAAAAGTTGTTGTCTATTGTATTCTATTAGATTTTTTCCTGTTGAAGACTAACGATAATTTATTCTGTATTATCTTAGTCATAATGTTCTTTACTGGGCTAGTTGAGCTCACCCTTTTCCTTTTTGTTCCATTTTTCTCAGGAGGCGAGAATGTAGCGAGTACTAGTCGGGGTATAGAATGATGGTTCTAGAAGTTATTTTAGTAGTCTTCACCATTTTTGTGAAATAATGTATCAATAATTGTAATGAGGACTTATTTGAGTGTGGATATTGTCTAGATGACAATATTTATATTTAAACTCACAGTTCTTATGTTGTAACAGTAAAGATGTAGTTGTTTCTGTACCATGTATTTTGGCAACTCAAAATGGGTGTTGTATACCTATTTTAGGGGCGTCACAGTTGGTATCAGAGCTTAGGGATATGATCTCTGGCGGAGATCGGAGAATAGAACTAGGAAGGGAGAGACAAATAAATCCTTCGCTAGTGTGTCCTACCTAAGCTTATTTATTGGTCAGTCATAATATAGGGGTATTATGTGATTTGTTAATTTATTTAATTAACCCTTGTTTTATGACAGTATTTGAGAATGTCGACTGAGAATGTTAACAGTGAAGTAAATGAGACCGTGGAGACACCGGTGCTTACCAACGAGGAGAACGTGCAACAGGCTGGCAATGTTCCTCCTGTGAACAACACCAATGAGCAGATGATGAACGATGGAATGTTTAGAAGTTTTTTGTAATTCATGCAAAACCAGACGAGGGAGACTCGTGTTCAAAATACAGGAGGAAATGATAGCAATTCACGGTTTGTCACAGCCAAATAGTTCAAAGAATTGGGACCACCAGAATTTAAGGAAAAGTCGGATCCGATCATGGCGGAAACGTGGGTCAAGAAAATTACCAAGATATTCGATGTCTTGGGATGCACGGAGGAACAGAAGGTTCCATTCGCCACCTTTATGTTCCGTGGCGAGATAGACTACTGGTGGGAGTCTGTGAAGCGTACACATCCAGCCACACTCAGCATGTCTTGGGAGACATTTCAGAAACTGTTCAATGACAAGTACTTTCCTGAAAGTATTCGTCATATGAAGGAGGTAGAGTTTATTAGACTGGAGCAGAATAACATGACGGTGTCTCAGTACGAGGCGAAGTTTGCAGAGTTGTCCAGATTTGCACCTCATTTTGTGGAGAATGAGGAACGTATGACGAGGATGTTTCTGAGAGGTTTGAAACCCGGCATACGTCAATATCTCATTTCTTATAAATTTTCTCTCTATTCAGATGTTGTCAACAGGGCTCAATTATTAGAGCGAGATAACGAGTACGGTCAACTGAGGGACCACAACCACGATCATATCGGTGACAGCAGTCATCAGAACAATGATAACCAGCGGAGAAAGAAAAATACAGACAAGAACGACAACCACTCTGGTGGTAATCGTGGCTATGAAAATAGAAGAAGCGAGTCGGGAGGAGATTTTAAAAAAAGGAGATTCAACAATAACAATATGAAGACGTCAGCATCAGCAGCAACTGGTTCCAAGGGAGGAGAACGACCACCGGTTATATGCTATAAGTGCGGAAAAGAAGGACATATCAGCCCAAACTGCCCACAACAGTTTAAGGAATGTTATAATTGTGGAAAGGAAGGACATATCGCTCGAGATTGCACTGTAGCAAAACCAAGTCCAGCGGGGATGGTGACTCAAAAAGCTGTCCCAGAAAAGATAAAGTCAACGGTTCCTGGAAGAGCGTTTGTGGTGACTAGTCAACATGCGAGGAACCCAAACGAGGTGATCACGGGTAAGCTAATCATAAATTCATGCGAAGTTTATACCTTATTAGATACCGGTTTTACCCATTCTTTTATCTCTCCTGCTTGTGCTCAACGTTTAAACTTGACTCCGGAAAAGTTAGACTTTGATTTATCTGTGGAGACTCCGTTAGGAGAAACTTTCATCACATCCACTGTTTATAAATCTTGTTTGATCCAAGTTGGCACCATCACATTACCTGTTGACCTTATCTCTTTAAAGATACTTGCTTTTGATGTGATTTTAGGGATTGATTAGTTAACTACTCATCATGTCAAAATTGATTGTTTTCGTATGGTTGTTAGTTTTCATATTCCTAACCAACCTGTTGTACGAATTCAAGCAACTAAGCCATTAAAATCAATCATTGTTATATCAAAGCCATAAAGCCATTCATTAATTAAAAAACGGATGTCAAGCTTTCTTAGCCCATGTTATGGATTTGAATAAAGACACGTCAAATTTGAATAATATTCCTGTTGTTATTGACTTTCCTGACGTATTTCTTGAAGAACTTCCCGGTCTAACCCCGGAACGTGAAATTGAATTCTTTATTGATCTTGAACCTGGTACAAAGCCCATTTCTAAAACCCCATATCGAATGGCTCCTATTAAACTTCAGGAGTTAAAGGTCCAACTACAAGAGTTGTTAGACATCGGTTTCATTCGTCCTAGTACATCTCCTTGGGGTGCTCCTGTTTTATTTGTAAAGAAGAAAGACGGGAGTATGCGACTTTGTATTGATTACTAGGAATTAAACCATGTCACTATTAAGAATAGGTATCCGTTACCTCGTATTGATGATCTGTTTGACCAGTTACAAGGAGCACAATTCTTTTCAAAGATCGATCTTCGTTCTGGATATCATCAGCTGAAGGTTAAAACTGAGAATATTCCAAAGACTGCCTTCAGAACTCGGTACGGGCATTATGAATTCCTAGTCATATCTTTTGGATTGACTAATGCTCCTGCGGCTTTCATGGATATGATGAACCGAGTATTCATGGATTATTTGGATCAGTTTGTTGTTGTCTTTATTGATGACATCCTCATATATTCCAAAAGTCGTGAAGATCATGAGCATCATTTGAAGCTGGTACTCCAAAGGCTGCGTGAAAACAAGTTATATGCTAAGTTGAAGAAATGTAAGTTCTGGCTTGAGGAAGTGGCATTCCTAGGGCACGTGGTGTCAAACATGGAGTATCTATTGACCCGACGAAGATTGAAGCAATACAAAGTTGGGAGCAACCAAAGACGGTGACCGAAGTACGTAGCTTTCTGGGCTTAGCTGATTATTATAGGAGATTCATGGAAGGGTTTTTCTCGAATCGCTACCCCGTTAACTCAGCTGACTCGGAAAGATATCAAATTCATATGGAGCGAGGAATGCGAGAAGAGTTTTCAAGAGCTTAAGAGGAGACTCATTTCGGCACCTGTTTTGACCATACCATCTGGTTCGGATGGATTTGTTGTCTACAGCGATGTTTTAGGCAAAAGGTTAGGATGTTTTCTCATGCAACATGGGAAAGTCATAGCCTATGCCTCGCGACAACTCAAAGAATATGAGAGAAATTATCCTACTCATGATTTGGAGTTGGCAGCAGTTATTTTCGCGTTGAAAATCTGAGGACACTATCTATATGGGGAGAAAGTGGAGATTTATTCAGACCATAAAAGCCTCAAATATTTCTTCACTCAAAAAGAACTCAACATGCGGCAATGACATTGGCTCGAGCTGTTGAAAGATTACGACCACACTATTCAATACCATCCTAGAAAAGCAAACGTGGTAACTGACGCGTTGAGTAGAAGATCATATGCAGGAACGAGTGCGATGATGTCAAGTATACGCATAGAACCAACTTTAATTGATAAAGTTAAAGTTGCTCAAACCACAGACCCGAAGCTGATGCGTATGAAGAAGAAAGTGCAAGAAGGTGCTATTCCAGAAGCAAGAATCGATGAAGAAGGAATACTTCGAGTCCACTCCAGACTTTGTTTTCCTAATGATTTTGATTTGAAGTACAAGATCATAATGGAAGCACACAATACACCATTTGTAATCCATCATAGAAGTACCAAAATGTATCGTGATCTTCGACATACATTTTAGTGGAATAATATGATGAGAGAGATTGCAAAGTTATCTCGAGGTGTTTAACTTGTCAACGTGTAAAGGCGGAACAACAAGTGCCAAAGGGTCCATTGCAACCACTTGAGATTCCGAAATGGAAGTGGGAACACATTACCATGGATTTCGTTACGGGTCTTCCCACGGTTTCTCAAGGCATAAATGCTATTTGGGTTATTATTGATAGATTAACCAAGTCTGCTCATTTCTTGCCGATACGGGAGACTTATTCCCTTGAACGTCTTGCTCGTATATACGTAGATGAGATTGTGAGACTGCATGGCATGCTAGTATCCATAGTTTCGGACCGTGACCCAAGATTGACTTCAAGATTTTGGGTTAGCAATGGGCACAGATTTACGATTTAGTTCGGCATACCATCCTCAAACGGACGGACAATCAGAGAGGACTATTCAAACTCTTGAAGATCTATTAAGACTTTGTGTCCTAGATTTCAAAGGGAGTTGGGATAAGTACCTACCATTGGTGGAATTCTCCTACAATAACAATTATCAGGCAAGTATAGGTGTGGCCCCATTTGAAGCATTATATGGACGAAAGTGTCGCTCTCTAGTATATTGGGATGAGGTGGGAGAAGCAACGTTGCTAGGACCAGAGTTGGTACGAATGACTACAGAGAAGATCCAAACGATTCGACAACGTATACAAACGGCACAGGATCGACAAAAGAGTTATGCGGATCTTCATCGAAAGGACGTGGAATTCGACATTAGGGATCATGTATTGTTGCGTGTGGCTCCATGGAAAGAAGTTACAAGATTTGGAAAGAGAGGAAAGCTCAATCCACGATTTATTGGTCCATTTCAAATTCTTAACCGAGTAGAAAATGTGGCCTATAGACTCGTGTTACCTCCAAGTATGTCTCGTGTTCATAATATTTTTCATATATCTGTGTTACGTAAATATGTGAAAGACCCAGACCACGTTATTGAGTTAGAACCGGACGAGATAACTGAAGACTTAACGTACGAAGAGGTACCTGTCAAGATCTTGGATAGAAAGGAGCATGTCCTACGCACGAAGGTCATACCACAAGTTAAAGTTTTGTGGAGAAACCATGCTATTGAGGAAATGACCTGGGAGTTAGAAACGGAAATGAAAGCGAGGTATCCTCATCTTTTCGAAACACCAGGTACGTACGTCAATTTTGAGGACGAAATTTCATAAGGAGGGGAGGTTGTAAGACCCCAAATTATTAATAAATGAAATTTAAATTCCCTCTATTTATTATTTTGAAATAGTAAGGGTTAAATTGATTAATGAGGTTAGTTATGGGTAAAATGCGTAAATATTTCAAATAAGCAGATGGTTATAAAATATTCATTGTTGTCGGGGAATATTCGTTTGGTCGTGAAATATTCTTCCCGTCGGGGAATATTCGTACGACGGCGCAGTCTTTTGTGGGCCCCATAACGGAAAGCGATTGGATAAAGAAAACGACAAGTATAAGTTGTTTATAAATAACGGCGTAGTTGTTACCGTTAATACTGTTGGAATACCCGGTGGTTAAAATACAGTAATACGCGTTGTTGCACAGTAGCACACTGTATTGCACCAATTATTGATTCTTACGTAAGAAGGCACTACTCAATAATGGTTACAGTAATTACTGTTCAGTATTTTATTTTATTGATTCAATAATTGTTGCGTTGATATTTTATATTACTGTTGTTTCAATAATTGTCACTACACAGTATTTCCCATTATCAGATCAATAATTCATATTATTTGAATAATATTATTAGATAACATTATTGGCAATGTCTAGAAAGTTCTGTCTAAGGAGAGGTTTGGTCATCTAATTGCGCGCCAGTAAGGAAAAATCCTTATTGGAAAGCCCCCTCTTTCTTGGGAACGGCCTGGTTGTCATAAATATGATTCTGTAATATTATTTGTGAATAATTAATTATTGATAAAGAAATATTTATTTTATGTGGATATAAATGAGGGACATATTTTTGTGGTTAAAAATGAAGGAGTTAATGTTGAGATTTTTATCAGTATTTTTGTCAGAATGGAGGTATTAAAAATCAGGGTTTTTGAGATATTTTGCGGGGGTTATAATTTTTAATCCGATCGTTGGATCGTGGTAATTTTTGGATATGTTATACATATATAAGTTAAGTATATGTCCACAAATTTTGAACCGTTAAAAATGAACGTATGATTTATTATGAATTTTACGAGATGACTGGTTCAGGAATTGTTGAATTTTCGGAGTTTATCATTTTGGTAGAAAATTCTAGAATTGGTGGGCCCCACTCTTGGTTGGTGAAGAAATGTGCTGAAATTTTTATTCAAATGTGGTAGGCTTGAATAGTAGCAGGTAAAGCCATCAGGTTGCAGGTTAAGTCCGCTTCGGCATGCTAACATTTTCCTATAAATAGAGGGCGAAGTTAGAATTGAAAATCACATCAGAAACAAGTTTTCTCTCTTTCTCTCTTTCTCTCTCTAGATTATTGAGTGTATTTTGTGAGTATTTAGATACTTTGAGAGTTTCTATTCATCAGAGCAAGTTTTTTTCAGCCTTATACCGGTATTCCGACCAGAAGTACTGTCTTTACGAGGTAAGAGATGTTATTTTATTCGAAAATAATATTATTTCTTCAATATCATTATGCCGAAATATTGGTTAAAATTTTTTATCAAATTTGAAACTTTTCACGTCGGGGTTACTATTCATGAGTTACTATTCACGAGTTACTATTCACCGAAAAATAAAATTTTCTTCTTTTCGTCCAAAATATCTATTCTGGGTACTAGCTTTGATTGTATCCATATTTTGATCATTCTTGAATTTTACTTCACTATGAATAATTATAAGGTATTTTTGGACATGGATAAATCGAAATACGAATCCTTAATATTTGTTATTTTGTTTCACTGGATTCGTTTTTTTAAGATATTTTTCGTCATCCTCAGTCCTAAATGATGATATTACTGAATATCTTTGGCCTGTAGTGCAAAGATGAATGATTAACTAATGAATATCTTTGGCCCGTAGTGCAAAGATGAACAGGTGTTGAGATGAATATGACCGACTGGTGATACAAATGAATATCTTTGGCCTGTAGTGCAAAGATGAATATTTGATTAAAGATGGTTATTGATTGTTGTTACAGGGACAAAATATTGATGATGGACTTTTAAATCTTAGAAGATAGTAGAACTCATTCTCTACTTGACTCTTCTAATGGTTTGCTGTTTCCGCTGCGAATATTGATTTAAAACTTGTTGTCTATTGTATTCTATTAGATTTTTCCCTGTTGAAGACTAACGATAATTTGTTCTGTATTATCTTAGTCATAATGTTCTTTACTGGGCTAGTTGAGCTCACCCTTTTCCTTGTTGTTCCATTTTCTTCTCAGGAGGCGAGAATGTAGCGAGTACTAGTCGGGGTGTGAAATGATGGTTCTAGAAGTTATTTTAGTAGTCCTCACCATTTTTGTGAAATAATGTATCAATAATTGTAATGAGGACTTATTTGAGTGTGGATATTGTCTAGATGACAATATTTGTATTTAAACTCACAGTTCTTATGTTGTAACAGTAAAGATGTAGTTGTTTCTGTACCATGTATTTTGGCACCTCAGAATGGGTGTTGTATACCTATTTTGGGGGCGTCACATCTGGGACGGCCTTTGGTGCCTCCATCCCAGCTGGACTTGACTTCACTGCACAACAAAATCAGGCTAGGTGACCTTCTTTTCCGCAATTATAACATATTTTGGACTGCTACGTACAGTTTGGACTGATGTGTCCCTCCTCTCCGCATTTGTAGCATACGATCGGTGATCGTTCTCCTTCTTTAACAACGGGTGCTGGTGATGACGTCTTTCCATCATTATTGAATCTCCTCTTCTTAAAATTTTCACTTTTATTGTCTTGGTCATAATTACCACCGAAGTGGTTACCATTTCTGGCATGTTAATTTCCTTCACGTTTGTTGTCACCGCTTCGATGACTGCTACCACTAGTATTATCGCTTTGCCGGCTGCTATCTCTTGGTTGTGTTGACTCATTATCACGTTCCAATAACTGAGCCCTATTTAAAACATCTGAATACAAACACAATATGTGAGAAATTAGGTATTGACATATCTCGGGTTTAAAACCTCTTAGAAACATCCGTGTCATTCTCTCCTCATTATCAACCAAGTGGGACGTAAACCGGGACTACTCGACAAACTTAGTTTCGTACTGCTACACGGTCATATTGTTTTGCTTCAACTTGATGAACTCTACCTCCTTCATGTGATGAATACTTTCGGGAAAGTACTTGTCGCTGAATAGTTCTTGGAACTTCTCCCAAGACATCTTCAGTGTGGCAGGTTGAGTACGCTTTATAGAATTCCACCAGTAATTTGCCTCTCCTTGTAACATGAAGGTGGCAAAGGAAACCTTTTGCTCCTCGAAGCATCCTATGACATCAAATATCTTGGTGATCTACTTTATCCACGTATCCGCCTTAAGTGGTTTTGGCTCTCCCAAAAACTCTGGTGGTCCCAGCTCCTTGAACTGCTTAGCGGTGACCATCCGAGAGTTGCCAGTGTTTCCACCTGCATTTTGAATAGGAGTCTCTCTCGCCTGAAGTTGCATGAATTGCAGAAAGCCTCTGAACATTCTATCGTTCATCATTTGGTTGGTTTGTTGTTTACCTGAGGATTATTGCCTTCCTAATGCACATTATCCTGGGTATTGATCGTTGGTGACTCAACGATCTCATGTGCTCTATTGCTTATTTCAACATTCTCAGATGTTATTTTTAAACACTGCCACAAAACAAGGGTTAATTGACATACCACATATTATCCCTATATTATAACCGACCAATTAAATAACAAATAAACCTAGGTAGGTCATACTAGCAAAGGAATTACCCGTCTCTCCCCTCCTAATTTTAGTCTCACATCTCAGCCAGGGATCATATCCCTAAGCTTTGATACTAACTGTGACGCTCCCAAAATAGGTATACATCACCCATCTTGAGTCGCCAAATACATGGTACATAATTTAAATACAAACTTCTTTTATACAATACGACAAAACGTAGCTGAGAGTTTCAACACGGATAATGTCTCGTAGAGAGTATCCAAACTCAAATAAAGTCTTCATTATAATTATTATCAAACTATTTCACATAATAGTGAGGACTACTATAGCCACCTATCTGGACCGTCACTCCATTTCTCGACTCGTCCCAGCTATATTCTCATTTCTTGAAGAGAATAATGAAAGCAAAAGGGTGAGCTCAACTAGCCCAGTAAGAAATATTATGACTAAGATAATGCAGAATAAATTATCATTAGCCTTCAACAGTGTTAAACTGATAAAACACAATAAACATTAAGTTTAACTGCAGCGGAAAAATCAATCCATTAGAAGAGTCAAGTAGAGCATGATATCTATTATCTTCTATGATTTAAAAAGTTTATCACCAATTTTATCGATGGGACTCAACAAAATAAATAATCTACATCACTGAATTATCCAGCACTACGGGCCAATGATATTCATTATTATCACTAATGGTTATGATCATATCAGCAACTGTCCATTAATGCACTACGGGCCAATGAGGACTTTTACCGCATCATTTGTAACATTGTGGGTCATGATTATAACGAATGATCCCTGGTCATAATCATATCAATCAACAGTCCATCTATGCACTACGGCCAAAGATGACTTTCATCATAATCTAAGCATGAGGATGATGACAATGATATAAGAATTCAATTAAATGAAAGTAAGGATAAATTTTAAAGATTTATAATTCAATTTATCCAGAATTCAATAATGTCCAAATTGTCAACATGATACTACTTTGTGGAGTAAAATTCAAGAATAATATTGTATCAAAAATAATTTGGACAGAAAAAAAAATTAATTTTTGTCATGAATAGTACCCCGTGAATAGTACTTCGTGAATAGTACCCTGTTAATAGTACTCTGGCATGAAAAGATTAAACTTTAGCAAGAATGTTCAGAAAAATATCCTTGTGAAATGATACTAGATGAAGCGCAAATTTTAAGGATATTCTACTAATTTCAAGGAGTATAGAAGCAATACTTAACAACATGAGTGTAGAATTCAGAATCTGAAATTAAATAATATTACTTACATACTACAGAGTATGGAAGAAAATATTATTTCATATGAATATTGAACAAAAATAATATCCCTTACGAATACGAAAGAAATAATACTCCTTACCTTAGTAGGAGATTGGATACTGAAATAGTGTAGTAACAGAATACTCTTCTTCTTTCTCTCTGATTCTCTCTCTATAGAATTCTCTTGTGAGTCGTAGTGAATTGGTGAGAATGAAAGAAGAAATAAGCTTCTATTTATAGAAGATTTCTAGCTTAGCCCTTGTAATGTGAAGAGGCAAGTGGCTTGATAGCTGGTGATGTGAAAAGAAAAGTGGTTTGACGCCTGTAATGTGAAACAACAAGTGGTTTGACGCCTGTTATGTGAAACAACAAGTGGTTCAACGCCTGTAATATGAAACGACAAGTGATTCGACGCCTGTAATGTGAAACGACAAGTGGTTCGACACCTGTAATATGAAACGACAAGTGGTTTGACGTCTGTAATATGAAATGACAAGTGGTTTAACGTCTGGTAAAGACAATTACTATTGGCAAAAGTGACTCTTAGATGATGACATATGGGCCCCCATAGAATAAACCAAACTTACCACAAACGTCTCATAATAGACTTCTTATTTATATCAAAGATTGAATAAATATTACCACAAATCATTTTATCTTCAATCAACACATTTTTAATCTTCCAACAATTATTCATCATTAATAGTATAACTCACAATATTTAACAACCAGATCATTTCCAAGAAAGAGGAGGCTTTCTGATAAGAATTTCTCCCTATTGGCGCACAATTAGGTGACCAAACCTCTCCTCGACAGAACTTTCTAGACATCGTCAATATTGCAAATAATAATATGAATAACTTTGTCGTCTCAATTATTGATTTAATAATATAAAATATTATGCAGATGATATTATGACAATAATTGAATCAATAATATGAGATACTATGCAGAAATTACTGTAGCAATAATTGAGTATAACTGAGTGGCTTCTTACGTAAGCATCAATAATCAATACCGTGTGCTACTATATAACCACGCGTATTACTGTACTTTTATCACCGGGTATTTCAACAGTTAACGGTAAAACTTTCGCCGTTATTTTTATAAAAAGATATTTCTGTCATTTTATAACTCCGACAATAATTCTGTTGTGGGGTCCACCAATGATTGTGTCATCGTACGAATATTCTCCGACAAAACGAATATTCCCCGGCCAAACGAATATTTTATAACAACTTACTTATTTTACAAAATTTATAAATATTACCCACAACTATAACATTATATCAAATCCACACCAAAATATTCAAAATGATATTTAGAGAAAAATTAATCTTTATTCATAAAAGTTGGGGTCTTACACTTTGTGATAGGTGAAATTAATTTGTTGAAGTTCCTGATAAATCAACGATAGAAGGAAGCCAAACCGTGGATGTTTCTAATATCATGCATGGTCTTTGGTGCAGGCCACGCTAATACCACATCTATCTTCGAATGATCGGCATGAACACCTTCGGCAGAAATAACAAAGCCAATAAATGTTACTGACGTTCCTTTCTCAATACCTCAAAAACAGCTCGGAGGTGTTCATAGTGTGACTCCCAGTTTAGGCTATAAATCAAAATATCATCGAAGTTGACTACCACACACTTCCCCATTAAAGGTCGCAATACCTGGTGCATGAACCTCATAAATGTACTAGGAGCATTAGAGAGATCGAATGGAGTAATCATCCATTCATATAACCCATTTTGTGTTTTGAACGCCGTCTTCCATTCATCTACGGGCCTTACTCTTATCTGATGGTAACCATTCTTCAGATCAATCTTTGAGAAAACTTTTGCTCCAGATAACTAATCTAGCATATATATCGTCTAGGCGAGGTATTAAATATTAATATTTCACTATAATCTTGTTGATTGTTTTGTTGTCTATACACATCCTCCATGATTCATCATTCTTCGGCACAAATAAAGTTGGTACTGCACACGGGCTACTTAGGACTGAGTCGATAAGCTAGCCTATTCGGTAAACTTGATCCTGGAATAAGATCTATCTGCTGTTGAATATCCCTCATTGGTGGTAGTCAAGGTGGAAGCTCTTCAAGCATCAGATCAACAAACTCCGATAGCAACTTCTGCACACCGACTTGTACTTTTAGGTTCCTTTTTGTCGAGTTATTCCCACAAGGGAGCAGAGTATATATATATTACACCTTCACGATTGCCCTCCGTTAGAAATCTAGACATGGATAAGAGGTTCAAGTTTCCTACTACCCGAGCCGAACTACGTTCTTCTCGCCGAGGGGCCAACACAACCTTCTTCCCTTTTATACTAAGGGAGTAAGTATTCTTCCGACCATCATGAATGACACTTGGCCGCATTGCCAAGGTCGACCTAACAACACATGGCATGCGTCTATTGATACCACGTCGCACCAAACATTATCAAAGTACTTCTTACCGATTGAAAAAGATACTAAGCATTTTCTATCAACTGTTACATTGCCTTTATTCAACCATGACAACTTATACAGTTTGGGATGATAATCTGTCTTCAAATTTAATTTCCGAACAACTTCTTCCGACACCACATTATCGCAATTGCCATTGTCAATGATCATTTTGCAAACCTTATAGGTTACCGTGCAAGTCGTGTGGAATATATTAGTTCTCAAACAATCATCTTCTGAGCCATCTTTGGAAACTAATAGATTCTTTCGAATGACTAAGGTTTCCTGGCCATCACCATAGAGTACATCCTCATCATACACAAGTTCATTAAATTTTTCCATTTCAACTAGCACGTCTTCTTTAATTAGAAGATTATTTCCCTTTTATTTAGTAGGTTTTTGGCACTCCGTTGCTCTATGGCCCGACTCCCCACATCTGATGCATTTAATACTAGAATTGAAATTAACATGTGGTTGTTGTGGAGTATGACGAAGTTGTTGAGGTTGGTTCAATCTGTTGGGTGGGTTGTTGTTAGGTTTGTAATATTTATGAACGCAATCAAATTGCACAAAATAAGCAGAAGCGTGTAAAAATCAGAGTTTAAAATTTTACAAACCATATACCCGGATCCTCCTTTATGCATAATTATTAATTAAACGAAAAGATATGAAGAACAAGAATCATACCCTTGAAGATTCGAGCTTCCTCATGTACAAGTTCACCTCCAATCCTTTTCGCGTTCAACTTGAATCCACCGGGTTTGGTTCCTTTCTTTGATCAATGTTAGCTACCCAAGTATTTGGCCTCTAAAGGTGATCCACCAAGAAAGAATAAAGATTCAAGAAGATGAATGTTTGGCAAAACCCTAATTTTTCTATCTCTCATAGAAAAGGAGCGTACTCTCCCAACTATTGAAATTACGTCTATTGTGAATAAGTCAACAATAACCCTCTCACCCATAATAAGACTCCTCTTATTTATAGATATGGATAACCCCCTTTAACAATTAAGGAATTGAGTTTTATTTTAATTAATTAAATCCTTTAATTAATTAGGCTCCTAATCTTATTAGGAATAATTAATTAAACTTTTAATTAATTAGCCTCCTAATCTTATTAGGAATAAATGAGAGTACTTTTATTAATTAATTTCCAAGCTCCTTTAGGAATTAAATAATAATAATAGTAATAATAATAATAAGACTCCTCTTATTAATTTATATTTAATATTTCTAAAATATTAAATAATAAATATTAAGCTATTTAATTTATTCTATCACCATAGATTAAATTAAATATATTTAACTTATTATTACGATTATGCCATTAACTTCTTAAATAATTATTCTTCCTTTTATGGTGTGACCCTTTAGGTTCTCCATATTAAACCGGTTGTGAATAAATCAATTAGAATAATTTTAATCTTATTTAAATAAATAAATTAAAATATTAATTTATTTAAATAAATAATATTTATTCTACAATAGGGATAAGCCTCCCTAGCGATTAACGACTTTCTAGATAATATAGATTT
Source organism: Panax notoginseng (assembly GCA_016801055.1). NCBI lineage: Eukaryota > Viridiplantae > Streptophyta > Magnoliopsida > Apiales > Araliaceae > Panax > Panax notoginseng. The sequence goes on along the minus strand of CM029013.1, from coordinate 57,140,440 downwards.
CAACATTAATCATAAAAGAACATTTGAGTAAATAGTTACCGTACAATTCAATCATTCCACCATACAATGTGACAACCCCAAAATAGGTCCATTCCATCCAACCCATTCTGAGTCACCAAATACATGGTACAGAAAATAACTACAACTTTATTACAACAATTGTCGTATAAAATACAACAACACATATGCTGTGAGTTTGGATATAAATATATACTAAATGTGACACATGTCCCAACCGTAGACAGCACGTCACAATGACACCTTACATAAAGGTATAGTCAAAAACTGTTTTAGAAATTAGAATCTTTGGGAAGTGCTCAAGGAAACCTTCGTACATGGGAGGCCATGCGTCTAGGTTATGATAGATATCATATGGCCACAGAATTATCCTTGGTTGACCCAATAGACCCCAAAGATAAACGAGAAGATTACTATCATATTCTTCCCAATGGTGAGTCTTCTCTTGACTTATCATTATCTCCACTGTCTTTAACCGTGAATTATACTTCAAACAAACACCAAGATTATATAGGTAGTGCTCGTAGATATACTCAGCAAGTGGATGAGCACAATCCTGTCTTATGATGACACGAGGTTGTATGTCATTAGACATCTTGTATGACAGTGACAAAATACCTTTCCAACATTGGGTTCGCCTCACCCTCAACAGCTATAGACCACCATTCTATTCTCCTGTTATCCCCCACTCGACCCAGCTACACTTTTATTACCTGAAAGGAATTGTGAAGCAAAAAGGGTGAGCACAACTAGCTCAGTAAAAAATATCATGACTAAAGATAATTAAATTATCAATAGCCTTCATCAGTAATAAATCAGAGATTTAGAACATATGGTAGATGATAAAAAATTTCAACCATAGTTGCAGCGGAACGAGCAATCCATTAAAAGAGTCAAATAGATTATAAAGTCTATTATCTTCTCCACGTTAAAAGTCCACCAACAATATTTTATCCCTGTAACATCAATCAACAATTTCTGTCCACAATCACGTGTATAACTCATAATCGTAATTGTAGTTCTAAATTCCTTTTCTCATCCAGGACAAAGATAATTTTCATCACCTGAAACATCAAACATCATGGTTATACCAAATCACAGTTCATGTTCATAATCATACTAATAAATTTATCTCTGCACTACGGCCCAAAGATATTCATCAACAAGTCATCTTTGCACTACATGCCAAAGATATTCAACAGCAGGTCATCTTTGCATTACGAGCCAAAGATATTCATCAACAACTCATCTTTGCACTACAGGCCAAAGATATTCAAAAACAAGTCGTCTTTGCATTATGAGCCAAAGATATTCATCAATAATTCATCTTTGCACTACGGGCCAAAGATATTCATCAATAATTCATCTTTGCACTACAGGCCAAAGATATTCCTCAACAGTTCATATTTGCACTACAGGCCAAATATATTCATATCTCAAAGAAATATATAATCATTTTAGAACTTATATAAACAATAATTATAACCATGTTGATCAATTCACCTTTGCACTTAAGCTAAATATATTCAATTATAAATTCAATGGTCATGATCATACCAGTCACAATTCAACTTTTCCACTACTGGCCAAAGAGAACCCTAGTCATGATCATACCAATAATCTACCCATCTTTACACTCAAGTGAAAGAGAAATTCAACATAAGGGTTATAAAAATGTTATATATAATAATAAAAATAATATGATCAACAACTGTATTTATTTTCAAGAGCAACAATCATAAATCAACGATAATTTGGTCAGAAAAAGAAACCAATTTTTATCGTGAATAGTACCCGTGAATAGTAACTCATGAATAGTAACTCGTGAATAGTAACTCATGAATAGTAACTCCGACATGAAAAAGGTAAAAATTCTACAATAATATACATACCAATATTTTGGTATAATGATATTGAAAGAATAATATTTCTTAAGCTTATAAATAATTTATTTAAATTATTTACACTTTATAAATTAATGCATTTAATCATCATAAAATGTCAACTCTTAAGATTTCATCATCAATAACCAAAACCCTCATCAAAAATCTGCATATACCTCATATAGGATTCTCAAGCCATAAAATCCTATTTTTCAATTTTCTTACTTCACATAACATATTTAATTCATTTACTCATAACTAGTCTATTTTTATGAAAAATATCAAATCAGTTCCAAAAATATTTCTTTTATGGAATTTAGTATAATATAGTCCCATAGTGAACATATATTTTTCTAAGAATTTTTAAAAGTCATTTACTATTTTTCATATGGCCAAAACAGCCGAATATTTAGACATTTATCATAAATTGTACTTTTGTCCAAAAATTCTAAAATTTACAGAGTATACTTCTATCATATACATGTACTCCCAATAAAAATTTCATCAATTTTGGAGTTAACCACAAGGAATTATAAGCGGTTACTTTTAAAATAGTCTTTTCTCATAAAATTCATAACTCTCAATCTATACATCCAAAAATCACCATTTTTGGACACAATCAAGAAAACTCATCAAAATATCATTTCAAATTTTTTTAGAATTTTTGAAGGTCAGAAAAATTACGAACTGAAAAATATAATAACCCTTAAAATCCTTTACTATCCCTTACCTCAAAATTGCAGTATTTCTGATCGGTATAAGGCTGAAGGAAACGTGCACTGATGAATACAAACTCACAAAATATCTAAATACTCACAAAGTATCTAAATACTCACAAAATACACTTAATAATCTAGAGAGAGAAAGAGAGAAAACTTATGAATTATGGTATGATTTTCAATTCTAACTTAGCCCTCTATTTATAGGAAAATGTTAGCACGCCGAATCAGACTTAACCTGTAACCTGATGGTTTTACCTGCTACTATTCCCACCCACCACATTTGAATAAAAATCTCAGTACATTTCTTCACCAACCAAAAGTGGGGCCCACTAATTCTTAAATTTTCCACCAAAATGATTAACTCCGAAAATTCAATAATTTCTAAACCAGTCATCTCGTAAAATTTATAACAAATCATACGTTCATTTTTAACGGTTCAAAATTTGTGGACGTATACTCAACTTATATATGTATAACATATCCAAATATTACCACGATCCAACGGTCGGATTAAAAATTATAACCCTTGCAAAATATCTCAAAAACCCTAATTTTTAATACCTCCATTCCGATAAAAATACTGATAAAAACCTCAACATTAACTCCTTCATTTTTAACCACAAAAATATATCCCTCATTTATATCCATGTAAAATAAATATTTCCTTATCATATGAATCAATAATTAATTATTCACAAATAATATTACAGAGTCGCAATTATGACAACCAGGCCGTTCCTAGGAAAGAGGGGGCTTTCCAATAAGGATTTCTCCTTACTAGCGCGCAATTAGATGACCAAACCTCTCCTTAGATAGAAATTTCTAGACATTACCAATAATGCTATCTAATAATATTATTTAAATAATATGAATTATTGATCTGATAATGGAAAATACTGTGCAGCAACAATTATTGAAACAACAATAATATAAAATATCAACGCAGCAATTATTGAATCAATAAAATAAAATATTAAACAGTAACTACTGTAACAATTATTGAGTAGTGCCTTCTTACGTAAGAATTAATAATTAAAAAAAATACTGTGCAATACCGTGTGCTACTGTGCAACTACGCGTATTACTGTATTTTAACCACCAGGTATTCCAACAGTGTTAACGGTAAAAACTACGCCGTTATTTATAAAAACTCAATTTTGTCATTTTCTTCATCCAATCGCTTTCCGTTATGGGGCCCACAAATAGCTGCGCCGTCGTACGAATATTCCCCGACAGAAAGAATATTCTACGACCAAACGAATATTCCCCAACAAAATGAATATTTTATAACTACTTGCTTATTTTGAAAAATATTCATATATCACCCTTAACTTTAACTTTTTATCAATTTAACCATTTACTAAATAGAAAAATTGAATACTTTTATTTTATAAAATTTGGGGTCTTACATATAATGTCCCAATTAAATATAAGACATGGAATTACTGTCAAATTTTATTTTATTTAATTATATGTTTTTCGATTCTTAAATGCACAACTCCAAATAATGCAAATTAGAAATTTCTTTCTAATTTCATTCTGCCTTGGCCAAGGACTACTGGGTTGTCATTTATCGAATCACATAGGACATTTCTCTTCTTTTACTAGAAGTGATAGATTCTTTATTAATCATATATTATCTCTATGTACAACTTATTATACCCAAGCATACCCTTTGATATACCCTGAGAGTCTTAAGAAATAAGTCAAAGTATAGCTCAGCATACACAAGATACTATGATGATCTCAAGTCCAAGGATCACTTGTACAACTATCACTACAGGAATTTCTATTGACAGAAAAGTAAAACTCCATTAGGTATTCCTTAGCGAGTCACGTTCAGTGAACTTATTCTCTAATAAGCACCTACATACTTACTTTAGTGTCTCCAAACAAATGATTATGAGATCAATCATCCTCATCCAGTGAGCAAGCAACGTATGTATCAATCTACCGGATTCACTAATCCCCAATTTAGTAATCCAATGATTGAGAACTATTTTAGTTTTAAGCTTTCTAAGAATTTAGATCTCATTAGAATGATCATCATCATTATTCTAAAAGCATTGATTAAAACTATGGGTTTATCACATATTATAAAACATCATCATGTAGATAATTAAAAGCCTTTAATAAATTAATATTTTTTATTAATAAATGAATAAGATTGTTACAAAGTATATGCTTTATAATCAAACATAATTGGCTTGTGTGCATACTACTTTCAATTGTTCCTCAGTATCGGCTTATTGTTATGTTGTTACTCTGCATCACGTGCTCGTTGGTATGCCATAGAGACAGTCCATAGTGAATGGAGACTGAGGGCATTCTGCAGTTGCTGCCTGAGTCCTCCTAAATACCTTGCTACCATTTCTTCATCTGTTTTCGATAGATCATTTTGTGCCCTTAACTAATAAAATTCTTCGGTGTAATCATCTACATATCTAGTTCTTTGTCTCAATAGATGCAATCTTTTGAACAACAACTAAGTTTAGCTGAAAGAAAGAAAGTGACTCTACATTTTTTTCTTCATCTTCTCCCACTTTGTGATTTTAGTTTTTCCTTGCCTTTCTTGTGAACGCCTCATCTGTTCCCCCCAAGCAGATGATTTACCTTTCAATTTTATTGCAACCAATTTTACTTTAGCGTTATTTGAAACCTCCTTATATTCAAAGATGCGTTCCACTTCGTTCATCCAGTCAATGAATCCTTCTGCTTGCAATGTTCCAAAAAATTTCGATAACTCCACTTTGAAATCCATATCACTACGACGGTTATCACGATCATGTCCTTCCCATAGTTGCCCCCTATGGTGGTAAAGATTATCAAAACTCGATTCAGAATCATAGGATTCTTCATCGTTATCAAGGTGTGAAACTTCCTCTGTCGGAACCTATCCACGAAGACCCAGATTTCGCGCCGCTAGACGCTGGGTTAGCTCTGTAACTTGTTTCTATAAATCCTCAATCCTCACGTCCTAGACGTTTCAATCATGGTGCAAGACTTCCTCAATCAAAATCTGCCCTCGACAGCCACGACCCACGACCACCAGCCATTGAAACTGATGAAATCTACTTCCAAAAAGATGTTAATGCTTTGATACCAACTGATGCCAGACAGATTATCATGCGGGCTAGGTAAATAAATAAATTCATAAGCAAAGGAATAAGAGGTTCACCAAAAAACACAGAGAAGTCTTCTCTAATGCTTGAATTTATATTTATCAAAATCAAAGTTATCACCAATTCAACCCACAAACTGGGTTTTATAGCTAACAAAACTTCATTCCCAAGTCATAACATAATTCCTAAAAGATAGGGAAACAAAATCCTAAAAGGCAACAACTTCCTATATTTATGGTAACGATTCCTAACTAATAACAACTTCCTATTAATAAAAATGTTACCATAAAAATGAAATATATCAAAGAAATCAATTCTGAACTTCTGAAGCCGAATTCGAAGGAGTGGTCCGTCATCCAAATCCCAAAGTCATCAACCATCCGAACCCGAAGTCATCAGCCATCCAAACCTGAAAGCGTCAATGAACGCGACATGTACGCCGATCCTTCAATGCATTGTATTTTAATGCCATTAATGTGTTATTTGATAGCTCGGCATCATCGGACTCAGATCATCCTGCATTAGTTCTTGATACGGTAATAGTGATTCACAGGTTTGTGAATTTTTTTTTCCTTTGTGAGGTATGATGTTTGATTTGTTTATGAGTTTATTTCTTACTTCTTTAGTGAGATTTGATTGGTTCTTGATATTGTTATAGTGACGATGTACTATAATTATAAAATTATATTGTATTTTTTAAAATGTTGGGCCTTCAAAAAAAAATATTTTGTCCAATTGATTAAATTAAGTATAAGCTTTTAATAATAACCTTCTAAAATTTATTGAAAATTTAAAAGAGAAACAAATTAACATTGGGAACTATGTATTCAATGCTTTCTTGAAATCTCCAAAGGTCAAATAAAAATAAAAAGACAAATAAAAAGGAACGGATGGAGTATAGATTGTATTTTTTATTTTAATTTTTTGAGAACTTACACTGTACTGTGTAACAAATTTGAGGATTTGGCTCCCTTCCATCCAATACACAAATTATTTGATCTTAAATTTTTTGTTAATAACGATTAAAATATGTTAATAGATAGTTGATGATATTAAGATCAATCCAATCAAAAATTAGAATTATAAAAAATATTTTTACCGTTAGTCTACAAGAATTTTTATCTATTGAAATTTTGATGAAAGATTCACATATATGTCCATCAAATGGGATTACTTATATTTTTGGAACCATTATATTATTCAATATAATAAATTAATTAACCGATATCAATTACAATTACATTATCCATAACTATACAAATATAATATATTGGATAAAATCGAAAGAAATGTATAATGGAAGGGAGTTAAATCTCAAATTTACAGATACATTTTAAATTTAGAAGTCTAATAAAGAGCCTGAAAAAGTAGTTAGGAGAGAAATTACGGAGAACCTATAAGAAACATACCTTTATAATTTTTTAAAGATTCTATTGTTGAACTTTGACTTGTTGCTAATAGATTTGAACTTGCGAGTTTGTAAAAATTTCATATCTTTTTACTCCTACTTTTTAGGTTTATTATTATTAGGAGAATACTATATGCATCAATTATATATAAAAAATTGTATAACAAGAGTAGAACTCATATATTATTTACTAATCAAAATATAGTTCTTGCTTTTTATTCTTTTTCTCTTTTTTATATTGTGTATGTACAATTTTTTGTATATAGTTAACGTTCTTAATATTACTTTTATTATTAATATTAATAGACTTGATTATCTTTCATTTTAATTTATCTAATTTTATTCATTAGAAAAATTAGATGATGATACAAGTATATTTGTTATGTAATTTGTAGTATCTATTAAATATACTAAAATACAGTACATGATATCATAGTTTGACATCTGTCATTCTCACAATTCAACACGTGTCCTGCCTAATTAATGTTCCTTATGACAACTTTATCTCAACACTACCCCCTACAATGTATATTCATTTATTTTTCTGTGTAAAATTTGATCATCGCATAACAATCTACCATATTCTTATTATATTTTAATTTATTAATTGTACATACATATTTATTATTAAAAAATTGAATAATTCTACCGCAACGCACGAGTTTGTATCTAGTTGAATTTTATTATGCAAAAAAGTAGAGTAACTAAATATTTTGGTAAGAAAGTACACATATTTATCAAGAAAATTGTGTTTTTTTTTGGTGGGGTTGAAATTTTAAGGGTGAAAGTGGTTGTATCAGGCACAAAAAAATAAATAAATAAAAAAGATGAGGAAAATAGTTGCCAATTGCCATGAGGTCTACATGCAGCAAATATATGATATATCTAGCTTTTTGTAATAATTTGAAAATTGGTTCTGCTCATTACTTCTTATTATTATATGCAACTGTTAAGCATGGGTTTCATAGTAATTTTTTGTTACTAGAACACCGGTTAATAAATGAGTTATATTATACATTGTGAAAGTTTTCAGTCAAATTACGAATGCGACGTATTTGTATATATGTGATAAAAATTAAGAATGATTTAACTTTAACTTATTTTATCTTATCGCATACATTTTTACATTCATTGCAATCTAACCTTGTTAAATATTTATAAACACGCATATTTTTCCCTTATTTTTTAACAGATTTAATGATAATATCTAAAGGAGAAGACTGTCACCCAGTTAACGTCTACTACGGTATCATAAATTTATACCAGTATCACTTGAAAATGAGTTCCCATTTCAAACTATTTATCTTGAAGACGACATTTTTAGAGCTCTTAGTGCAACTGAACTGGACGTTTGGGAAATGCATTTCCAATTTTATTTATTTATTTTTGCTAAATACATTTCTAATTTTCTATATTTCATAGTATTTGATTATTAGAAAATATATATCAAGCAATTTTTTAAAAATAATAATAATAATAATAATAATAATAATAATAAAGATGGTTAATGATGGAGTACAAATAATTCTTCTCCATATTTAAATCCATCTCACTTTGCACTTATTGGTCCCCTACAAATATTCCTTGTGAAAGCTCAGTACTTTGAATAAGGGTTATCCTACACCGACCGGTCATGGAACCAAAAAAGTATGGTCGGTTAGGTTATATATATATATATATATATATATATATATATATATATATATATATATATATATATATATTATTAGTAATTAATTAAAATTTAAAAAATCTCATTTTTTATGAACTAAAACATAATAAAGTTGAATTAAAATATTACTAAAAGTGGTTAATTTTAATATTAATTTTTTTTTGTACAAAAAAATATCGGGTCACTAGGTCAATAACCAGTTGAACCACCGGTCAGACCGACGGGTCAATCTGGTTTTGACCAAAACTATTTATTTTGTTCAAATCGAACCAGAGTGCCAACCGATTTCTGTTTTTATCAGTCGAACTGGCAGTCCGATTTTTAAAACCATGCTTTGAATTTTAAATTATTTAATGTGATTTTTTCATAATTTCATAAAATGTAGAAAAAAGGCTGTGGGGCAAGCGAATAAAGACCTAGATATACTATGCGGGGTCATCAAAAGTGACTCCCAACTTGATAACGTTGTTTGTGGATTATTATTAATTTTCTTATAGGAACCCCACTTTGGATTTTAACTCAATTAGGATTTTAGACATGATTCTCTATATATAATTAATAATTTTATAAATTAACAATTATTGAAGTTTTTTTTATATATTTTTGGTCAAAAATAAATTTATTTTTAATTTTTTGGGATTATAAGAGGGTTATAATTAAATATGATTAATTACATATGCACAAACTGCTCACAAAAAAGTGTTAAAGGAAAATGTGTAACTTGTAGAACTATTGTAAATTAAGTCAAATAATATTAGAAATTGTTGTTTTCAAAGTTTTAACTATTTCTTTTTATATGGAATATGTGTCTATTTTTCTTATATGGGAAATTTGACTTGTAAGTTCCTTGGGCCTGATTAGCAATTTAGGTACTAGGATTTTATTAATTGTTAAAACATTGTATATGTTTCCAATCAGCTCAACATTAGTATAAGAATTAGAATTAGAATCCCGCTATGTATTTGGAATTGAATTATGAATACGACGTATATCAATAAATAAAATTGAATAAGATTATAAGATTGATATCAAATAAGTATATTGTTAAGATATTATCAATTATATTTATTCACGTAAGTCGCAATAAATAAAAAAATAAGACATATATATATATATATATATATATATATATATATGGGAAATGATCCATAGTAAATACTTGCTATGGAGAAAAATTGGGCAAATAGCAACATATCTGTCCATTCTATAAATCAAGGGCGCAGATTAAAAAATAACTCTGTCCTTACGCCAATTTGTCTAGCGTATGCAAGAAATATTATACCCACATACGCTAGTTCGTCTAGCGTAGTTTAAAAAAAAATTTGCCAGAATTAACCCCAAAGAATTAATTGTCAATCCTCCACCGCTGACTACTCTGCGCACCAGGTTCCCATTATACGCAGCCGCATTACTTACATTCGCGCCGGCGGCGGCTTCATCTTCGCCGCCGGCGGACGGCCAGCCGGTTTCGAAAACCACCACTCTGACGTCATTAAAATTCAGCGCGTCCAGTGCTGCGAAAATGGCGTCGAGTTGGGCCTCGAAAAGGTTCTTATAAACATTGTCATTGTTAGGATCTTTGACGCCATCGTTTTGGCGAAACAAAGCGTAATCTAACGAGATAGTGTCCGTGTTGGTCACGTACGCGAAAAACGGTAGGCATTCACCATGAGATACGAACCGGTTTGCTGGAGGAAGGTGAGCATGGGCTTGATCGCCGGTTCGAATAAGTCCGCTTTGAACGAACCGGATGAGGAGGGATAAGAGGTTTCAAGGATAGTGAGAGCTACTGGGGAGGTGACTTTAATGGCTTAACCGAAGTTGAGCTTTTGGAGGGAACTGTACATGTTTTTCATGACGGGAACAAGATATGGGGTATTTTGGGGGTCGGTGAAAACTTCGTTGCCTACGGTGATTGCCTCAATTATGGTTTTAGGGTGGAAGGGGGCTATGCTGGATTGGACCCACGCGTCGGTGGATGACTGGTTGGCCGCGACGGAGGCGATAAGTTCGTTCGGAAGTGCGACGGTGACGGAGATGCCTGAACCGGAGAGTGCCGTAAGGACGGAGGAGTCGGTATCGAAGAGCTTGACCCGGGTAATGCCATTGGATTTGAGGAGGGTAACTACTTCGGATGGGTCTGGAAGATTGTTTGCAATTCTGTCATAGTTGACTCCGATGGAACCAGTGTTGTCGGAGAATGCAATTTGGAGGGATGAGAGAGGGAATAGATAGAGGAGTAAGAGGGAAAAGTTGAAGGGTGCCATGTCTCTATTTAAGATAAAAGCAGAGCAGAGAGAGACAATTAATTCTGGTGCGCAGAGTAGTCAGCGGTGGAGGATTGACAATTAATTCTGGCAAATTTTTTTTTTAAACTACGCTAGACGAACTAGCGTATGTGGGTATAATATTTCTAGCATACGCTAGACGAATTGGCGTAAGGGCAGAGTTATTTTTTAATCTGCGCCCTTGATTTATAGAATGGACAGATATGATGCTATTTGTCCAATTTTCTTCCATAGCAAGTATTTGCTATGGATCATTTTCCTATATATATATATATATATATATATATATATATATATATATATATATATATATATATATGAGATCAAACTCATAAAGTTTTGACATGTATTCATTATCCCAAAATTCCAAATATCATCAGCAGTGATGTGCCTAGATTTACAAACTTTACTTGTGCCATTTTTTTGTCCCATAAAGTTGGGGTGAAGATCTTTGTTACCAACCAGGAATATTAACTCTAATAAATTAATTAATTGTACAACAAGAATAAGAAAAAGGAAAGACTTTAACAGACAGGAATATGCATGTCCATTAAAAAAAGAATGAAAACAAAAATGCTTTCTCGTGATTTTGGAAGAGGGTTTGACCCATCCACCCGCCCACCAAAAAAGGAGGACTTGGACCCCATTTCATTTATCAAATCATTTGCTAAACTAAATTTGAAAGTTTTATAATTACAAATAGCTTTTTTTTGACACTCCCTTACCTGTATAATTAATAAAAAATATAAAATAAATAAAATATATCAAAATTAAATTAAAGATAATAAAATGCTAATATATCTAAACCGGATTCGATTACTAACTTCATGGTAAGTTGGTTAATTGTCCAATACAGTGCTGACACGCAGAGAGATCATCTCTCGGCATGCGTGTCGATATTGTATTGGTTAATTGACCAAAATTAACTTCATACTAACCACTCTCATCTAAGGGGTTGTTTGTTTTCTGTTGAATGACTAACCGATTCAACCATTCAGTGCGTTTGTTTTTTGAAAAAATCGTCTGAATGGTTGAACCGGTCAGCCATTCAGACGATTTGGACTGAATGGTTTAGTCCCATTTTTTTGACTGAATGGGCTGAATGTGCGACGTAATAATATTTTTTTTAACAATATGAACTATTATATTAAGTAATATTAAATAAATTTATAAGAATTTTTTGAATATTTTTAGATGAGAAAAATAATAAAATCTATTATTCAGATGTTTCAGATGTGTTAATTAATTCATATTCAAATTTTATCAAACACCCTCTAAAACTATAACTACAAAAGGGAAAAACAATTTGTGTGTCAAATTTATCTCTGGCATCGGTAGCGCAAGAGTGCCCGCCATATTAATGAAGATGTTTGGTTAAATTAGAAAATTTATTATGGGACGGTTGAGAGTATTTTAAAGGATAAATTACATATACTAGTACATTTTTTAAAATAATTACAATAATGGTGCATAGATAAAATAATTATAAAAATAATACATTTTTCTATATTTATTTATAATATTAATGCAATTAGGATTCCTTAATTTAGGGGATCATTATCTGGTGGTTTTTTATTTGAAACGCGTGAATCTTTGTTGTTAACCCTTCTTTTTCTCTCAACTCCCATAATTTTTGTACTGGTATTTCTCTCTCTAAAATCTTCTTCTTCTTCTTTTTCATAATTTTTGTACTCGTATTTCTCTCTCTCTTCTTCTTCTTCTTCTTCTTCTTCTTCATCACAGTTGTTAGACTAATTAACTAATTGGTGGGGTAAATTAATTATTTTTTAATTTACTTTTGCTGCACTTGTTAATCAACAAATCACACAGTTGAATACGCGACTTTCTCTCTCCATGTAAGACCCCGAATTTTATGAAATAAAAATATTCAATTTTTCTTATAATTACTATTCAGTAAATGGTTAAATTGATAAAAGTTTAAAGTTATGGGTGAAATGTGAATATTTTTTTTTCAAAATAAGCAAGTGGTTATAAAGTAATCATTGTTGTCGGGGAATATTCGTTTGGTCGTAGAATATTCTTTCTGTCGGGAAATATTCGTATGACGGCACAGCTATTTGTGGGCCCCATAACGAATAACTGTCGGGTGAAGAAAACGACAAATTTGAGTTTTTACAAATAACGGCGTAGTTGTTACTGTTAATACTGTTGAAATACCCGGTGGTTAAAATATTGTAATACGCGTTATTGCACAGTAGCACACGGTATTGCACAGTATTTTTGAAATTATTGATTCTTACGTAAGAAGGCACTACTCAATAATTATTACAGTAGTTACTGTTCAATATTTTATTTTATTGATTCAATAATTGTTGCGTTGATATTTTATATTATTGTTGTTTCAATAATTGTTGCTGCACAGTATTTTTCTTTATCAGATCAATAATTCATATTATTTGAATAATATTATTAGATAGCATTATTGGCAATGTCTAGAAAGTTCTGTCTAAGGAGAGGTTTGGTTATCTAATTGCGCGCCAGTAAGGAGAAATTCTTATTGGAAAGCCCCCTCTTTCTTGAGAACGGCCTGGTTGTCATAAATGTGATTCTGTAATATTATTTGTGAATAATTAATTATTGATTCATATGATAAGGAAATATTTATTTTATGTGGATATAAATGAGGGATATATTTTTGTGGTTAAAAATAAAGGAGTTAATGTTGAGGTTTTTATCAGTATTTTATCGGAATGGAGGTATTAAAAATCAGGGTTTTTGAGATATTTTGTGGGGGTTATAATTTTTAATCCGACCGTTGGATCGTGATAATTTTTAGATATGTTATACATATATAAGTTGAGTATATGCCCACAAATTTTGAACCGTTAAAAATGAACGTATGATTTGTTATGAATTTTACGAGATGACTGGTTCAGAAATTGTTGAATTTTCGGAGTTTATCATTTTGGTGGAAAATTCTAGAATTGGTGGGCCCCACTTGTGGTTGGTGAAGAAATGTGCTGAATTATATTTCAAATGTGGTGGGTGGGAATAGTAACAGGTAAAGCCATCAGGTTGCAGGTCAAACCTACCAAAATTTTCCTATAAATAGAGGGCTAAGTTAGAATTGAAAATCACACCAGAAACATAAGCTTTCTCTCTTTCTCTCTCTAGATTATTGAGTGTATTTTGTGAGTATTTAGATTCTTGGTGAGTTACTATTCATCAGTGCAAGTTTCCTTCAGCATCATATCCGATATCCAGTCAGAAGTACTGCTCTTTTGAGGTAAGGGATAGTAAGGGATTTTAAGGGATTTTAAGGGTTGTTATGTTTTTCAGTTTCGTAATTTTTCTGAACTTCAAAAATTCTGGAAAAATTTGAAATGATATTTTGATGAGTTTTATTGATTGTGTCCAAAAATGGTGATTTTTGGATGTATAGATTGAGAGTTATGAATTTTATGAGAAAAGACTATTTTAAAAGTAACAGCTTATAATTTCTTGTGGTTAACTCCAAAATTGATGAAATTTTTATTGGGAGTACATGTATATGATGGAAGTATACTCTGTTAATTTCAGAATTTTTGGACAAAAGTACAATTTTTGATAAATGTCTAAATATTCGGCTGTTTTGACCATATGAAAAATAGTAAATGACTTTTAAAAATTCTGAGAAAAATATATGTTCACTATGAGACTATATTATGCTAAATCCCAGAAAAGAAATATTTTTGGAACTGATTTAGTATTTTTCATGAAAATAGTCTAGTTATGAGTAAATGAATTAAATATGTTTTGTGAAGAAAGAAAAATTGAAAAATAGGATTTTATGGCTTGAGAATCCTATATGAGGTATATGCAGATTTTTGATGAGGGTTTTGGTTATTGATGATGAAATTGTAAGAGTTGGCATTTTATGATGATTAAATGCATTAATTAGTAAAGTGTAAACAATTAAAATAAATTGTTTATAAATTTAAGTAATGTTATTCTTTCAATATCATTATACCGAAATATTGGTATGAATTTTATTGTAGAATTTTTATCTTTTGTGTCGGGGTTACTATTCATGAGTTACGAATATTACTCTTGAGATTAAAACTATATGTTGATCATATTATTTTTATCATCATATATAACATTTTTATAACCCTGATGTTAAAATTCTCTTTCACTGGAGTGTAAAGATGGGTAGATTACTGGTATGATCATGACTAGGGTTCTCTTTGGCCTGTAGTGCAAAGTTGAATTGTGACTGGTATGATCATGACCATTGAATTTATAATTGAATATCTTTAGCTTAAGTGTAAAGATGAATTGATTAACATGGTTATAATTATGGTGTATATAAATTCTGAAATGATTATATATTTCTTTGAGATATGAATATATTTGGCCTGTAGTGCAAATATGAATTGTTGATGAATATCTTTGGCCTGTAGTGTAAAGATGAACTGTTGTTGAATATCTTTGGCCTGTAGTGCAAAGATGAACTGTTGTTGAATATCTTTGGCCCGTAGTGCAAAGATGGTTTGTTGATGAATATCTTTGGCCTGTAGTGCAAAGATGAACTGTTGTTGAATATCTTTGGCCTGTAGTGCAAAGATGAACTGTTGTTGAATATCTTTGGCCCGTAGTGCAAAGATGGTTTGTTGATGAATATCTTTGGCCTGTAGTGCAAAGATGAACTGTTGTTGAATATCTTTGGCCTGTAGTGCAAAGATGAACTGTTGTTGAATATCTTTAGCCCGTAGTGCAAAGATGGTTTGTTGATGAATATCTTTGGCCTGTAGTGCAAAGATGAACTGTTGTTGAATATCTTTGGCCTGTAGTGCAAAGATGAACTGTTGTTGAATATCTTTGGCCCGTAGTGCAAAGATGGTTTGTTGATGAATATCTTTGGCCCGTAGTGCAAAGATGGATTTGATAGTATGATTATAAACATGAATTGTGATTTGGTATAACCATGATCTTTGATGTTTCAGGTAAAGACAGGTGATGAAAATATTCTTCGTCCTGGGTGCGAAGAAAAATTTATAGTCACAATTATGATTATGAGTTATTCATATGATTGTGGAAAGGAACTGTTGAGTGATGTTACATGGATAAAATATTGTTGGTGGATTTTTAACATGAAGAAGATAATAGACTTTATAGTCTATTTGACTCTTCTAATGGATTGCTCGTTCTGCTGCAACTATGGTTGAAATTTTTATCATTTACCATATGTTCTAAATCTCTGATTTATTATTGATGAAGGCTATTGATAATTTAATTATCTTTAGTCATGATATTCTTTACTGAGCTAGTTGTGCTCACCCTTTTGCTTCACAATTCCTTTCAGGTAATAAGAGTGTAGCTGGGTCGAGCGGGGGTAACAAGGAAATAGAACGGTGGTCATCATTTAGTAGTTATATTTGGTGAAGAAAATAGGGTGAGGCGAACCCAACGTTGGAAGGGTGTTTTGTCACTATCATACAAGATGTCTAATGACATACAACATCGTGTCATCATAGGACAGGGTTGTGCTCATCCACTTGCTGAGTATATATACGAGCACTACCTATATAATCTTGGTGTTTGTTTAAAGTATAATTCTCAGTTAGATACAGTGGAGATAATGATAAGTCAAGAGAAGACTCACCATTGGGAAGAATATGATAGTAATCTTCTCGTTTTTCTTTGGGGTCTATTGGGTCAACCAAGAATAATTCTGTGGCCATATGATATCTATCATAACCTAGACGCGTGGCCTCCCATGTACGAAGGTTTCCTTGAGCACTTCCCAAAGATTCTAATTTCTAAAACAGTTTTTGACTATACCTTTATGTAAGGTGTTATTGTGAGGTGATGTCCACGGTTGGAACATGAGTCACATTTGGTATATATTTGTATCCAAACTCACAGCATATGTGTTGTTGTATTTTGTACGACAATTGTTGTAATAAAGTTGTAGTTGTTTTCTGTACCATGTATTTGACGACTCAGAATGGGTTGGATGGAATGGACCTATTTTGGGGTTGTCACAGGTGGTATCAGAGCTATAAGTAAAGAGCCCCGAGCCTCTCGCTGGTGACATCCTGTTGATGGGGAATGCACCGAAGCCAGACTCTCCGTAGGGGACGCCGTTCTGCGGTGGCAAGCTGATAGGTACCCTTGTGAGGTGCTGACACATGATGGTGTCCAGTGTCACAGGTGGTATCAGAGCTTAGGGATATGATCTTTGGTGGAGATCGGGAAATATATCTAGGAGGGGAGAGATGAGTAAATCCTTCGCTAGTGTGTCCTACCTAAGCTTATTAGACTGTCATAATATCGGGATATTATGTGATATGTTAATTTGTTAAATTAACACTTGTTTTGAAGCTGTATTCTAGAATGTTATTTGAAATACAGGAGATGAGCAATGGAGAAATTATGATGACAGAGAAGATGAAATTTGAAATGAAAGGAAGGTATTCTCAACTCTTTGAAATACCAGGTACGTAAATTTCGGGGACGAAATTTCATAAGGAGGGGAGATTGTAAGACCCCGAATTTTATGAAATAAAAATATTCAATTTTTCTTATAATTACTATTCAGTAAATGGTTAAATTGATAAAAGTTTAAAGTTATGGGTGAAATGTGAATATTTTTTTTTCAAAATAAGCAAGTGGTTATAAAGTAATCATTGTTGTCGGGGAATATTCGTTTGGTCGTAGAATATTCTTTCTGTCGGGAAATATTCGTACGACGGCACAGCTATTTGTGGGCCCCATAACGAATAACTGTCGGGTGAAGAAAACGACAAATTTGAGTTTTTACAAATAACGGCGTAGTTGTTACTGTTAATACTGTTGAAATACCCGGTGGTTAAAATATTGTAATACGCGTTATTGCACAGTAGCACACGGTATTGCACAGTATTTTTGAAATTATTGATTCTTACGTAAGAAGGCACTACTCAATAATTATTACAGTAGTTACTGTTCAATATTTTATTTTATTGATTCAATAATTGTTGCGTTGATATTTTATATTATTGTTGTTTCAATAATTGTTGCTGCACAGTATTTTTCTTTATCAGATCAATAATTCATATTATTTGAATAATATTATTAGATAGCATTATTGGCAATGTCTAGAAAGTTCTGTCTAAGGAGAGGTTTGGTTATCTAATTGCGCGCCAGTAAGGAGAAATTCTTATTGGAAAGCCCCCTCTTTCTTGAGAACGGCCTGGTTGTCATAAATGTGATTCTGTAATATTATTTGTGAATAATTAATTATTGATTCATATGATAAGGAAATATTTATTTTATGTGGATATAAATGAGGGATATATTTTTGTGGTTAAAAATAAAGGAGTTAATGTTGAGGTTTTTATCAGTATTTTATCGGAATGGAGGTATTAAAAATCAGGGTTTTTGAGATATTTTGTGGGGGTTATAATTTTTAATCCGACCGTTGGATCGTGATAATTTTTAGATATGTTATACATATATAAGTTGAGTATATGCCCACAAATTTTGAACCGTTAAAAATGAACGTATGATTTGTTATGAATTTTACGAGATGACTGGTTCAGAAATTGTTGAATTTTCGGAGTTTATCATTTTGGTGGAAAATTCTAGAATTGGTGGGCCCCACTTGTGGTTGGTGAAGAAATGTGCTGAATTATATTTCAAATGTGGTGGGTGGGAATAGTAACAGGTAAAGCCATCAGGTTGCAGGTCAAACCTACCAAAATTTTCTTATAAATAGAGGGCTAAGTTAGAATTGAAAATCACACCAGAAACATAAGCTTTCTCTCTTTCTCTCTCTAGATTATTGAGTGTATTTTGTGAGTATTTAGATTCTTGGTGAGTTACTATTCATCAGTGCAAGTTTCCTTCAGCATCATATCCGATATCCAGTCAGAAGTACTGCTCTTTTGAGGTAAGGGATAGTAAGGGATTTTAAGGGATTTTAAGGGTTGTTATGTTTTTCAGTTTCGTAATTTTTCTGAACTTCAAAAATTCTGGAAAAATTTGAAATGATATTTTGATGAGTTTTATTGATTGTGTCCAAAAATGGTGATTTTTGGATGTATAGATTGAGAGTTATGAATTTTATGAGAAAAGACTATTTTAAAAGTAACAGCTTATAATTTCTTGTGGTTAACTCCAAAATTGATGAAATTTTTATTGGGAGTACATGTATATGATGGAAGTATACTCTGTTAATTTTAGAATTTTTGGACAAAAGTATAATTTTTGATAAATGTCTAAATATTCGGCTGTTTTGACCATATGAAAAATAGTAAATGACTTTTAAAAATTCTGAGAAAAATATATGTTCACTATGAGACTATATTATGCTAAATCCCAGAAAAGAAATATTTTTGGAACTGATTTAGTATTTTTCATGAAAATAGTCTAGTTATGAGTAAATGAATTAAATATGTTTTGTGAAGAAAGAAAAATTGAAAAATAGGATTTTATGGCTTGAGAATCCTATATGAGGTATATGCAGATTTTTGATGAGGGTTTTGGTTATTGATGATGAAATTGTAAGAGTTGGCATTTTATGATGATTAAATGCATTAATTAGTAAAGTGTAAACAATTAAAATAAATTGTTTATAAATTTAAGTAATGTTATTCTTTCAATATCATTATACCGAAATATTGGTATGAATTTTATTGTAGAATTTTTATCTTTTGTGTCGGGGTTACTATTCATGAGTTACGAATATTACTCTTGAGATTAAAACTATATGTTGATCATATTATTTTTATTATCATATATAACATTTTTATAACCCTGATGTTAAAATTCTCTTTCACTGGAGTGTAAAGATGGGTAGATTACTGGTATGATCATGACTAGGGTTCTCTTTGGCCTGTAGTGCAAAGTTGAATTGTGACTGGTATGATCATGACCATTGAATTTACAATTGAATATCTTTAGCTTAAGTGTAAAGATGAATTGATTAACATGGTTATAATTATGGTGTATATAAATTCTGAAATGATTATATATTTCTTTGAGATATGAATATATTTGGCCTGTAGTGCAAATATGAATTGTTGATGAATATCTTTGGCCTGTAGTGTAAAGATGAACTGTTGTTGAATATCTTTGGCCTGTAGTGCAAAGATGAACTGTTGTTGAATATCTTTGGCCCGTAGTGCAAAGATGGTTTGTTGATGAATATCTTTGGCCTGTAGTGCAAAGATGAACTGTTGTTGAATATCTTTGGCCTGTAGTGCAAAGATGAACTGTTGTTGAATATCTTTGGCCCGTAGTGCAAAGATGGTTTGTTGATGAATATCTTTGGCCTGTAGTGCAAAGATGAACTGTTGTTGAATATCTTTGGCCTGTAGTGCAAAGATGAACTGTTGTTGAATATCTTTAGCCCGTAGTGCAAAGATGGTTTGTTGATGAATATCTTTGGCCTGTAGTGCAAAGATGAACTGTTGTTGAATATCTTTGGCCTGTAGTGGAAAGATGAACTGTTGTTGAATATCTTTGGCCCGTAGTGCAAAGATGGTTTGTTGATGAATATCTTTGGCCCGTAGTGCAAAGATGGATTTGATAGTATGATTATAAACATGAATTGTGATTTGGTATAACCATGATCTTTGATGTTTCAGGTAAAGACAGGTGATGAAAATATTCTTCGTCCTGGGTGCGAAGAAAAATTTATAGTCACAATTATGATTATGAGTTATTCATATGATTGTGGAAAGGAACTGTTGAGTGATGTTACATGGATAAAATATTGTTGGTGGATTTTTAACATGAAGAAGATAATAGACTTTATAGTCTATTTGACTCTTCTAATGGATTGCTCGTTCTGCTGCAACTATGGTTGAAATTTTTATCATTTACCATATGTTCTAAATCTCTGATTTATTATTGATGAAGGCTATTGATAATTTAATTATCTTTAGTCATGATATTCTTTACTGGGCTAGTTGTGCTCACCCTTTTGCTTCACAATTCCTTTCAGGTAATAAGAGTGTAGCTGGGTCGAGTGGGGGTAACAAGGAAATAGAACGGTGGTCATCATTTAGTAGTTATATTTGGTGAAGAAAATAGGGTGAGGCGAACCCAACGTTGGAAGGGTGTTTTGTCACTATCATACAAGATGTCTAATGACATACAACATCGTGTCATCATAGGACAGGGTTGTGCTCATCCACTTGCTGAGTATATATACGAGCACTACCTATATAATCTTGGTGTTTGTTTAAAGTATAATTCTCAGTTAGATACAGTGGAGATAATGATAAGTCAAGAGAAGACTCACCATTGGGAAGAATATGATAGTAATCTTCTCGTTTTTCTTTGGGGTCTATTGGGTCAACCAAGGATAATTCTGTGGCCATATGATATCTATCATAACCTAGACGCGTGGCCTCCCATGTACGAAGGTTTCCTTGAGCACTTCCCAAAGATTCTAATTTCTAAAACAGTTTTTGACTATACCTTTATGTAAGGTGTTATTGTGAGGTGATGTCCACGGTTGGAACATGAGTCACATTTGGTATATATTTGTATCCAAACTCACAGCATATGTGTTGTTGTATTTTGCACGACAATTGTTGTAATAAAGTTGTAGTTGTTTTCTGTACCATGTATTTGACGACTCAGAATGGGTTGGATGGAATGGACCTATTTTGGGGTTGTCACACTCCAACTCTCTCATAACTGAAAGGATTCTAGTTTCTCTCTCTAAGGTCTGCTTCTAATTTTTGTTAATTTTCATTCTATTAATTAATTGTCAATATGATCATATATATACGCTATGTTTCTACAGAATGGAGTATTAATTGTTTGGGTTTGTGTTGTTTTTATGTTTTGTATAGAATGATTGATACAAAGAAGAAGGATGGAAAGAGGAAAAGAATCACAGAGGGTGATTTTATTAAGGACTTGAAGAAATTTATTTGAGTTTGTGCAGTTGGATTCTGATTTTGATGTTCCTGTAGTTAAGACAAAAGCTCAAGTTCATAGCCAGAAGATATTTTCAACCCAAAAATTTTTAAAGGTGTGCTAATTTAAATTTTGTTATTGTTACTATCATATAACTGTTTGGTTACTTCTGCATTATGTTTTGGTTACTGTTATTTGTGACTCGGATACCATTTTTGTTACCTTAATTAGGTATTTTGGTTACTTTTTTATGTTGTTATGGTTACCATGTATTTGCTTAGTATACATGGTTGACTAAACTGATTTTGGTGTACATGTTGTTTATGTATTGGTTACCATTAAAACATGTTTTGGTTACAATCATATAAATATTTGATTACTTCTTTAGTATATTTTTGGTTATTATTAGTTTCTGATTTGGATTCTATTTTTGTTTCCTTGAGTTGGGATTTTGGTTACTGTTTGTTTGTTGTTCTGATTACCATGTATTTGCTTAGTATATATGGGTTGACTAAATTGTGTTTGGTCTATATGTTGTTTATGTATTGATTACCATTAATATATATTTTGGTTACTGACATATAACTGTTTGGTTACTTCATTAATATATTTTTTGTTGTTATTGGCTTATGATTTGGATACCATTTTTTTTTCAATTGAAATTTTGGTTACTTTTATATGTCGTTTTGGTTCCAATGTATTTGTTTAGTATACATTGGTTAACTAAACTGGGTTTGGTATACATGTTGTTTATGTGTTAGTTACCATTAAAACATGGTTTGATTACTATCATGTAACTGTTTGGTTACTTCTTTAGTATATTTTTTGATATACATATTTTTGTTTTGGTGACCTTTAAATTATGTTTTGGTTAATATTATATATAACTGTTTGTTTACTACATAAAATGGTCTGTACTACATGTTGTTTATATTTTGGTCACCATTAGATTATATAATATAACTTTTTGGTTACTGCTTTATTATGGTATGATTAATGTTATATTATGATATGATAACTATTATTGTGCAGTCAATGTGGAATGTTGATTATTTGTTATAGTCTGTTTTGGCTACTGTGTAATTGTTATATTATGTTTTGGTTAGTATGTTGTTATTTGTTGGTCACTACGTAACTGTTTATGTTATAAATAATGTTTATATCTGGTTACTAATGACTGTGTAAATCTGATTTTATTTATTTGCAGTTATGGGATCTTTACTATGAGGAATGCAACAGAAAATTCACTGAAAAAGTTATATATTGGTGTGACATGGAAGTCCCTAGCATTATTACCAAGAAATTGAACCCAAGTCAGTTGGAGAAGTTTAAGGCATCATTAGTTTGTGGATGTATTATTGTTGTAAATAATAAACCCAAGTCATAATAAACCATGTATTTGCTTAGTATACATTGATGTATTATTTTTGTAAATTCCTTCAAATATATTCTACAAGGGTTATGCTCTTCTAGAAAATTCATTGGAAAAGTTATGGTTAAATGTACATGTGAGAGTATACATGGGTTGCCTAAACTTGGTTGGATATACATGTTGTTTCTGTTTTGGTTACCATTAAAACATGTTCTGGTTATTTTCATATAACTATTTGGTTACTTCTTTATTATGTTTTGGTTACTGTTACCTTATGGTTTGGCTACTATTATTGTGCCCTCGATGTGGAATTTTGGTTACTGTTATTTTTATTCTGGTTAATATGTAATTGTTTAGAATACATGGATTGCCTAATCTGGGTTTCATTACATAATGTTTCTATTTTGGTTACCATTAAAACCTATTCTGGTTACTATCATATAATTATGTGGTTACTGTTTTATTATGTTACATTATGATTACTGTCATATAATTATGTGGTTACTGTTTTATTATGTTACATTATGGTTACTGTTATTAGTAACCAGATAGTTACAAGCTTGTATTAGGACAAACATCAATTGTTAAATGTACATGTGAGAGTTTTTATTTATATATGTGGTTACTTATAGATCTCATATTAAAATAAAAATAGTTTGAGAGGTGCAGTTGGTATCCAAACATGCATATAAGGGTAACCATTTTAGTTTTTATTAGTAACCAAATAATTAAAAACTGTGACGCCCTCAAAATTAGGTATACATCACCTATCTTGGGTCGTCAGGTACAGAATACAAATACAACTTACTAATACAACTGTCGTGTACAATACGACAAAACATAAACTGTGAGTTTGAATACAAATATTATCTTCTAGAGAGTATTCATACTCAAAAGGAGTTCTCATTATATTTATTAACACACTATTACATAGAATAGTGAGGACTACTAACTAATACTATCATTTGGACCATCACTCCGTTCCCCGACTTGCCCCAGCTACGTTCTCATTTCCTAAAGAGAACAGTGAAAGAAAGGGTGAGCTCAACTAGCCCAGTAAGAAATATTATGACTAAGATAATGCAGAATAAATTATCATTAGCCTTCAACAATGTTAAACTGATAAAATATAATAGACATCAAGTTTAACTGCAGCGGAACAAGCAATCCATTAAAAGAGTCAAGTAGAAAATAAACTCTACTATCTTTTATGATTTAAAAGGTTTTTCAACACTGTGATCGCTGGGACTCAGCTTAATAAAATAATCCACATCATCGAATCACCCCTGCACTACGGCCAAGGATATTCGTGTATTCATTAATGGTCATGATCATGCCAACCACTGTCCGTCAATGCACTACGGGCCAATGAGGACTTTTACCACATCATTTGTAACATTACGGTCATGATTATATCGAATAATCCCTGGTCATAATCATACCAAGTCCATCTATGCACTACAGACCACATATGACTTTCAACAGAATATAAACATGAGGATGATGACAATGATATAAGAATTCAATAAAATAAATTCAAGAATTAATTTATCCAAGAATTAACAACGTCCAAATTGTCAACATGATACTGCTTTGTGGAGTAAATGTAAGACCCCAATTTTTATAAATAAAGATGAATTTTCTATAAATATCATTTTTGAATATTATGGAGTTAATTTGATATAATGTTATAGTTGTGGGTAATATTTATAAATTTTGCAAAGTAAGCAAGTTGTTATAAAATATTCGTTTGGTCGGAGAATATTCTTTTTGTCGAGGAATATTCGTACGACGGCACAATCATTGGTGGACCCCACAACGGAATTATTGTCGGATTGAGAAAACGACAGAATTATCTTTCTATAAAAATAACGGCTGAGGTGTTACCGTTAAAACCGTTAAAACTGTTGAACTACTCGGTAGTAAAAGTACAGTAATACGCGTGGTTGCATAGTAGCACACGGTATTGATTATTGATGCTTACGTGAGAAGTCACTCAGCTATACTCAATTATTGCTACAGTAATTGCTGCATCATATCTCTTAAATTATTGTCATAGTATCATCTGTATAATATGTTATATTATTAAATCAATAATTGAGACGTTGTGGTAAGTTTGGTTATTTTATGGGGGGCCATATGTCATCATCTAAGAGTCTCTTCGTCAATAGTAATTACCTTCGTCAATAGTATTTACCTTGGTCAATAGTAATTACCTTGGTCAATAGTATTTACCTTGGTCAATTGTAATTACCTTCGTCAATAGTATTTACCTTGGTCAATAGTAATTACCTTCGTCAATAGTATTTACCTTGGTCAATAGTAATTACTTTCGTCAATAGTAGTTGTCCCTTCAATATTACCAAGAGTCATTTGACCCTTCGTTAAGACCAAGAGTCATTTGACCCTTCGTTAAGACCAAGAGCCACCCTCGGGTTTTCTATAAATAGAGGCCTAGGGCTTCATTATTTTTCACGAATTCATTCAAGCTATAGAGAGAGAAAGTATAGAGAGAATAAGAGAGAGAGAATAAAAGTATTCTGCTACATCACTTTTCCAATATCCAGTTCTTTTAAGGTAGGGAATATTATTTCTTTTATATTCATGAAGAGAACTTCTGTTATTCCATTTGTTATTATTCTGTTGGAATAACCAGTATACGCGGTCTACCCTATACTTGGTGACATTCTTCTATTATTCTGTTGGAACATCCTGTCTGTGTGTTTTACACCGGACCTGGTTCCGTTTATTATTCTGTTGGAACATCCTGTCTGTGTGTTTTACACCGGACCTGGTTCCGTTTTATTATTATTCTGTTGGAATATCCTGTCTGTGTGTTTTACACCGGACCTGGTTCCATTATTTATTATTCTGTCGGAATATCCTGTCTGTGCGTTTACGCCGGACCTGGTTCCATTATTTATTATTCTGTTGGAATAACCTGTCTGTGCGGTCTATCGCATGCATGGTGATTTCTTTTGTTATTCCATTCTTTATTATACTCAGTTGGTTAAGTTTTGACTTCTATACTCCATGAAATTTGTGGAATATCCTTGATAGTTGCGTTTCATCCAGTATTTTTTTAAGAAAATATTCTTCTAAGCATTCTTGAATTTTACTCCACAATGCAGTATCATGTTGACAATTTGGACGTTGTTAATTCCTGGATAAATTAATTCTTGAACTTGTTTTATTGAATTCTTATATCATTGTCATCATCCTCATGTTTATAAAATGTTGAAACTCATCTGTGGCATGTAGTGCATAGATGGACTTGGTATGATTATGACCAGGGATTATTCGGTATAATCATGACCGTAATGTTACAAATGATGTGGTAAAAGTCCTCATTGGCCCGTAGTGCATTGATGGACAGTTGTTGGCATGATCATGACCATTAATGAATATACGAATATCCTTGGCCGTAGTGCAGGGGTGATTCGATGATGTGAATTATTTTATTAAGCTGAGTCCCAGCGATCACAGTGTTGAAAAACTTTTTAAATCATAAAAGATAGTAGAGTTTATTTTCTACTTGACTCTTTTAATGGATTGCTTGTTCCGCTACAGTTAAACTTGATGTCTATTATATTTTATCAGTTTAACATTGTTGAAGGCTAATGATAATTTATTCTGTATTATCTTAGTCATAATATTTCTTACTGGGCTAGTTGAGCTCACCCTTTCTTTCACTGTTCTCTTCAGGAAATGAGAACGTAGCTGGGGCAAGTCGGGGAACGGAGTGATGGTCCGAAGAATAGTATTAGTTAGTAGTCATCACTATTCTATGTAATGGTGTGTTAATAAATGTAATGAGGACTCCTTTTGAGTATGAATACTCTCTAGAAGATAATATTTGTATTCAAACTCACAGTTTATGTTTTGTCGTATTGTACACGACAGTTGTATTATTAAGTTGTATTTGTATTCTGTACTATGTATCTGACGACCCAAGATGGGTGATGTATACCTAATTTTGGGGGCGTCACAGTTTGTATCAGAGCTTAGGGATATGATCCCTGGCTAAGATGTGAGAATAGAACTAGGAGGGGAGAGACGGGGAATTCATTCGCTAGTATGACATACCTAAGTTTATTTGCATGGTATTTAATTGGTCGGTCATAATATAAGGATAATATATGACATATCAATTAATTTTTATTTTGTGGCAGTATCTGAAAATGGCATCTGAGAACGTTGAGAATAGCAATGGAGCACAGACGACTGTTGATTCACCACATATCAATAATCAAGATAATGTGCATCAGGAATGTGTCAATCCTCATGCAAACAACAACACTGACCAAATGATGAATGATCAAATGTTCAGAGGCTTTATGCAATTCATGCAACAACAGGTGAAAGCGGCTCATGTCCACAACGTAGGTGGAAATACTGGAAACTCTCTGGCGGTCACCGTTAAACAGTTTAAGGAGCTGGGACCACCGGAGTTTAAGGGAGAACCCAAACCACTTGTAGCTGAAACATGGATAAAGCAGATCACCAAGATATTTGATGTCTTGGGTTGCTCCGAGGAGCAAAAGGTTCCCTTTGCCGCCTTTATGTTGCGAGGAGAGGCAGATTACTGGTGGGAATCGATAAAGCGTACTCAACCTGCCGTACTGAAGATGTCCTGGGAGAAGTTCCAAGAGCTGTTTAATGACAAATACTTTCCCGAGAGTATTCGTCACATGAAGGAGGTGGAGTTCATCAAATTGGAGCAGAATAATATGACCGTGTCGCAGTACGAGGCAAAATTTGCGGAGTTATCCCGGTTTGCGTCCCACCTGGTGGATAATGAAGAAAGAATGACGCGGATGTTTTTAAGAGGTTTGAAGCCGGAGATACGTCAACATCTTGTTTCTCATAAACTATGTTTGTATTCAGATGTTGTAAATAGGGCTCAGTTGGTGGAGCGCGATAACGAGACAACGCAACCAAAAGAGAGCAGCCGGCAAAATGATAATACCAGTGAGAGCAGTCATCGAAGCGGTGACAACAAGCGTGGAGGGAATCAACAGGCCAGAAATGGTAACCACTTCGGTGGTAATCAGGGCCAAAACAATAAGAATGGACATTTCAAGAAGAGGAGATTCAACAATGATGGAAAGACGTCAGCACCAGCACCTGTCGTTAAGGAAGGAGAACGACCACCTATCATATGTTTCAAATGCGGAGGGGAGGGGCACATCAGTCCAAACTGCGCGATGCCGTCCAAAGCATGTTATAATTGTGGAAGAGAAGGTCATTTAGCCCGATTTTGTCGTTTACCGAAGACAAATTCAGCTAGGATGGAGGCACCAAAAGCCGTCCCAGAAAAGTCAAAACCGGTTGTGCAAGGGAGAGCGTTTGTTGTGAACTCCCAGAGAGCAAGGAACCCGAATGAGGTCATCACGGGTAAGCTTATTATAAACTCTAAAGAAGTTTATACTTTATTTGATACCGGTTCAACCCATTCTTTTATTTCTCCTACTTGCGCTCATCGATTAAATTTGATTCCGGAGAAATTAGACTTTGACTTATCTGTGGAAACTCCGTTGGGAGAAACCTTCATTACCTCCACTGTTTATAAGTCTTGTTTGGTTCAAGTTGGTACCCACACATTACCTATCGATCTGATTTCATTAAAAATACTTGCATTTGACGTGATTCTAGGGATTGATTGGTTAACTACTCATTATGCAAAAATTGATTGTTTTCGTAAGGTTGTTAGTTTTCATATTCCTAATCGACCTATTATGCGAATTCAAGCAACCAAACCATTAAAATCAATCGCTGTCATCTCAAGCCATAAAACTATTCGTTTATTAAAAAACGGATGTCAAGCTTTCTTAGCTCATGTCACAGATCTAAACAAAAATACGTCAGTTTTGAATGATATTTCTATTGTTAATAAATTCCCTGACGTATTCCCTGAAGAACTTCCTGGCCTACCCCCAGAGCGTGAAATTGAATTTTGTATCGATCTTGAACCCGGTACAAAACCCATTTCCAAAGCCCCATATCGAATGGCTCCTATTGAACTTCAGGAGTTAAAGATCCAACTGCAGGAATTGTTAGACATTGGCTTTATTCGTCCTAGTACTTCTCCTTGGGGAGCTCCTGTTCTATTCGTGAAGAAGAAAGATGGAAGTATGCGACTTTGTATTGATTATCGGGAGTTGAATCATGTCACCATCAAAAATAGGTACCCATTGCCACGTATTGATGACCTGTTTGACCAGTTGCAAGGAGCACAATTCTTTTCAAAGATCGATCTTCGTTCTGGATATCATCAGCTGAAGGTTAGAACTGAGGATATTCCAAAGACGGCTTTTAGAACTCGGTACGGGCATTATGAATTCCTAGTCATGTCCTTTGGATTGACTAATGCTCCTGCTGCCTTCATGGATATGATGAACCGGGTATTCAAGGAATATTTGGATCACTTTGTGGTCGTCTTTATTGATGACATCCTTATTTATTCCAAAAGCCGTGAAGATCATGAGCAACACTTGAGGCTGGTACTCCAAAAGCTTCGTGAATACAAGCTTTATGCCAAGTTGAAGAAATGCGAGTTCTGGCTGGAGGAGGTAGCATTCCTTGGGCACGTAGTATCAAGTCGTGGAATATCGGTTGACCCGGCAAAGATTGAAGCTATTCAAAGCTGGGAGCAACCTAAATCAGTGACCGAGGTACGTAGCTTTCTTGGTTTAGCTGGTTATTATCGGAGATTCGTGGAAGGATTTTCTCGAATCGCTACTCCATTAACTCAGCTGACTCGGAAAGATACAAAGTTTGGTTGGAGCGAAGAATGTGAGCAGAGTTTTCAAGAACTCAAGAGGAGACTCATTTCAGCACCTGTTCTAACAATACCATCTGGCTCGGAGGGATTTGTCATCTACAGTGATGCTTCGAGCAAAGGGTTGGAATGCGTTCTCATGCAACATGGAAAAGTCATAGCCTATGCATCAAGACAACTCAAGGAATATGAGAGGAATTATCCTACTCATGATCTAGAGTTGGCAGCTGTTGTCTTTGCACTTAAAATTTGGAGGCATTACTTGTATGGGGAGAAAGTGGAGATCTTTACGGATCATAAAAGCCTCAAATATTTCTTCACTCAAAAGGAACTCAACATGCGACAACGACGTTGGCTTGAACTGTTGAAAGATTATGATCATACCATTCAATACCATCCTGGAAAAGCGAACGTGGTAGCTGACGCATTGAGTAGAAGATCATATGCGGGTACAAGTGCAATATTAACAACGCAAAGGCCCATTTTGTGTGACTTGCAAAGGATGGAGATAGAGTTGAAGACTCCAGGGACCCATGTGATGATGGCGAATATACGAGTAGAACCGACTTTAATCGATAAAGTTAAAGCTGCTCAAGCTACAGACCTGGAGCTGATGCGTATGAGGAAGAAAGTGCAAGAAGGTGTTATGCCGGAAGCAAGAATCGATGAGGAAGGAATACTTCGAGTCAACTCCAGACTTTGTGTTCCTAACAACCCTGATTTAAAGTATGAAATCATGATGGAGGCGCACAACACACCGTTTACAATCCATCCTGGAAGTACCAAAATGTATCATGATCTTCGTCATACATTTTGGTGGAGCAATATGAAGAGAGAGATAGCGTTGTTTATCTCAAGGTGTCTAACTTGTCAACGAGTCAAAGCGGAGCATCAAGTACCAAAAGGTCCATTGCAACCACTTGAAATTCCAGAATGGAAGTGGGAGCACATTACCATGGATTTCGTTACCGGTCTTCCTAGGGTTTCTCAAGGTATTGATGCGATTTGGGTCATTGTTGATAGATTGACCAAGTCTGCTCATTTCTTACCGATACGAGAAACTTATACACTTGAACGTCTTGCTCGTATGTACATAAACGAGATTGTAAGACTGCATGGTATGCCAGTATCCATAATTTCTGATCGAGACCCAAGATTCACTTCACGATTTTGGGTTAGTTTACAAAAAGCTATGGGCACGGAGTTACGATTTAGTTCAGCATATCATCCTCAGACGGACGGACAATCAGAGAGGACTATTCAAACTCTTGAAGATCTATTAAGACTCTGTGTCTTTGACTTCAAGGGAAGTTGGGACAAGTTCTTACCATTGGTGGAGTTTTCCTACAACAACAGTTATCAAGCAAGTATTGGCATGGCTCCATTCGAAGCATTGTATGGAAGAAAATGTCGTTCTCCAGTATGCTGGGATGAGGTGGGCGAAGCAACGTTGTTGGGACCGGAGTTGGTACGTATGACTACAGAAAAGATTCAAACGATCCGACAACGTATAAAAACCTCACAAGATCGACAAAAGAGTTATGCTGATCTTCATCGAAAGGACGTGGAATTTGATGTAGGAGATCATGTGTTCTTACGTGTTGCTCCATGGAAAGGAGTTACAAGATTTGAAAAGAGAGGAAAGCTAAATCCTCGATTCATCGGTCCATTTTTAATCCTCGATCGAGTAGGAACTGTGGCTTATAGACTCGCTTTACCGCCAAGTATGTCTCGTGTTCATAACGTTTTCCACATATCCATGTTACGCAAATATGTGGAAGACCCGAACCACATTATTGAGTTAGAACCGGACGAAATAGCGGAGGATTTGACGTATGAAGAAGTTCCTGTTCAAATCTTGGATAAGAAGGAACATATTCTACGCTCCAAGGTTATACCTCAAGTCAAAGTTTTGTGGAGAAACCACGATGTTGAGGAAATGACTTGGGAGTTAGAATCAGAAATGAAATCAATGTATCCTTACCTCTTCGACATACCAGGTACGTACCCTAATTTCGAGGGCGAAATTTCATAAGAAGGGGAGGTTGTAAGACCTCAATTTTTATAAATAAAGATGAATTTTCTATAAATATCATTTTTGAATATTATGGAGTTAATTTGATATAATGTTATAGTTGTGGGTAATATTTATAAATTTTACAAAGTAAGCAAGTTGTTATAAAATATTCGTTTGGTCGGAGAATATTCTTTTTGTCGAGGAATATTCGTACGACGGCACAATCATTGGTGGACCCCACAACGGAATTATTGTCGGATTGAGAAAACGACAGAATTATCTTTCTATAAAAATAACGGCTGAGGTGTTACCGTTAAAACCGTTAAAACTGTTGAACTACTCGGTAGTAAAAATACAGTAATACGCGTGGTTGCATAGTAGCACACGGTATTGATTATTGATGCTTACGTGAGAAGTCACTCAGCTATACTCAATTATTGCTACAGTAATTGCTGCATCATATCTCTTAAATTATTGTCATAGTATCATCTGTATAATATGTTATATTATTAAATCAATAATTGAGACGTTGTGGTAAGTTTGGTTATTTTATGGGAGGCCATATGTCATCATCTAAGAGTCTCTTCGTCAATAGTAATTACCTTCGTCAATAGTATTTACCTTGGTCAATAGTAATTACCTTCGTCAATAGTATTTACCTTGGTCAATAGTAATTACTTTCGTCAATAGTAGTTGTCCCTTCAATATTACCAAGAGTCATTTGACCCTTCGTTAAGACCAAGAGTCATTTGACCCTTCGTTAAGACCAAGAGCCACCCTCGGTTTTTCTATAAATAGAGGCCTAGGGCTTCATTATTTTTCACGAATTCATTCAAGCTATAGAGAGAGAAAGTATAGAGAGAATAAGAGAGAGAGAATAAAAGTATTCTGCTACATCACTTTTCCAATATCCAGTTCTTTTAAGGTAGGGAATATTATTTCTTTTATATTCATGAAGAGAACTTCTGTTATTCCATTTGTTATTATTCTGTTGGAATAACCAGTATACGCGGTCTACCCTATACTTGGTGACATTCTTCTATTATTCTGTTGGAACATCCTGTCTGTGTGTTTTACACCGGACCTGGTTCCGTTTATTATTCTGTTGGAACATCCTGTCTGTGTGTTTTACACCGGACCTGGTTCCGTTTTATTATTATTCTGTTGGAATATCCTGTCTGTGTGTTTTACACCGGACCTGGTTCCATTATTTATTATTCTGTCGGAATATCCTGTCTGTGCGTTTACGCCGGACCTGGTTCCATTATTTATTATTCTGTTGGAATAACCTGTCTGTGCGGTCTATCGCATGCATGGTGATTTCTTTTGTTATTCCATTCTTTATTATACTCAGTTGGTTAAGTTTTGACTTCTATACTCCATGAAATTTGTGGAATATCCTTGATAGTTGCGTTTCATCCAGTATTTTTTCAAGAAAATATTCTTCTAAGCATTCTTGAATTTTACTCCACAATGCAGTATCATGTTGACAATTTGGACGTTGTTAATTCCTGGATAAATTAATTCTTGAACTTGTTTTATTGAATTCTTATATCATTGTCATCATCCTCATGTTTATAAAATGTTGAAAGTCATCTGTGGCATGTAGTGCATAGATGGACTTGGTATGATTATGACCAGGGATTATTCGGTATAATCATGACCGTAATGTTACAAATGATGTGGTAAAAGTCCTCATTGGCCCGTAGTGCATTGATGGACAGTTGTTGGCATGATCATGACCATTAATGAATATACGAATATCCTTGGCCGTAGTGCAGGGGTGATTCGATGATGTGGATTATTTTATTAAGCTGAGTCCCAGCGATCACAGTGTTAAAAAACTTTTTAAATCATAAAAGATAGTAGAGTTTATTTTCTACTTGACTCTTTTAATGGATTGCTTGTTCCGCTACAGTTAAACTTGATGTCTATTATATTTTATCAGTTTAACATTGTTGAAGGCTAATGATAATTTATTCTGCATTATCTTAGTCATAATATTTCTTACTGGGCTAGTTGAGCTCACCCTTTCTTTCACTGTTCTCTTCAGGAAATGAGAACGTAGCTGGGGCAAGTCGGGGAACGGAGTGATGGTCCGAAGAATAGTATTAGTTAGTAGTCATCACTATTCTATGTAATGGTGTGTTAATAAATGTAATGAGGACTCCTTTTGAGTATGAATACTCTCTAGAAGATAATATTTGTATTCAAACTCACAGTTTATGTTTTGTCGTATTATACACGACAGTTGTATTATTAAGTTGTATTTGTATTCTGTACTATGTATCTGACGACCCAAGATGGGTGATGTATACCTAATTTTGGGGGCGTCACAGTAAAATTCAAGAATGCTTAGAAGAATATTTTCATGAGAAGATACTGGATGAAACGCAATTATCAAGGATATTCCACAAATTTCATGGAGTATAGAAGTCAAAACTTAACCAACTGAGTATTATAAAGAATGGAATAACAAAATAAATCACCATGCATGCGATAGACCGCACAGACAAGTTATTCCAACAGAATAATAAATAATGAAACCAGGTCCGGCGTAAAACGCACAGACAGGATATTTCAACAGAATAATAATAAAGACGGAACCAGGTCCGGCGTAAAACGCACAGACAGGATATTCCAACAGAATAATAATAAAGACGGAACCAGGTCCGGCACAGACAGGATATTCCAACAGAATAATAATAAAGACGGAACCAGGTCCGGTGTAAAACACACAGACAGGATATTCCAACAGAATAATAGAAGAATGTCACCAAGTATAGGGTAGACAGCGTATACAGGTTATTCCAACAGAATAATAAGAAATGGAATAACAACAGTTCTCTTCACGAATAAGAAAGAATAACACCCCTTACCGTTTTAAAGAAGAGCTGAAATAAGGAAGTAGTTAAGTAGCAGAATACTCTTCTTCTCTCTCTCTATAGTTTTCCTCTATAGTTTCTCTCTATAGAGTTCAGTGAATTCGTAAGAAATAATGAAGGAATGAGCTGCTATTTATAGAAAAATAGAATGCATAGTAACTAATCCATGAACGGTCCAGATTGATTACTTTAATCTGACGGTCCATATTTAAAGAAAAATCTTTTAAATAAAATATAATATATTCTATTTATAGAATAACTTTAATAAAGTATTCTGTTTTATATAAAAAGATGTTTCTGTTTTATTACGTTAATAATACGAATAAAACAAAACGTCATTATCGCTAAATAAATCATATTATTAACTGACAATAATTGAATCAAACTGAGTGACTTCTCACATAAGCATTAATAATCAATACCGTGTGCTACTATGCAACCACACGTATTACTGTACTTTTACTACCGAGTAGTTCAACAGTATCAATGGTAAAACTTCCGCCGTTATTTTTAATAAAATATTTTTGTCGTTTTCTCAATTCTACAATAATTCCGTTATGGGGTCCACCAATGATTGTGCCGTTGTACGAATATTTCCTGTTAAAACGAATATTCCCCGACCAATCGAATATTATATAACAACTTGCGTACTTTGTAAAATTTATAAATATGACCCACAACTATAACATTATATCAAATTAACTCCATAATCTTCAAAAATGATATTTATAGAAAATTCATCTTTATTAATAAAAGTTGGGGTCTTACAACCTCCCCTTCTTATGAAATTTTGCCCTCGAAATTAGGGTACGTACCTGGTATGTCGAAGATGTAAGGATACCTTGATTTCATTTCAGATTCTAACTCCCAAGTCATTTCCTCAATATCGTGGTTTCTCCACAAAACTTTGACTTGAGGTATAACCTTGGAGCGTAGAATATGTTCCTTCTTATCCAAGATTTGAACAGGAACTTCTTCATACGTTAAATCCTCCACTATTTCGTCCGGTTCAAACTCAATAATGTGGTTCGGGTCTTCCACATATTTGCGTTACATGGATATGTGAAAAACGTTATGAACACGAGACATACTTGGCGGTAAAGCGAGTCTATAAGTCACAGTTTCTACTCGATCGAGGATTAAAAATGGACCGATGAATCGAGGATTGAGCTTTCCTCTCTTTCCAAATCTCGTAACTCCTTTTCATGGAGCAACACGTAAAAACACATGATCTCCTACATCAAATTCCATGTCCTTTCGATGAAGATCAGCATAACTCTTTTGTCGATCTTGTGAGGTTTTTATACTTTGTCGGATCGTTTGAATCTTTTCTGTAGTCATACGTACCAACTACGGTCCCAACAACGTTGCTTCACTCACCTCATCCCAGCATACTGGAGAACGACATTTTCTTCCATACAATGCTTCGAATGGAGCCATGCCAATATTTGCTTGATAACTGTTGTTGTAGGAAAACTCCACCAATGGTAAGAACTTGTCCCAACTTCCCTTGAAGTCAAGGACACAGAGTCTTAATAAATCTTTCAGAGTTTGAATAGTCCTCTCTGATTGTCCGTCCGTCTGAGGATGATATGCCGAACTAAATCGTAAATCTGTGCCCATAGCTTTTTGTAAACTAACCCAAAATCGTGAAGTGAATCTTGGGTCTCAATCAGAAACTATGGATACTGGCATACCATGCAATCTTAAAATCTCGTTTATGTACATACGAGCAAGACGTTCAAGTATATAAGTTTCTCGTATCGGTAAGAAATGGGCAGACTTGGTCAATCTATCCACAATGACCCAAATCACATCAATACCTTGAGAAACCCTAGGAAGACCGGTAACGAAATCCATGGTAATGTGCTCCCACTTCCATTTTGGAATTTCAAGTGGTTGCAATGGACCTTTTGGTACTTGATGCTCCGCTTTGACTCGTTGACAAGTTAAACACCTTGAGATAAATAACGCTATCTCTCTCTTCATATTACTCCACCAAAATGTATGACGAAGATCATGATACATTTTGGTACTTCCAGGATGGATTGCAAACGGTGTGTTGTGCGCCTCCATCATGATTTCATACTTTAAATCAGGGTTGTTAGGAACACAAAGTCTGGAGTTGACTCGAAGTATTCCTTCTTCAT
Organism: Panax notoginseng; assembly: GCA_016801055.1. NCBI lineage: Eukaryota > Viridiplantae > Streptophyta > Magnoliopsida > Apiales > Araliaceae > Panax > Panax notoginseng. The sequence continues at coordinate 57,103,262 of CM029013.1, read as the reverse complement.
CGATTCTTGCTTCCGGCATAGCACCTTCTTGCACTTTCTTCCTCATACGCATCAGCTCCAGGTCTGTAGCTTGAGCAACTTTAACTTTATCGATTAAAGTTGGTTCTACTCGTATATTCGTCATCATCACATGGGTCCCTGGAGTCTTTAACTCTATCTCCATCCTTTGCAAGTCTTTAACTCGCATCCCAACCCTTTGCTAGAAGCATCACTGTAGATGACAAATCCTTCCGAGCCAGATGGTATTGTTAGAACAGGTGCTGAAATGAGTCTCCTCTTGAGTTCTTGAAAACTCTTCTCATATTTTTCGCTCCAACCGAACTTTGTATCTTTCCGAGTCAGCTGAGTTAATAGAGTAGTGATTCGAGAAAATCCTTCCACGAATCTCCGATAATAACTAGCTAAACCAAGAAAGCTACGTACTTCGGTCACTGATTTAGGTTGCTCCCAGCTTTGAATAGCTTCAATCTTTGCCAGGTTAACCGATATTCCACGACTTAATACTACGTGCCCAAGGAATGCTACCTCCTCCAACCAGAACTCGCATTTCTTCAACTTGGCATAAAGCTTGTATTCACGAAGCTTTTGGAGTACCAGCCTCAAGTGTTGCTCATGATCTTCACGGCTTTTAGAATAAATAAGGATGTCATCAATAAAGACGACCACAAAGTGATCCAAATATTCCTTGAATACCCGATTCATCATATCCATGAAGGCAGCAGGAGCATTAGTCAATCCAAAGGACATGACTAGGAATTCATAATGCCCGTACCGAGTTCTGAAAGTCGTCTTTGGAATATCCTCAGTTCTAACCTTCAGCTGATGATATCCAGAACGAAGATCGATCTTTGAAAAGAATTGTGCTCCTTGCAACTGGTCAAACAGGTCATCAATACATGGCAATGGGTACCTGTTTTTGATGGTGACATGATTCAACTCCCGATAATCAATACAAAGTCGTATACTTCCATCTTTCTTCTTCACGAATAGCACAGTAGCACCCCAAGGAGAAGTACTAGGACGAATAAAGCCAAAGTCTAACAATTCCTGCAGTTGGATCTTTAACTCCTGAAGTTCAATAGGAGCCATTCGATATGGGGCTTTGGAAATGAGTTTTATATAGGGTTCAAGGTCGATACAAAATTCAATTTCACGCTCTCGGGGTAGGCCAGGAAGTTCTTCAGGGAATACGTCAGGGAATTTATTAACAATAGAAATATCATTCAAAATTGACGTATTTTTGTTTAGATCCGTGACATGAGCTAAGAAAGCTTGACATCCGTTTTTCAATAAACGAATAGCTTTATGGCTTGAGATGACAGCGATTGATTTTAATGGTTTGGTTGCTTGAATTCGCATAATAGGTCGATTAGGAATATGAAAGCTAACAACCTTACGAAAATAATCAATTTTTGCATGATGAGTAGTTAACCAATCAATCCCTAGAATCACGTCAAATGTAAGTATTTTTAATGAAATCAGATCGACAGGTAATGTGTGGGTACCAACTTGAACCAAACAAGACTTATAAACCGTGGATGTAATGAAGGTTTCTCCCAATGAAGTTCCAACAGATAAATCAAAGTCTAATTTCTCCGGAGTTAAATTTAATCGATGAGCGCAAATAGGAGAAATAAAAGAATGGGTAGAACTGGTATCAAATAAAGTATAGACTTCGTTAGAGTTTATGATAATCTTACCCGTGATAACCTCATTCGGGTTCCTTGCTTTCTGGGAGGTCACAACAAACGCTCTCCCTTGCACTACTGGTTTTGACTTTTCTGGGACGGCTTTTGGTGTCTCCATCTTGGCTGAACTTATTTTTGGTAAACGACAAAATCGAGCAAAATGACCTTCTCTTCCACAATTATAACATGCTTTAGACGGCATCGCGCAGTTTGGACTGATGTGCCCCTCCCCTCCGCATTTGAAACATATGATAGGTGGTCGTTCTCCTTCCTTAACAACGGGTGCTGGTGCTGACGTCTTTCCATCATTCTTAAATCTCCTCTTCTTGAAATGACCATTCTTAGTGTTTTGGCCCTGATTACCACCGAAGTGGTTACCATTTCTGGCCTGTTGATTCCCTCCACGCTTGTTGTCACCGCTTCGAAGACTGCTCTCACTGGTATTATCATTTTACCGACTGCTCTCTTTTGGTTGGGTTGACTCATTATCGCGCTCCACTAACTGAGCCCTATTCACAACATCTGAATACAAACACAGTTTATGAGAAATAAGATGTTGACGTATCTTAGGTTTCAAATCTCGTAAAAATATTCGCGTCATTTGCTCTTCATTATCCACCAAGTGGGACGCAAACTGGGACAACTCAGCAAATTTAGCCTCATACTGCGACACGGTCATATTATTCTGCTCCAATTTGATGAACTCTACCTCCTTCATGTGACGAACACTTTCGAGAAAGTATTTGTCATTGAACAGCTCTTTGAACTTCTCCCAAGACATCTTCAGTGCGGCAGGTTGAGTACGCTTAATCGATTCCCACCAGTAATCTGCCTCTCCTCGCAACATAAAGGCGGCAAAGGGAACCTTTTGCTCCTCGGAGCATCCCAAGACATCAAATATCTTGGTAATCTGCTTTATCCATGTTTTCGCTATAAGTGGTTTTGGCTCTCCTTTAAACTCTGGTGGTCCCAGCTCCTTAAACTGTTTAGCGGTGACCGCCCGAGAGTTTTCAGTGTTTCCACCAATATTTTGGACAGGAGCCGCTTTCGCCTGCTGTTGCATGAACTGCATAAAATTTTTGAACATTCCATCATTCATCATCTAGTCAGTGTTGTTGTTTGCATGAGGATTGTCACCTTCCTGATGCACATTATCCTGATTATTGATATGTGGTGAATCAACAGTCGCCTATGCTCCATTGCTATTCTCAACATTCTCAGATGCCATTTTCAGATACTGCCACAAAATAAAAGTTAATTGATATGTCATATATTATCCTTATATTATGACCGACCAATTAAATACCATGCAAATAAACTTAGGTAGGTCATACTAGCGAAGGAATTCCCCGTATCTCCCCTCCTAGTTCTATTCTCACATCTTAGCCAGGGATCATATCCCTAAGCTCTGATACCAACTGTGACGCCCCCAAAATTAGGTATACATCACCCATCTTGAGTCGTTAGGTACAGAATACAAATACAACTTACTAATACAACTGTCATGTACAATATGACAAAACATAAACTGTGAGTTTGAATACAAATATTATCTTCTAGAGAGTATTCATACTCAAAAGGAGTTCTCATTACATTTATTAACACACTATAACATAGAATAGTGAGGACTACTAACTAATACTATCATTCAGACCATCACTCCGTTCCCCGACTTGCCCCAGCTACGTTCTCATTTCCTGAAGAGAACAGTGAAAGAAAGGGTGAGCTCAACTAGCCCAGTAAGAAATATTATGACTAAGATAATGCAGAATAAATTATCATTAGCCTTCAACAATGTTAAACTGATAAAATATAATAGACATCAAGTTTAACTGCAGCGGAACAAGCAATCCATTAAAAGAGTCAAGTAGAAAATAAACTCTACTATCTTTTATGATTTAAAAGGTTTTTCAACACTGTGATAGCTGGGACTCAGCTTAATAAAATAATCCACATCATCGAATCACCCCTGCACTACGGCCAAGGATATTCGTGTATTCATTAATGGTCATGATCATGCCAACCACTGTCCGTCAATGCACTACGGGCCAATGAGGACTTTTACCACATCATTTTTAACATTACGGTCATGATTATACCAAATAATCCCTGGTCATAATCATACCAAGCCCATCTATGCACTACAGACCACATATGACTTTTAACAGAATATAAACATGAGGATGCTGACAATGATATAAGAATTCAATAAAACAAGTTCAATAATTAATTTATCCAAGAATTAACAACGTCCAAATTGTCAACATGATACTGCTTTGTAGAGTAAAATTTAAGAATGCTTAGAAGAATATTTTCATGAGAAGATACTGGATGAAACGCAATTATCAAGGATATTCCACAAATTTCATGGAGTATAGAAGTCAAAACTTAACCAACTGAGTATAATAAAGAATGGAATAGCAAAAGAAATCACCATGCATGCGATAGACCGCACAGACAGGTTATTCCAACATAATAATAAATAATGGAACCAGGTCCGGCGTAAAACACACAGACAAGATATTCTAACAAAATAATAATAAAGACGGAACCAGGTCCGGCGTAAAACGCACAGACAGGATATTCTAACAGAATAATAATAAAGACGGAACCAGGTCCGGTGTAAAACACACAGACAGGATATTCCAACAGAATAATAGAAGAATGTCACCAAGTATAGGGTAGACCGCGTATACAGGTCATTCCAACAGAATAATAAGAAATGGAATAACAACAGTTCTCTTTATGAATAAGAAAGAATAACACCCCTTACCGTTTTAAAGAAGAGCTGAAATAAGGAAGTAGTTAAGTAGCAGAATACTTTTCTTCTCTCTCTCTATAGTTTCCCTCTATAGTTTCTCTCTCTAGAGTTCAGTGAATTCGTAAGAAATAATGAAGGAATGAGCTGCTATTTATAGAAAAATAGAATGCATAGTAACTAATCCATGAACGGTCCAGATTGATTACTTTAATCTGACGGTCCATATTTAAAGAAAAATCTTTTAAATAAAATATAATATATTCTATTTATAGAATAACTTTAATAAAGTATTCTGTTTTATATAAAAAGATGTTTCTGTTTTATTACGTTAATAATACGAATAAAACAAAACGTCATTATCGCTAAATAAATCATATTATTAACTGACAATAATTGAATCAAACTGAGTGACTTCTCACATAAGCATTAATAATCAATACCGTGTGCTACTATGCAACCACACGTATTACTGTAGTTTTACTACCGAGTAGTTCAACAGTATCAATGGTAAAAGTTCCGCCGTTATTTTTAATAAAATATTTTTGTCGTTTTCTCAATTCTACAATAATTTCGTTGTGGGGTCCACCAATGATTGTGCCGTTGTACGAATATTCCCTGTTAAAATGAATATTCCCCGACCAATCAAATATTATATAACAACTTGTGTACTTTGTAAAATTTATAAATATTACCCACAACTATAACATTATATCAAATTAACTCCATAATCTTCAAAAATGATATTTATAGAAAATTCATCTTTATTTATAAAAGTTGGAGTCTTACAAAAACTTATATTAGAACAGTTATCAAGTGCTTAATGTACATGTGAGGATCCCCATTTATCTAGCTGATGGATACTTTTAAATTATATAGTTATAAAAGTTATTTGAAAATGGTCCAGTTGGTAACTAAATATGAATATAGAGGTAACCATTTTATTTTAGGTGGGTAACCAAATTTATATAAAAATGTTTCAGAACAGTTACTAATTGTTCAATGTATATGTTTACTTTATATTGACAACTCATGATGGAATTAAAAATCAAAATATTAATCAATAACAATTTTAGTTACTGTATACCATCAAAAATGTTACCAACCATGTGGTTAATAGTTACTAACAGTAAACAATTATATATTCTTGTATTTACACTCTTTTTATTTATGTTCCGTTGAAGTAAAGCACAACTGGAATCATCTCCTTAGTCTAACAACTGAATAAACATTATAAAATAACCAAATTAATATTAGACAGTAACCAAACTGCATAATCTTAGTAACCAAAACATAAACAACATTTTTACATCCCATTTTGAAGGCCTAAATGATGGAATTTGACCAAAAAAACTATGCACATCACAAGCAAAGCTTGTGACTTTTAATCGTTGGCCCGTTTCCAATGAAATTAGACTTCGAAAACGTCAAAATCTGACACTCCAAACTTGACAGAAATTACCAAATTACCACTAGATCAAATCTTTCCATAACTATAAAAAATATCAGTAGAAGTGTACATTAATATTATTCAGCAACCAAATAAACATTATACAGTAACAAATTAAATAGTATACAATAACCAATATATATAATCAGATTAACAGTTGTATGAAGGTAACCAATATAGTCAATAAGTAACCACCAATATAAAAGAAATAATTATAAACCACAATAACATTATACAGTAACCAAATAAACAACTTACAGTATCTAAATACATATTAGTCAGTAACCAATAGATATGGTAATATTACTGTTAGCTCATGGTCTGTAAAGTAACCAACTCAATGTCAGACAGTAACCAAACAACATAATGTTAGTAACCAGAACATTAACTGGGGGTAATATTATGCAGTAACCATTGCAATTTTACACAGTAACCAAGTCAGCATTATATACTAACCAAATCCAGATTAGACAGTAACCAACAGTTGCGGGAAGGTAACCAATGCATTTAATAAGTACTCATTAATATAAAAAACACCAGTAGAATAATCTTTAAAATTATAAAGCAAGCATATAAACATTATACAACAACCAAATCAATAATAAACAGTAACCAAATCAATAATAAACAGTAACCAATTTATATGTATTTAGTAACCAGAGTATAAAACATATTTTAAAATGCATTTTGCATTCAAAACATTCATTATTCTGACTTTGTGACCATTTAAAGAGTAAAAAATTTGAGAAAGGTAACCAATAGACGAATACGTAGTAAACACGGGGTAACACTATGCATATAAATTGAAAACTCAAATACCTCGGTATACAAATTTGTAACGAATCAACAATCAGTACAGTACGATCAACAGTCAGTGCAGTTGCAGTAAGTATCTGGTTACAGATTTTGAAGTTGTTGTCGTTCTTTTATGTTCTTCTCCGATCTCAGAGTTGCGTCACGACAAGAGATTTCGTCTTCTCCGGTAGATACGTCGTTGATCTGTTCTTCTCCGATCTTAGTGTTGCTGTCGATCTCAGCGTGCCGTCGCGATAAAAATTTTCGTCTTCTCCGATTTCAGTGGTGTGTCGCACCAGAAGATTTGGATTTATCCGATATCAAAGTTACGTGTTCTGTTCAGTTGCTTGAATGTAGGAGCTTGTTCTGTTCAGTTGCTTGAATGTAGGACTGATTTTAGCAACTTTATATTGTGTTGTTTTATTTTTGTAATTATGTTGTGTGTGTTTTATTTTTATAATTACTTTCTAATTATTGTATATTAATGTTAAGGACCCTATTTTAAATATTTTTCCTACGGTTTAAGGAGTTTATCAAAATGTGTGATCAGAAAAATAGAATTACACCAGTCTATAATCCAGTGGGTTTTGGGCCATATCGCTAATACTAATATTTGACTTTTATGAAGGCCCAAAATAATTTTGATTAGAAGTTTTCTATTGGGCTTCGGTCATTCACTTTCCTTTCCCCGGGAATGTGACACGTTTGTTATACAGAAGGCACCGATAAATGATTTGGAAATGATCGAATACAATACCATCACAAGTCTGTTCAAACTGCGACATACTCTCTCGATTGACTAAATTATTCGTAGCGATGACTTATGCTCCTGCCAATTCATCGGTTTCAATTCCAAACCCTCAAATTCCGTTCTTATTGGGTAAATATATCACCTAATTTTATTGATTTGCCAGTTTATTTATATTTTTCGAATGAAACATCAATTCTATCATTTCTTATTAATGATGTTGATTGTGCTTGTAATTGATACAATTTCGTCATGTTTCTTTAATTAATCTGAAAAACATATGTTGTGTTGATTTTGTGGTTATGGAATCCTGTGTTTGGTTAATTGCAATCTTGTTGGTGAAGGTTGTAAAGATACTTGAGGCATTTGATTGGCTTTACTGCATCCTTTTTCTTCTTCTTTTATTGTAATATTTTTATATTACTTTGAAGGTTAAAATTACTAATTTTGAACTGGGGATTTAAAATATTAGTGAATGACTATGTGAGCTGAGATATGAAAGATGTTTCCCCTTGATTATTTGAGTTGCTAGCCTTAGCACGGAAGATTAATCATTGTTCATTAGGCATAGAAGACTCCCCTTATGATTATATTATTTTGGTAATTTGGACAAACTGATGGAAGAAATAAAGTAGGGAAGGCCAAAAACTGGATTGAAACCCTCTTTCTCAGCTGAGAAAATCAGTCCACTCTACTGATAGACATTTACACTCCACCTTGTTCTTATGGTTCAATCTGAAAGTTTGATCTGAGGTTGTTCTATTTATCATTGCACATGGTGGTTTTGCTGGAAATTTCGTTAACTAGATCTTATATATAGTGATATGTGATGAATGCTCTCATGTGGACACACTTTTGTCCTGGGGCTTCAACTTTGATGCAATTAAAGGTTAGGAGCTAACTTGGTAAACCAAGCATCACTAGATAGAAAGGGCTCCCTAGATATAGATTCATTTGATAGTCACCGTAAATGGCCCTCATTTACATTTTTGTAGAAGGCCCTTGCCCCTTGGACTATTTGGTTATGCTTCATTCCAAACTTACTTGAATTTAAGCACGTAAATTAATGAGCTGTTTTGATAGTGTTCTATGGCAAATCAAATCATGTACTCTTAGTGTATGGATTCACTGAGTAGTTGAGCTCATACTAAATTATTAGAATCATGATTGATGATGATTAGATATGGTGGACTTCCTTTTGCCAGTTTTCTCCCTTATTTGCATATCTAATTTAGAGAGTTTGATAGCAAGTTCTTTCTTTCTTTGGGGGAGTTTTTCATCATTACTATTCTACTATTGAATTGAAATGGCTATTCTACAAATGTTCTTGTTATTATTATTGGTGCGGTTAATCTTGATTTTACGACCCTATACCCTTCATAAATTTATTATTATTATTTTTACTTGTCTTTTCAATTCCAAAAAATGTCTGAACAGTAAATCTATTGCAGTTCTTTTGCTTCCTCATCAGGTTATTATTCTAATACTGCTCTTCTCGTGAATGCTTGACATATTTTGATAAGGATTTGCACTAGGAGTTAGGACCTAATAGCTTATGGTCTTTTTCTTTGCTTTTATTAGCAAGTCTTCTGTGTCACTGTTTTCATTTTTCCAACTATGTGATGGTAGGTACCTCATTGATGAAAGCTGGCCTATGCTTTAGCTCCAGTAGCTTGGTCATCAGCCCCAGTTCCCAGGTTAAAACAAAACCTCTAAAGTACAGAAGGTCACTTACTGTGCGAGCTGGGTATGGTCTTAAGTTGCCTGTCTCAGCCTATATTGATTATTAGTTCAAATGAATTACTCTAATATAAGGGTCTAATCCCTTTCTTCTTTTTACTCATATGAGATTCATTTTCAGCCTGCTCCAATTAGTTTTGTGATAAAAGGTGTTCTTGAGTTGAGTAATATAATGATCGAACAGTCCCAAAAAATTTGATATTTTTAATGAAGCCAGGTTTATAAATTTTCTTAACAGAAACACTTCATACCAGACCAAAAACTTATTGGTTGTTTGATTCTTATGCTCATATAACTTTAGAAGGCACAAATTTGTACCTCTCTCTCTCTCTCTCTCTTAAATTCTTATTAATTTCTTCAATTGCACATGATTCTGCCACCCTGATTTCCTACTTATTCTAGCTGGAAATACTCTTATATACCATGATACTCATGACATTCTACATTACAAGCCCCTATCATCTTTTACCACTTCTCATTTATTTTTATATTTCTATGTGACAAGTGCCCTTTGTACAAGTGCAGTGGGGATGATGGAAGACCAAGTGGTGCCAGTATCTTTGTTGGGGGCTTCGTATTGGGTGGAATAGTTGTTGGAACGTTAGGTTGCATATATGCACCTCAGGTATGGCTTGCATGCCCGTACTTCAGAGCTAGATTAGTTCCCTCGTGTAGTCATGTTTGTGGCTAGAGAGAGACAGAGACTGGCTACTTAGATTATTTTTGTCTCATTTGGCAGTAGTTGGGGTGACACTTAGTGAGAAATCATTTTCTAGATGGTGATGAATGGAGGGCAACTGTTGGGCTTTTTGGTATATAAGAATCTATTTTTGGATTGCTCGTTCACTCCATTTGCAAATATTTTGTAGTAATTTATTGAGTGTATTTTTACGAGGCGGAATTCTTCCCTATTAGCAGAAGGCTCCATGCAGTTGGTTAGATGTTCTTGATATGTGCTGGATTCAGTTGACTGGAAGCTTATACTTTGCTCATATTGGATTGTATTGCAGATAAGCAAGGCACTAACAGGAGCTGACAGAAAAGATTTGATGAGAAAACTTCCAAAATTTATTTACGATGAAGAGAAAGCTTTGGAGGTGAAAATTTACTTATGTTTTATCTTTATTTCATCAATATGCTCTTATTTTCCTAGTAGAACTTTTGTATCAGGTGACTATATGTATGTCTGAAATTAGCTGTCCTATTTTTTCCGTTATGGGGTCAAATAGAAATCTAAAAGGGGTGATAAGTGTGAATACTTTGCATATTTAGACAATTGCGATGAACAAACATACAACATGCGCAGAGGAAAAGCAAACAAGAGAAAAAACACAGATATACGTTGTTCGGCTTTGCATATTCAAGGTTTTAATGGAGAATCTCATAAAGAGGACTCTCTCTAGACTTAAGCCCCCAAAATGTACCCACAAACTCTCTGGCAGCTATTCCAAAGGAACTACATAAAAATAAACCTAAAGAAAGAGGCATTAGTATATGGTTCCAAATTCGCGAACATAGTAAATTCTCGTTGCACACTCGTTTTTCAGACAGTCTCCTATTAAAGGATACATTACTCCTTGAGAATCCAGAGAATGTCAAACCACGTCAACAGTCGAGCACTCAGTATAGCTGAACGCCAGTGGTCAAGTGGTGTCAGCTGACTTTGAGTTAAATATATACCTTACGAATAACATTGCATATCACAACAGTGCTTGATTTAGAAGCAGAATGAACAAGAAAAGAAAGAAAAAAGGGAAAATCGAGGAATATAGAATAAAATGCATTCTGCTATTATATCCAATTTTTGTATTTTCTAGCGAAGATGTTGTCTCCTATTTCTTATTGAGATCTCAACTGGTTTGATTGTGTTGTATGGTTGGTGAAAACAGAGGACACGCAAGATACTCACTGACAAGATTGCACAGCTGAATTCTGCTATAGACGACGTTTCTTCTCAACTTCGCGCAAATGATGAGCCAAACGGAGTTGCAGTTACCCCAGATGAACTTGAAGCTTCCACTTGAAACATACCATTACAAATATCACCATATTACGCAGCAGCTGCTGGCTAAACAGTAATCATGTTCAGAGTTTCTCCCTTCCATTAGTATATCTGGAATATGTCTTGCCTAAGAAGATCAATTATTTTCAAAACTTGTTCCGTTTCATGAACAGCAGAAATTATTACAAGTCTCCTTCATATTCTTAGAAGTGTTGTAGAGTATAGTGAATTTGCAAGTCTATGAGAAGTATATATATATCCTCCAAGTTGTGGTAGAGTAGTATGAAACTATCCAAAGGGGCTATAATTCATTTAGTCATTTTGTGTATTATTTGTGGATGTATATATATCCCTTCCTTTATAACTGAATACACACTTGCAATGTTATTTTCTGTTAAGTTGAAATTTATTATCATCAGAAAGTTTAAAGAGATGGAGTGCACGCTTTAAAACATATTTGTTTTGTTTGATTATGTAGTGTAGTCGTGAGGCCTCCTTTGCACCCAAAAAAATAATAATGTAAGGCCCCCTATGCTCGAGTTTGAGTGTCATCAATTAATTACTAAAATAATCAACAATTCTTTGATTTATTTTTATTTTACTTATTTGATGTGATTTAGGATTCCCTCCTTGTATGAATGTTTGTTTCTCTATTGAGTTGACTGATTTCTTTCATTATATGCAAGAGTTTCCTTCTCTTTTATTCTCTCTTTTGTAAAATTTTGTTTTTTCCCATTATGTGATTTTTTTTTTGTTAGTATGGAAGATATATGGTAGATTTGTTGATCAAATTTGGACGTGAGATGATTATCTCGTTTTGAAAAATTGGGCATGTCTATAATTAATTCTATTAATATTTTCATATTTGTATTTTAGGAATAATTATAGGGTTCAATATATAGCCCTTGGCTGTAATTACCCATCTTCTTGATTTGGTTTGTCAACTATTTCGAAGGGATTATATTTATATTATTTCACCACTTCAATTTTTTCATAGATTGTAATTAATAAATTTCATAGATTTAATATATTTCAGTTTTTTTAACTATTTAAATGACTAAAAAAAGGGATGTATTTATAACTTGATTACACCATTGGAATAGAAGTCTTGTGTAGAGGTTCTTATAAGTGTGAGTGTCGTAATTGAATTAAATTTGACTTCCTCAAAAAATAATAATTAAATTGGACGAAGGAATCATAAATCAACTTGGATCGTAATCTTTTTAGAATGTCAAACCCTTTACTGTTACTATAATATTATGTAGATCCCGAAATCTCCTAAACTCATCATATCACAACTCATATATATATATATATATATATATATATATATATATATATATATATATATATATATGGAGTAGATCCTATCCGGACTCCCGCATTTTAACAAAATGCGGACCTTTTTTTTTTTTTTTTGCTTTTTTTTTAAACAACTAAAAAAAAATATTTAATATTTTATGGAATTAAAATTTTTTCATAATAAAGTGTTTTGGGCGTGATTTGGGTACGTATAACAAAACATGGTGGTACAGTCTGTGCAGACTGTACCACTATTTTTTGGTATAGGTATTCAAAACACGCCCAAAACACTTTATTATGGAAAAATTTCAGTTCCATAAAATATTAAATTTTTTTTTTAGTTGTTTTAAAAAAAAAAAGCAAAAAAAAAAAAGTCCGTCTTTTACTAAAATCCGAGATCCCTGATAAGATCTTGGTTGTATATATATATAAATATATAGAGTTCGGATCTAAAACGTCCTCTATATGAGAATCTTAATTCTCTCTCCTATAATACCCATATTCATATCCTATTTTCAAGCATATTTAATATACAATCAAACAACTAATACCCTTATTTCTCTCTCTATTCCCAACGAAGGATAATAGTGTCATTTTCCTTGCTCTTAAAACTAAGCTATTAATTGATTGTTATTCTTAATAATAGGTGTGCATATTCTTTTAGTGATAAATAGTAGCAATATGGAATGGAGGAGGGGCTAATTTTAGATATTTGAAACTAAATGCATTGTAACTTTTGATAGTCCCATGTAGTATAGAATAAAATGTTGCGTCCTCTTCTTTCTTTCTTTCTTTTTTTGATGGCCTAGCTAGCTAGTTAGTTGTTGGCTCGAATCCTCTTCTATACTTGAAACGATATTCGGATAGCTACTTTTTTATTATTATTATTAATAAAGTAAAAAATTGGGGGAAAAGAAAAAGACAAAACTGTACGCGTCAAACAGAGAGATTTAATGCTCCAATTACCCCAGCCGATAACTATTAATTAAAATGGCCAATGTTATTCTTTGTTTTAATTCATTCTACTTGGCTAGACATGACAATATAATTAATTAATTATCGGATCAATTCATATTAATTAGAATTAAATGAGTTAGTTAATTATTTTTATTTATTTGAGTTCGGTAAAGTTTGGAACCATATTTTCAAAAAGAAATATAGGTTCAACCCGGTTAATTATTTTTCGACCCATATTTTATTCCAAATTCAAATTAAAATTTTTTTCCACCCATATTTACATATTCAAGAATCTCACTCACCCACTCCACCCACCCCATCCACCACCCACCCACCCACTCACCCACTCCACCCACCCTCTCACCCTCACCTACCAAAAAAAATAATATTATGTGATTATGTATACACCCCTTACCCCTCACCCACTCTCACCCAAAAAAATAATATTATGTGATTACCTGAAAGGAATTGTGAACCAAAAGGGTGAGCACAACTAGCTCAGTAAAGAATATCATGACTAAAGATAAATAAATTATCAATAGCCTTCAACAGAATTAAATCAGAGATTTAGAACATATGGTAGATGATAAAAATTTTCAACCATAGTTGCAGCGGAACGAGCAATCCATTAGAAGAGTCAAATAGACCATAAAGCCTATTATCTTCTCCATGTTAAAAATCCACCAACAATATTTTATCCCTGTAACATCACTCAACAGTTCCTTTCCACAATCATATGAATAACTCATAATCATAATTGTGACTCTAGATTTTTCTTCGCACCCAGGACGAAGAATATTTTCATCACCTGTCTTTACCTGAAACATCAAAGATCATGGTTATACCAAATCACAATTCCTGTTTATAATCATACTAACAAATCCATCTTTGCACTACGGGCCAAAGATATTCATCAACAAACCATCTTTGCACTACGGGCCAAAGATATTCAACAACAGTTCATCTTTGCACTACAGGCCAAAGATATTCATCAACAGGCCATCTTTGCACTACATGCCAAAGATATTCATCAACAATTCATATTTGCACTACAGGCCAAATATATTCATATCTCAAAGAAATATATAATCATTTTAGAATTTATATAAACAATAATTATAACCATGTTGATCAATTCACCTTTGCACTTAAGCTTAAGATATTCAATTATAAATTCAATGGTCATGAGCATACCAGTCACAATTCAACTTTGCACTACAGGCCAAAGAGAACCCTAGTCATGATCATACCAATAATCTACCCATCTTTACACTCTAGTGAAAGAGAATTTCAACATCAGGGTTATAAAAATGTTATATATGATAATAAAATCAATATAATCAATACATAGTTTTAATCTCAAGAGTAATATTCATAACTCAACAATAATTTGGTTAGAAAAAGAAACCAATTTTTATCGTGAATAGTAACTCATAAATAGTAAACTCGACACAAAAAAGGTAGAAATTTCACAATAAAATCCATACCAGTATTTCGGTATAATGATATTGAAAGAATAATATTTCTTAAGCTTATAAACAATTTATTTAAATTGCTTACACTTTACTAAATAATGCATTTAATCATCATAAAATGCCAACTCTTAAGATTTCATCATCAATAACCAAAATCCCTCATCAAAAATCTGCATATACCTCATATAGGATTCTCAAGCCATAAAATCCTATTTTCTAATTTTTTTCCTTGACAAAACATATTTAATTCATTTACTCATAACTAGACTATTTTCATGAAAAATACCAAATCAGTTCCAAAAATATTTCTTTTCTGGGATTTAGTAGGATATAGTCCCATATTGAACATATATTTTTCTAAGAATTTTTAAAATTCATTTACTATTTTTCATATGGCCAAAATAGCCGAATATTTAGATATTTATCAAAAATTGTACTTTTGTCTAAAAATTCTGAAATTTACAGAGTATACTTCTATCATATACATGTACTCCCAATAAAAATTTCATCAATTTTGGAGTTAACCACAAGGAATTATAAGCTGTTACTTTTAAAATAGTCTTTTCTCATAAAATTCATAACTCTCAATCTATACATCCAAAAATCACCATTTTTGGACACAATCAAGAAAACTCATCAAAATATCATTTCAAATTTTTTCAGAATTTTTGAAATTCAGAAAAATTACGAAACTGAAAATCATAACAACCCTTAAAATCCTTTACTATCCCTTACCTCAAAAGTGCAGTATTTCTGACTGGAATGCAAAGCCGAAGGAAACTTGCACTGAATAGCAACTCTCAAAGTATCTAAATACTCACAAAATATGCTTCATAATATAGAGAGAGAAAGATAGAAAGCTTATGTTTCTGGTGTGATTTTCAATTCTAACTTAGCCCTCTATTTATAAGAAAATTTTAGTAGGCTTGACCTGCAACCTGATGGCTTTAGCTGCTACTATTCCCACCCACCATATTTGAAATATAATTCAGCACATTTCTTCACCAACCACAAGTGAGGCCCACCAATTCTAGAATTTTCCATCAAAATGATAAACTCCGAAAATTCAACAATTTCTGAACCAGTCATCTTGTAAAATTCATAATAAATCATACGTTCATTTTTAACGGTTCAAAATTTGTGGGCATATACTCAACTTATATATGTATAACATATCCAAAAATCACAACGATCCAACGGTCGGATTAAAAATTATAACCCCCGTAAAATATCTTAAAAACCCTAATTTGATTATCAATACCTCCATTCCGACAAAAATACTGATAAAAACCTCAACATTAACTCATTCATTTTTAACCACAATAAATATATCCAACATTTAGATCCACATAAAAATAAATATTTCCTTATCATATGAATCAATAATTAATTATTCACAAATAATATTACAGAAACACATTTATGACAACCAGGCCGTTCCCAAGAAAGAGGGGGCTTTCCAATAAGGATTTCTCCTTACTAGCGCGCAATTAGATGACCAAACCTCTCCTTAGACAGAACTTTCTAGACATTGCCAATAATGTTATCTAATAATATTATTCAAATAATATGAATTATTGATCTGATAATGGAAAATACTGTGCAGCAACAATTATTGAAACAACAATAATATAAAATTTCAACGTAGCAATTATTGAATCAATAAAATAAAATATTGAACAGTAATTACTGTAATAATTATTGAGTAGTGCCTTCTTACGTAAGAATCAATAATTTCAAAAATACTGTGCAATACCGTGTGCTACTGTGCAATAACGCGTATTACTGTATGTTAACCACCAGGTATTCCAACAGTGTTAACGGTAACAACTACGCCGTTATTTGTAAAAACTCAAATTTGTCATTTTCTTCATCCGACAGTTATTCTGTTATGGGACCCACAAATAGCTGCGCCGTCGTACGAATATTCCTCGACAGAAAGAATATTCCACGACCAAACGAATATTCCCCGACAACAATGATTATTTTATAACCACTTGCTTATTTTGAAAAAAAATCATATTTCATTCATAACTTTAAACTTTTATCAATTTAATCATTTACTGAATAGTAATTATAAGAAAAATTGAATACTTTTATTTCATAAAATTTGGGGTCTTACACCCACCTCAAAAAAAAATATGTATACACCATCTATCACACCCCTACCTTACCCCCCCCTCCCCCCACCCCCCACCCCCACCCCCACCACTCTCTCCCTTCCAAAAAAATTAATATTAAGCGATTATTTATACACCATCCACCTTCTACCCTCACCCACCCCACCCACCCCACCTGACCCCACCTACCTACCCATCCACCCACTTAACACTCCCTCAAAAAAAAATATTAAGCGATTATGTATACCCCACCCCACCCAACCTAACACTCCTTCCCAAAAAAAAATTATTAAGCGATTATATATACACCACTCACCTCACCCTACCCCACCCTCCCTAAAAAAAATAAATTTAGTGATTATGTATAAATGATATATCTAATAATAATTTATTTAATTGGATCATAATAATGATATGTTTAAAATTTAAAATATGGGTCGACCTATATTTGAACTATTATTATAAAATATTACTAAAATCAAAAACAAAGAAGATTAGAGAAAGGAAAGCATTCTATTTGTATTTGGTATTTTGTCTATCAATCATTCACTTTACAAATGTTATTATTTATAGATATAATAACATCAATACTAGGAAGTTATAAAACTCAAAGGTTCCCCAAACTATATACTCCCTCCTTCTCTTAATATAAAACTTTTTAGAGTTGTGTATAAATATTAAGAAAATGATTATATAGCATTAAATATAATACAACCTCCGTTCTTAAAAGAATGTCATTTAAGGTTTTTGCGCATGGATTAAGAAAGTATCATTTACCAAATACTCTCTCTGTTCCTAAAAGATTGTCGTTTAAAGTTAACGCACACAAATTAAGGAATTTAATTAATACATAACAAAAATACTATACTACCCTTATTAATTGTCTCAACCAATTATTCCCTTTCCAATTTTTCTTATTCAATTCAACCAATTACTTCTTATACTACTTGGATTATAATATTGAATTGAATAAGAATCATTGGGAAGGGAATACAGTTTTAAATAGGAGAAAACTTTAAATAAGGGTAAAATAGGAAAAAAATAGCTAATGTGTATTGAGAAACTCAAAACAACAATCTTTTTGGAACAAAAATTACTTCTTAAAACGACAATGTGATGCCCCCAAAATAGGTATACAACACCCATTATAAGTCGTCAAAATACATGGTACAGAAACAACTACAACTTTATTAATACACCATAAAAACTGTGAGTTTAAATACAAATATTGTCATCTAGACAATATCCACACTCAAATAAGTCCTCAATACAATTATTAATACACTATTTCACAAAATAGTGAAGACTGCTAAAATAATTTCTAGATCCATCATTTCATACCCCGACTAGTTCCCGCTATATTCTCGCCTTCTGAGAAGAAAATTAGAACAAAAAGGAAAAGGGTGAGCTCAACTAGCCCAGTAAAGAATATTATGACTAAGATAATATAGAACAAATTATCGTTAGTCTTCAACAGGAAAAAATATGATAAAATACAATTGACAACAAGTTTTAAATCAATATTCGCAGCGGAAATAATAATTCATTAGAAGAGTTAAGTAGAGAATGAAATCTACTATCATCTATGAATTTAAATGTCCATCATCGATATTTTATCCCTGTAACATCAATCAATATATATATCTGGAATCAAATGTTCATCTTTGCACTACAGGCCAAAGATATTCATCAGTTGGTCATGTTCATCTCAACACTTGTTCATCTTTACACTACGGGCCAAAGATATTCATCAAGAAATCATTCATCTTTGCACTACAGGCCAAAGATATTCAGTAATATCATCATTTAGGACTGAGGATGATGAAAAATATATTTTAAAGAAAACGAATCTAATGAGACAAAAGAACAAATATTAAGGATTCGTACTTCGGTTTATCCATGTTCAAAAATACTTCATAATAAACTATTGTGGAGCAGAATTCAAAAATGAAGATCAAAACATAGATTCAATCAAAGATAGGAACCATAATAGACAATCTTGGACACAGAAACAAAATTTAATTTTTCTGTGAATAGTGTCGTATTTGTGAATAGTGTCATATACGGGAATAATACTGTATACGTGAATAGTAACTCTGACACTAAAAGGTAGAAAGTTCACAAGAAAAAAATCATCATGTTTCGTGAATAGTACTCGTGAATAGTAACTAGTGAATAGTAACTCATGAATAGTAACCCCGACATGAATTTTTTTTTAAATTTGATAAAAAGTTCCAACCAATATTTTGGCATAATGATATTGAAGAAACATTTACGAAGAAAATAACATCCCTTACCTCAAAAAGATAGTACTTCTGACTGTAATACAAGATATAGTGCTGAAGAAACTTGCACCGTATAGCAACACTCAAAGTATCAAAATACTCACAAGAATACGCTCGATAATATAGAGAGAGAAAGAGAGAAAAAACTTCAGTTTCTGGTGTGATTTTCAATTCTAACCTAAGCACCCTATTTATAGGAAAATGCTTAGAACACCAAAGCAGAAAATTTAATATAATAATATTATATATAAAATAAATTCCTACGCCCACTTAAAAATCTGATTTCAGCCATCTAACACATGTTAAAGATGTCCACAAACATTTAAAAAACGTTTTTCTTTTAAAACATAAATAAAAATTTCAAAAATCAATTATTTCGGAACTACGAAACTTCAATAACTCATAATAAATAGCCCTTTTATCAGAAAATTCGAACTTTTTATAGAAAATTCAATTCTCTACAACTTTGCAAAATAAAGTTTTTCTAAATTCCAAACATAAATTGATCGAAATCCACATACGAACGATTTTACAGGCTATAATAAAATTTCAGTCAAGAAACGGGGTCTACCGACACACAAAACATGTGTTAATCATTTAATACAACAAAAATACTCTTCCTCCTCATATATCCCACATTCATTTAAAATATCACCATTATTATATTATTAAAATATAATAATATATTTAAATGAATTATTTTATCAGAAAAAAATAAAATATTAATTTTCAATAATTATCATATAAAAAAATTTCTCCATCTATATCCACATAAAATCAATATTTTCCTCATCATATAAATTAATAATTAATTATTCACAAATAATATTACAGAATCACAATACTGACAACCAGGCCGTTCCCAGGAAAGAGTGGGCTTTCCAATAAGGATCTATCCTTACTGGCGTGCAATTAGGTGACCAAACCTCTCCTTAGACAGAACTTTCTAGACATTACCAATAATGTTATCTAATAATATTATTCAGATAATATGAATTATTGCTCCGATAATGGAAAATACTGTGTAGTAACAATTATTGAAACAACAATAATATAAAATATCAACGTAGCAATTATTGAATCAATAAAATAAAATATTAAACAGTAATTACTGTAACAATTATTGAGTAGTAGTTTCTTACGTAAGAATCAATAATTGGTGCAATACCGTGTGCTACTATGTTTTAACCACCGGGTATTCCAACAGTATTAACGGTAATAACTACGCCGTTATTTATAAACAACTTATATTTGTCGTTTTTTTCATCCAATCGCTTTCCGTTATAGGGCCCACAAAAGGCTGCGCCGTCGTACGAATATTCTCCGACAGCAAGAATATTCCACGACCAAACGAATATTCCCCGAAAATAATGAATATTTTATAACCACTTGCTTATTTAAAAATATTTGCGTATTTTACCCGTAATTAACTACATTAATCAAATAAACCCTTACTATTTCAAAATAATAAATAAAGGAAATTCTATTTTATTAAAAAAAATTCGGGGTCTTACAACCTCCCTTCCTTGTGAAATTTCATCCTCGAAATTGACGTACGTACCTAGTGTTTCGAAAAAATGAGGATACCTCGCTTTTATTTCTATTTCTAACTCCCAGGTCATTTCCTCAATAGCATGCTTCCTCCACAAAACTTTGACTTGTGGTATGACCTTTGTGCGTAGGACATGCTCCTTCCTATCCAAGATCTTGACAGGTACCTCCTCGTACGTTAAATCTTCAGCTATCTCGTCTGGTTCTAACTCAATAATGTGGTTCGGGTCGTCCACATATTTACGTAGCATCGATACGTGAAAAACGTTATAAACACGTGACATACATGGAGGTAAAGCGTGTCTATAGGCCACAGTTCCTACTTGATCGAGAATTTCAAATGGACCAACAAATCGAGGGTTGAGATTTCTTCTCTTCATCGACTCTTACTTCTAGAATAATGCCTTCTTCCACCTTCTTCTTTATATTCATCAACTCCGATGTGTAGCTTGAGCGGTAATAAAGTCGATTCTACTCGTATATCATCACGTAGGTCCCTAGAATCTTTAACTCTATCTCTATCATTTGTAAGTCATACGAAATAGGTCTTTTTGTTAAAAACATCGCACTCGTAACCACATACGATTTTCTACTCAACACGTCAGCTACCACGTTCATTTTTTCAAGATGGTATGGTCAGAACAGGTGCCAAAATGAGTCTCCTCTTGAGTTCTTCGAAGCTCTTCCCACATTCCTTGCTCCATTCAAATTTTGTATCTCTACGAGTCAGCTGAGTTAATGGAGTAGCGATTCGAGAAAATCTTTCCACGAATCTTCGATAATAACCAACTAAGCCTAGAAAGCTACGTATTTCGATTATTGACTTAGGTTGCTCTCAACTATGATTCATATCCCAATCTTGGATAACACGTCACAATGGTACCTATCAGTTTACTATCACATAAATATTGCGTCCCCTACGGAGAGTCTAGCTTCAGTGCATTCCACAAAGAAAGTCACCAGATAGAGGCTCAGGTACCAAATTCTATAGTTGAATTTTTTAACTTCTGAAGTTCAATAGGAGCCATTCGATATGAGATTTTAGAAATGGGTTTTGTACCGGGTTCAAAGTCGATACAAAATTCAATATCACACTTTGGGAGTAAGCCAAGAAATTCTTCAGGAAATACATCAGAAAATTTACTAACAATAGAAATATCATTCAAATCTGACGTATTTTTGTTCAAGTCTAAAACATGGGCTAAGAAAACTTGACATCCGTTTTTAAATAAACGAATGACTTTATGACTTGATATGAAAGTGTTTGACTTCAATGGTTTGGTTACTTGAATTCAAATAACAGGTTGCTTAGAATATGAAAACTAACAACCTTACGAAAGCAATCAATTTTAGCATGATGAGTAGTTAATCAATTAATCTCTAAAATCACATCAAAAGCAAGTATCTTTAAAGAAATAAGGTCAACAGATAATGTGATGGTGCCAAATTGGATCAAACAAGATTTATAAACAGTGGATGTAACGAAAGTTTCTCCTAACGGAGTTTCAACAGATAAGTCAAAGTCTAATTTTCTCCGGAGTCAAGTTTAAACGTTGAGTATAAGTAGGAGAAATAAATGAATGGGTAGCACCGGTATCTAGTAAGGTATAAACTTCGTATGAATTTATGATTAGCTTACCCGTGATCACCTCGTTTGGGTTCCTCGCATGTTGACCAGTCACGACAAACGCTCTTCCAGGAACCGTTGACTTTGACTTTTCTGGGATAGTTTTTTGAGTCACCATCCCCGCTGGACTTGGTTTTGCTACAGTGCAATATCGAGCGATATATCCTTCCTTTCCACAATTATAACATACCTTAAACTGTTGTGGGCAGTTTGGGCTGATATGTCCTTCTTTTTCGCACTTATAGCATATAACCGGTGGTCGTTCTCCTCCCTTAGAACCAGTTGCTGCTGGTGCTGACGTCTTCGTATTGTCATTATTGAATCTCCTCTTTTTAAAATCTCCTCCCGACTCGTTTCTTCTATTTTTATGGCCACGATTACCATCAGAGTGGTTGCCGTTCTTGTCTGTATTTTTCTTTCTCCGTTGATTATCATTGTTCTGATGACTGCTGTCACCGGTATGATCCTGGTTATGGTCCCTCGGTTGACTGTACTCGTTATCTCGCTCTAATAATTGAGCCCTGTTGACAACATCTGAATAGAGAGAATTTATGAGAAATGAGATATTGACGTATGCCGGGTTTCAAACCTCTCAGAAACATTCGCGTCATACGTTCCTCATTCTCCACCAAATGAGGTGCAAACCTGGACAACTATGCAAACTTCGCCTCGTACTAGGACACCGTCATGTTATTCTGCTCCAGTCTAATAAACTCTACCTCCTTCATATGACGAATACTTTCAGGAAAGTACTTGTCATTGATCAGTTTCTGAAATGTCTCCTAAGACATGCTGAGTGCTGCTGGATGGGTACGCTTCACAGACTCCCACCAGTAGTCTGCCTCGCCACGGAACGTAAAGGTAGCGAATGGAACCTTCTGTTCCTCCGTGCATCCCAAGACATCGAATATCTTGGTAATTTGCTTGACCCACGTTTTCGCCATGATCGGATCCGGCTTTCCCTTAAATTCTGGTGGTCCCAATTCTTTGAACTGCTTGGCTGTGACAAACCGTGAATTGCTATCATTTCCTCCTATATTTTGAACACGAGTCTCCCTCATCTGGTTTTGCATGAATTGTAAAAAGCTTTTAAACATCCCATCGTTCATCATCTGCTCATTGGTGTTGTTCACAGGAAGAACATTGCCAGCCTGTTGCACGTTCTCCTCGTTGGTGAGCACAGGTGTCTCCACAGTCTCATTTACTCCACTGTTAACATTCTCAGTTGCCATTCTCAAATACTGCCATAAAACAAGGGTTAATTAAAGAAATTGACATGCAACATAATAACCCTATACTCTGACCAACCAACAAATAAGCTTAGGTAGGACATACTAGCGAAGGATTTACTCGTATCTCCCCTTCTAGTTCTATTCCCCGATCTCCGCTAGAGATCATATCCCTGAGCTCTGATACCAATTGTGACGCCCCCAAAATAGGTATACAACACCTATTCTAAGTCATCAAAATGTATGGTACAGAAACAACTACAACTTTATTAATACAACATAAAAACTGTGAGTTTAAATACAAATATTGTCATCTATACAATATCCACACTAACATAAGTCCTCATTAAAATTATTAATAAACTATTTCACAAAATAGTTAGGACTACTACAACAACTTCTAGAACCATCATTCCATACCCCGACTTGTTTCCGCTATATTCTCGCCTCCTGAGAAGAAAAATAGAACAAAAAGGAAAAGGGTGAGCTCAACTAGCCCAGTAAAGAATATTATGACTAAGATAATATAGAACAAATTATCGTTAGTCTTCAACAGGAAAAAATCTGATAAAATACAATAGACAACAAGTTTTAAATCAATATTTACAACGGAAATAATAATTCATTAGAAGAGTTAAGTAGAGAATGAAATCTACTATAATCTATGAATTTAAAAGTCCATCATCGATATTTTATCCCTGTAATATCAATCAATATATATATCTAGAATCAAATGTTCATCTTTACACTACAGGTCAAAGATATTCATCAGTTGGTCATGTTCATCTCAACACCTGTTCATCTTTGCACTACAGGCCAAAGATATTCATCAAGAAATCATTCATCTTTGCACTACAGGCCAAAGATATTCAGTAATATCATCATTTAGGACTGAGGATGATGAAAAATATATTTTAAAGAAAATAAATCTAATGAGACAAAAGAACAAATATTAAGGATTCGTACTTCGGTTTATCCATGTTTAAAAATACTCTATAATAAACTATTGTGGAGCAAAATTCAAAAATGAAGATCAAAACACAGATCAAATTAAAGATAAGAACCATAATAGACAATCTTGGACACAGAATAGTACTGTATACGTGAATAGTAATTTCAACACTAAAAGGTAGAAAGTTCACAATAAAAAAATCATCATGCTTCGTGAATAGTACTCGTGAATAGTAACACATGAATAGTAACTTATAAATAGTAACTCGTGAATAGTAACTCATGAATAGTAACCCCGACATGAAAAAAATTCCAAATTTGATAAAAAGTTCCAGCCAATATTTCGGAATAATGATATTGAAGAAATAATATCATTTACGAAGAAAATAACATCCCTTACCTCAAAAAGATAGTACTTCTGACTGTAATACAAGATAGTGCTGAAGGAACTTGCATTGTATAGCAACAATCAAAGTATCAAAATACTCATAAGAATATGCTCGATAATATAGAGACAGAAAGAGAGAGAAAACTTCAGTTTCTGGTGTGATTTTCAATTCTAACCTAAGCACCCTATTTATAGGAAAATGCTAATAACAACAAAGTAAAAAATTTAATATAATAATATTATATATAAAACAATATCCTACGCCCACTTAGAAATCTGTTTCAGCCATCTAACACATGTTAAAGATGTCCACAAATATTTAAAAACGTTTTTCTTTTAAAACATAAATTAAACTTCTAAAAATCAATTATTTCAGAACTACGGAACTTCAATAATTCATAATAAATAGCCCTTTTATCAGAAAATTCGAATCTCGCATTTTTTTTATAGAAAATTCAATTCTCTACAACTTTGCAGAAGAAATTTTTTCCAAATTCCAAACATAAATTGACCGAAATCCACATACGGACGATTTTACAGGCTATAATCAAATTTTAGTCAAGAAATTGAGTCCACCGACACACAAAATATCTGTTAATCATTTAATGCGATAAAAATACTCTTCCTCCTTACATACTCATATATTCCGCATTCATTTAAAATATCACCATTATTATATTATTAAAATATAATAATATATTTAAATGAATTATTTTATCAGAAAAAAATAAAATATTAATTTTCAACAATTAACACATTAAAAATTTTTTCCATCTATATCCACATAAAATCAATATTTTCCTCATCATATAAATTAATAATTAATTATTCACAAATAATATTAAAGAATCACAATACTGACAACCAGGCCGTTCCCAGGAAAGAGGGGGCTTTCCAATAAGGATCTATCCTTACTGGCGCGCAATTAGGTGACCAAACCTCTCCTTAGACAGAACTTTCTAAACATTGCCAATAATGTTATCTAATAATATTATTCAGATAATATGAATTATTGCTCCAATAATGGAAAATACTGTGCAGTGACAATTATTGAAACAACAATAATATAAAATATCAACGTAGCAATTATTGAATCAATAAAATAAAATATTGAATAGTAATTACTGTAACAATTATTGAGTAGTAGTTTCTTATGTAAAAATTAATAATTGGTGCAATACCGTGTGCTACTGTGCTTTAACCACCGGGTATTCCAATAGTATTAATGGTAGCAACTACGCCGTTATTTATAAACAACTTATACTTGTCGTTTTCTTCATCCAATCGCTTTTCGTTATGGGGCCCACAAAAGGCTACGCCGTCGTACGAATATTCCCCGACAGCAAGAATATTTCACGAGCAAACGAATATTCCCCGACAACAATGAATATTTTATAACTACTTGCTTATTTAAAAATATTTGCGCATTTTACCCATAATTAACCACATTAATCAAATAAACCCTTACTATTTTAAAATAATAAATAAAAGAAATTCTATTTTATTAAAAAAAATTCGGGGTCTTACAGACAATCTTTTAGGAACGGAGGGAGTAAAATTTATTTAAAATTTCATCACTACCCTTTTATGGGAAGTTAAAAACTATTAATACAAGGAAGAGAATTTCTTGGGACAATGAGAGAATGTAGATATAATATACTCCCTCCGTCCCTATTTAAATGATGTTTTAGAGATGAGCACAAGAATTAAGATAATGATTGGAAAACATTAAATATAGTACTCAATTATCTATAATACCCTTAAATCATTAATTTATCATAGCACAAGAGTTTAAAGTACCAAAAAAATAGGTAGAGTAATGAGGGGTAATTTTAGAAAAATTATTATTAATTCTCCTAGATTTGAACAAACATCAATTAATTAGGGACAAATAAAAAACTCTAAAACATCATTTAAATAGGGACGGAGGGAGTAGGAAAGTAAATAATTTATTCTCCTTGAAAGTTGCAAACGACAAATATTTTAGAATAATTTTTTTTCCAAAACGACAATCTTTTAGGAACGGAGGGAGTATTAAGTGTCTATATTGCTCTTGTATTAAAAAATATATTATTATTTATTAGGCAAAAGATAGTGAGAGAACCAAAATTATATTTAATACTTAGGATAATATTAGAAATTAAGCCATTAATACTTACTTAGGATTCTAGAACGTCATATATTAAGGGACAAAAAAACTTCTCTAAAACGTATTTTATGTTGGCCGCTACTCACTCTAGCGGCTAGTCAAAACGTGGTCAAAACGAGCACGTTGACTGGCCGCTAGAGGGAGTAACGACTAACATAAAAGAATTTGACTTAATTAGGGACTTAAAATAGTTATAATTTAAATTAAAAAATATAGCTAATTAATACTTCACTCCCTAATTGGTTCACAAATATAAAGAATTATAATAGTAGACAAATATAAAGAATAATACTTGATTAGGTAATTTGAGAGTAGTAGTTAAATACGTAATTTATTTGAGTATGAATATAATATAAATTCAATCACTATTTACATATTC
Organism: Panax notoginseng; assembly: GCA_016801055.1. Classification (NCBI taxonomy): domain Eukaryota; kingdom Viridiplantae; phylum Streptophyta; class Magnoliopsida; order Apiales; family Araliaceae; genus Panax; species Panax notoginseng. Next base: position 57,075,668 of record CM029013.1, on the reverse strand, counting down.
AATTACTACTCCCAAATTACCTAATCAAGTACTATTACTTATATTAGTCTACTACTCATTTTATAATTCTTTATATTTGTGAACCAATTAGCGAGTGGAGTATTAATTAGCTATATTTTTTAAATTTAAATTATAACTATTTTAACTATTTGTAGCAGCTGACCCCAGCTCAGCCCCTTAGATCTTCAATTGGACGGCAAGAGATGAGTTAGCTGAAATAGTATCCATAACTAACGGAAGCTATGAAATAGTGTGTGTGATTTCAATCCATGACAATCGGTTGTTAAATTCACTATCCTAGCAACTAACATGTCAGTCGTTGATCAATAACATGGAAGACTGAGATTAAAAAGGAGTAATGCCCAACCGCTACATGTTGTAGCGGCACAAATAATAACATGTAGTGACTTTTATTTTAATATTGGTCAAACTAACTTACTAACGGGTAGACCTGGTAATATAGTTGGTTAACTGTCGGGTCAACTCATATTAACTGGAACCAAATGAGTTGATTAACTATTTGTATTTATTTGGGTTGGTTAAAGTTTGGAACCATATTTTTTTAAAAAAATATAGTTCTAACCCGGTTAACCATTTTTCGACCCATATTTTATTTCAAATCCAAATTCAAATCAAAAGTTCTTTCCACCTATATTTACATATTCAAGAAGCTCAACCACCCATTCACCCACCCCACCTAACCCACGCAACCCAAACCACCCCTACCCCCCACCCCACCCCCACCCACACCTACACCCACACCCACCACCACACCCACACCCACACCCCCACCCCCACCCCCACCCACACTCTCACCCATACCCACACCTAAAACCAAAAAAAAATATTATGTGATTATGTATACACCGCTTACCCCCAACCCTCCCAACCCACCCCACACCCACCCCCACCCTTTCCAACCTACCCCACCCCTACCCCCACCCCTCCTAACCCACTTACCCACTGTGACAACTCTAAAATAGGTCCATTCCATCCAACCTATTCTGAGTCGCCAAATACATGGTACAGAAAATAACTACAACTTTATTACAACAATTGTCGTGCAAAATACAACAACACATATGCTGTGAGTTTGGATACAAATATATACTAAATGTGACTCATGTCCCAACCGTGGACAACACCTCACATTGACACCTTATGTAAGACCTCAACTTTTATAAATAAAGATGAATTTTCTATAAATATCATTTTTGAATATTATGGAGTTAATTTGATATAATGTTATAGTTGTGGGTAATATTTATAAATTTTGTAAAGTACGCAAGTTGTTATATAATATTCGATTGGTCGGAGAATATTCGTTTTAACAGAGAATATTCGTACAACGGCACAATCATTGGTGGACCCCACAACAGAATTATTGTCGGATTGAGAAAACGACAAAAATATTTTATTAAAAAATAACGACAAAAGTTTTACCATTGTTACTGTTGAACTACTCGGTAGTAAAAGTACAGTAATACGTGTGGTTGCATAGTAACACACGGTATTGATTATTAATGCTTATGTGAGAAGTCACTCAGTTTAATTCAATTATTGTCAGTTAATAATATGAATTATTTAACGATAATGACGTTTTGTTTTATTCGTATTATTAACGTAATAAAACAGAAACATCTTTTTATATAAAACAGAATACTTTATTAAAGTTATTCTATAAATAGAATATATTATATTTTATTTAAAAGATTTTTTTTAAATATGGACCGTCAGATTAAAGTAATCAATCTGGACCGTTCATGGATTAGTTACTATGCATTCTATTTTTCTATAAATAGCAGCTCATTCCTTCATTATTTCTTACGAATTCACTAAACTCTAGAGAGAGAAACTATAGAGTGAAACTATAGAGAGAGAGAAGAAGAGTATTCTGCTACTTAACTACTTCCTTATTTCAGCTCGTCTTTAAAACGGTAAGGGGTGTTATTCTTTCTTATTCATGAAGAGAACTGTTGTTATTCCATTTCTTATTATTCTGTTGGAATAACCTGTATACGCGGTCTACCCTATACTTGGTGACATTCTTCTATTATTCTGTTGGAACATCCTGTCTGTGTGTTTTACACCGGACCTGGTTCCGTTTTTATTATTATTCTGTTGGAACATCCTGTCTGTGTGTTTTACATCGGACCTGGTTCCGTTTTTATTATTATTCTGTTGGAACATCCTGTCTGTGTATTTTACACCGGACCTGGTTCCGTCTTGTTATTATTCTATTAGAACATCCTGTCTGTGTGTTTTACACCGGACCTGGTTCCATTATTTATTATTCTGTCAAAATTTCCTGTCTGTGCGTTTACGCCGGACCTGGTTCCATTATTTATTATTCTGTTGGAATAACCTATCTGTGCAGTCTATCGCATGCCGGGTGATTTCTTTTGTTATTCCATTCTTTACTATACTCAGCTAGTTAAGTTTTAACTTCTATACTCCATGAAATTAGTGGAATATCCTTGATAATTGCGGTTCATCCAGTATCTTTTCAAGAAAATATTCTTTTAAGCATTCTTGAATTTTACTCCACAAAGCAGTATCATGTTGACAATTTGGACGTTGTTAATTCTTGGATAAATTAATTCTTGAACTTATTTTATTGAATTCTTATATCATTGTCATCATCCTCATGTTTATAAAATGTTGAAAGTCATCTGTGGCCTGTAGTGCATAGATGGACTTAGTATGATTATGACCAGGGATTATTCGGTATAATCATGACCGTAATGTTACAAATAATGTGGTAAAAGTCCTCATTGGCCCGTAGTGCATTGATGGACAGTTGTTGGCATGATCATGATCATTAATGAATACACGAATATCCTTGGCCGTAGTGCAGGGGTGATTCGATGATGTGGATTATTTTATTAAGCTGAGTCCCAGTGATAACAGTGTTGAAAAACCTTTTAAATCATAAAAGATAGTAGAGTTTATTTTTTACTTGACTCTTTTAATGGATTGCTTGTTCCGCTGCAGTTAAACTTGATGTCTATTATATTTTATCAGTGTAACACTGTTGAAGGCTAATGATAATTTATTCTGCATTATCTTAGTCATAATATTTCTTACTAGGCTAGTTGAGCTCACCCTTTCTTTCGCTGTTCTCTTCCGGAAATGAAAACGTAGCTGGGGCAAGACGGGGAACGGAGTGATGGTCCGAATGATAGTATTAGTTAGTAGTCCTCACTATTCTATGTAATAGTGTGTTAATAAATATAATGAGGACTCCTTTTGAGTATGAATACTCTCTAGAAGATAATATTTGTATTTAAACTCACAGTTTATGTTTGGTTGTATTGTACACGACAGTTGTATTATTAAGTTATATTTGTATTCAGTACCATGTATCTGGTGACCCAAGATGGGTGATGTATACCTAATTTTGGGGGCGTCACAGTTGGTATCAGAGCTTAGGGATATGATCCCTGGCTAAGATGTGAGAATATAACTAGGAGGGGAGAGACGGGAAATTCCTTCGCTAGTATGACCTACCTAAGTTTATTTGCATAGTATTTAATTGGTCGGTCATAATATAAGGATAATATATGACATATCAATTAACTTTTATTTTGTGGTAGTATCTGAAAATGGCATCCGAGAATGTTGAGAATAGCAATGGAGCACAGGCGACTGTGGATTCACCACATATCAATAATCGGGATAATGTGCATCAGGAAGGTGACAATTCTCATGCAAACAACAACACTGACCAGATGATGAATGATGGAATATTCAGAAACTTTATGCAGTTCATGCAACAACAGGCGAGAGCGGCTCCTGTCCAAAATATAGGTGGAAACACTGAAAACTCTCGGACGGTCACCGCTAAACAGTTCAAGGAGCTAGGACCACCAGAGTTTAAGGGAGAGCCAAAATCACTTATAGCGAAAACATGGATAAAGCAGATTACCAAGATATTTGATGTCTTGGGATGCTCCGAGGAGTAAAAGGTTCCCTTTGCCGCCTTTATGTTGCGAGAAGAGGCAGATTACTGGTGGGAATCGATTAAGTGTACTCAACCTGTCGCACTAAAGATGTCTTGGGAGAAGTTCCAAGAGCTGTTCAATGACAAATACTTTCCCGAAAGTGTTCGTCACATGAAGGAGGTGGAGTTCATCAAATTGGAGCAGAATAATATGACCGTGTCGCAGTATGAGGCTAAATTTGCTGAGTTGTCCCGGTTTGCGTCCCACTTGGTGGATAATGAATAGCGAATGACGCGAATATTTTTGCGAGGTTTGAAACCTGAGATACATCAACATCTTATTTCTCATAAATTATGTTTGTATTCAGATGTTGTGAATAGGGCTCAGTTAGTGGAGCGCGATAACGAGTCAACGCAACCAAAAGAGAGCAGTCGACAAAATGATAATACCAATGAGAGCAGTCATCGAAGCGGTGACAACAAGCGTGGAGGGAATTAACATGCCAGAAATGGTAACCACTTCGGTGGTAATCAGAGCCAAAACAATAAGAACGGTCATTTCAAGAAGAGGAGATTCAACAATAATGGAAAGACGTCAGCACCAACACCCGTTGTTAAGGAAGGAGAACGACTACCTATCATATATTTCAAATGCGGAGGGGAGGGGCACATCAGTCCAAACTGCGCGATGCCGTCTAAAGCATGTTATAATTGTGGAAAAGAAGGTCATTTAGCTCGATTTTTTCATTTACTAAAAACAAGTTCAGCCAAGATGGAGACACCAAAGGCCATCCTAGAAAAGTCAAAACCGGTAGTGCAAGGGAGAGCGTTTGTTGTGACCTCCCAGAAAGTAAGGAACCCGAATGAGGTCATCACGGGTAATCTTATAATAAACTCTAACGAAGTCTATACTTTATTTGATACCGGTTCTACCCATTCTTTTATTTCTCCTACTTGCGCTCATCGATTAAATTTAACTCTGGAGAAATTAGACTTTGATTTATCCGTTGAAACTCCATTGGGAGAAACCTTCATTACATCCACGGTTTATAAGTCTTGTTTGGATCAAGTTGGTACCCACACATTACCTGTCGATCTGATTTCATTAAAAATACTTGCATTTGACGTGATTCTAGGGATTGATTGGTTAACTACTCATCATGCAAAAATTGATTATTTTCGTAAAGTTGTTAGCTTTCATATTCCTAATCGACCTATTATGCGAATTCAAGAAATCAAACCATTAAAATCAATCGCTGTCATCTCAAGCCATAAAGCTATTCATTTATTGAAAAACAGATGTCAAGCTTTCTTAGCTCATGTCATGGATCTAAACAAAAATACGTCAGTTTTGAATGATATTTCTATTGTTAATAAATTCCCTGACGTATTTCCTGAAGAACTTCCTGGCCTACCCCCAGAGTATGAAATTGAATTTTGTATCGACCTTGAACCCGGTACAAAACCCATTTCCAAAGCCCCATATCGAATGACTCCTATTGAACTTCAGGAGTTAAAGATTCAACTGCAGAAATTGTTAGACATTGGTTTTATTCGTCCTAGTACTCCTCCTTGGGGTGCTCCTGTGCTATTCGTGAAGAAGAAAGATGGAAGTATGCGACTTTGTATTGATTATCGGGAGTTGAATCATGTCACCATCAAAAATAGGTACCCATTGCCACGTATTGATGACCTGTTTGACCAGTTGCAAGGAGCACAATTCTTTTCAAAGATCGATCTTCATTCTGGATATCATCAGCTGAAGGTTAGAACTGAGGATATTCTAAAGACGGCTTTCAGAACTCGGTACGGGCATTATAAATTCCTAGTCATGTCCTTTGGATTGACTAAGGCTCCTGCTGCCTTCATGGATATGATGAACCGGGTATTCAAGGAATATTTGGATCACTTTGTGGTCGTCTTTATTGATGACATCCTTATTTATTCCAAAAGCCATGAAGATCATAAGCAACACTTGAGGCTGGTACTCCAAAAACTTCGTGAATACAAGCTTTATGCCAAGTTGAAGAAGTGTGAGTTCTGGCTGGAGGAGGTAGCATTCCTTGGGCACGTAGTATCAAGTCGTGGAATATCTGTTGACCCGGCAAAGATTGAAGCTATTTAAAGCTGGGAGCAACCTAAATCAGTGACCGAGGTACGTAGCTTTCTTGGTCTAGCTGGTTATTATCGGAGATTCGTGGAAGGATTTTCTCGAATCGCTACTCCATTAACTCAGCTGACTCGGAAAGATACAAAGTTCGGTTGGAGCGAAGAATGTGAGAAGAGTTTTCAAGAATTCAAGAAGAGACTCATTTCTGCACCTGTTCTAACAATACCATCTGGCTCGGAGGGATTTGTCATCTACAGTGATGCTTCGAGCAAAGGGTTGGGATACGTTCTCATGCAACATGGAAAAGTCATAGCCTATGCATCAAGACAACTCAAGAAATATGAGAGGAACTATCCTACTCATGATCTAGAGTTGGCAGCTGTTGTCTTTGCACTTAAAATTTGGAGGCATTACTTGTATGGGGAGAAGGTGAAAATCTTTATGGATCATAAAAGCCTCAAATATTTCTTCACTCAAAAGGAACTCAACATGCGACAACGACGTTGGCTTGAACTGTTGAAAGATTATAATCATACCATTCAATACCATCCTGAAAAAGCGAACGTGGTAGCTGACGCATTGAGTAGAAGATCATATGCAAGTACGAGTGCGATATTGTCAACACAAAGACCCATTTTGTGTGACTTGCAAAGGATGGAGATAGAGTTAAAGACTCCAGGGACCCATGTGATGATGTCGAATATACGAGTAGAACCAACTTTAATCGATAGAGTAAAAGTTGCTCAAGCTACAGACCTGGAGCTGATGCGTATGAGGAAGAAAGTGCAAGACGGTGCTATGCGGGAAGCACGAATCGATGAAGAAGGAATACTTCGAGTCAACTCCAGACTTTGTGTTCCTAACAACCCTGATTTAAAGTATGAAATCATGATGGAGGCGCACAACACACCATTTGCAATCCATCTTAAAAGTACCAAAATGTATCATGATCTTCGTTATACATTTTGGTGGAGCAATATGAAGAGAGAGATAGCGCTGTTTATCTCAAGGTGTTTAACTTGTCAACGAGTCAAAGCGGAGCATCAAGTATCAAAAGGTCCATTGCAACCACTTGAAATTCCAAAATGGAAGTGGGAGCACATTTCCATGGATTTCGTTACCGGTCTTCCTAGGGTTTCTCAAGGTATTGATGCGATTTGGGTCATTGTTGATAGATTGACCAAGTCTGCTCATTTTTTACCGATACGAGAAACTTATACACTTGAACGTCTTGCTCGTATATACATAAACGAGATTGTAAGACTGCATGGTATGCCAGTATCCATAGTTTCTGACCGAGACCCAAGATTCACTTCACGATTTTGGGTTAGTTTACAAAAAGCTATGAGCACGAATTTACGATTTAGTTTAGCATATCATCCTCAGACGGACGGACAATCAGAGAGGACTATTCAAACTCTTGAAGATCTATTAAGACTCTGTGTCCTTGATTTTAAGGGAAGTTGGGACAAGTTCTTACCATTGGTGGAGTTTTCCTACAATAGCAGTTATCAAACAAGTATTGGCATGGTTCCATTCGAAGCATTGTATGGAAGAAAATGTCATTCTCCAGTATGCTGGGATGAGGTGGGTGAAGCAACGTTGTTGGGACCGGAGTTGGTACGTATGACTACAGAAAATATTCAAACGATCCGACAACGTATAAAAACCTCACAAGATCGACAAAAAAGTTATGCTGATCTTCATCGAAAGAACGTGGAATTTGATATAGGAGATCATGTGTTCTTACGTGTTGCTCCATGGAAAGGAGTTACGAGATTTAGAAAGAGAGGAAAGCTCAATCCTCAATTCATCGGTCCATTTTTAATCCTCGATCGAGTGGGAACTGTGGCTTATAGATTCGCTTTACCGCCAAGTATGTCTCGTGTTCATAACGTTTTTCACATATCTATGTTACGTAAATATGTGGAAGACCCGAACCACATTATTGAGTTAGAACCGGATGAAATAGCGGAGGATTTGACGTATGAAGAAGTTCATGTTCAAATCTTGGATAAGAAAGAACATATTCTACGCTCCAAGGTTATACCTCAAGTCAAAGTTTTGTGGAGAAACCACGATGTTGAGGAAATGACTTGGGAGTTAGAATCTGAAATGAAATTAAGGTATCCTTACCTCTTCGACATACCAGGTACGTACCCTAATTTCGAGGGCGAAATTTCATAAGAAGGGGAGGTTGTAAGACCCCAACTTTTATAAATAAAGATGAATTTTCTATAAATATCATTTTTGAATATTATGGAGTTAATTTGATATAATGTTATAGTTGTGGGTAATATTTATAAATTTTGTAAAGTACGCAAGTTGTTATATAATATTCGATTGGTCGAGGAATATTCGTTTTAACAGGGAATATTCGTACAACGGTACAATCATTGGTAGACCCCACAACGGAATTATTGTCGGATTGAGAAAACGACAAAAATATTTTATTAAAAAATAACGGCGGAAGTTTTACCATTGTTACTGTTGAACTACTCGGTAGTAAAAGTACAGTAATACGTGTGGTTGCATAGTAACACACGGTATTGATTATTAATGCTTATGTGAGAAGTCACTCAGTTTGATTCAATTATTGTCAGTTAATAATATGAATTATTTAGCGATAATGACGTTTTGTTTTATTCGTATTATTAACGTAATAAAACAGAAACATCTTTTTATATAAAACAGAATACTTTATTAAAGTTATTCTATAAATAGAATATATTATATTTTATTTAAAAGATTTTTCTTTAAATATGGACCGTCAGATTAAAGTAATCAATCTGGACCGTTCATGGATTAATTACTATGCATTCTATTTTTCTATAAATAGCAGCTCATTCCTTCATTATTTCTTACGAATTCACTAAACTCTAGAGAGAGAAACTATAGAGAGAAACTATAGAGAGAGAGAGAGAAGAAGAGTATTCTGCTACTTAACTACTTCTTTATTTCAGCTCTTCTTTAAAACGGTAAGGGGTGTTATTCTTTCTTATTCATGAAGAGAACTGTTGTTATTTTATTTTTTATTATTCGGTTGGAATAACCTGTATACGCGGTCTACCCTATACTTGGTGACATTCTTCTGTTATTCTGTTGGAATATCCTGTCTGTGTGCTTTACATTGGACCTAGTTCCGTTTTTATTATTATTCTGTTAGAACATCTTGTCTGTGTGTTTTACACCGGACCTGGTTCCGTCTTGTTATTATTCTGTTGGAACATCCTGTCTGTGTATTTTACACCGGACCTGGTTCCATTATTTATTATTCTGTCGGAATATCCTGTCTGTGCGTTTACGCCAGACCTGGTTCCATTATTTATTATTCTGTTGGAATAACCTGTCTGTGCAGTCTATCGCATGCCGGGTGATTTCTTTTGTTATTCCATTCTTTACTATACTCAGTTAGTTAAGTTTTAACTGCTATACTCCATGAAATTAGTGGAATATCCCTGATAATTGCAGTTCATCCAGTATCTTTTCAAGAAAATATTCTTCTAAGCATTCTTGAATTTTACTCCACAAAGCAGTATCATGTTGATAATTTGGACGTTGTTAATTCTTGGATAAATTAATTCTTGAACTTGTTTTATTGAATTCTTATATCATTGTCATCATCCTCATGTTTATAAAATGTTGATAGTCATATGTCGCCTGTAGTGCATAGATGGACTTGGTATGATTATGACCAGGGATTATTCGGTATAATCATGACCGTAATGTTACAAATGATGTGGTAAAAGTCCTCATTGGCCCGTAGTGCATTGATGGACAGTTGTTGGCATGATCATGACCATTAATGAATACACGAATATCCTTAGTCGTAGTGCAGGGGTGATTCGATGATGTGGATTATTTTATTAAGCTGAGTCCCAGCGATAACAGTGTTGAAAAACCTTTTAAATCATAAAAGATAGTAGAGTTTATTTTCTACTTGACTCTTTTAATGGATTGCTTGTTCCGCTGCAGTTAAATTTGATGTCTATTATGTTTTATCAGTGTAACACTGTTGAAGGCTAATGATAATTTATTCTGCATTATCTTAGTCATAATATTTCTTACTGGGCTAGTTAAGCTCACCCTTTCTTTCGTTGTTCTCTTCAGGAAATGAAAACATAGCTGGGGCAAGTCGGGGAACGGAGTGATGGTCCGAATGATAGTATTAGTTAGTAGTCCTCACTATTCTATGTAATAGTGTGTTAATAAATGTAATGAGGACTCCTTTTGAGTATGAATACTCTCTAGAAGATAATATTTGTATTTAAACTCACAGTTTATGTTTGGTCGTATTGTACACGACAGTTGTATTATTAAGTTATATTTGTATTCAGTACCATGTATCTGGCGACCCAAGATGGGTGATGTATACCTAATTTTGGGGGCGTCACACCTTACATAAAGGTATAGTCAAAAACTATTTTGAAAATTAGAATCTTTGGGAAGTGTTCAAGGAAACCTTCGTACATGGGAGGCCATGCTTCTAGGTTATGATAGATATCATATGGCAACAGAATTATCCTTGGTTGACCCAATAGACCCCAAAGAAAAATGAGAAGATTACTATCATATCCTTCCCAATGGTGAGTATTCTCTTGACATATCATTATCTCCACTGTCTCTAATTGAGAATTATACTTCAAACCAACACCAAGATTATATAGGTAATGCTCGTAAATATATACTCAGCAAGTGGATGTGCACAACCGTGTCTTATGATGACACGAGGTTGTATGTCATTAGACATCTTGTATGATAGTGACAAAACACCCTTCCAACGTTGGGTTCGCCTCACCCTATTTGATTCACCAAATATAACTACTAAATGATGCATACAACACTTTTCTATACTGCTTAGGGAGAACCTCCACAGCTAGAGACCACCGTTCTATTTCCCCGTTACCCTCGTTCGACCCAGCTACACTCTTAATAACTGAAAAGGAATTGTGAAACAAAAGGGTGAGCACAACTAGCCCAGTAAAGAATATCATGACTAAAGGTAAATAAATTATCAATAGCCTTCAACAGTAATAAATCAAAGATTTAGAACATATGGTAGATGATAAAAAATTTTAACCATAGTTGCAGCGGAACGAGCAATCCATTAGAAGAGTCAAACAGACCATAAAATCTATTATCTTCTCCATGTTAAAAATCCATCAACAATATTTTATCCCTGTAACATCAATCAACAGTTCTGATCCACAATCATATAAATAACTCATAATCATAATTGTGATTCTAAATTCCTCTTCGCATCCAGGACGAAGATAATTTTCATCACATGTCTTTACCTGAAACATCAAAGATCATGGTTATACCAAATCACAGTTCCTGTTCATAATCATACTAACAATTTTATCTTTGCACTACGGGCCAAAGATATTCGTCAACAGTTCATCTTTGCACTACTTGCCAAAGATATTCAACAACATGTCATCTTTGCACTACATGTAAAAGATATTCAACAACAGATCATCTTTGTACTACAGGCCAAAGATATTCCTCAACAGTTCATATTTGCACTACAGGCCAAATATATTCATATCTCAAAGAAATATATAATCATTTCAGAATTTATATAAACAATAATTATAACCATGTTAATCAATTCATCTTTACACTTAAGCTAAAGATATTCAATTATAAATTCAATGGTCATGATCATACCAGTTAACAATTCATCTTTGCACTACAGGCCAAAAATATTCTTCAGTCACGATCATACCAATAATTTACTCATCTTTACACTCAAGTGAAAGAGAAATTCAACATCAGGGTTATAAAAATATTATATATGATAATAAAAACAATATGATCAACAACTGCATTTATTTTCAAGAGCAACAATCATAAATTAACGATAATTTGGTCAGAAAAAGAAATTAATTTTTGTCGTGAATAGTACTCGTGAATAGTAACTCGTGAATAGTAACCCCAACATGAAAAAGGTAAAAATTCTATAATTAAATGCATACCAATATTTCGGTATAATGATATTGAAAGAATAACATTTCTTAAACTTACAAATAATTTATTTTAATTGTTTATACTTTACTAAATAATGCATTTAATCATCCTAAAATGTCAAACTCATAAGATTTCATCACCAATAATCAAAACCCTCATCAAAAATCTGCATATACCTCATATAGGATTTCTCAAGCCATAAAATCCTATTTTTCACTTTTCTTACTTCACAGAAAATATTTAATTCATTTACTCATAACTAGTCTATTTTCATAAAAAATATCAAATCAGTCCCAAAAATTTTTATTTTCTGAGATTTAGCAGAATATAGTCCCATTTTGAACATATATTTTTCTCAGAATTTTTAAAATTCATTTACTATTTTTCATATAGCCAATACTGCCGAATATTTAGATATTTATCATAAATTATACTTTTGTCCAAAAATACCAAAATTTATAAAGTATACTTCTATCATATACATGTACTCTCAATAAAAATTTTACCAATTTTGGAGTTAACCACAAAGAGTTATAAGGGTTTATTTTTAAAATAGTATTTTCTCATAAAATTCATAACTCTTAATCTATACATCAACAAATTGCCATTTTTGAACACAATCTAGAAAACTCATCAAATTATCATTTAAATTTTTTCAGAATTTTTTAAGGTAAAGAAAAATTTCGAAACTGAAAAACATAATCACCCTTAAAATCCCTTACTATTCCTTACCTCAAAAGAGGATCACTTTTGACTGGATATCGGATATGACACTGAAAGAAAAACTTGCACTGATGAATAGTAACTCACCAAATATCTAAATACTCACAAAATACGCTCGATAATATAGAGAGAGAAAGAGAGAAAACTTATGAATTCAGGTGTGATTTTCAATTCTAACTTAGCCCTCTATTTATAGGAAAATGTTAGCACGCCGAAGCAGACTTGACCTGCTACCCAATGACTTTACCTGCTACTATTCCACCCACCAAAAATCAGCCATCTTCCCTAACAACCAAAAGTGGGGCCCACCCATTTCAAAAATTTTATACCAAAATCATTTATAAACCTAATTTCCGAATCAGTCACCTCTTAAAACTCATAACAAATCATTCGTTCATTTTTAACGGTTCAAAATTTGTGAACATATAATCAACTTATATATGTATAATATATCCAAAAATCACAACGATCCAACGGTCGAATCAAAAATTATAACTCACGTAATATATCTCAAGAACACTGATTATCGGATTATAAATCCTTCGGACCAGTTTCATTCGAAAATTCACCATGAAATATCCACAAAAAATTTTGGGTGATTACAAATTCTGCGGTTAGCTTACTTTCAGGGCTTTCTTTTGATATATGGCTCATCTCCTAACTCATTATATACAAAGAGTTATGGATTTTACAAAATCAAGTAATAAACTAATTTTTCTAAAAATTCCATATTTTGTTCTCCATTTCGATAAAATACTGATAAAACACATCATCATTAATTCCTTCATTTATAATCACATAAATAAATCCATCATTTATATCCACATTAAATAAATATTTTCTTATCATATAAATAAATAATTAATTATTCATAAATAATATTACAGAATCACAATTATGACAACCAGGCAGTTCTCAGAAAAGAGGGGGCTTTTCGATAAGGATTTCTCCTTACTGGCGCGCAATTAGATGACCAAACCTCTCCTTAGACAGAACTTTTTAGACATTGCCAATAATGTTATTCAGATAATATGAATTATTGCTCCGATAATAGAAAATACTATGTAGTGACAACTATTGAAACAACAATAATATAAAATATCAACGCAGCAATTATTGAACCAATAAAATAAAATATTGAACAGTAATTACTGTAACAATTATTGAGTAATGCCTTCTTACATAAGAATCAATAATTTAAAAATATTTTACAAAATCGTGTGCTACTGTGCAACCACGCGTATTACTGTATTTTAACCACCGGGTATTCTAACAGTGTTAACGATAACAACTACGCCGTTATTTATAAAAACTTAAATTTGTCGTTTTCTTCATTCGACGGTTATTCTGTTATGGGGCCCACAAATGGCTGTGCCGTCGTACGAATATTCTCCGACAAAAAGCATATTCCACGACTAAACGAATATTCCCCGACAACAATGAATATTTTATAACCACTTGCGTATTTTAAAAAAAAAATTCATATATCACCCTTAATTTTAACTTTTATCAATTTAACCATTTACTGAATAGTAATTATAAGAAAAATTGAAGATTTTTATTTCATAAAATTTGGGGTCTTACAATCTCCCCTCCTTACAAAATTTCGTCCCCGAAATTTACGTACCTAGTATTTCAAAGAGTTGAGAATACCTTGTTTTCATTTCAGATTCCATCTTCCCTGTCCTCATGATTTCTCCATTGCTCATCTCCTGTATTTCAGATATCATTCTAGAATACAGCTTCAAAACAAAGGTTAATTGACATATCACAATTTGTCAACTTAAGTAAGAAAAATCAGCTTAGGTAGGACACACACTAGCGAAGGATTACTCATCTCTCCCCTCCTAGTTCTATTTCCCGATCTCCGTCAGAGACCATATCCCTAAGCTCTGATACCAACTGTGACAACCCCAAAATAGGTCCATTCCATCCAACCTATTCTGAGTCGCCAAATACATGGTACATAAAATAACTATAACTTTATTACAACAATTATCGTGCAAAATATAACAACACAGATGCTGTGAGTTTGGATACAAATATATACCAAATGTGACTCATGTCCCAACCGTGGACATCACCTCACAATGACACCTTACATAAAGGTATAGTCAAAAATTATTTTAAAAATTAGAATATTTGGGAAGTGCTCAAGGAAACCTTCGTACATGGGAGGCCATGCTTCTAGGTTATGATAGATATCATATGGCCACAGAATTATCCTTAGTTGACCCAATAGACCTAAAAGAAAAACGAGAAAATTACTATCATATCCTTCCCAATGGTGAGTCTTCTCTTGACATATCATTATCTCCACTGTCTCTAATTGAGAATTATAGTTCAAACGAACACCAAGATTATATAGGTAGTGCTCATAAATATACTCAGCAAGTGGATGTGCACAACCGTGTCTTATGATGACACGAGGTTGTATGTCATTAGACATCTTGTATGATAGTGACAAAACACCCTTCTAACGTTGGGTTCGCCTCACCCTATTTGATTCACCAAATATAACTACTAAATGATGCATACAACACTTTTCTATACTGCTTAGGGAGAACCTCCACAGCTAGAGACCACCGTTCTATTTTCCCGTTACCCTCGTTCGACCCAGCTACACTCTTAATAACTGAAAAGGAATTGTGAAACAAAAGGGTGAGCACAACTAGCCCAGTAAAGAATATCATGACTAAAGGTAAATAAATTATCAATAGCCTTCAACAGTAATAAATCAAAGATTTAGAACATATGGTAGATGATAAAAAATTTTAACCATAGTTGCAGCGGAACGAGCAATCCATTAGAAGAGTCAAACAGACCATAAAATCTATTATCTTCTCCATGTTAAAAATCCATCAACAATATTTTATCCCTGTAACATCAATCAACAGTTCTGATCCACAATCATATAAATAACTCATAATCATAATTGTGATTCTAAATTCCTCTTCGCATCCAGGACGAAGATAATTTTCATCACATGTCTTTACCTGAAACATCAAAGATCATGGTTATACCAAATCACAGTTCCTGTTCATAATCATACTAACAATTTTATCTTTGCACTACGGGCCAAAGATATTCGTCAACAGTTCATCTTTGCACTACTTGCCAAAGATATTCAACAACATGTCATCTTTGCACTACATGCCAAAAATATTCAACAACATATCATCTTTGCACTACAGACCAAAAATATTTCTCAACAGTTCATATTTGCACTACAGGCCAAATATATTCATATCTCAAAGAAATATATAATCATTTCAGAATTTATATAAACAATAATTATAACCATGTTAATCAATTCATCTTTACACTTAAGCTAAATATATTCAATTATAAATTCAATGGTCATGATCATACCAGTTAACAATTCATCTTTGCACTACAGGCCAAAGATATTTCTCAGTCACGATCATACCAATAATTTACCCATCTTTACACTTAAGTGAAAGAGAAATTCAACATCAGGGTTATAAAAATGTTATATATGATAATAAAAATAATATAATCAATAACTGCATTTATTTTCAAGAATTAACGATAATTTGGTCAGAAAAAGAAACCAAATTTTATCGTGAATAGTACCCGTGAATAGTAACTCGAGAATAATAGCTCTTGAATAGTAACCCGTGAATAGTAACCCCAACATAAAAAAGGTAGAAATTCTATAATAAAATTCATACCAATATTTCGGTATAATGATATTGAAAGAATAACATTTCTTAAACTTATAAACAATTTATTTTAATTGTTTACACTTTACTAAATAATACATTTAATCATCCTAAAATGTCAAACACATAAGATTTCATCACCAATAACCAAAACCCTCATAAAAAATCTGCATATACCTCATATAGGATTCTCAAGCCATAAAATCCTATTTTTCACTTTTCTTACTTCACATAAAATATTTAATTCATTTATTCATAACTAGTCTATTTTCATAAAAAATATCAAATCAGTTCCAGAAATATTTCTTTTCTGAGATTTAGCAGAATATAGTCCCATTTTGAACATATATTTTTCTCAGAATTTTTAAAATTCATTTACTATTTTTCATATGGCCAATACTGCTGAATATTTAGACATATATCATAAATTATACTTTTGTCCAAAAATTTCAAAATTTACAGAGTATACTTCTATCATATACATTACACTCAATAAAATTTTTACCAATTTTGGAGTTAACCACAAAGAGTTATAAGGGTTTACTTTTAAAATAGTATTTTTTTCATAAAATTCATAACTCTTAATCTATACATCCAAAAATCACTATTTTTGGACACAATCTAGAAAACTCATCAAATTATCATTTTAAAATTTTTTAGAATTTTTGAAGGTTCAGAAAAATTTCGAAACTGAAAAACATAATAACCCTTAAAATCTCTTACTATCCCTTACCTCAAAAGAGCATCACTTTTTACTGGATATCGGATATGACGCTGAAGAAAACTTGCATTGATAAATAGTAACTCACCAAGTATCTAAATACTTACAAAATACACTCGATAATATAGAGAGAGAAAGAGAGAAAACTTATGAATTCTGGTGTGATTTTTAATTCTAACTTAGCTCTCTATTTATAGGAAAATGTTAGCACGTCGAAGCAGAATTGACCTGCTACCTGATGTCTTTACCTGCTACTATTTCATTCCCCAAAAATCAGCCATCTTCCCCAACAACCAAAAGTGGGGCCCACCTATTTCTAAAATTTTCTATCAAAATCATTTTAAACCTAATTTCCGAATCAGTCACCTCTTAAAATTCATAACAAATCATTCGTTCATTTTTAACGGTTCAAAATTTGTGAACATATACTCAACTTATATATGTTTAACATATCCAAAAATCACAACGATCCAACGGTCGGATCAAAAATTATAACTCACGCAATATATCTCAAGAACAATGATTATCGGATTATAAATCCTTCGGACCAGTTTCATTCGAAAATTCACCATTAAATATCCACAAAGAATTTTTGGGTGATTCTAAATTCTACGGTTAGCTTACTTCCAGGGCTTTCTTTTGATATATGGCTCATCTCCTAACTCATTATACACAAAGAGTTATGAATCTTACAAAATCAAATAATAAACTAATTTTTCTGAAAATCTCATATTTTGTTCTCCATTTCGATAAAATACTGATAAAACACCTCATCATTAATTCCTTCATTTATAACCACATAAATAAATCTATCATTTATATCCACATCAAATAAATATTTTATTATCATATAAATCAATAATTAATTATTCATAAATAATATTACAGAATCACAATTATGACAACCAGGCAGTTCCCAGAAAAGAGGGGGCTTTCCGAAAAGGATTTCTCCTTACTGGCGCGCAATTAGATGACCAAACCTCTCCTTAGACAGAACTTTCTAGACATTGCCAATAATGTTATCTAATAATATTACTCAGATAATATGAATTATTACTCCGATAATGAAAAATACTGTGTAGTGACAACTATTGAAACAACAATAATATAAAATATCAACGCAACAATTATTGAACCAATAAAATAAAATATTGAACAGTAATTACTGTAACAATTATTGAGTAGTGCTTTTTTATGTAAGAATCAATAATTCAAAAATACTGTGCAAAATCGTGTGCTACTGTACAACCACGCGTATTACTGTATTTTAACCACCGGGTATTCCAACAGTGTTAACGGTAATAACTACGCCGTTATTTATAAAAACTCAAATTTATCATTTTCTTCATCCGACAGTTATTATGTTATGGGGCCCACAAATGGCTGCGTCGTCGTACGAATATTTCTCGACAGAAAGAATATTCCACGACTAAACGAATATTCCCCACAACAATGAATATTTTATAACCACTTGCGTATTTTGAAAAAAAATTCATATATCACCCTTAACTTTTATCAATTTAACCATTTACTGAATAGTAATTATAAGAAAAAATTAATAATTTTATTTCATAAAATTCTGGATCTTACACCCACTCCCACCCCACCTACCTACCCACCAACGCACCCACCCAACACTCCCTCCAAAAAAAATAATATTAAGCGATTATTTATACACAACTCACCCCACCCACCCATCCACCCACCCACCCACCCCATCCCACCCCACCTCACCCATCCACCCACCTGACCCTACCCCACCTACCTACCCACCCACGCACCCACCCACCCACCCACCCACCCAACACTCCCTCCCAAGAAAAAATAATATTAAGCGATTATGTATACACTACTCACCCCACCCACCCCACCCCACCCCCACCTCAACCCCCCCCCAAAATAATATTATGTGATTACGTATACATCCCTTATCCCCCACCCCCACCCCCACCCCCCTCCACCCCTCTCAAAAAAAATAATATTATGTGATTATATATACACCTCTTTCTCCCATCCTACCCCACCCCATTCAAAAAAAATAATATGTATACACCACCCACCCCACCCCACCTCACCTCACCCCACCCATATTAAAAGTTCATTTAAAGTTCTGATTAAAAATTAAAACATCTTAAAAATGGTTAATATAATTTTTAACCATAACCATATGGTTCCAACCCACATAACCTATATTAAAAATGGTTAATATGGTTTTAGTTCTTAAATGAAACTATAACCATATTTTGAAAACCAAAACTAACCCATAACCATATTTTGTCAGGCCTACTAACGGGACCCACTTTGTCAAATAATAACACAAAAAGGGAATTTTTTTATTATGTCTGCCGCTACAGTTTGAAGCGGCTAGGCCTTTTAATACATATACAACAATACTTATCCTGTCATCCATACATGCAAAGAAAAAATTCGAAAATTAAACTCTAATTAATTAACGAATTTCATTTCTTGCCTTAATTAATTTATATGTTTATATCAATTTCAAACCAAACAACTAAATTAGAAAAATAATTACCAACTATATATATTTCATATATGTTAAAATTGTAATAATAGAATATTAGTACTAGATAAGAATAATTAAAATTGTAATAATAGAATATTAGTACTAGATAAGAATAATAATTGCAAAAATAGAATATTATTACAATTTTAATTTTTTTTTCTTTCAAATTGACATCAAAAATCAATAATTGTCTTATATTTTTTAATTGAGAGAGCAATTAAGTCTTAACCGGACTCATATAAGGTGATACGAAAAAAATATAGATTATTTATATTTTTGATAAGTGCCGCCCAGTAGTATAAAAACATGCATGAGTTCCACATGGATAATAAACATATATGAAATATATATAGTCAGTAATTATTTTGCTAATTTAGTTGTTTGGTTTGAAATTGATATAAACATATAAATTAATTAAGGCAAGAAATTAAATCCTTTAATTAATTGGGGCTTAATTTTCGGATTTTTATTTGCATGTCTGGATGACAAGATAGTGTTGATATATATATATTAAAGGGCTAGCCGTTACAAGCTATAACGACATATATAATTAAAAAAATTCACTTTTTTGTATTATTATCTGAAAAAGCGAGTCCCGTTAGTGAGTTAGTTTGACCAATATTAAAATAGAAGCCGTTATATGTTATTTGTGCCGCTAACAACATGTAGCTGTTGGGCATTACTCCTTTTTAATCTCAGTCTTCCATATTATTGATCAACGGCTGATATATTGATTGCTGTAATAGTGAATTTAGCAGCCGGTTGTCATGGATTGAAACTCATATATATATATATGTGTGTGTGTGTGTGTGTGTGTGTGTGTGTGTGAAAAATATATATACACAACTGTGTAGTACACAATCACCCGTCGTTATAGTTATTCTGGTCTATGGTGACGGGTGAATGGTCTTTATAATCAAAAAAAATCGTCGTCATAGACAACTGTGTATATACATATAGCCTACATAAAAAATTATTATGTATATATATATATATAGAGTAAGGATCTTAAGCTCATCCTTATTGAGCTCACCCCGAGCTCACCCTGTCTTTTTTTTTTTTTTTAAAAAAACATAACTAATAAAAAATGTATAATAATTTTTGGAATTGAAATTTAAAAAAAAAAAAATATTTTGGGTGTGATTTGGGTACATATAACAAAACAGTGTTGTACAGTCTGTACAACACTGTTTTGTTATATGTACCCAAATCACACCCAAAATATTTTTTTTTTTTAAAATTTCAATTCCAAAAATTATTATACATTTTTTATTAGTTATGTTTTTTTTTTAAAAAAAAAAAAAGACAGGGTGAGCTCGGGGTGAGCTCAATAAGGGTGAACTTAAAAAATGGATTATATATATATATATATATATATATATATATATATATATATATATATATATATATGATTTAATATGAATATTGTCAACAATTAATTTTGTACCTTATGTACGTATGTACGTACTAGGCTACTAACTAGGTTTAATTCAATTATTACGCGGACGTACCTTCATATATTGTTTAGCCTAAACACGCACAACAAATGCCACAAATATTAATTAACTTTGCCAATACAACTAATTCTGTCTTTGTGTTTTACATTAATTGGAAGAGTTTGTTTATTTAATTTCCCTTAATTCCTAACTAGTAATTTGCAGCATACTCCCTCCGTACTTTAATGGACTAAGATTTTTTAGAGTTATGCACAAGTATTAAAAAAATAATTATATAATATTAAATTAATATCAAATGTTTATATTGCTCTTGTATTAAAAAAATATATTATTATTTATTGAGAAAAAATTAGTGAGAGAATCAAAATTATATTTAATACTTGTGCTACGTTTGAATTGAAAGAATGGAATAGAGTAGGGAATGGAATAGAGGAGGGAATGGAATAAGGAATGCAATGAAATGATTTTTTAATATTCCATGTACATGTTTGGTTGATGTTAGAAATACATATATTCCAATAGAATGATTCATTCCATTCTCTTTCCTATTCCATCGATCCAAACGTAGCATTGGAGTAATATTGAAAACTAAGCAATTAATAGTTACTTGAAATTTTAAAATATCTTTTATTAAAAGACATATATATATATATATATATATATATATATATATATATATATATATATATATATATATATATGTTTGTTTGTTTACAAACTTGCTTTCGCTCATCCATTATTGAGATTCCAAATGTATATTGATCACAAACTATTCGACAAGAAACGAATATATATGAAATATATATACATAGTTGTATTAAATTCATGTTCCCCAACAACGACAAAAAATTAAGGACTTTCTTTTCCTCAGAATTATTGCCATCAATTATTATGCATGTGTAGGCCAAAGGAGGTTAATTATACATCTAGTATCAATTATTTCACTTAATATATATATATATATATATATATATATATATAGAGAGAGAGAGAGAGAGAGAGAGAGGGGTGTTATCCAGTGGATTGATCCGACAATTGTCAAACTTTCGTCGTGACATGAGATATATAGGATTCCACGGACAGAAAATAAGAGTTTAATCTTTTTAATTAGATGACATTTTATAAAAATATTAAGTTTGTATCAATCGAACCATGAGTTGTGATATTTTGATTCCGTCATACTTATTACATTTTTGAATTTATTTATCGTGAGATTAATGTGAAATATTTCTGTTGGACCATAATATTTTTTATATTGGGTCAGGTCGAATGGACTTGTCCTTTAGACCATGTCACTTTTGACATGTTGGGTCAAATGATTTGGGCCTCGCTACTTGACTATAATATTGGGCTTAGTCATTGGATTGGTCCATTATGTGAGTTGTTACTTATCCTATCTTTGACCGGTAATCATCACAAAAGTAGTAGTTGACTATTATGTCTGCCACCTTTCTACATGACATTAATGAGGATGGGACTCCGATTACCGGCGGGAGGTAACAGTGGTAGCAGGTGGAAAAATAAGCTACACACTTTCGGCTGAGATGACCGGGGGTGAGAGGAGGTGTCAGGAGATAGTGGGTGGCACAGTAAACCGGGTCTTGGGAACGTATGGGGCAAGGATCACAAAAGGAAATGAGGTAACAAAACACAACACACATTATTATTATTCACACTCACTCAGACACTGGTCAATATTTTCCTTCATCGTTAACCTTGTAATCGCCTGTACTGACTCTCACGCCGGAGCTATCCCCCGACGGTCAGGCCGTCAAGCTTTTGGTGTTGACTTGTTGAACTGTGCAGGATCAGAGCGTCTTACGTGATTGGGACGTGGGAGAAGATCTTGGCGTTAACATTGGCGCTAGAAGGAGGGCTGAGTTCTAGTGTCCTGAGTATTTTTCAATCACAAACTGTGTTCGTTCTACGTCGGTGTTCATGGGGAAGAGTAGGACACCTACGCCGGAGGGGCAGCCTATGGCTGCCAGTGAATCAGTACCACGAGTATCTGTCAAGGACCGTTTGGGACCTGTACTAAGTGTTCATGCCAGCACGACGTCTAAACGATCGCATGGAGATTCTCGTCCGAGAGCTGTGAGCAAAGCCAAGAGACAGCTAGTTTTTACAGCAGAGAAAGGGTCCGGTCATGGCCGAAAACGAGTAGAAGGCACCTCGCCTAGAACTCGATACCGGGACGACCAAGACGAAAAGGCTGCCCGTTTGGCTAAGATGGCAGATGAAGCTGATAGGGCCATGGAGGCGTTTGTGAAGCAACGGCGGGATATAGCTGAGCAGATGTCTCGAATGGCAGAGTTGAGGGACGAAGCTTCCAGCTATGTCCAATATGAAGAACGGGGGCATCGGAGTGGGAAAGAGCCTGTTCATTCCGGGCGTGAGTCTCAGGATCAATGTAAGACCCCGAATTTTATGAAATAAAAGTATTTAATTTTTTTATAATTACTATTCAGTAAATGGTTAAATTGATAAAAGTTTAAAGTTATGGGTGAAATGTAAAAACTTTTCAAAATACACAAGTGGTTATAAAATATTCATTATAGTCGGGAAATATTCGTTTGGTCGTGAAATATTCTTTCTGTCGGGAAATATTCGTACGACGGTACAGCCATTTGTGGGCCCCATAACAGAATAACTGTCGGTTGAAGAAAACGATAAATTTGAGTTTTTACAAATAACGGCGTAGTTGTTACCGTTAACACTGTTGGAATACCCGGTGGTTAAAATACAGTAATACGCGTTATTACACAGTAGCACATGGTATTGCACAGTATTTTTGAAATTATTGATTCTTACGTTAGAAGGCACTACTCAATAATTGTTACAGTAATTATTGTTCAATATTTTATTTTATTGATTCAATAATTGCTACGTTAAAATTTTATATTATTGTTGTTCAATAATTGTCACTGCACAGTATTTTTCATTATCAGATAAATAATTCATATTATTTGAATAATATTATTAGATAACATTATTGGCAATGTCTAGAAAATTTTGTCTAAGGAGAGATTTGGTCACTTAATTGCGCGCCAGTAAGGAGAAATTCTTATTGTAAAGCCCCCTCTTTTCTGGAAACGGCCTGGTTGTCATAAATGTGATTCTGTAATATTATTTATGAATAATTAATTATTGATTCATATGATAAGAAAATATTTATTTTATGTGGATATAAATGAGGGATATATTTTTGTGGTTGAAAAAGAAGGAGTTAATGTTGAGGTATTTTATCTGTATTTTTGTCGGAACGGAGGTATTGAAAATCAAATTAGGGTTTTTGAGATATTTTGCGGGGGTTATAATTTTTAATCCGACCGTTGGATCGTGATAATTTTTGGATATGTTATACATATATAAGTTGAGTATATGTCCACAAATTTTGAACCGTTAAAAATGAACGTATAATTTGTTATGAATTTTACGAGATGACTGGTTCAGAAATTGTTGAATTTTCGGAGTTAATCATTTTGGTAGAAAAT
The DNA here is from genome assembly GCA_016801055.1 of Panax notoginseng. NCBI lineage: Eukaryota > Viridiplantae > Streptophyta > Magnoliopsida > Apiales > Araliaceae > Panax > Panax notoginseng. The sequence goes on along the minus strand of CM029013.1, from coordinate 57,051,037 downwards.
TCTAGAATTGGTGGGCCCCACTCTTGGTTGGTGAAGAAATGTGCTGAGATTTTTATTCAAATGTGGTGGGTGAAAATAGTAACAGGTAAAGCCATCAGGTTGCAGGTTAAGTCTGCTTCGGCGTGCTAACATTTTTCTATAAATAGATGACTAAGTTAGAATTGAAAATCACACCATAATTCATAAGTTTTCTCTCTTTCTCTCTCTAGATTATTGAGTGTATTTTATGAGTATTTAGATACTTTGTAAGTTTCTATTCATCAGTGCAAGTTTTCTTCAGCCTTATACCGATCAGAAGTACTACTCTTTTGAGGTAAGGGATAGTAAAGGATAGTAACGGATAGTAAGGAATAGTAAGGGATTTTAAGGGTTATTATATTTTTCAGTTTGTAATTCTTCTAACCTTCAGAAAATTCTAGAAAAATTTGAAATGATATTTTGATGAGTTTTATTAATTGTGTCCAAAAATGGTGATTTTTGGATGTATATATTAAGAGTTATGAATTTTACGGGAAAAGACTATTTTAAAAGTAACCGCTTATAACTCTTTGTGGTTAACTCCAAAATTGATAAAAAATTTATTGAAAGTATATCTATATAATATTAGTGTACTCTATGAATTTCGGAATTTTTGGATAAAAGTACAATTTATGATAAATGTCTAAATATTCGGCGGTTTTGGCCATATGAAAAATAGTAAATGAGTTTTAAAAATTCTGAGAAAAATATATGTTCAATATGGGACTATATTCTGCTAAATCCCAGAAAAAAAATATTTTTGGAACTAATTTGGTATTTTTAATGAAAATGGACTAGTTATGAGAAAATAAATTAAATATGTTATGTGAAGTAAGAAAATTAAAAAATAGGATTTTATGGCTTGAGAATCCTATATGAAGTATATGCAGATTTTTGATGAGGGTTTTTGGTTATTGGTGATGAAATCTTATGCGTTTGGCATTTTAGGATGATAAAATGCATTATTTAGTAAAGTGTAAACAATTAAAATAAATTGTTTATAAGCTTAAGAAATATTATTCTTTCAATATCATTATACCGAAATATTGATATGTATTTTATTGTGAAATTTCTACCTTTTTGTATCGGGTTTACTATTCATGAGTTATTATCCACGAGTTACTTCATGAGTTACTATTCACAGAAAAATTGGTTTTTTTTTCTGACCAAATTATAGTTGATTTATGAATATTACTCTTGAGATTAAAACTATATGTTGATCATATTATTTTTATTATCATATATAACATTTTTATAACCCTGATGTTGAAATTCTCTTTCACTTGAGTGTAAAGATGAGTAGATTGTTGGTATGATCATGACTATGGGTTCTCTTTGGCCAGTAGTGCAAAGTTGAATTGTTGACTGGTATGATCATGACCATTGAATTTATAACTGAATATCTTTAGCTTAAGTGTAAAGGTGAATTGATCAACATGGTTATAATTATTGTTTATATAATTCTGAAATGATTATATATTTCTTTGAGATATTAATATATTTGGCCTGTAGTGCAAATATGAACTGTTGATGAATATCTTTGGCATGTAGTGCAAAGATGAATTATTGATGAATATCTTTGGCCTGTAGTGCAATGATGAACTGTTGTTGAATATCTTTGGTTGTAGTGCAAAGATGGCCTGTTGATGAATATCTTTGGCCTGTAGTGCAAAGATGAACTGTTGTTGAATATCTTTGGCCGTAGTGCAAAGATGGATTTATTAATATGATTATGAACATGAACTGTGATTTGGTATAACTATGATCTTTGATGTTTCAGGTAAAGACAGACGATAAAAATATTCTTCGTCCTGGGTGCGAAGAGGAATTTAGAATCACAATGATGATTATGAGTTATTCATATGATTGTGAAAAGAAATTATTGAGTGATGTTACAGGGATAAAATATTGTTGGTGGATTTTTAACATGGAGAAGATAATAGACTTTATAGTCTATTTGACTCTTATAATGGATTGCTCGTTCCGCTGCAACTATGGTTGAAATTTTTTATCATCTACCATATGTTCTAAATCTCTGATTTATTACTGATGAAGACTATTGATAATTTATCTTTAGTCATGATATTCTTTACTGAGCTAGTTGTGCTCACCCTTTTGTTTTACAATTCCTTTCAGGTAATAAGAGTGTAGCTGGGTCGAGCGGGAGTAACAAGGGAATAGAACGGTGGTCATCATTTAGTAGTTATATTTGGTGAAGAAAATAGGGTGAGGCGAACCCAACGTTGGAAGGGTGTTTCGTCACTATCATACAAGATGTCTAATAACATACAACCTCGTGTCATCATAAGACATGGTTGTGCTCATCCACTTGCTGAGTATATCTACGAGCACTACCTATATAATCTTGGTGTTTGTTTGAATTATAATTCTCAATTAGAGACAGTGGAGATAATGATAAGTCAAGAGAAGACTCACCATTGGGAATAATATGATAGTAATCTTCTCATTTTTCTTTGGGGTCTATTGGGTCAACCAAGGATAATTCTGTGGCCATATGTTATCTATCATAACCTAGAAGCATGGCCTCCCATGTACGAAGGTTTTCTTGAGCACTTTCCAAATATTCTAGTTTCTAAAACAGTTTTTGACTGTACCTTTATGTAAGGTACCTTTGTGAGATGCTGATACATGATGGTGTTCAATGTCACATTTGGTATATATTTGTATCCAAACTCACAGCATATGTGTTGTTGTATTTTATACGACAATTGTTGTAATAAAGTTGTAGTTATTTTCTGTACCATGTATTTGACGACTCAGAATGGGTTTGGTGGAATGGACCTGTTTTGAGATGTCACAATCGACCTCGGGAAAGAAGAAGGTCCAGAAGCCCTACTCCTCAAAGATCGAAGAGGGCACATCACCCTGTCGGTTCTAAGGAGCAGGGTCGAAGCGAACGAAGAGGTCGATCCAGGGATCGTACTCCGGAGAATACTAAGAAGGCGCTCGTTGTTGCGCATTCCCACCACGGCAGCCGGGTACTGAGACGAAGCAGATCTAGGGGCCGTACACCTGAAAGTCCACCGAGGGCACTCCGCTCTGTGGACCATCATCGTCATAAAAGCCCCTCGAAAGTTGGGGGTTCTATTGTAAGGAACCGGTCCACTCAGAAGAGGGAGGGGTCACCGGAAAAAGAAGCATCGTCCCAACTCGGGGGCGTGGAGTATCTGGTAAAAGAGGTGAAGGAGCTTCAGAGGCAGCTTGCCGAGGTACAGAAAGTAAAAGATACTTCGGTAAAGAAGGCATCCCCTTTTTCCGCGGAGATTCTGAAAGAGAAAGCTGACCCCACCAAGAAGTTGCCTCACATTGAAAGTTATGACGGATCGGAGGATCCCTATGACCATAGTCAGGCGTTCGACAGAGTGATGGATTATTACGACTTTAGCGATGCTGCTAAGTGTCATACTTTTGTCACGACACTCCGAAAGGATGCCAGGCAATGGATGGGGACTTTGCCTTCGGATTCGATTTCATCCTGGGCGGATATGTGCAATAAGTTCCACGCCCGCTTCGGGAGCAACAGAAGAAGAGGGAAACCAACTGGCTCGTTGGCTCAGGTTCGGCAGTACTCGAATGAGTCTTTGGGCCAATATGTGAAGCGATTCCGTGAAGCAGTCGGCCAAGTGACAGACCTGAACGATCTACAAGCCGTGGGACTGTTTCAAAATGGGTTAGATCTGGTCAAATCGGAAAAGTTGGTGAAGAAGTTGATGTTTCACCACCCGAAGAGTCTCGCAGAAGCCTTCGACAAAGCAGAAAGTTATATCGTGGTAGAGGAAGCCATGAATAGGCTCAAGCGTCCCTCTTCAGATCGGCTTAAGGAGACAGATCGGGACAGAGCAGAGGGGGACCAGAGTAGGAGTGAAGGAGATAAAGGTCGTCGCGACGGCAGGTCAAAGAAATACAATAATAATTGGAGACAGGGTGGAGAACGCTCGTCCGCTCCCACTCAGAGGGTAAACAGGACATATACTGCACTCAATGCTGACAGGGCTGTTATCTTGAAGCAGATTAAGAATCAACCTATTTTCGAGCCACCTCGAGATAACATTAATCCCGGGAAAGGGAATTCTCGTAAGTATTGTGACTATCATCAAGCCTCGGGTCACGATACGAACGACTGTACTAGTTTGAAAGATTTTATTGAGAGAAAGGTGCAGGACGGGGCTTTAGTTCATTATGTGGTGGCCCGAACGAACCAGCAGCAGAATAGAGGACCTGTTCAGGCAGCCCAACCAGTTCAACAAGTGTTCCCCGCTCCTGAACCGCCCGCAAGGCAAGTGATAGATGTCATCACTGGGGGCACTTCGGGCAAGCTTGTTGGAAAGAAGCGCCGAAGTTACCTGGATTCGATCATGTCAGTGGCGGGTACCCTCCCGAAGACTGATAGACCCTTCCCGGGTACGGTAATTTCCTTTACAGATGAGGATTACCCTTCGGAAACGATCGAGCCGCATGAGGGATCATTGGTCGTGACAGCACAAGTGGGTTCGGTGGATATGAAGCGTATGATGATCGACAATGGGTCTTCTGTGGATATCTTATATGCTCATGCTTATCAAAAGATGCATCTTGATGGGCAGAAGATGGAGATCGGACAGGAGGCCCCTTTATATGGCTTCAGCAACGATCCGGTCAAAGTGGCTGGAACCATTGAACTGCCGGTTATCTTCGGAACGGCCCCCTAATAGGTAAAAATTATTTGCAAATTTTATGTTGTGCATGTAGATTCTGCTTGTAATGCTATTTTGGGGAGGCCCACTTAAACTGCTTTACAAGCTGTAACCTCAATCCCTCATTTCAAAATCAAATTTTCTACGGCTCATGGGGTTGGGGAGGTAAAAGGAGATCTGGATCTGGCCAGAAGATGTTATAGAAATACCGTGATCACTTCGAGAGTAGGGGTGTCGAAGCAAAAACAGACCATGGAAATAGAGATCGAACCCTTCACGGAAAGTAGCTCAGAACCGTTGGTCATGCCAGCCGAAGAAACAGAAGAGATAGAGCTCATCCCGGGCAAGGCTAACAAGACGGTGAAAATAGGTTCGGGTCTACCAGAACCTCTCAGGACGAACCTCATTGAACTCCTGCAGTGTTATGTTGACATCTTCGCCTGGGAACCTCAGGATATGCCGGGAGTGAGCAGGGATATTGCCGAGTATCGATTAGAAGTGGATCCGTCGAAGAAGCCAGTTTGGCAAAAGAGGAGGATCTTTGCGCCTGAGCGCCAAAGAATCATCGACGAAGAAATTGCGAAGCTGTTAGCTGCTGACTTTATCTTCGAAATTGACTATTCGCAGTGGATGGCAAACGTAGTGCTGGTCTAGAAGCAGAATGGGAAATGGCGGGTTTGCATCGACTATACGGATCTGAATAAAGCTTGTCCAAAGGATTTCTACCCATTACCCCACATTGACCAGCTCATCGATGCAACTTCGGGGTATGCCTTGTTGAGCTTCATGGATGCATTCTCTGGCTATCATCAAATCTCCATGTGTAAAGAGGATATACTGAAGACGGCGTTTATTACGCATCGTTCGGTATATGCCTACAAGAAAATGACCTTCGGCCTCATCAATGTCAGGGCCACTTACCAGAGAATGATGAACTATGTTTTCAGGCGTCAGTTGGGTAAGAATATGGAAGTATATGTGGATGACATGATTGTTAAAAGCATGTTGATGCACAAACATCTGGATGACCTGGAGGAATGCTTTCAGACAGTCCGTCATCACAAATTGAGACTGAATCCTGCCAAGTGCACCTTCGGATTAGGGGCTGACAAATTTCTGGGTTATCTGTTCAGTCAGAGGGGAATTGAAGCCAATCCAGAAAAGATTCAAGCGATCCTGAACATGAAGACTCCTCAGTCATTTAAAGACGTTCATCGTCTGACTGGAAGGATTGCAGCTTTGAGGAGGTTTATATCCAAATCGGCAGAAAGGTGTTTGCCGTTTTTTGACACGTTGAAAGAGCCGAAGAATGCCAAGACGTTCCAAGGGACTTCGGAATGCGAAGACGCCTTTCAGAGCATCAAGTCCTACTTATCTTCGGCGCCTTTGTTGGTGAAGCCCGCTCCTACTGAGCCATTGTATTTGTACTTAGCAGCTAGTTCGTTGGCAGTAGGAGCAGTTTTGGTGCGAGAAGTTGGGGGTAAGCAGTACCCGGTTTATTATGTAAGCCATGTCCTTCGGGATGCTGAAACAAGGTATCCGAACATTGAGAAGTTTGCTTTTGCTTTAATAACTGCTAGTCGGAAGCTTAGGCAGTACTTCCAGGGTAGGTTGGTTATTGTCTACATAGATCAGCCTTTGAAGAAAATTATGGGCAAACCTGAGGTATCGGGGAGATTAGCTGCATGGACGATGGAGTTATCTCAGTTCTTCGTTGAATATCATCCCCGAACTGCCATCAAGGAGCAGGCCTTGGCAGATTTTATGGTCGAGTGTTCGTTTTCTGAAGCTGATGAAGCTGTAGCAGAAGCTGGAGGATCTGACAGCATAGTTGCGGTTCTTCAGCAGAAGCAGAGTTCGTGGACACTGTATGTAGATGGGTCTTCTACCGCAGACGTCAGCGGAGCAGGGATTATTCTGACCAGCCAGGAGGGATTCAAGGTGCAACAGGCCATCAGATTTCAGTTTAAAGCGACGAACAATGAAGCAGAGTACGAGGCAGTGTTGGCGGGATTGCGACTAGCTAAGAGTCTCGAAGTGCAAAGAATAGTTATCTTCAGCGACTCTCAGTTAGTCGTTAAACAAGTCTCCGGGGAATACGAAGCCGGAGGTCATAGAATGATCAAATATTTGGCGGAATTGAAAGAACGGCTTCAGTATTTTCAGTTCTACGAATTTCAGGGGGTCGAACGTGACGACAATTCCATTGTCGATGCACTCTCCAAATTAGCCACTACGGATGTTAACGTTTTTGATGGGTCAGTTTACTTGGAAATTTTGCAACATCCTAGTGTTCATCATGAATCGGTAATGTGCGTTGACCGAACCAACTGCTGGTTGACTCCGTATCTGGAGTATCTGGCAGATGGCGTTCTACCTTCGGATCAGATGCTGGCCAAGAAAATCAAGTACAAGAGTGCCAATTTCATTCTGATAGATGGGGATCTATTTCGAAGGGCCTTCTCGTCTCCACTGTTAAAGTGTTTGACTCCGTCCGAAGCTGAATATGCTCTTCGAGAAGTTCACGAGGGCATCTGCGGCGACCATATGGCTGCTAAGTCATTAGCCTACAAAGTACTTCGTCAGGGATACTACTGGCCTACCATCTTCAAGGAAGCGACTGAATACGTCAAGAAGTGTGAGAAGTGTCAGCTCAACAGTCTGATCCCACATCAGCCACCAGAAGAGTTATACTCAATCTTATCTCCCATACCCTTCGCTGTCTGGGGGGTTGATATACTAAGTCCGCTACCGAAAACAAAAGGTCAGGTCAACTTTGTTATATTTGCCATCGACTACATGACCAAGTGGCTAGAAGCAAAACCGCTTAGGTTAATAACGGAACAGGAATGCTTAAAGTTCATCAAGGAGTCGGTAGTATTTCGGTTCAGAATTCCTAAGGTGGTGATTTCAGACAATGGACGTCAGTTTGTGGGATCAAAATTTGAAGCATTTTTGAAAGAATTGGGGGTCCAGCATAGAAAGACTTCGGTAGCTCATCCTCAGTCTAATGGACAAGTCGAAGTGACCAACAGAACGTTGCTGAATGGAATCAAGCGCAGATTGGACGAAGCTAAAGGAAGATGGCCGGAAGAGCTGCTCAGCGTGTTATGGGCCTATCGGACCACTCCGAGGACCACAACAGGAGATTCACCTTTCAGACTGGCCTATGGTACTGATGCCTTAGTCCCAGTTGAAATTAGATCTCCAAGTCTTCGAGTTGGCCAGTTCAGAGAAATATACAATGATGAAGGGCTGAAAGCCAATCGTGATTTACTTTAAAAAGTCAGAGAAACAGCCTTGGTCAAACTAGCAGCCTATCAGCGAAGAGTAGCTAAGCATTATAACAAGGGGGTAAAGCTTCGCAGGTTCGAAGTAGGGGATTTCGTTCTCAGAGAAGTCGAAGCATCTACGCCCCAGAATTTAGGAAAGCTGATGCCGAATTGGGAAGGGCCATATGAAGTCATAGAAGTACCGAAGCCGGGGACTTATCGGTTGAGGGATTTGGACGGATCAGAGATTAAGAATACTTGGCATGCAGGCAGGCTTCGAAAGTATTTTCAGTAGCTACAATGTTAGTACACCGGAAGCCTGTAAATGGTTTTAAGTCATCATCAATAAAAATTCCTTTCTTTTCAAGCAAGTCTTGTCTTCGTTGCTGTTAATGCCATTGGAGTGAGGAGGTTCGGGTGGACTCGCTGACCATTCGATGGTAGCCTCATCGGCAGGAGGTCCTTATGAGTTTGTCAGGCCCTTCGTGGTAGGCAAACGTCATCGGAGTAAGGAGGTTCGGGTGGACTCGCTGACCATTCGATGGTAGCCTCATCGGCAGGAGGTCCTTATGAGTTTGTCAGGCCCTTCGTGGTAGGCAAACGTCATTGGTGTAAGGAGGTTCGGGTGGACTCGCTGACCATTCGATGGTAGCCTTATCGGCAGGAGGTCCTTATGAGCTTGTCAGGCCCTTCGTGGTAGGCAAGTGTCATCCTTAAGACGTTGTCAGACCCTGCGTGGTAGGCAATTGTCGATCCTTAGACCTTGTCAGGCCCTTCGTGGTAGGCAAGTGTCATCCTTATGAGTTCGTCAGGCCCTGCGTGGTAGGCGAACATCATTGGTGTAAGGAGGTTCAAGTGGACTCGCTGACCATTCGATGGTAGCCTCATCGGCAGGTGGTCCTTAAGACGTTGTCAGGCCCTTCGTGGTAGGCAATTGTCGATCCTTAGACCTTGTCAGGCCCTTCGTGGTAGGCAAGTGTCATCCTTAAGACATTGTCAGGCCCTGCGTGGTAGGCAATTGTCGACCTTTAGACCTTGTCAGGCCCTTCGTGGTAGGCAAGTGTCATCATTCAGACTTCGTCAAACCCCTCACGGCATCTACCTCACACTTTGGTAACGAATAAGTATTCCCTTACTTTATTACCTAATTTTTTCTAAGTGTTGAGTTCGGAAGGCCACATTCTTTAACTTCATCTTATCTATTATACGACTTGCCTAGTTGTTGATTAACAGTTTGAGTTAAGTCCACGAAGGAGCTTGTACATTTTTTAAGATTGAATCGATATCGAAGTGTTGATAAACAGTAAATACACCGAAGTCATAAGGAATAATGTTGATATTTCATTTACATAATAATGTTTACAAAACGATAGAAGCTTTTACAAGAATCCTACAGCTAAGGGAAAAGAGAATCATCTTCAGGAATCAGCTTCATCTTTCGAAGAGTCGAGAATGGTCGGATCAACCTTGGCAGTGACAAGTCTTGCCTTGTATTTGCTTCGGCATTCGTCGTATCCATCCGAGAACATTTGGACGATCTCCTCGTTCAACTCAGCTGATTTCTGATATTCTTGTTGAACTTCTCTCTGAAGATTTTCGGTCAAAGGAGGACCCAAATCTCTTAAAGCACGAAGTTCTCGAAGCTCCTCTTCGAGATTTGCTCGTTCCTTCAGATGTCTCAAATCCCTAGCTTCGAGTTCATGTACTTGCACCGCCAGGCTCTTATTGGTTTTCACCATCGTTTCGTTCTTCCCCACAAGGGCCTCGTTTCGACGAACCAGGTCTATGTTCGTATTAACGGTTATTTGGTGGGTGGCCTCGGCTGTCTCCAGTTTTTCTTTTAACTTATCTACATCCTTCTGGAGGCATTCGTTATTGAAGAGAGCGGTACTATGGTCCCTTCTCTCTTTATTCAAAGCCGACGCCAGAATAGCGTTCTCTCACCGGGCAGTATCTTCTTCGGCTTCGGATCCTCTATACCGGGGAAGAAGTCTCCCGAAGACGGCATTGGCCTACAGACATTCAAAGGCAGCCGGTAAATTACTAGAAGAAACAGATAATTTCCAAATATTTCAATTGAACAAACTAACCTTAGCCTGATAACTCATGCCTTCCTCGATCAAATCCCTAATCGAGCTGTTTTCGAACCAATGATCATCGGTCTCCCGAACAAAGGAATCGAACAGCTGAAAGGGAAAGTTCCCGTTAAACTCCGGCCATATGGTGGGAGAAGATGCGGCTTCTCGCCTGAAGGCGGAGGGGGAAGATCTTGCCGAAGAAGGCATGGATGGTTCGGGGGACGGTGGTGGTTGATCATCGGAGGGTTGTTTCCTTTTACGAGACAGAAGTGGAGACTCGGCTGGGTTTTCGAGCTCGTCTTTGGAAACATGGATCTCCACAGGAACGACGATCGGAGGATCAACTGCAGCAGGAGGAACCCGAAGCTCATCGGCGGATAAAGGAGTCACTTTGGTCTTCCTCTTTTTAGTACGAAGAGCTTGCATTTGCTCCTTAGCCGGCATGTTAATCAGGCTGGTGGTAGAAGTTTACTGAGATTCTGGAAGGACCGATCTTGGTTTCCGAACAGCCCTCTTCTTTTGTCGAGGTCGGCTAGGTTCCTCCGCAGTTTCTGATCCATGGAAGACTTCAGCGTCACGGGCTTCCGAAGCCGGAAGTTCTTCCTGTGGGATGTCGGTGGGGGATGATGATGATTTACCCGAAAGGAATTTATCCAAATCCCTTCGGTCGATCGATGTTGGTTTTATCAAAGACACTACAAATTAACAAATCATGTAACCCTTTAGACCAGTTCACTAAAAGAAATATCAGCAAATTGCATACCAGTAAGAGTTTAGAACTCACATTTATGGTCATATAACCTGCCTGCTTACTCAGGAGTCCGAAGCTCCATTCCTTCAGGGGAATCTTCTCGAGAATGCTCGCCATTTCTTTCACACGCTCCTCTGGAATGTCCCCGAAGTCTGCAGAAATCCGCTCGGAAGTGGTCCATTCCGGGATAGACGGGATTTCAGGTCCCTTCACGAAGAACCATTCTCTGTGCCACCCCTTGTTGCTCGAAGGAGTATCCATCAAAGGTCGCTTCTCGAACTTGGCGTTGGGCTTGGGGGACTGTTTGCTCAGCACTTTGAAGCCTCGTTCCCGAGACTTCCCAGCAGAGAAGAGAGTGAAAAAAGAATCAACTGTTGGGGTTATCCCCAACTCGTAACAGAATGATATGAAGGCCAGGATGTGGATGTACGAATTCGGCACCAGTTGGGCGAATCCCACTCCGATAAATCCCAGGAGGGTAACAAGGAAAGAGTGAAGAAGGAATCTAACTCCCTTCTCTAGAACAGTTACCGGTACGGCAGTCCACCCATCCGGTCGTTGTCCGTTCGTGCGGTTCCGGAGCTCTCACCAGATGGGTGTCCGGAATCTGATACCGACTTCTGATGGCACGCAGCTCGATCTCGATGATGATAGAGGGGATATTGGCGTGAGGGTATTGTTCTTCACTCTCAAAAAACTCTGAGGGGTTGGGTAGGGGGTTTGAAGGGTTCCTGGCAGGACTAGCCGTGATTTGGGGGTTGGGGTTTGGAACTGACTCGGTAAGGTTGTGATTGGGAGGAGTGGTGGAAATCGGAACAGCAAGAATAGGGGTGAAATTGTCAGAATCTTGGGTCGCCATTGCTACTAAGATCTTGCAGGAAAGAAAGAAATCGGAGAGAAGGAGAAAACATTGTATATCAAATTCAAATTAAGCTGGTAAAATCGTCAGAATTGGAGAAAATTGGCTTTTATAGTGGTCTTTTCAAATTTTACACGAAAACCGAGGGCGGCGCATTAATTGGAGATAATGATGCGGGAGTGGAAGGGGTAACGTCTGATTTTGGTTTTAATGGGTTATCCAAGGTGGGCTGGCGCTCATTGGATCCCTTTTCACTATGGACTCACACTATTTACAGTCTTCCACTAAACATCCTGTTTAATAAAAGACTGGGGGGCAATGTTGGGCCATAATACTTTTCATACTGGGCCAGGCCGAATGGGCTTGTCCTTTGAACCATGTCACTTTTGTCATGTTGGGTCAAATGATTTGGGCCTCGCTACTTGACTATAATATTGGGCTTAGTCATTGGATTGGTCCATTATGTGAGTTGTTACTTATCCTATCTTTGACCGGTAATCATCACAAAAGTAGTAGTTGACTGTTATGTCTGCCACCTTTCTACATGGCATTAATGAGGATGGGACTCCGATTACCGGCGGGAGGTAACAGTGGTAGCAGCTGGAAAAATAAGCTACACACTTTCGGCTGAGATGACCGGGGGTGAGAGGAGGTGTCAGGAGATAATGGGTGGCATAGTAAACCGGGTCTTGGGAACGTATGGGGCAAGGATCACAAAAGGAAATGAGGTAACAAAACACAACATACATTATTATTATTCACACTCACTTAGACACTGGTCAATATTTTCCTCCATCGTTAACCTTGTGATCGCTTGTACTGACTCTCACGCCGGAGCTATACCCCGACGGTCAGGCCGTCAAGCTTTTGGTGTTGACTTGTTAAACTGTGCAGGATCAGAGCGTCTTACGTGATTGGGACGTGGGAGAAGATCTTGTCGTTAATAATTTCAATATTTATATAATTTATATCAATAATTTTTTTTTATTCCTATTTTTCATGAATATTAGAAGATATTTAAAAATTTTATGTCCAATTAGTCAAACCCTAATCTTTAAAAATAAATTATATATATAAAAAAAAATCTCATTTCCGGCCCAAGAAATATGTAATTTCTTGTACGATATACATTTCAATCTCTGTCAGCTTTTGTCACTAGATAAATCTTATACTTCTTCAAGTAGAATGGAAGAGACTTCGTACGTATAAGTTTTATACTACTATTTGATTGGGTTCTAGCTCTAATAAAATATTAACGAAGGAAAAAATACAAACAGCTTATACATAAAATTATAGATTAGTATAATACTTTCCAAAATTAGATCTATATTTTTGTCTGTTTTAAAATTAGATATATATTTTTATTTTAAGACTATAAAATACATGATATTTTTAATTTATCATTATTTTTTATTATTAATTTCAATATCGTCTAACTATCACAACTAAATTTCTAATTAATACTAAAATTATATTTTTTTTAATATAAAATTATTTTTAAAAATCTTCATTAACGTAACTCTTTACAAATAGATTACAAACTCTCGTGCTGCACTTATTGTACATACACCTTCCCCAGTTAGTAAGTTACCCTCGCCACCTCCCCAGCATCCCACACCACCCTACCCTACCCTACCCCACCCTACCAACCCTACCCCACCCTACCCTATCCAACCCTACTCTACGCTACCCGACCAATATATAATTAGGGGGAAAAGTCAAATCCCGCTTGCATGCACTTCTTGTACATACACCTTCCCCCAGTTTCCCCCTCCCCTCGGCCCGGCCCCCGCGTCTTGTTTGTTTCAGGTATGTGAGAAGGAGGTGGTATCAAACCGCGATTTTGGTACGCTTTAATTATTCAAACTTTAAAGAACTACTACTAAATTTATGAAAATTAAACAGCATACTTGTATTGAATGGCATTGCCTAATTAATTTCCTGTTAGCTAGCTAGCTAGCTAGGGTCCCAATGACCGAAATATTATTCCCCATACTCCAGTTCATGCGAGGTAGCTATAATTGAGTTCATGTAAGGGCCCCTATATATGCTCGAGTTTCAGTACTGTCATCAATTACTAAAATAATCAATCTTTTTTTTAATTTATTTTTATTTTACTTATTTGATGTGATTTAGGATTCCCTAGCTCCTTGTTCCAACGTGTGTTTCTCTATTGAGTTGACTGATTTCTTTTATCAAATGCATGGAGTTTAATAAATTTCACATATTTAATATATTTCAGTTATTTTTACTATTTCAAAAAAAAAAAAAAAACTTACTGATGCAACTATTGTTATCTGAAATTTAACTTGTATTGATTTTAATTAAATTTAGAATTTCTAATTATAAGCGTTAATTAATATTTAAAATTAATTACGCCTAGCACGTACATTTTAGAGCAAATGCATGCCGTATCTGAGCTGTACGTGTATAATGTACGTAACTAGGCACTAGGTGGATAGATCTCCTTAAGACCAGGTGCTCCAATTCATTCCATTCCCTTCTCTCTCCCGGGTCAATGGGATTAATATATATGATCCATTTTTTCAACTCAGACTAATTATTGATTATATTCCTCCAGGTAATTCTTCTTTAATTTCATCTTAATTAATTTCTTCTCATGCATTAATTTTCCAATTACCATTTCCTTAATCACTTTCTTTCTTTCTTTTGTCTGTATTTAATATATAAATCAATGCATATGAATTCACATTTACATGATTCAGACTTCATTTTATGGGTAAAATTAATTAATGAATATATAATGGCTTGTGCTGACATTATATATATTCACGTCAAACACGTACATATGTGAGTGTATATATCATGTGGGAAATCGAATTTTCAAGGATTAGATCCCTTAAACGTACGTGTTTTGCAGTCAGAAGGCTGTGCATACCCTCATTAATTTGGAGCTGTAATTCGGTCAAACGTACGTTTGCATGCATGGTTTGAACTTTTAATGCATAATTGAAGGGAAAACCCTGCCAAATTGGCTTTCTTTTTAATCTATTATTATAATAATAATATACATATATAGTAGATATTGTTTTGTGTGTGAGCGTGTGTTTTTTTTAGCTTTTTCCTCTTTAAGTTTTAACTAAAATTGGTAGCAGAGAAGATCAGTATCAAATTGCACTTATCTTTTTCATATGTTATAATCTCAATACTGCCTTATTGTTTTTCAATGCTTTATTAGTTTTTATATATATATATATATATATATATATATTGGTGTGTTTTGTGATTTTGTATATACCGAGCAGTAGAAGAAGGGGGAAAAACGAGTTTTGTGATTCTGTAACACATTAACAATAGTACTATGGAACATATGGTACTCATGGACTAAATATATCTAACAATTCAGGTTTCACATGCATATTACTCCCTCCTTTTTACAAGAAGAGTGTTTTTGAGTTTGATTCAAAATTAATTTTCAAAATTTTAAGTTATAATGTAAATATATCTTAATTTTAAGAATAATATATATTTATTTAGTGATATTTTATGTAATTTACAGTACTAATTATTATTTATATTAATCAAAATCAAATAAATTCGTATTAATTTAAAAAATTTATAAATTAATTAAAACAAAAAATATACTCCATCCGTTTTCAAAGTAATAACTTAAGGTACAATTATTTTATCCTAAAAAATATTTTTATTTTTGAGAAAAAATAATACAAATAGAATAGCATTACCTTGACCCACAAGTACTTCTTAATTCAAAGGTCGGTCGTCATCTCATCGGTCATCATATCATGGTCTATTACGGTCTTTCACATTAACCTATCTTCTGGACCCCACCTTAATGTTTTGCAATGCTGGCATCTTGTCCATTTAATTATTTAGAGGAGAATTAAATAGTAATAATAATGTTACCCGAATTTGTGGCTGACTCGAATTCAGAATTTCATTAGAATTGGAGAAGGTAATGAACGTGTACTATTATTTTTATTATTAATAATTAATTTCAATAACTTTCACAAAATAAGTCTTATATATAATAATCGCTCAATATTTATTTTCTAAATTTCATTATTAATAATGTATCATGATTGATTGTATATTCTCTCTTTAAATCAATAAATACTTGATATATTTTGGATGGATATTTCTCCAACATACTCGGATATATACAAATGGTGGGACAAAATTATTCACATGGTGATGGTGCTTGCTCAACCATCAATCATCATAATTAATTCATATGCTGGCATGGGGTGTTACTTGTTAGTTTGTGTGCCTGACCAAACTAGCTAGTAATTTCCACGTATATATATATATATATATATATATATATATATATATATATATATATATAGTAGTAGTAGTAGTACGTAGTATTCAAGTTTGGGATGCCAAATTTGGACAGCCAATATATATATATACATACTTAGTTATAAACATAATGACCATGTTAATTTGTTTTACATATTTGGAAAAATTAAAATTAATTATTGATTTGGTCTGACAAGGAAGTCTGGTCACACTTTTGCTCTTGCAAATCCACAGGCACAGGCGTGTGAGTGTGTGTATATATATATAAAGAGGTTCAAATTAGTTGTACACATAAAATTAAGTGGAAAGGAAGAGGAGGCTGGTGAGAAGGGAGCGAATTAAGAGAGATAGAGTTAGAGATAGAGATAAAGATCGAGAAAGAGAAGGTGTAGTTGTTTTATTTTGTTTGCTAATTAATTAATTAATTTGTTGGCGAGGAAAAATAAAATTAGGATGGGATTCTTGACGTTATTGGAAGTGGCATCTATGCCAATACTACAAGTGCTTCTAATAAGTTTGTTAGGAGCTTTCATGGCTACCCAGTATCTCAATCTTCTTCCCGCCGATGCCCGCAACACGCTTAATAAGGTATGTATGTATGAATGTACCTACACTTACCTACGTAAATAAATTTCATATATATATATATATATATATATATATATATATATATATATATATATATATATAAGTTTCAATCCATAACAATTGATAGTTAGAAGAATTATTCTAACAACTATCATCTTTATCGTTGATCAATATAATTAATAACTGAAATTTAAAAAATAAAAAAATTACTGTCGCTACACGTTGTAGCCACAGTAAAACACTTATCCTGACAACTTAATTTACCAACGAATCCCTTCTTGTTCAAGGGTCAAATAATATATTATATATGGTCACGCTGTCAATTCCTGCAATGAGTTATAATCTAATATTACTCTCCTATTTCAAAATGTAATATTATGAGTTATATATAATCTAATATTATATTATTATTTCAAAATGTAATGTAATATTATATTATTATTTCAATCATGTAATATTTCCATACACGCCTCTACAACATGTAATATTATTATATTATTATTCAATATAATATTATATTATATTACTAATATTATTATATTAATAATCTGTAAGATTTTTTTACCGTATTTTTTTTTAAAAAAAATATATATTGTGATTGTTTCTGAAAATTTTATTTTGTGCAAAATATATTCATTTGAACTTTTAGAGAAAAATAATAACTATGGAAAAATATATGCTATCGGGACAAGTGATTTTACTGCTGCTACACGTGACCTTTTTTTAAAAAAAATCTCAGACAATAATTATATTGATGAACAATGGAAATGATAATTGCTGGAATAGTTCTTTTAACAACCGATTGTCATAGATTGAAACCATATATATATATATATATATATATATATATATATATATATGGAAATAATCCATGAAAAACGTTAGCTATTAACACTGTTTCAACTAACGCTAATCTAGCCGTCCAATATTAGAGTTAATGGCTGAGATGAATGCACAGCCGCCTAGCGGCCAGCAATAAATATTAAAATCCTCTCTGGCCGCGGGCTGTTAGGAAATTTGGCCCAGCCGCTAAAGAGAGTAGCGGCAAAAAAAAAATGGCCCAATTAGTGATCATCCTAATTATCCTCATACATACTACTTATTAATTAATAAAATAAAATAATAAAAAATTATAAGTATAATCAGTAATTATTCTTATACTTATTAATATAATAAGTATGTATAAGGAATAATTATCGTCTTATGATTTTTAATTATAAATAGGAAATAGTGATTGAATTTATATTATATTCCTACTCAAATATATAAACTCAATCAATATTTCTTATTTATAATTAAAAATCATGAGAGGATAATCAGTAATTATTCTTATACATACTTACTTTGTTAATAAGTATAAGGATAAGTATAAAGATAATTACTGATTATCCTTATAATTATTTTTATAATTTTTTAATATTTTATTTTACTAATTAATAAGTAATATGTATAAGGATAATCTATTAATAAGTATAAGGATAAATATAAAGATAATTACTGATTATCCTTATAATTATACTTATAATTTTTTATTATTTTATTTTACTAAGTAGTATGTACGAGGATAATTAGGATAAGGCTGGGCCAAATTTTCTAACAGCCCACGATTTTTAAAATCCACAGAGATAATTTTAATATTTATTGATGGCCGCTACTCCCTCTAGCGGCTGGGTATTCATCACCCAGCCATTAATGGCTAGATTAGCGTTAGTTGAAAAAGTGTTAATAGCTAACGTTTTCCACGGATCATTTCCCATATATATATATATATATAACCAACCCATATATGATTTTATGTCTGTTTATCGGCACGTAAAAATGTGTGCATGCTTTTATGAGTAATTATTTAATTTTGATTAAAGAACTACTTTGTATTTGACACTGCAGATTGTGTTTGTGGTGTTTACTCCCTCGCTCATGTTTGCCTGTCTAGCCGAGACTGTTACCCTTGATGATATTATCTCATGGTACATATATTTCTTAATTTCAAATTTATCCATAAAACACATATATGCCATGACTTAATTGCCTCAATTAATTCTTTTTTTATTATTTATTCTTCAGGTGGTTTATGCCAATTAACATTGGTATAACCTTTCTAATCGGAGGAATCCTGGGTTGGTTAACAGTCAAAATACTGAAACCAAGCCCACATTTAGAGGGTATCATTATTGCCTCTTGTTCTTCAGGTAAAATAATTAATGGGCCACCCTCCCTTTGTCTCATTTCATTAATCTACTTTCATAATTATATATTACTAGTACAATCTTTTTATCATCTGGTTCCATTTTTTTTATAGGAAACTTGGGAAACCTTCTCTTGATAATTGTTCCTGCAATTTGCACCGAAAATGGCAGCCCGTTTGGTGATCATAGAGTCTGCACTTCTAATGGCCTCTCTTATTCATCTTTCTCAATGGCGGTAAGGCCCAATGTCAAATTGTTTTCTAGCATGACATCGAATTGTTTGAAATTAAATGAGAAGTGACCATAATAAATTCAATTGGTTTTACATGCAGGTTGGTGGTTTCTACATATGGACATACACTTACCAATTAATAAGAAGTTCGTCAATGAGGTACAAAGCCTTGAAAGCATCTCAAGAGTTGGTAAAGGAACCCAATAAGGATTTAGAAGCAAATGAGGAGACTCGGCTTCTCAATGGACAAGCTGCCAAAGAGGAATTGGAAAGCCAAACTGCTGTAAGTCTACCCCAATTTTTAAACATGCGTGTACTGCCTGCTGCAAATTCAATCAATTAAATTTCCCATCACTTTGATTTGCAGATTGTGTACGGCCAAGAACCAGACAACAATCAGAAGAAAGAAAACGCGACAATCTGGAATAAATTCAAAGGACTTGTGTTCTTGATCTTGGAGGAGCTAACTGCACCTCCAACTCT
Source organism: Panax notoginseng (assembly GCA_016801055.1). Taxonomy (NCBI): domain Eukaryota; kingdom Viridiplantae; phylum Streptophyta; class Magnoliopsida; order Apiales; family Araliaceae; genus Panax; species Panax notoginseng. Next base: position 57,031,592 of record CM029013.1, on the reverse strand, counting down.
TGGTGCTGTAAGTTCTACTAGCGATCGAATAGGTGGTAGTATTAATAAGAAGTCGGCCTCATCTCAATGTGGTTTTTATTTTTCAGATTCTGGGATTCGTGTTTGGGGCAATTTCATGGCTAAAGGATCTTGTGATTGGTGAGAATGCTCCACTCAGAGTAATCCAAGACTCTGTCAAATTACTTGGGTATGTTTCATTTCATTTAGTTACACAAATCTTTACCAGAAACCTAGTTTGTTTTATAACACTGCACGTCTGTCTGTCTGTCTGTCTGTCTGTCTCCAACATATGTTATACTGGTAAGTAAATATGTTAAAATAAGAGCAGAGTAACTTATTGTGCAGGAATGCAACCATACCTTGCATCACCCTTATACTAGGGGGCAACCTCATACAAGGTAAACTCTATAATATGGAATCAAATTTATAGCACTACTTGTTTCTAACAACTTATTGATATCAAATCAAATGGACATGGAACAGGGCTACAAAAGGCAACATTGAAACCAATTATCATCGTTTCAATCATTTTGGTACGATTCTTGATACTTCCCATAGTCGGGATTGGTGTGGAGAGATTAGCCACCAATTTTGGTTTGCTTCCGTCGGATCCTCTGTTCCACTTTGTGCTCATGGTTCAGTTCACCCTGCCACCTGCCATGAATATTGGTAATTAAATAACACCTATCTATATATGTATGCAACCGCTATAGGAATAGGACAGTAGCAAAAAAAGTGAAGGTGACGGGAGTGGTTAACATGAAATTAACTTTGGTCAATTGATCAATAAGACACACAGACGGGAGGTGATCACTCTCTCTGCGTGTCAGCACTGTATTGTTCAATTGATCTTCTTACCATGAAGTTAAAACTTAATCCAAGTTGTACAATCATTTGAAATTTTCATTATATATTTTCTGATGATAAAAAACTGGCATACATACTGATACAGGTACAATGACTCAACTATTTGATGTGGGACAAGCAGAGTGTTCGGTCATCTTTTTGTGGACATATGTGGTTGCAGCCCTTGCACTAACTGCATGGTCGACGGTCTATATGTGGATCTTGTCCTAAAAATTAAAATTACTTGGGAGCTCCTTGAGACATAAAGAAGAAGAAAGGTCAAGCAACACGTAAATAGGCATTTACCTTCTCTTTTTTTCTTCTCATATTTGTATTCAATTCTTTGAGACGGAAAAACTTCTCTCAGCGACCGACTTGCATGTTGTTCCTACGTACTTCCTATATGTCAGATATAAAGTATAGATTTTTCAAGTCTCAACTCTCTTCGTATATGTATTTTATGAAGTCTGTCCATCCAATCAATACAAAAATATAAATACAATTAAGATGAAAAAAAATGATGTAAGTTGAACTAAAAACACGTAATAGAACAACTTACTTGGGATATGCCAGCCAATACTCTATAAAACTCTATAGGGGCTTCGTTATAAATTCCAAACTAAATGTGTTCAAATTCTAAAATTTACTGAAATAAGGGTAACATAATTGCAAATTCTCCTAGACCTTAGTTTACAAATGTCTCACGGAAGTAAATTTTTTTACAATCGAGTCATTGAACTACGAATTATTTTTAAATCGTTACAAAATCTGTTAAATGAGTTGACTTTTAACAGAACACCCACGTCAGCTTTTAAATGAAAATTCACGTCAGCCGCTTCATGTGCAATTATCCTAGCTGTCGTCACATTAAAAATTAAATGGGTTTAACAACTTTTTGTTGATTTTTTCTTTACAAATTGTCATAATACCCTCAACATTAATAATGAAAAATTATTAGTATTTTTTTCTTTGACAAATTTATCTTTAATTGTATTAAGATATATTACATATATTATTAAAATAAGAGAAATTTGGGTAAATTTTGAATTTGAGTAATGTCTTTAACATTATTCATAAATATTTTCATAATAAGCACAAATTAAAATTTAAAATTCATAAAAATAAATTCAAACTTTAAAAATATAACTAAAATTTTGAAAATTAATTATTATTTTTATTTTTGAAAACTAATATAATTATTATTTATATTATGAAATCATTAAATCTAAGCTTAAATATAAAAAAATAAATATTAAATATGTTAACAAATAATTAGATTAATTAAAAATATATTAACAAATAATTAAATAAATTAATTATAAAATATATTAATTAAATTAATTAATAATAAAATATATTAATGTATAATTTATACAAATGTATTTATATAAAATTAATGAATTCATATTTTTTTTAATTTTTATTCAATTATCAAAACTTCAATTTCACGTTGGTTCAAAATGGAGCCCGAATTTCACGTTCTTCTGCTATATTAATTACATCTATGAAGGAAAAAAACAATCTTCAAAACAGAGGAGAAAAAGGATTCAAGTAAATAATTGAGATGGATATTGAGGGGACATTGGGAAAGAAGAATCAACGATGAATTCTTTAATTTTACTCCCGTCGTTCTTAAAATATTATCGTTTTAGAAGAAAAATTTGTTTTAAAAAGTTTATCGTTTACAACTTTCGAGGAGAATAAATTATTTACTTTCCTATATTACTCTTACCTTTTCTCATTATCACAAGAAATTCTCTTCCTTGTAATAATAGTTTTCAACTTCCCATAAAGAGGTAGTGATAAAATTTCAAATAAATTTTACTTGGTAAATGATAATTTCTTAATCCATGTCTCAAAACCTTAAACGATAATCTTTTAGGAATGGAGGGAGTAATTCTTATTGATTTAACGACGAGATTAGGGATGCGATTGGAGAAATCGGAAGTGTCAGAAGGTTATTCAGATCTGGATCTAAATAGACATGATTAAAAGGCCTCTCCCTCTGATCCTTTCTTCAAATCCTTCTTCTAAAATCCACTCCTCAAAGCTTCTAAACTCTTTTCCACCTTGAAGGTGGTGGACCAAATCCTTCATCCTTGAAGCTGTTAGACTCCGACCAAATTCCGGTATCTATTATTCCTCTTACAGGGTTAAATTCATTTTTCCCCAGGGCTTTATTAGACCTCAGTTTATAAATACATCATTGAACTGAATTTTTTTACATTCGAATCAGTGAACTATAAATATTTATCAAATCGTTACAAATTCTGTTAAATGAGTTGACTTTTAACAAAAGCCTTACATGTGACTTACACATGTGAGAGAGAAATTAATTTTTTACACATTTGTTTATATAATCTGCCAAGGTGAAAAACTTATAAAATTTTAATACTAAAATTAACTAAATTTGGGTTAAATAAAAAATTTAGTTTCTAAATTTGGGTTTAAAAAAAACTGTCTCTCCTCATTCCTGCTTCTTCTTCTTCCTTTATCTCATTCAAAGTCCAGAAATCATCTCAACATAAATTCATTAGAAATCATCTCAATATCCAATAAATTCATCTCATCAGAAACCATTACAACATCCGGGGCATTATCAATGACATCCAAAAGGGTCGAATTCTTTGATTATAAGATGACAAAAGTGATGGATGTGAAGTAGGAAGAACTGATTCATCATTAACAACAATAACAGGAACAAGGGCACTGGTACACTAGCTCCCAAAATTTATCAAATCAAACCCATAAATCTCAGTCTACGAAACCTTGCTCCGAGAACGTCTGATCGAAGAAGGGTCTGATCGGAGGAATTTGAACTTACTAATTGTGTGCAATGGTGGTGGATGTGAGCGGCAGTAGTCATGGAAGGACGAAGAACGGAGTGAAGTTGGAAACTTTCATTCTTGTTGGATCTGTGATGTTTATTGATGAAGATTTAGATCTGGCAATTGATTTGCAAAGATGGAAATGTTTGAGTTGTTGCAAATATTTTTTTTAATATTTTAATTTGTTTAGTATGATTTAATTTTCTAAATTAAAAGATTTTTACATTTTTAATTTTTTTTCCTATTATAGTTTATTTATGTTTATAGACTGTAATTATATATATTTTTTATTTTTACTTTAATTTGTTATTTTTATTTGATTTTAATTTATTTCTAAATTTTCTAGAAATTTGTCTTTAAATATTATTGTAACATGCTAAAATTTTGACAATAATAATAATAATAATAATTCATCCATTTCAAAATATTAGATAATTTTATATTTTTAAAGTCAACTTAAAATATTTAAAAATTAAAAAAATATATGAATTCATTAATTTAATAAATATATTTGTAAAAGTTATACCTTAATATATTTTATTATTAATTAATTTAATTATTTGTTATGTATATTAATTTGATTTATATTTTGTTTAACTATTTGTTATAGAATTGAGTATAATATAATTTAATTAGTTATTCAACTCAGGCTCTCTCTCCTTATCAGCTGACACATAGATTTGCCGTTAATATTTTAACAGATTAGACGGTTTTTTAAATTTTTGTAAACAAATTATAGTTCAATGAGTTGACTGTAAAAAAATTCAGTTCAATAATATATTTATAAACCGAGGTCTATTAGAATTGGAAAAAGTATATTTAACCCTCCTCTTATAACATCACTTTCGACATCCGTTCTTCGCAAATTTTGAGGAAATCCCACAAAATCCCGAGACCTTTGTAGCATGTCTGTTGGTATACTCTTGCTTTGATTTTGATGAGTTTCAGATTTTTGATTTCGAATTATTTTGGATTTGAATTTGTAGTGAAGATGATGAATTAGATTTGGATTTAGATTTGTGGTGAAAAAGATGATAAATTTATATTTGTTTTTGTGGCGAAGAAAATGATGAATTATATTAGATAATTTTGTATCTTTAAAGTTACCTCAAAATATTTAAAAATTAAAAAGATACTATCTCCGTTCCTAAAAATTAAGAATATAGGAACGGAGGGAGTAATATGAATTCATTAATTTTATATAAATATATTTGTAAAAATTATATATTAATATAGTTTATCATTAATTATTTGTTATTTAAAAAAAAGAGAATTCAAGCTTAAAAACCAAAAAAATTAAATTAAAGTTATTTTGTTTTTATTATTAAAAAAAAATCTACCGTGGGTCTTATATCTTCCACGTAAGCATGGTCATGTGGTGCCATATAGATTTTCTGTTAACTTTAAACACTTTTTGACAGAAATTTTAATTTTTGTAAAAAAATTATAATTCAAAGAATTAACCATAAAAAATTCACTTCAGTAACACATTTGTAAACCGAAGTATACTAGAGTGAGAAAAAGAATATTTAATCCCATTGCAAAAGTTGGTATACTTTGAGAGCGCACTTCTGCAGAGGGAATAAAACTGATGATTTGAAACTAGCCAAAGCTATGTATACCACATGCTAAATTGATGACCTATGCTCTTCTAAAATACCCCCCCCCCCCCCCAAAAAAAAAAAAAAAACGTCATCCCATCTCAAGAATGAAAAGTTCTCCAACGCCAAATAAAAGAATTGATTTAATTAATTTCTTAATTCATAATTCTTACATCTCTCACCAACCTATTTCTCAAGGAGACATACTTTTAGCTGTTTTACTTTTTTACAACAATTTAATCTTTTGCATCAATAGCTCTCATATGTTACAACTCTTCTTGCTATAATAAAGGAAACAAAGTTCAATTCTATGCTGGTTTCTAGTAACCTATATATGTTTTAGGCTAGTGTAAGTTGGAGTTTCGGCCGGTTGGGTTGGGGCTCCACAACTTCCATATGAATCCTTACTGTCTGAAGAACGTTGTAACAGGCGCTACCATCAATCTTCTTGACCTTTTGCTGCTGCTCATCTACGATCCATTCTCCTCCTCCCTTCTCGTCTCTTAGCGTCAAGTACACAGGTCCTTCAATACCATACCTACAAGCACCACCAAAAAGACAATCATTATGACCGATAAAAGTCTAAAACTGTAAATCACTGATCAGACATGTAAACACTTGTATGTTATTTAACACTTGTATGTTATTTATACCGGACATGTTTCGATGCTATTATATGAATTACCGCATGGTCTCTTATGCAGTAATGTAAAAAAAGATGAAATAACTACTTTGGTATATTGCTAACTTAATAAATCAAGAGATCTTAATTTACTTTCTACTAAATAGTACAGCGTGTTGACAATGGTTGCCACCTCTTGAAATGTTGCAACTCACAATGAAAGAGATGTGTACATATGTTGTTGTACAAAAGATTATAGTCATGAATAATGTATATAGATGTTCAAAAAAAAACCTTTATATCTTGAGTGCATGAATGAAAAAGTAAAAGCAATATTTGTTAACGAAACTGCAAGGGAAGTTGGACATACTTGGGCACAAAAACAATAAACCCATTTGATCTTATCTTCACTATTCTGGCCTCGGTATCTGTGGGTCTGCAAGAGTTGAGACAAACACACGTGAGAGAGAGAGTGAGTGAGTGTGTGAGTGAGTGAGTGAGTGAGTAAGAGAACAAGGTCCAAGGTCACTGGCATACCTCTTCCTGAAATATATAATTGTATGGAGCTCTACTGAAGCACGGCTTGCCATTTGGGCATTTCTATGCCTATAATTTAGATCTGAATGAAATCCATGAATGCAAATTAATTCAATATATCATACAAAATGAATAAGATAAGCAATCAACCCGCTCACAGATATTCATACATAACAGATTGGGTATCTAAGGTTATGCTAGCACTTGGACATATCCATAGTTGTTAAGGAGCTAAGTCGAGGCAAGTTGGTGACCAACAGCTTAAGCAACTAGTTGACTAAGCTCCCGACTGACGACTAGTCGTCCATAGAGCGATAGATTAATTATAATATGCATTTTATACATAATATATATATATATATATATATATATTATTCAATTCGCAGGTACACTAAACATAAAAATATTACTCACAACCAACTACCAAGTATATACAATTAGTACTATATTACAATTCATAGACTCAGAACATATACTAAAACAAAAACACCAAGTAGATGGATAGGCATTTTAACTTCAATAGTAAAGTAAAATATTACTCTCTCCGTCCCAAATTATCTGCTTTTCTAGAGTTTCACACACATACCAATATGTGTGATAAAAATACTAAAATACTCTTATGTGCTGATTTTTTTGTTTTCTGCCCATGAATCCTTATTGGTGGGAATATGAAAAGATGCTTAAAAAAGAGGAGAGGCATGAATGAGTAATGGCTATCATTAATTAGGGTAAAGGGGCAAACTTGAAAAACAAAAGGAAAAAATGCATTGAAATCTTAAAAAAGCAGATATTGTGAGACAATTTTTTTTGGGACGGAGGAAGTAATAATTAAATTACTTATAAAAATATTATAAATTAAAAAATAAAATTATTATTGACTATATTAAATAATATTTTAATTTTTCACAAATAACAAATAAATATATTATACTATGAAAAAAATAAATATTATACCAATTTTTTTACACATTATTTATTATATCTTTTCTTTTTGAAAAGAAAAAAGAAAACTCTGCGTATTCTTAATATACCAATTACACAAATATTTCTTGGACAGATGGAAGTTATTATAAAAAAAATAACAAATTCTCATAGACTAAATTTAGGCAGCAAATACATTTTTAAAGTTAAAGTTGGACTTGGGCTTATGATGTTTATTTAGACAAGGCCCAACTACAACTCAGTAAATTAAAAATAGTAGCCCGACGGTGGGCATAACAAGAAGATTATATGAAATTAAGGTTTTAATTTGAAACCTAATAGCTACCGCACAACCTAGAGGATGTAGAGAACATCGGAAGAGGAGAGCTCGAAAGAGTTTTCAATGGCGTCGAAAACATAGAAACTCATGTATTTGCTATGAAGTAAAACCTAACTCATCTGTCATACGCGACGACTTAGAGGCCAAAGCACTCGCCTTTGAGATTTTCACTAAGTCGTGCCCTCGCCTTGACACTGGCCAACCACTTAGGCGCCTAGTCGTCGCCTAGACGATACTTGATAACCCTAAACATATCTAATCTATGTTTCCTATAACCAACAAATAATTCAAAGATGTGCCAGAGAGGGCCAATTTTTATTAGGTAATGTTAGGGGTCACAAATTTTGTCTCAAAAAGTGTCTCAAATGACAGGTTATATAATACTCTGAATCCTTATAAGACTTATAATGTAACCTTATATGATTAATAAAGGATGTTTTGTGATTGAAATTATGTGTTATGTGATTGAATGTGTGTGGTTTAATTATGTGTAGGATTATAGATAATTTTTTTGTAAAACATAACTAGGAAATCACTATTCATAAAACATAAAGTCAACTTTAAGAAAGTCAACAATTTTTTGCTAACCGGATCTAAATTAGTTAGGAAAACTAACTAATGAGTAAATAGAAGCTAACTATAAAGTAAACTAAGTTTGGAATAACTAAACTAAGTGGGATCCAGTTAGGGTGTAGAGAAAGTAGGGATATTTTGACCATTATGAAAGAATGTAATACTTACAAGCTTGCAAGTATTGATTCTTGCTTTGAAGAATTAGTCACCAAATTGAGTTTTGCTAGATCTTGGTGTGTTGACAAGCAATGAAAGGAGAAATGTGGCCTATTAGATTATTTGCTTTAGTGTTGCCAAGCATTGAGAGGTCAGATGTGGCTTATTAGTTATTTGCTTTAGTGTTGTCAAGCATAGAAAGAGAGATTTCGCCTCATTTCTTGCTTGTGGTGTTGGCCACTTTGGTTGGTTGTGGTTAGATGACCCTTATGCCCTAGGTCTTGCTTGCCTATAAATAGAAGCCTTATGTCATGTTATTTTCCTTCACCAATTCACAAGAATTATAAGAGAGAACTATAGTAAGATCAATTGCTAATTGAAGGAAAGAGTTTAAGATCTTGCATAATCAAGTTAAACGTAAAGCTTAGAACATCAAGAGGTAATTTACGACTTGTCGTAGTCTCGTTAGTTAAGCATTCATATATTCAAAATCATGAAGTATTGCATGCTAAGCATAAATCGTATGTTGTTAATTAGCAAGTCTTATAACCATGTTAAGCTAGCTAAGTGATTCCCTAATCGAATGAAGTAAAACACGAGTATGCATGCTAGTATAGATTAGTTGTAAAAGCTTGTTAGGTTAAGCTACCTAATTGATTCATTAAACAATCTAATTGAATGAGATAAAGTATGAATTGTATGATAATGTTAGTGAGTCATAATGCATGATAAACTAAGCAATGCCTTAGACAACTACTTGAATCAAGTTGTAGCAAGTTAATGCATGAACTATGAAACCTTGTTTTTAGTAGTTTTTGCAAGAGGCGTCCAGCCTTGTATGTATGGATTTGGTCATGAAATTCATAGCCAAGTCGAAGAGGGGAAGTTACAAACGCGTAGGAAAAAGAATCGCTCAAAAATACCTAGTAGCTTGAAAGTTATGCATGTTTGAATCGAAGTAGAGGGTAAAATTACACAAAGCTGAAAATTGGGTGATGTCTTTGGGCGTCCAAGCGCTACACTTATAGAATACTTTTTGTACGAATTTTTCCGAAGTTTATTTGTTAAGTTTTTGGTAGTCGGACATCGTGAAAGATAAAATTATGAAATAAAATTCATATATAAGGCTAGTTAAGGTGAACTAGTCATATTTTGACTAAATTGTATATCAACCTCATGAATTATATAGGTTGATCAAAAGACGTAAAAATTAGCGTAAACTATAGCATCGGAATCAGGAAAGGTCTAACTCCTATTTGATTGGCGTATTTGTGCAAGTTTTTCGGACTATGTGCAAGTTTCTAATTGTTTTTATGTGCAACAATGTGCTATAAAACTGTTTTGAATTTCAATTGTTGTGTAAAGTTAGTTGTGATATATGAATTACTTCTATAACATGAGTATTGTGAACTCTATAACTTGAGAATTGTGAACTTTATAACTTGGGCAGTGTGAACTCTTGGGCGTATAACTTTGACTAGTGTAAACTCTATTATCTGTATAAACTTGAAAAGTGTGAAATGTGCTATCTGTTAGATTTGTTGAACATTTGTGCTCATTCTTGCGAATAAAATCTTATTTGCAGTTAAGGGAATTACAGGCAGAATATGGCAGTAAAGAGAAAGTGAAAGAAGAATAATTATATCAGGATAGACTATTATTATTGGTCTTCTTTATTTGTAATAGAACTTAAAGTTGTAATAACTTTGGAAATTTGATTATAAGAGTTGGGTATTATTATAAAAATGTATAGTGTGCTTTACATTTAAGCTAGTAAATGTAGAAGTCATTTAACTATGCTAGATTAACAGTATTGACAATGTTTAGAAAGTTCTGTCGAGGAAAGATATTATCTAATTGAGCACCGTTTTGACGGAAACCCCCTCTTTCTTGGGAACTGACTGGTTGCTAATATTAAAAGTCTAGGATAGACAAAAGGTACTGAAGTTGAGAAGAAGGATTTAGTGTTAGATTGGGGTATAAGGATTACTCAGAAGAATGTAGTGTTGGTAAGTTGCATAATCAATGTATTAGAATAAGTCGTGATTTATATGATTTTATTATGTAATAGAAAATTGTAAAGTATACAATTCTAGAATAAGATTATGTTGTAAAACTTTAAATAAACGAGCTTTTAACAAGTATATTGTTGGTGAATGTTATGGAAGATGATGATTGGTACGTTGTGGAAAACACTCGGATTTTGGGGGCATTACAGGTTATCATTATATTGGTTAGGTAAATCTCATGTCATTGAACATGCTATAAATTATCATTAAAATATACAATAGCATGTCATTTGAGACCAAAAATTTGTGACATCTAACATTATTCATTTTAATTTTCATTCTATCAACTCGAAAAGCACTGACCAACAGCTTTGGTTATTTTAATTCCTACAAATTCATCAAGCACAAACCAGACATCCCTGCTTTCTGCTATTGGCCATTTTAGGGGGCATAGAAGTCAACATAGAATCTGTGTATTGACGAGGGAGACAAAATTAATACCACCTCTGTTCCATAAAAAAAAGTAATAAGTTAAACAAAAAATCCTTAAATGACACGATGTTCTCAAGTTTGTCATCATAATTTTATGGGTAAAAATGGAACAAAAATACATCTTTAATATTAAAAAATTGAACAAATGGTGCTCCAATTGTGAACCGGAGAGAGTATATAATAAGGAGATGATATCAAGAGTTCAAGGGGATGCCATACGCAAAAATTATAACCATCACTAAGGGGAAGATGAGCAAGTCTATAATTAAAACTTCTACTAGATATTTGGTTACAACTGGAGGTGACAAAATGGGTTATTTAATTTGGTTATACTCCCTCTGTTTCACAAAAAGAGTCCTATTTACAAATTTTATAAACTTTAAGGATATTTTTGTGTACCATGTTTACCCCTAAACTTATTCCGTACTTAGTTTAGAAGTGATGGTATGATAATAGAATTGTAATGGTAAACTTTACGACATTGTGTCATTTTATACTACCATCAATAAACATGGGACTCTTTTTGGAAGAAAAAAATGGTAAAAAAGGACTCTTCTGTGGAACGCAAAGAGTTTTAGTTTACTGAGCTTGAATCTGACATGCTTGAGTGTGTAACAAATTAGCCACTAAGAATGAAATGGTATAGTTATCATCATTTGCATTACTCACTTTCAACCTAGTTAACAGGATGATAGTTGCCTATATGCAGAGAAAAGAAACAAGTCTTACTGTCAGCGATACTAGTAAGTTGGGGTCTGTCTTGGAATATTTTTGGTAGCTTGTATATCCCTAAAGATGCAGCAAGCAACCTGTGTACAACAACATCTGCAATAGAGGAAGTTCCGGTTGTTAAAACATAATCTGTTCAATATTAAAAACGTATTACTAAAACTTTCACTAACCTGCGTATCTCCTTATAGGAGAGGTGAAATGTGTATATAGAAGCGCTGCAAGCCCATAATGAAAAAACTCTGGGGGGCTGAGATCTCCACTGCAGAAGTAAACTGCCTGAATTTGCAAAAGACTCGCATAAATAGATGCACAAGTTTCACATAAACAAAAAACAAATCTGTATTCCAAGATCCAGCAAGTGAAAATACCTGCGACATGCATCGGGTCGCGAGAATACGAATCAATTTATTAAAGTATGGATCATCACCCTGAAATTATATTTACGTGTTTAAAGTTAGATTATAGCTTACACAAACAAATATAAAGGACTATGCAAACGGAAAGATATATATATAGGGAGACAGAAAAAATAGAAGCTAAATGACAATACAAGCAAATATATTATCCTTGAACCATGAATTTTTACATTGCTTGCTTGATACCAATACATATGAAAAGTATGAAAAATAACTTTACAAGATTGACCAAGACTGAACATTAGGCAACAGCAATCAGCTTTGAAAGACTAACAACATAATTTAGACAAACAGAACTCACCACAGCACGATCTAGAGAATCAGCCAATGCTTTTGATGACGACACATCCAAATTGAGTCCAACAGCTGCAGCTGTACGAATCAAAGGTTCAAGCATCTCTTTAGTAGGACTAGGATGGCGCCTGCAAACAGAATTGACAACACATGAGATTTGCCAAGAAAAAAATTAGCAGCCCTGGCTACAATTTAATAATTCTATTCAAGCTTATCAAGTCGTCGCCTAGTCGTAGACTAGGCGACGCTTAGTCGTCCGTGTGGTAAAATTTCAAGGCGTCGGGGCGACTTGGGTGCAGATTCAAGAGGCGAGCGACTAGACTGCGACTTGGACGACTGGCGAGCTACTTGGACCCCTACGTAGCTAAGCGGTCGACTTGGTCTGAGCATGTCTGGTTCGACCCGATTCTTGGTTAAAAAAAACCTAAAGTTCGACTAAACAGTCTGAACTCTGAAGTTAGGGAAATCGATCGATTCGGAAGATTGGAGAGGGAGAAACGAGACCAAACAGGGAGATCTCAGTTGTTCGACTAGCTTCGGCGAGTGAAGTGAGGGAAGAAGTACCTACCATCTCTGACTTGCTTCGGCGAATAGCTTCGGCGAGTGGCAACTCAGTTCGGCGACTTGCAGGTATGCAGTATGCTTCCTTCTTCTCTTCATCTTCTTCTCGTCTTCTGAGTTCCGACTTCCTCTCTTCTTCTCGTCTTCTTCTGGAAATCTACCGACTTCTGAGTATGCTTTTGTTTTTTCTTTTTTGGTTCTATTCTTTTGAGTTCTGACTTGTGTCATGTGGATGTCTATTGACTCTATTTATTGTTTAACACTTTAACTGTTGCCACTTGCCACTGCTTTGGCTTGGTTGTTTATTGTTTATTGGCTTATAATAGCAGTATATATAATATAGCAATAACAATATTTATTGTTTAATTGTTTCTATATTATGTTTGTTTTTGACAATGTCACAATGAACATGTTAAATATATAGAATTTCATACGTATAAAATTTACATTGTTAACGACTTGTCGACTTGTGGACGACTAGTCGGGCGCTTTGTCGCCTAAACACTTAAGCTCCCGACTGTCGCCTCGCCTCGACTTAGCGCCTTGATAACTATGATTCTATTAATTATGAATCATTCATTTTTTTCATATGCTAAAAATTCTATACACTAGGGAGACATGCAATAAATGTTGAGATTGGTTTTAAGACCAAATGGAAAGAACAATTGTAGTTATGCACGATTCATTAAAATTACACGAAGAATAATATATTCACTGCTCGCAGTAGCATGAATAGGTTCAGTTCAGGCCCTCAAGACACTTCTACTTCTCAGTAATTTATTGCCTGTAAGCCTTTAGCAAAACTAATATGCATTGTGGAACTTTGTTATTCCTAGGGCAACAAGTGGAGTACTAATTCGCAACCTATTTTCTAGAATGCCGACACAACAGTAGAGAATGGATTTGAAAGTTGGAAGCAAGCAGTGAGAAATTTTTTTAAGACTTATTTATGTCTAGTTCATCTATGAATTACTACCTCCGTCTTGCAAGTTGCAATGACAGTCACTTGTTAGTTTTACTTTTGCAGTAAAATTGATTGCAAAAGCAAGTCAGGGTTGGTTGTAATTATTTCATAAATTTTGCATTTTGTCCCCATATTTTGGAGACAAAATACAATCATTCAGGGTAAAAATTAAAAAAGCAGTTAAAATATGTTTGTGATCATTTTCACCACAAAAATAAAGCCCACAAGTGAATTTTATTGCAGGATGGAGAGAGGTACTTTTTATATTCCTTGGGCTATACGGGTTGTTAGAGATTGAACATATACTGTTGGAGTTGTTGATATTCATGATCATCATCAACATTACAATCTTAAGAGGCATGCTCTGCAAGGGGGCTTTGCAAAATATAACATCAGAACAAGTCTTAGCTCCTGATGCTCAAGTTGTAGGCCAGGACAACTGAACTTGATACAGCCAGTGAAAGACAAACATGTGATATACCTTAATAGTGAACACACGGGAAAATGTTTCAGAATTTTTTCAGCAACTGAAATATTAGCAGCAAGCATAAATTCCTCGACCATTTGGTTTGCTTCTCGAATTTGATACATTCCTGTAGATATAATTTATGCATTAGGATAAACAGAAGGAAAAAATGGAAAAGGAAAAGCTAACATTAAAGGTCTAAACCACTAACAGAGAATTCAAAATAAGCTACAAATCAGGACGGACTCTGAAAGATGGCATGGCTTTTCAAATCAGTTTAAATAAGCCAACCACCGGATCATGTAACCATTTGTTAGATATATTCTGATAGCAGGCAACTAAAGTCACATAGTTCGGCACTAGACTTTGAACTTGATGGTTGGTTATAGATATACGGTTATACTACAAATTAAACTTACTTAAAGAAATACTAGATTTAACAAACTATTAAAAACCACTTCAAAAAGCTAGAAACAGTTTCTACAAGGAGGTTTAATGCATCCTTTGAGCTCAAAGGGGATTATAAATTCAGTCGAAAAAGTTGCAACAGTACAATGTAAAATGGTAACATAATGCTCAAGGTTCCAATATTGTTTTACAAATTTATCACGCATGCTGTCAAAAAAAAAAAAGAAGAAGTAATTATACAAGTACTCCAGAAGTTTTTTCTTTGAAGCAACAGAGAATTGGAGCTTGAGCAGTAAAAATTTGGTATAAACTGATGTCTGAACTTAGCAGGAGAGAGAGAAAAAATGGACTGGAATCACAAAAATAATTATTTATCTTGCTAACAAACCTATATCAAGAGGGTCATGAGTTTCAGTGTCGATCTGAAACTTGACTTCCGCAGAAGCAAGAGTTAACGCCCCTCTTTCAATACGCCTTTGCCTCATTATCTGCAGTATATTGAGAACACTCAAATTATATGGACAAGATTAAAAACGCATGATCTCATTCAGTTCTTTCTGTATTGTCAACTAAATGAATGACTAGAAGCATATACATACCTTTGCTAAAAAATTCAAGTTTCGTAAATCTGTAGTCAAAGGATCCATAAAGCGGCTGCAGCTCACAAGTTGAAAGAACACTTCAGTATACTAACTTAGCAGTCAGAATTTGAATTTATTTTCTTATTTTTATTTAGAGTTTTGGAAAGGGGAGAGGAGTTTAAAGAAATCATAGTTTTCTGCTATTGCAGTTCTCATATTCGTCTAATAATTTGTGCAGAAAGCAGATCAAAACACCAAGACTTTAAAATAAACACAACAGGGGTTGCATAGATGGCAATGACACACAAGTATAAGCTTATATGTGTGATTGCAATAAGTAAAAGAATTACTGCCAGTTCTATTAACTAATCTTTAAGGTGCTTATATAATATGGGACAATAGATTGGATTTCCTTATCCTTCACATATAGAAATGTTTGTTCAAGATCTTAAAATTCGATTTCTTGATCAAGATTATCCATCAGTTAAGTAACAAGCAATAAATTCACCATGCATTTCCAAGCATAAATATTTTTAGCAACAATTATGCTCATAAGTATTAAATTAAGACAAATGATGGAAACTATTTTCTTTTGAAAAACGGGCGAATTGGCCTAAAAAACAGATGGCCCAATAACAATAATAATAATAATAATAGCAATAAGTTAAACAGGGTAAGACAATTGTCAAATGGCGAGTACCTATCATCCATCCTTGCTTGTGCTTCGACATAAGACAATGCTGCACATGACTTGATAACACTTTTTGTATATCTTGTAGAAATAATCTCTGCTTCAGGTGTCATTTCCTGGAGGGAAAAGAAATAATATATATATATATATATGAGGGGGGGAAATCTCAAGGCACATGTTCAGAGTCTTGCAGGGTAAAGCCTCGACATACTTACAAAAACTTGACACACTGGTCTGTACTCTGTAAACCATACTCCTACACTTACTAGCCTAATTGATAAGGGTTATTTAACGAACCGAGCTACTCAATACTCGACTCATTAATCGAGTCATGTTCTACAACTTTTTATGCTTGTTAAGTTCAAGTATCATGTTGATCTACTATCGAATTTTATATCTTTGATCTTTAAATTTTATACATTTCTATATATCATCATGTCGATCTAATATTGAATTTTATATCTTTGATCAATTTATTTTCTACATTTCTATATATCATTCAGTTTATATTTAATTATGCATTAGTTTAATTATTATATCATAAAATAGTTCAAAAATTCTGTCATAGATAAGGGCATTATACTTATTTTTAAGACCAATATTGTATATAATAAGTTAACTAAACCCAATAAATTCTGATCTATCAATAAAATGGGCCCTGGGACCAAAAATGGTTCAGGATAATGAAAAATGCTTTAAGTCGACTTGTAATTGGTAAGGCTCAATTGATTGTGAGCTACCAGTTAAGTAATCGAGTCAAGTTCAAACTTAAAAGTCTGTTTGTAAATACTCGACTCAAACTTAATAAGTTCTTAAACGAGTAGACCTCGAATATTACTACTTGACTACACTAACAAAAAATTGAAGAAAAGTCAATAAGCAGAGGTAGTTTAGCTAAATAAAATTAATTAGGAAACTGTCCTCCTATAATTGACTCTCTAATTACAAAAAGAAGAAAACAAGTTAGGAAGTGTGAGTTTAGGCTGATAACAGGGCATTTGCCTTTATAAGGCATTGCAATAAAAACTATCCTCGTTCTCTCATACCGTACTTGATTTAAACTCTAGTTTTTTACCCAAATTTCTACAGAAGTAGGAAAGATACTTATTTAGTTATATAAATTATAGAAAGTACTAAGCTACAATTACGCAAAAACAATCAGAAGTCTTCTTCTTTTTCCTGCTTTCTGTTTTTCAGTCGCAGGTTACCCAACTTAACCAAAAATTATTATATTGAGCGAACCAGACACATCTTACATTTAAGATCATTAGAGTGTAAGCTCAAATTTACTGTCTACCACAGCAATTATAAAGATATACATGCATAAGTAAGGAGGAAACTTCAAATAACTAACATAATCACATTAAACCTTCAATGCTTTTACGCATATAAGATACCCAGTTGAAATTGTACTACACCCTAGACTTCATTATTTTTATTAAAAGAATTGATAAGTAAAATTTATAGAGTCCTCCCTAGACTTCATTAATTCAGGTCAATAAAATCAACAAAACAACATTTAGTGTACAGCACTTTCCAGTTGCATATATACACAAACAAGCCATAATCAACTACACCTATAAACCCACTACAAGAAAGAAAAACTAACATGGGGCTGCCAGAAAATCTAATTATTATAGGGAGAATAGAGAAGCATGTACCCAAATGACAGAGAAGGCTAATCTCTCCACATCAGCTCGAAGTGAACATACATCTGCAAGTTAAAAAATCAGATCACAGTGAGCTACCCAAAAAGTTCTCACAAAAGTAATTAACTAATTACTATCTCAGCAGAAAGAAATAATGGGCAGCAATCATTCAAGGGCTGTGATATAAATCTACAGTTCAACTAGACATTTGAAACGGGATAAATCAATTTTTGGTACCTGTACTGGGACACGACTTACAATTTGGTACCCGAAGTGAAAAAAATTACAAACTAATGATTGTACTCGAAAAATATTACATTCCGTTAAACATTAGGGACACGATTTACAATTTGGTACCCGAAGTGAAAAAAATTACAAACTGGTGATTGTACTAAAAAAATGTTACACTCCGTTAAACGGTAGGGTTTCATCTTTATTCTGTTTGAAAATTAGGGTTCTCTTCTTCTGTCCTTCTCTCATTCTTCTTGTCTCGATTCTCCACTGATTACTGATTCCCATATATTTATTAAAAGGTTTTCAGTGTTTAATTGAAAGGTTGAGCTCATCTTGGAGTGGAATCGTAAATGAAATCGGAGAAGAAGATTGTAGTTCATGCAGCAAAAGTGAATGAATTACACTAGAGTTCCCAACTCGGTGCCAGTGTGAAGCAATGGTGCGAATGTGGAAGGCAAGAAAAGATGGAACAAAACATCGATGATCTTCTTCGCGTCGACTTCACTTCTCTCTCTGTATGTTTGTCTCTCCCGTTGGATCAATTTTAACGATTATTTAAAAATTGAAAAGTTCAAGCACCAAATTACAAATTTTTTTGAGTACAATCACCCGTTTGTAACTTTTTTCACTTCCGGTATCAAATTGTAAGTCGTATCCCTAATGTTTAACGGAGTGTAATATTTTTCGAGTACAATCACCAATTTGTAACTTTTTTCACTTCGGGTATCAAATTGTAAGTCGTGTCCCAGTACAGGTACTAAAAGTTGATTTATCCCCATTTGAAGCATTACCTTCTGTTAGAGGTTTTGGGAGCATGTCAATTCGGCGCTCAACAAGGTAGACAGAAGTGCCTCTTTGTGTAGCCTCATCATCAAGGGGGGTACCAGGGTGAACAAAGTGTGTGACATCAGCAATATCTGGTTGGATGCTATCAAGGATTAACACTAAACCCCATTGTCAAAGGTTCCAATGGAAACCCACATTAAATTAGATACTGTGAAACCAGCTAAGCAAAGTGGTTAATAGTTTTTCTTTTTCTAATGGCAGAAAATTACAACAAAGAAGTTGGAAAACTTATAAAGGTAAATTGATCCTCATCGCACAATCAAGAAACCATCCAAAACAATAAAGCGAATGGAATCACTGGACTTGAAGAAAAAATAAAAGGCATTTGCCTTGGAGCAGTTGCAATTCAACATTCAAAATAATTGCAATGAAGAATAAAGAGAAAAGCTAGAACGGCTGATTAACTACATGAGGAATGCTGAATGAGTTTATGTGACACATTAGTGGTAGCACAACTTGAAGACCAAAATTTTTTACTGGCGAATATAATGCAGCAGTGGGCATTAAATATAAAATACAAAACTTAATGACCTTGTTGCTTTCCAGTTGAGGACAGAAATGAACAAAAAATATAATCATTGTAATTACGCAATGAGAATCAAAAGATAATAATTATGCAAGACCAAAGAAAGATATGCATCAAACCAAAACTGTTGGTATAAAGCGCTATCTAATGAAGATGAGCCAGTAAATGTGTAGTTTGGCAGACCATCAGATTTTTGCTATTAAAAAAATTGGAATTATGATATTTATTAAAAGTCTGACACAAAGATGCTCCTGTGTCCAATGACTTTTTTTCCACACATTGTTAAAATTTTAATGAGGTTCCGCTTAAAATTAAGAACAAACTCGTAACTAGTTAATTGGGAGATACGTGATAAATGATAAATCACCAACAGATCAGTTCCTGAATGAGATGAACAACCTAAGCCAATTAATCATTCAGTCACCACATTATCCACAATTCCCACATTTGTGGTAGGTCAAATATGTCATACCAGTGAGTAAGTGAGAGAAGGATATAATATAATGAAAAGCACAAAGATCAAAAACAAAGAGGATACGAACTGCCACTTCAAAGTTTCCATTTGGAAAAGCTGTACAGTGTAATGCATCATCAATGTCCTTGCATCCTGCACCAATCAGAAACATAACCATTTTGTGCGAACTACTAAAAAGAGGAAAAACCAACTATAAAATAATATAAGCTCATGGGAATAAAAAATATATCCGACATTGACACTGACAACAAAAAAGTGACAAAGCTAAATATCAAACCATTGCTCGCATACCAGGAGGGTCCACACTAAAGACACGCAAATGACGCAAATCCTGCCTGATGGAATTCCCCAAGTCTTCAGAAGACACAGACCAAGGTAGTGGCGGCAGGCAACCCAAGACTTGAGAAGAGAATGGTCTTGCATCTATATCATTCTCAATTAACACCACCTGCAGCATCCAGACATGATATAGTCAAAGTTGTACACATTCATGAAATATCTCAATTCCTCCTAACTATGGAAAGAACAAAGAAAAAGATAGGTCACAAAGAAAAAATAAAGCAAATGTGATCGGTCATCGCCTACTCACACTAGGAAAAAGAATATATTAACGGACAGATACTGATTACAGCTTACCTCACTTTCAGTATCTCTGTCGCCTATTTGTCCTATAGTCCTTACATAATGACCAGAAGGATACCGAGATAAGCAATCCCAAGAATCGACCGCAACAATAATTCTTTTATCCAAAAGATTCCCAAGCTGTCGAGTTTGAATCCGTATCTTAGGAATCCTGCGATCTTTGGAGACAAATAAAGCATGGGCAACACCAGCATTACCTGCCGGCATAGGCATTGGTTCTAACGATCCACAGTAACTGCATATTGTAAAGAGAAGTTAAACAACCGAACCCATTATCAGAATATCAATGACAGCACTATCCACAAATAAAAAGTTAATAACTGCAATTCTAACTAAAAACAATCACTGTACAGCAGGTAATTAATGAAGGGTTCAACAATATTCATTCAAAAAGGATGGAAGGCAGAGTATGGTAATGTATTAAATACAAAATGCCAAGGAAAATTGTAAGTTCAGGTAAAAAGACAACAACTTATCTACCAAAAAATCACGACATCCAGAATAGGTAATGAATAAAAATGGAGAAAATTTTAACATGGCATACAAAAAATTGCAGCAACGCCAGGTCATAAGCTGAATTCTAACTGCTGCCAGCAAGCAGGCTTTACTCTCACATGAAACAAAAATGCAATTCAGTGTTTTTAGCATGAGTGCATGCATGTGCTGATAGGGGCAACTCACAGTGTGAAACTGAAGCAAACAATCAACTTGTTTAACAATACCAAAATCTATAAGGATACACAATTTAGGATGAATGTTCTTGAAATTTTGAATATAGGTTTCAGAATGAAAGGATGGGGGAAAAGAGTAAAGAAATACCAAAACAAAGTGGAAATCAACTCAAGCGAACGCTAGTCCGATTGAAGATGAGTAAAACCCATAAGAACTAAACTGAAAAGGAAACTATAACTTACGAATGCCAATTCCGTTTTATAACACCAACAACACGCCCAGATGGACGAGTAGGCACAGAGTTCATGCCTCCATCTGATCCTTGAACTAGATTTGTACCTCTAGGAGCATCATCAGCACTGCTAGGAGCTAAATGAACATCTTCCCCCTCTTCATCCTCTGAAAGACAGTAAAAGGATTGTTATTTATCCATAAAGGAGTGTGGCTAGATGACAGGAAAATAACAATTCTTTTATTTTAATAGGACATAATAATCCTCAACTCAACAATGCCTTCCATCCCAAACTAGTAGTGTAGGTGAAAAATGAATCCCATCTATAGGAATAGAAGAAAAAGGAAAGTAAAATAAAATGATGAAACAGACAAAACAATAAAAAAAAAATAATAATAGAACATGGATGGAAATAAATAAAATAAAAAAAACACACATACATACATATATATTTACATATAAAGCAATAAGAATAAAAATAAACAATCAGAAAAGGGGAGAGTAAAGAAACAGAAAACAAAACCCTCTTCAGCCTCTTATATGTGAATTGCACTCCTCAATTCACTTTTATCAAATACAATTACGTACGTTTATATAAACTCATAATCGATGAAGCGATGGTCAGACACTAAGACGGTTGTGGTACTTAAACTCTAAATATGGGAAGGGAAAGACAAAATAAAATAGGCACCTATTCAAACTTGAGCCAGCACAATCTCTTCAGGACAAAACAAAGAAGAATACGACACAAAAGCGAGGTAAGATGCAATGGTAACACTGAGCTCACTCACCCCCACAAAGAAACCAGGGAATTATCATTGTATGTATCTTCTTCATTCATGGGTGATACTATGTTATTACCATCGTGAATATAAGCCACGTGTCGCATTTCAGCAATGGCATGTGAACATGATAGTGAACTTGATGTAAAAATAGAGAAAGAAAGGGAAGGGGAAAGAGGAGAACATAAGAAAAAGAGAGCGAGTAGATTTATCATTCATCAGAAGTTATTACATGTTGAATGCCATTATATAGGCAAAAACTGAGGCATAAAATAAAGTGATAGCAAACCAAATCGCACAATAGGTGAATACAGAATCAAAGCATTGAAATGAATTACTATAGTAATTCTTGACTTCTAAGCTGCAATAAATTAATTGGCTAATTGCAATAGCACATAGACTTCTCCTGCTGCATATACGGACTTAAGAGCATTCTCATTCATCAGATCATGTATCCAGTGATATTTTCACAATAATAATTGATTTCCATCAGAACGTGCATACGGGTTCCAATACATGGCCTGCTTACGTTTGTCCCTCAAACCAACATTCTTTCTTTACTCATAGAAAGGTTTGTTTATAAATATATACTTATATAGATAAACTATTCTGAGCTGATATATATGATATTCATGCATGTGGCTCAATGATCATTATGATATTTTACCTTCATCCGCTATAAGTAGGGTCTTCTCGTCCTGCCATCGTTCTTGAGGCAATAGTTCAACAGCCACTATATCGCCATCAAAAGCCCTATTCAAGTTTGCACGCCCATAGATAATTATTTCATCACCAATACTTTCACTCCCAACATATGCTTCAAATGGATTATAACGATTAACACGAAGTTTTCCTTGATGATAAATTCTACTATGTAACCCAGATGTAATCTCTGACATGGGCTTGTGCTGAATCAAACCAAAGAGAAAGATCATTATTGTGGAAAAGCACAAATTATTTCATGGCAGTATAAAACCAACCAAACACAAATTACATGAACTTGTGGCCAGTATTACCTCAGTATAGATCACCTTTCTCTTTGAAGGCCTCAAATCTTCAGCTTCCTCCATTCCAACGTCTTCAGACGAAGGACGAACGAGAAGATCAAGCAATTCCGGTTGACCAAGAGATTTTACGTATGACTCCACTGAAACAGAATGTTAGTTATCAGAAAGCTAAATCCAAAAACGACATAACGAAAATATCATAAAGATAGTCTAACTAATCAATAAAATAAAAATCATAATAACTGGTTACTAGCAGCAGCAGCAGTACTGTACAATAACAGCAAGATGGAAGAGAAGGTTATAAGTTATAACAAAAGGATATAAGTTTACAATATATACCTGTCTCTGCGGAAATGCCCTCTTCAGTAGCCTTCCTCTTATTTTCCCTGTCATTTGTAATAAGTAAGACCTGTGTTGTGCTGCCAAGATGACTCTGATACCATTGGGTTGCCACTCGAATTGCTGAACCATCATTAATTCAAAGTCACAAGTTGGAAATTACAGTTACATGTTACTGCAAAAAAAGTAAATATTCATACAAATATGTATGAATATATAATATACTATAATTGTTCTCAAGAAAACTTCTCCCATGGAATATACTGAAAATTAATTCTTCAAATATACATATCCCATTGATAAAACCACTAAGCTACCACTACACACCAAGCAATTTCCAAGAAGATATAATGTACACAAAAATGTGATGCCGGTGTAATCAACCAATATTTGTCCTTCTTAACCAAAGAAAATAAGCGTAACTGCACCGATTCAAATACGGGGGATTTCTACTACAATTAGTTATTCACAATATGCTGGATTATTGGTTTTTTCATCATGATAGTTTTCATCACAGACATAGCATAAGCATTTTCTAGCTTTGTGTCGGGTAAAGGGTATTTTGAGCAGCAAAAGAATGACGAGTATATTCTAGTAGGTAGTACATGTTGAGTGACCATGTGACCACATGGGGTAATTTGTTATATTTGAGTGAAGGATAAGAAAAGTAGTGTAGGTTAGTAGCTTTACTTTTCAACATTCTTTCTATAAATAGTTGTATCTGAGAATTATTCTCCAAGCATTATGAATTAAGTGAATTAATGAAATGAAGAGAAGCTTGTTTAAGCTTTCACCTTATTTTCTCTATCTCTCTCTTCTCTCTCACAAACTCAGTAGGAATTACTGAATTTTCTATCCTTCTTCCTCCCAAAATTCTATCTGATTCTCTCTATTTATCTCTGATTATATCTTTATTTTTTGTCAGGATCCTAACTAGGCCTGACAAATTGGTAACAGAGCTCAAGTTTTATCCAAACTCATCATCTTCTTCCTTTAATCCTCTACTTCTTCTCTATCTTCAAGTTCTAATTTCTACTCTTCTATAAACCCAAAACTGAAATCTACTTCTTCTAGTCTCTTTTATCCTTCAAACACTACCAAAAACAGCCCAAACCTGGGAGGCTTATCTTCTTCAACTTCCTATCCTATTTTCATATTCTTATTTTATTGATTTGTCACTATTCATAAACTATCAGTCAATTTTCTTAGTTTCTACCATCAAAACACTTTAGGTGGTTCATTACTACAAACAAACATTAACAACTTCAAATTCCAGTCACAAGGGAGCAAAAAATAGGTCTCGGAGGCTCTATTTTCTAGCGTACCTGCAACTCAGCAAACTCAAGTGTTAATTCACTTGTTTCAGGTATTAAACGCTTTCATCTCACTCGTTCCTATCACATACAGATAGCCCATTCCATAAAACTCATTTACAACGTCACCCACACATTTTAATCCATATTTTGCTTAATCTTCTCTGTCGGTAAAATTTTTCCAAATTCTATGAATTAGTTTTGTTCGACCTGTTTTGGTTTGTGCTAGGTGATTCATATTAAGTTGTTTCAATCGTAGAGTCTTACAAATTGTTTCAGTCGTAGAGTCTAACAAGTTGTTTCAATCATAGTCTTGCAAATTGTTTTAGCCATAGAGTCTAACAAGTTGTTTCAGTCGTAAAGTCTAACAAAAATCGTAGTCTTACAAGTTGTTTCAAGCGTAGAGTCTTATAAGTTGTTCCAGTCTACGATCGCACAGTCTTATAAGTTGTTCCAGTTTACGATCGTAGAGTCTTATAAGTTATTCCAGTCTACGATCATAGAACCTTTTAAGTTGTTCCAGTCTTACATCGTAGAGCCTTCTAATACTAAACTTGTTTGGCCAAGGATACTCAGTTTGTTTCACCGAGGAAGTTCACTTCTCACTTATATATCTACTCAAGCTCACTTACTCTCACTCAAGTAGTATTGCTACTGCTTGGGATTAATTTTCAAATTCGATATCACAATTGTCATGTGATTCAGTTCATACTAAAACTCTAAAAAACATGGTTGGACCTGTACACCAAGTGTTTAACCAAATGCTTAAACAAGATTTTTTGAGTTATAGAGATTGCACCCATGAGAAGTTGCAGCTTATTAATGAAAAAATGGAATATTTCTTATGTGGTATGAATGAGTTGCTCAAACAAAAAGGTTCAGAATATGAGAAATGTTTTGTTAACCCTGTTGGAAATAAAGGAAGGGCACGATGCCAATTCACATGTGCCATAGAAAAGATAAGGGATTTTTTAGTGATCCAAATCATGCTAAGAAATTAAGGTCTAGAATAAATGAAGAAGATGATGTTCAATGGATGAGGAGGAAAAACTTTGTTAAAGAAAATGAGGGAAAGGAACTCAAGCATGACAAGCTTGTGTTCCCATCACTCGTTGAAAGTGATAATGCTAGCAACTAGATAAGGAATATGAATAAGTAACTTGTGAAGGAGCTCTTATATATGATGAGTATGATGAAGATAAACGGACTCCAATATTTGATGATGTTCCAAGTAACGAGCGGCAGACTGCTATCACTAAGGGAACAACCTTATATACAATGATTATGTTGAGCATGAGGAAATTATAATGATCCACCTACCTATGAAATACCTATGATGAATCATCACAATATGAAAACCCAATCTTTGATGAGTTTGAAAAACCAAGAGTGCTAATCATTTGTGAGACTCCTAAACATATAGGGGGCTTAAAAATGACACCAAAAGGAGAAAATTATTTAAACCCAATGCATTTTTCCAAACCTACAAGCAAGACAAATCCTACGAACAACTTGACCCCAAGATCAACAACCCATACCTCAATTCATACACCAGCCCACTACCCTATAGTTTACTTCGGAAACAAATCACAATTCACAAATATTGCCCCCTCCACAACCAGCATTACTTTCACAAAACTACACAACATACCCCTCATTTCCTACCCCAATACTAATTCAAATCTTATCTTTGTAAACCTCAAAAGCCTATATTGGGTATACACCTTCAATACTTTGAGGCTGACAAAAATGGGCAGCTACTTTAGCAAGATTACTTAAGAGGATTGCAAAACGAAAATGGGCAGCTACTTCAGCAAGATTACTTAAGAGGTTTGCAAGAGTGTTAACCAAGATAAGATAAGGCCATTGATTACGGTTTTGACAATAAACGTTTACCAATGATTGTTGCATAGAAACTTCAAGAAAGGAGGCATAGATTTTCTACAGCAAGTGGAGAATTACAGCCATTGAATGTACTAGTTTCTAAGAAAGATACATGGCAAGAGGCAGTCAAGGTTCAAGTTAATCATAGACTTGAGGCCAATTTAATTTTCAAGAAAAGTAAACATACACTACTGGGAACAATTGATTGGAGACAAGTTATCTATAATCAAGGGGGAGTGGTTTGTTAAGCATGTTCCTTGGAGAGACAAGATGGGCATACTCCTTGAGAACTTTCAGTTTAAGAGTTTAGTTACAAGAGAAATCTGTATGAAAAATAAAGTTATGGCACAAAAGTTAATTTCAACTTTCTTCCCTGGAGAATGGAGATTCTCTAAAGCTAACAAACCCAAATCAGAGGAGTGGGACAACAATCTTTTTTTATGTGAAATTTCTAAGCCACATTGACCATGGTGTAGTGTGGATCCTAATGAATAATCTGATTGCACTCTAGCAACTAGACCCTATAGCAGAAGTGGATCCCTTGGTGAATGAAGAAACTACAAGGAGGTTTCAGTTGTTCTATCAAATGGACAAAGGACAAATCTGTGATTGGGCCGCAGTTGCCAAAAGCATTAGGCTTGCTTTTGAATTAACATCTGTTTATTGGTGTGCATTGATGCTCAACAAAAGGATAATAAGGGGATGTTTGTCATACTTCACAACTCAAGAAAGATGGGATCAGTTTGGAGATGTGACAATTGCAACAATAATAATAGACATATTCTTTACAACAGTTGCTAAGACTGTTTTAAAGGGTGACTATCCACAAGGGTGGTATCAATTTCGCAAAAAAATGGTTGATATGTCTAATCCACAAAATTTCATCCTAGGTGGAAACATTACAAATTAGCTAGTTATGATAGAGATAAGCAAGTATCAATGGTGGTTGTATTTGAAGGAAAAGAAATTCAAGAACTCAAGGCATGCAGACAAGCTTTTGCAATGGAAAAGTTACACTAAATCAAAATATGAAGTTGTTGGTGTTAACTTTTGATACTGGGTAATATGAGAAGGCATAAGTTTCAAAGAATTAGTATGGAAAGATTCAACTAAACAAGTTCTTAAGTTTTGTTTTTGACACTGCAAAGGTGGTGACAGCTACCAAGACTGGAAAGCATAAAATCAACAATATCCACAAGGACATGGATGCTTTTAAGGAGGAGGGAATGTCAGGCATAGGGTGTAAACGAGTCGAATCTCAACGAACACCCTAATGCTCAGATCCAACTCGACTGGAAAAAATTGAGCTCGAATTCGACAAAGAATTTCTAGTTTTGCGCCAGAAACTCGGATCATTACTCGGACCTAACTCGGCTCGTATGTACTCAGCTCGTTTACAAAACGAGTTACTCATAAGCCTTCAAATCGAGTTTCGAATATGAACCATTTCACTTAATACTGAACCACTATATACTAAATTGATTATTAAACTAATGTTTATATATAAAAGTTTTTTACTTTTATTTATGTAAAGAAATTACAAAGAATGTAATACAAATTGACAATCAATTCATTAATTTATTTAACTACAAGCTTACACAATTTAATACTATACTTTATAAATTATAAATATCAATACAAATATGTATTTAGCTTGTTAGTATGAATCAAACCATTATTCGAATATGATCCATCGAGCGAGTATCGAGTATGGTTCGAGAAAAAAATGAAAAACTCGAACCCTAATCTAAACGAACACTGATATACTCAAATTTGACTCGTGTATCATTAAATAGAAAACGATAATGGATCAGATTCGACTCGAATCAATTTCGAATTCGAGTTTTGGATCATATTTTCGAATCGATCTCAAGTACAGTGTTCTACGCCTCGCCTAGGTCAAAAAAATATCCAAAAAATAAATACCTAAGCCAGATCTTGATATATTTATTTTTTTAATGATTTATCATATACATAATGCAGGTTGTAGCATATCAAATTACAACAAGAAATGAACAAGATCAAGTAAAAATGGATAATTTTATTATAGTTGTAATGTATTAAACTTGTAACAACTTCAAATTATATAAATGATGATACATTTGTAATATTTAGTTTAATACAATATAATTATTAAATTTATGTTTAATTTCTTAAGTTTTAATATTGAATTGAATTCTTGAAATTTTAAATTTTATTATTTAATAGCAATCTTGTTTATGAATAAAACTAATACGGTAAAGATATGTGTTTGTACTTTAAGCAAAGGCCTTTATTATCTTTATTATAGATTGTTTTGTTTTATATTATTGTTTTGTTTGGATAAATGTAAGATAAAATATTAAAATTGATTTAAAATAAAAAATCACGTCTAGCCCCCTAGGCGCTAGGACCCCCGGCCGCCCTCCTCCTGCCTAACGCCTTTTAGAACATTGTTCGAGTCAAGTACCGAACTACTCGACTCGGCTTACACCCCTAGTCAGGCAGAGGGTATTTTGGACAGCAAAAGAATAATTAGTATATTCTAATAGGTAGTACATTTTGAGTGACCATGTGAGCACATGAGTAGTTTGTTATATTTCAGTGAATGATAAGAAAAATAGTGCAAGTTAATAGCTTTATTTTTCAGCATTCTCTCAATAAATAGTTGTATCTGATAATTATTCTCCAAGCATTGTGAATCAAGTGAATTAGTGAAATGAAGAGAAACTTGTTTAAGCTTTCTCCTTATTTTCTCTCTCTCTCTTCTCTCTCGCAAACTCAATATGAATTACTAAGTTTTCTATGCTTCTTCCTTCCAAAATTCTATCCATCTCTGTTTATATCTCTATTTCTGGTCAGGATCCTAGCTGGGCCTGACACTTTGTCTATGTTTACTAACAGAATAACCTCAAAAACTTATATCATGTTTCTCCATGTAAAAAGATCTAGCAAATAATATCCAGGTTGATTTTTAATGTCCCAAATGGAATTTGCCATTCAAATGTCCAATCCAAATTGCATTCTGATTCTGAAGAAAAGAAATAGATAAGCAATAATAGTACTACTAAGGATTATCAGAGAAAACCCAATATAACTTCTCATTCACATGGCTTCTAGATGCCACGATAGCATCAAGGTTGTCAAATAAAAAAGTAGGCAAATATATATTTTAGATTAAAAAATCAGTAAATCTCTTTATTAAGAAATTAAAGTAGTGCTACGTATTCGTTAATCAACTTAAATACCCCAAATAAGTAACTAGATTCAAGATCACTATATCAGCATATTCGTGAGTACTTGTGAACATTAAAACACCAAGGCACACAGCCTAAATCATGTCCCTAGGCTAAATCCAAAAAGAAATCAACAAGAGCAATTGGTGATCCTGGATACACATTGTTATTAAATACATTCCTACCAAATTGTTGGAATAGGAAGACGTATTTACTTTGAAGATCCGTTAAGCATTAAACCATAGAAAAAGAGTAATATACTTTGTACTGTGTGTTTAACTTTCCAGCTGCTGTTTTTCTTCTATCGTATTTTTTTTTAAAGTGGGAGATGGAGGGGGTTGAAATTTAAAATTAGGTGACTAACAATGAAATTTTACTTTTCAAACCCTTATAAAAAAGTATTGGCAACAAATAAAAACTACAAAGTATTTAGTTATTGTCACTATGCAGAGTGCATACCTCTATCATTCCGATCATTTGGAGTTTCGCCAGTCATGGCCTTCACATATGTATCCCTTTAGAAAACGAAAGTGCCAGTTATCAGAAGGTAAGGCTTAAACCCCACCAAACAATGACAAGGGCAATAATACATGAAAGAACGAAGAGCGTGATATAATAGCAAAAGTAGTCGTCACAAGCAAATTCACAAGTGAAAATACTCTTTAAAAACAAGATTAGATCTGGCAAACGGGCCGGCCCAAAGCGGCCCAGGTTTTGGCGGGCTAAAAAGTTAAGCCCAAAGCCCGAATTTTTGGCGGCCGGGCCGGCCCGCGGGTCTAGGTTGATTTATGATCAATTTTTGCCATTTTGGACCTAGCTCAAACGGGCCGGGCTTCTGACAAGCCGGGCCGGGCCAAAACGGCCCGATTTTTTGTGGGCTGAAAAAATGATACCCGAAGCCCGCTTTTTGACGGGCGGACGGGCTCGGCCCGCTGGCTTGGGCCAATTTTGCCAAGTCTACACCAAATTAACAACACTATAATTTAGTTCAATATTTGCAAATTTGAAAGAAATAATGAAACATTATGTCTCTGATTTAGACTTGTGTTAGTTGTATGCATCATTTTTGTATGCGAGAGTGATTGGATTCCTCATTTGAGGCTAAATAAACTAGAACAATGTAATCTTTGTTTGCAAATTTGAAATAAATAATGAAACAATAAGAAGGTTTCCTTAAATCAAGACTTGTGTGAGATGTACACATCGTTTTGTTTGCGAGAGTGATATGATTATAGAATTCAGTTCAACAAAAACTTACCATTAGCACATTTTGACTTTGAATTGAGAAAAGCACAAAATTATCTAGAAAAAAAATCAAATAACACAATGGGCATTGAAGGAATGACCTACTTGTGGTATTCATTAGAAAATACAAAAAACCTTCTGAGAGAATTGCTGCAGAGGACCCTAAGTCTATTATAAACTGAAAGGTTCTTGTTC
Organism: Panax notoginseng; assembly: GCA_016801055.1. Lineage (NCBI taxonomy): Eukaryota > Viridiplantae > Streptophyta > Magnoliopsida > Apiales > Araliaceae > Panax > Panax notoginseng. Next base: position 57,000,298 of record CM029013.1, on the reverse strand, counting down.
TTGACCTCTTCCAATACCACGGATAACACCACAACGTCATCGATTGCTGGATTCTCGAGCAAGTCAATCTAACATATTCAAAAAGTGACGCTAATTAATTACCACTCGCATGTTCAGATTTACACATAACTTGCATGTATACATATACATCAGCAAGAATCAGCATTATATGAATTTACCTGATTGAGAACAACATTAGTGTCGACAATGAGAATTCTGGAAGCAGAAGAGCTCAAGCGAGCATCTTTAGTATCACAGACTTGGCATGACGGAGCTCCACAATAAATATCATCTCTGAGATAATGTTCTCGAACGACCTACCATCAATTAGCAGTAAGTTTTAATATACAGACAAAAAACTAATAATATTAGGGCTAGGTTTAGAATTTTCGTAGGCGAAGGAGAAACAGACCTTTACTACTTTGCCTTGCCTTGTTTTTCGAACAAATGACTTGCTCTGCAACATTTCTGCGATTCGTCTGCCTCCTGCACCGGTGATTAATTTCTCTCTCTTCTTTTCCGGCAGGCGGTGGATTGTGAGCGATTGAGTTTCACTTTTCTGTTGAGTCTTCTTCTTTTTGCTCCTCTTTAATCCGGGTTCGGTAATATACCCTTACGTATATTAATTAGGGTTGTATTAAATCTATCTGTGTCAATATATTTGGTTAATTTCGAGTCAACTCAACTGTGATGACTGTAATTCAAAAATATTTGTTTATTTCATGTCTTATTGGTCAATTCTCAAAAGTCAAGTCAAAAGTTATATTTTTTCATAAAATTTTAGTACAAATTTATTATTAAAGATATAATGTATTATTTGCCATTAAGATTTGAGTCGAGATAAAATGTTGAAATTATAGAAATAAAATAAACTTTGACCTTTAAAGTCACCAAATTTAAATTGTTAGACTTGAGATCAACTAAAAGGTCGTATATTAAATTTACCCAATAAATTATTTTTAAATTTCACCATATTTTACACAAGTTATTAAGCTTGTGAGCAATAGTATGACAAGTCAATTGATGTGTGAAGTCATTATATATATATATATCAGTCAATTTCTTAAACTCACCCTTATTGAGCTCACCCCAAGTTCACCCTGTTTTTTTTTTTTTAAAACATAACTAATAAAAAATATATAATAATTTTTGGAATTGAAAGTTTTTAAATAAAAAGTGTTTTAGGTGTTATATGTACCCAAATCACACTCAAAATACTTTTTTTTTAAACTTTCAATTCCAAAAATTATTATACATTTTTTATTAGTTATATTTTTATTTTTATTTAAAAAAAAAAAAAGTCAGGGTGAGCTCAATAAGGGTGAGTTTAAGATCCTTGCTCATATATATATATATATATATAGGGAGAGGAACAAGAGTAGAACTCTTAAGTAATAGAACTCCCTTAAATAATAAAATTCCCTTAAATAATAGAATTGTATCAAAACGACGTAGTTTTGATAAGACGCGGTGGTATTTTTGTAAATACCATGTCACCGCGTATTTACAAAAATGCTACCGCGTCTTATCAAAACTACGTCGTTTTGATACAATTCTATTATTTGAGAGAGTTCTACTACTTAAGAGTTCTACTCTTGATCCTTTCAGTATATATATGTGTGTGTGTATATATATATATATATATATATATATATATATATATATATATATATATATACTAGCGATAATCCGTGCCTGAAGGCACTGTATAATTCAAAAATAAATAAAAATAAATCATGAACACAAAAAAATGAAGCACTGAATATAAACACACACTAAACTAAAAGCCTAAATTAATTCTTAATACACTCGCAATTTTCATACATACTCTACAAAATATTTAAATGAAAATTCTTATGAAGACAAATTTCAATGAATAAATAAAGAATATCCAACTTTAATAGTCAAATTCTCATAAATTTAAAATAAGTTTAACTATATTTTAAGATTTATTTTTATTATTTATAAGCCTTTTTGATTAATTGTAACTTTTTAAATAGTAACTTGACAATTAAAAATTATTGTTTGCTTGTTATAACAAATCTATTTTTTTCACACGTAGATATTGAATTTTGGATCATCTTGGCCTACGCGTGATATTGAATTTTGTATCATCTTTGAATCTGGTACAAAACTCACTTCTAAAATCTCATATTGAATGGCTCCTATTGAACTTCAGGAGTTAAAAACCTAACTGTAGAAGTTTGTACCCGAGCCTCTATCTGGTGACTTCATTTGTGGAATGCACTGAAGCCAGACTCTCTGTAAGGGACGCCATATTCGTGCGGTAGTAAACTGATAGGTGTCATTGTGACGTACTATCTAAGATTGGGATATGAGTCACAGTTGAGAGCAAACCTAAGTCAGTAATCAAAATACGTAGCTTTCTAGGCTTAGCTGGTTACTATCGGAGATTCGTGGAAGGATTTCTCGAATCGCTACTCCATTAACTCAGCTGACTCGAAAAGATACAAACTTCGAATGGACCGAGGAATGCGAGAAGAGCTTCCAAGAATTCAACATGCGACACCGACGTTGGCTCGAGCTGTTGAAAGATTATGACCACACTATTCAATACCATCCTGAAAAAGCAAACGTGGTAGCTGACGCGTTGAGTAGACGATCATATGCAGGAACGAGTGCGATGATGTGAAGTATACGCGTAGAATCAACTTTAATCGATAAAGTTAAAGTTGCTTAAGCCACAGACCGGGAGACTTATTCCCTTGAACGTCTTGCTAGTATGTACGTGAATGAGATTGTAAGGTTGCATGGCATGCCAGTATTCATAGTTTCGGATCGTGACCCAAGATTCACTTCAAGATTTTGGGTTAGCTTGCAAAAAGCTATAGGCACGAATTTACGATTTAGTTCAGCTTACCATCCTCAAACGGACGGACAATCTTAGAGGACTATTCAAACTCTTGAAGATCTATTAAGACTTTGTGTCCTAGATCTCAAAGGGAGTTGGGATAAGTACCTACCATTGGTGGAATTCTCCTACAACAACAGTTATCAGGCGAGCATATGTGTGGCTCCATTCGAGGCGTTATATGGAAGAAAATGTCGTTCTCCAGTATGTTGGGATGAGGTGGGAGAAGCAACGTTGTTGGGACCAGAGTTGGTACGAATGACTACAGAGAAGATCCAAACGATTCGACAACGTATACAAACGACACAGGATCGACAAAAGAGTTATGTGGATCGAAAGGACGTGGAATTTGACATTGGGGATCATGTATTATTACGTGTAGCTTAATGGAAAGGAGTTACAAGATTTGGGAAGAGAGGAAAGCTCAATCCACGATTTATTGGTCCATTTCAGATTCTTGACCGAGTAAGAAATGTGGCCTATAGACTCGCGTTACCTCCAAGTATGTCTCGTGTTCATAATGTTTTTCATATATCTGTGCTTCGTAAATATGTGAAAGACCCGAACCACGTTATTGAGTTAGAACCGGACGAGATAGCCGAAGACTTAACGTACGAGGAGGTACCTGTCAAGATCTTGGATAGGAAGGAGCATGTCCTACGCACGAAGGTCATACCACAAGTCAAAGTTTTGTGGAGAAACCATGCTATTGAGAAAATGACGTGGGTAAAAGCGAGGTATCCTCATCTTTTCGAAACACCAGGTACGTATGTCAATTTCGAGGACGAAATTTCATAAGGAGGGGAGGTTGTAAGACCCCAAATTATTAATAAATGAAATTTAAATTCCTCTATTTATTATTTTGAAATAGTAAGGGTTGATTTGATTAATGTGGTTAGTTATGGGTAAAATGCGCAAATATTTTAAATAAGCAAGTGGTTATAAAATACTCATTGTTGTCGGAGAATATTCGTTTGTCGTGGAATATTCTTGCTGTCGGGGAATATTCGTACGACGGCGCAGCCTTGTGTGGGCCCCATAACAGAAAGCGATTGGATGAAGAAAACGACAAGTATACGTTGTTATAAATAACGGCGCAGTTGTTACCGTTAATACTGTTGGAATACCCGGTGGTTAAAACACAGTAATACGCGTTGTTGAACAGTAGCACACGATAGTGCACCAATTATTGATTCTTACGTAAGAAGGCACTACTCAATAATTGTTACAGTAATTACTGTTCAGTATTTTATTTTATTGATTTCATAATTGCTACGTGGATATTTTATATTACTGTTGTTTTAATAATTGTCACTACGCAGTATTTTCCATTATCGAAGCAATAATTCATATTATCTGAATAATATTATTAGATAACATTATTGGCAATGTCTAGAAAGTTCTGTCTAAGGAGAGGTTTGGTCACCTAATTGCGCGCCAGTAAGGAGAAATTCTTATTGGAAAGCCCCCTCTTTCCTGGGAACGGCCTGGTTGCCAGTACTGTGATTCTGTAATATTATTTGTGTATAATTAATTATTGATTTATATGATGAGGAAAATATTGATTTTATGTGGATATAGATGGAGAAAATTTTTAATGTGACAATTGTTGAAAATTAATATTTTATCTTTTTCTGATAAAATAATTCATTTAAATATATTATTTTAATAATATATTGATGGTGATATTTTTATAATGAATGTGGGATATATGAGTATATGAGGAGGAAGAGTATTTTTGTGGTATTAAATGATTAACACATGTTTTGTGTGTTGGTGGACACAATTCTTGACCGAAAATTTATTATTGACTGTAAAATCGTCCGTTTATAGATTTCGGTCAATTTCTGTTTGGAATTTGGAAAAACTTTCTTCTGCAAAGTTGTAGAGAATTGAATTTCCTATAAAAACTCGCGAGATTCGAATTTTTTGATCAAAGGGCTATTTATTATGAATTATTGAAGTTCCGAAGTTCCGAAATAATTGATTTTTGGAAGTTTTAATTATTATTTTAAAGAAAAACGTTTTTTTCAATTGAGGGGCATGTATTAAATGGTTGAAATCAACTGGTGGTGTGCTTAGGAATTTTGTTTATAAATAATATTATTATATTCAATTTTCTGCTTTGGTGTTCTAAGCATTTTCCTATAAATAGGATGCTTAGGTTAGAATTGAAAATCACACCAGAAACACAAGTTTCTCTCTATTTCTCTCTCTATATTAGTGAGCGTATTCTTGTGAGTATTCTAATACTTTGAGTATTGCTATACGGTGCAAGTTCAAGTCATAGCCTATATCCGGTGTTTCAACTAGAAGTACTGTTTTTGCTGAGGTAAGGGATGTTATTTCTTCTTAAATGATATTATTTTCTTCAATATCATTATGCCGAAGTATTGATCTGAACTTTTTATCAAATTTGGAACTTTTCATGTCGGGGTTACTATTCATGAGTTACTATTCACGAGTTACTATTCACCGAAAAATGAAATTTTCTTCTTTTCGTCCAAAATATCTATTCTAGATACTAGCTTTGATTGTATCCATGTTTTGATCATTCTTAAATTTTACTTCACTATGATTATTTATGAGGTATTTTTGGACATGGAATAGCTGAAATACGAATCCTTAATATTTATTATTTTGTTTCACTGGATTCGTTTCCTTTAAAATATTTTTCATCATCCTCAGTCCTAAATGATGATATAATTGATTATCTTTGGCCTGTAGTGCAAAGATTAATGATTTCTGATGAATATCTTTGGCCCGTAGTGCAAAGATGAACAGGTGTTGAGATGAACATGATCGACTGGTGATACAAATGAATATCTTTGGCCTGTAGTGCAAAGATGAATATTTGATTAAAGATGGTTATTGATTGTTGTTACAGGGATAAAATATTGATGATGGACTTTTAAATCTTAGAAGATAGTAGAACTCATTCTCTACTTGAATCTTCTAATGGTTTGCTGTTTCCGCTGCAGTTATTGATTTAAAACTTGTTGTCTATTGTATTATATTAGATTTTTCCCTGTTGAAGACTAACGATAATTTGTTGTATATTATCTTAGTCATAATATTCTTTACTGGGCTATTTGAGCTCACCCTTTTCCTTGTTGTTCCATTTTTCTTCTCAGGAGGCGAGAATGTAGCGAGTACTAGTCGGGGTGTGAAATGATGGTTCAAGACAGTTGTTTTAGTAGTCCTCACTATTTTGTAAAATAGTGTATCAATAAGTATAATGAGGACTTAATTGAGTATGAATACTGTCTAGATGACAATATTTGTATTTAAACTCACAGAATATGTGTTGTCGTATTTTGCACGACAATTGTAATAATAAAGTTGTAGTTATTTTCTGTACCATGTATTTGGCGACTCAGAATGGGTTGGATGGATTGGACCTATTTTGGGGGCGTCACAGCGTTGATATTTTATATTATTGTTGTTTCAATAATTGTTGCTACACAGTATTTTTCATTATCAGATCAATAATTCATATTTTTTGAATAATATTATTAGATAGTATTATTGGCAATGTTTAGAAAGTTCTGTCTAAAGAGAGGTTTGGTCATCTAATTGCGCGCTAGTAAGGAGAAATCCTTATTGGAAAGCCACCTCTTTCCTGGGAATGACCTGATTGTCATAAATGTGATTCTGTAATATTATTTGTGAATAATTTGTGACGCCCCCAAAATTAGGTATACATCACTCATCTTGGATCGCCAGATACATGGTACTGAATACAAATACAACTTAATAATACAACTGTCGTGTACAATACGACCAAACATAATCTGTGAGTTTGAATACAAATATTGTCTTCTAGAGAGTATTCATACTCAAAAGGAGTCCTCATTACAATTATTATCACACTATTTCACAGAATAGTGAGGACTACTAATGCTATCCTCTGGATCATCACTCCGTTTCCCGACTCGTCCCAGCTATATTCTCATTTCCTGAAGAGAATAGTGAAAGAAAGGGTGAGCTCAACTAGCCCAGTAAGAAATATTATGACTAAGAGAATGCAGAATAAATTATCTTTAGCCTTCAACAGTGTTAAACTGATAAAATATAACGAACATCAAGTTTAACTGCAGCGGAAAAAGCAATCCATTAAAAGAGTCAAGTAGAAAATAAAATCTACTATCTTCTATGATTTAAAAGGTTTTTTAACACTGTTATCGCTGGGACTCAGCTTAATAAAATAATCCACATCATCGAATCACCCCTGCACTACGGCCAAGGATATTCGTGTATTCATCAGGGTTTTTTTGAAATATTGCGGGGGTTATAATTTTTAATCCGACCGTTGGATCGTGGTAATTTTTGGATATGTTATTTCATTTATAAGTTGAGTATATGTCCACAAATTTTGAACCGTTAAAAATGAACGTATGATTTGTTATGAATTTTACGAGATGACTGGTTCAGAAATTGTAGAAGTTGCGAAATTTGTCATTTTGGTAGAAAATTCTAGAATTGGTGGGCTCCACTTTTGGTTGGTGAAAATGTGCTGAGATTTTTATTCAAATGTGGTGGGTGGAAATAGTAGCAGATAAAGCCATCAGGTTGCAGGTTAAGTCTGCTTCGGCGTGCTAACATTTTTCTATAAATAGAGGGCTAAGTTAGAATTGAAAATCACACCAGAAACAAATTTTCTCTCTTTCTCGCTCTAGATTATTGAGTGTATTTTGGGAGTATTTAGATACTTTGTGAGTTTCTATTCATCAGTGCAAGTTTCCTTCAGCCTTATACCGATATTCCGATCAGAAGTACTGATATTTTGAGGTAAGGGGTGTTATATTCTTCTTAAAATGATATTTTCTTCAATATCATTATACCAAAATGTTGGTATAAATTTTTTATCAAATTTAGAACTTTTTGTGTCGGGATTACTATTCACGTATACGTTATTATTCACGTATACGACACTATTCACGAATACAGCACTATTCACCGAAAAATAAAATTTTCTTCTTTTTGTCTAAGTTGTCTATTATGGTTATTATATTTGATTGTATCCATATTTTGATCTTTATTTTTGAATTTTGCTTCACAATTGATTATTATGAAGTATTATTGATCTTGGATAAACTGTTATACAAATTCCTACTATTTGTCCGTCTGTCTCACTGGATTCGTTTTTTTAAGATATTTTTCATCATCCTCAGTCCTAAATGATGATATTACTGAATATCTTTGGCCTGTAGTGCAAAGATGTATGATTACTTGATGAATATCTTTGGCCTGTAGTGCAAAGATGAACAGGTGTTGAACATGACTGACTGGTGATACAAATGAATATCTTTGGCCTGTAGTGCAAAGATGAATATTTGGTTAAAGATGATTATTAATTGATGTTACAGGGATAAAATATTGATGATGGACTTTTAAATCTTAGAAGATAGTAGAATTCATTCTCTACTTGACTCTTCTAATGGTTTGCTGTTTCCGCTGTAGTTGTTGATCTAAAACTTGTTGTCGATTATATTATATCAAATTTTTCCCTTTTGAATACTAATAATAATTTGTTGTATATTATCTTAGTCATAATATTCTTTACTGGGCTAGTTGAGCTCACCCTTTTTCTTTTTGTTCTATTTTTCTTCTCAGGAGGTGAGAACATAGCAGGATCTAGTCGGGGTATGGAGTGATGGTTCTAGAAAGATGTTTTAGCAGTCCTCACTATTTCTGTAAAATAGTGTTTGAATAATTGTAATGAGGACTTATTTGAGTGTGGATATTGTCTAGAAGACAATATTTATATTTAAACTCACACTATGTGTTGTCGTATTTTGCACGACAATTGTATTATTGAAGTTATAGTTTACTTTTTTGTACCATGTATTTGGCGATTAAGAATGGGTGTTGTATACCTATTTTGGGGGCGTCACAGTTGGTATCAAAGCTAGGGATATAATGTAACGTCCCCAAAATAGGTCCATTCCATCCAACCTATTCTGAGTCGCCAAATACATGGTACAGAAAATAACTACAACTTTATTATAATAATTGTCGTACAAAATACAACAACACATATGCTGTGAGTTTGGATACAAATATATACCAAATGTGACACATGTCCCAACCGTGGACAGCACCTCACAATGACACCTTACATAAAGGTATAGTCAAAAACTGTTTTAGAAATTAAAATCTTTGGAAAGTGCTCAAGAAAACCTTCGTACATGGGAGGCCATGTGTCTAGGTTATGATAGATATCATATGGACATAGAATTATCCTTGGTTGACCCAATATACCCCAAAGAAAAATAAGAAAATTACTATCATATTTTTCCCAATAGTGAGTCTTCTCTTGACATATCATTATCTTCACTGTCTTTAATTGAGAATTATACTTCAAACAAACACCAAGATTATATAGGTAGTGCTCGTAAATATACTCAGCAAGTGGATGAGCACAATCCTGTCTTATGATGACACGAGGTTGTATGTCATTAGACATCTTGTATGATAGTGGCAAAACACCCTTCCAACGTTGGGTTCGCTTCACCCTAGATGATGCACCAAATATAACTCCTAAATGATGACCACCGTTCTATTCTCCTGTTACCCCCGCTCGACCCAGCTACACTCTTATTACCTGAAAGGAATTGTGAACAGAAGGGTGAGCACAACTAGCTCAGTAAAGAATATCATGACTAAAGATAAATAAATTATCAATAGCCTTCAACAGTAATAAATCAAAGATTTAGAACATATGGTAGATGATAAAACTTTTCAACCATAGTTGCAGCAGAATGAGCAATCCATTAGAAGAGTTAAATAGAACATAAAATCTATTATCTTCTCCATGTTAAAAGTCCACCAACAATGTTTTATCCCTGTAACATCAATCAACAATTCTTGTCCACAATCACGTGTATAACTCATAATCGTAATTGTAGTTCTAAATTCCTTTTCTCATCCAGGACAAAGATAATTTTCATCACCTAAAATATCAAAGATCATGGTTATACCAAATCACAGTTCATGTTCATAATCATACTAATAAATTTATCTTTGCACTACGGCCCAAAGATATTCATCAACAAGTCATCTTTGCATTACGAGCCAAAGATATTCATCAATAATTCATCTTTGCACTATAGGCAAAAGATATTCCTCAACAGTTCATATTTGCACTACAGGCCAAATATATTCATATCTCAAAGAAATATATAATCATTTCAGAATTTATATAAACAATAATTATAACCATGTTAATCAATTCATCTTTACACTTAAGCTAAAGATATTCAATTATAAATTCAATGGTCATGATCATACAAGTTAACAATTCATCTTTGCACTACAGGCCAAAGATATTTCTCAGTCACGATCATACCAATAATTTACCCATCTTTACACTCAAGTGAAAGAGAAATTCAACATCAGGGTTATAAAAATATTATATATGATAATAAAAATAATATGATCAACAACTGCATTTATTTTCAAGAGCAACAATCATAAATCAACGATAATTTGGTCAGAAAAAGAAATCAATTTTTGTCATGAATAGTACCCGTGAATAGTAACTCGTGAATAGTAACTCATGAATAGTAACTCGTGAATAGTAACTTATGCATAGTAACTCGTGAATAGTACTCCGTATTCGTATATAGTACCGTATACGTAAATAATATCATATACGTAAATAGTGTCATATACATGAATAGTGACGTATACGTGAATAGTGCCATATACGTGAATAGTAACCTCGACTCAAAAAGTTCTAAATTTGATAAAAAGTTCATACCAACATTTTGGTATAATGATATTGAAGAAAATATCATTTTAAGAATAATATAACACCCCTTACTATCTCTTACATCAAAAGAGCAGCACTTCTGACTGGATATCGGATATGACGCTGAAGAAAACTTGTACTAATGAATATCAACTCACCAAGTATCTAAATACTCACAAAATACACTCAATAATCTAGAGAGAAAAAGAGAGAAAACTTATGAATTCTGGTGTGATTTTCAATTCTAACTTAGCCCTCTATTTATAAAAAAATGTTAGCACGCCGAAGCAGACTTGACCTGCAACCTGATGGCTTTACCTGCTACTATTCCACCCACCAAAAATCAGGCACAATCCCCAACAACCAAAAGTGAGGCCCACCCATTTTTAGAATTTTCCACCAAAATTATTTATAAACCTAATTTCCGAATCAGTCATCTCTTAAAATTCATAACAAAACATTCGTTCATTTTTAACGGTTCAAAATTTGTGGACATATACTCAACTCATATATGTATAACATATCCAAAAATTACAACGATCCAACGGTCGGATCAAAAATTATAACTCACACAATAAAGTTGTAAGAACACTGATTTGATTTTTTAATATCTCCAATCCGACAAAAATACTGATAAAATACCTCAACATTAATTTCTTCATTTATAACCACATAAATAAATCCATCATTTATATTCGCATCAAATAAATATTTTCTTATCATATAAATCAATAATTAATTATTCATAAATAATATTACAGAATCACAATAATGACAACCAGGCAGTTCCCAGGAAAGAGGGGGCTTTCCGATAAGGATTTTTTCTTACTGGCGCGCAATTAGGTGACCAAACCTCTCCTTAGACAGAACTTTCTAGACATTGCCAATAATGCTATCTAATAATATTATTCAAATAATATGAATTATTGATATGATAATGGAAAATATTGTGTAGTGACAATTATTGAGCAACAATAATATAAAATATCAACGCAGCAATTATTGAATCAATAAAATAAAATATTAAACAGTAATTACTGTAACAATTATTGAGTAGTGCCTTCTTACGTAAGGATCAATAATTCAAAAATACTGTGTAAAACCGTGTGCTACTGTGCAAACACGCGTATTACTGTATTTTAACCACCGGGTATTCCAACAGTATTAACGGTAACAACTACGCCATTATTTATAAAAACTTAATTTTTGTCGTTATCTTCATCCGACAGTTATCTGTTATGGGACCTACAAATAGCTGCGCCGTCGTACGAATATTCCCCGACAGAAAGAATATTCCACGACCAAACGAATATTCCTCAACAAAATGAATATTTTATAGCCACTTGCTTATTTTGAAAAATATTCATATATCACCCTTAACTTTAATTTTTTATCAATTTAACCATTTACTAAATAGAAAAATTGAATACTTTTATTTCATAAAATTTGGGGTCTTACATATAATCCTTGGCTGAGATGTGAGACAAGAACTAGGAGGGGAGAGACGGAGAATTCCTTCGCTAGTATGACCTGACTAAGTTTATTTGCTGTTTATTTGGTCGGTCAGAATATAGGGATAATATATGACATGACTATTAACCCTTGTTTTATGGCAGTATTTAAGAATGGCAGCTGAGAACGTTAATAATGGAGTAAATCAGACCGTGGAGACACCTTTGATCACTTCCTAGGGGAACGTGCAACAGGAAGGTAATATTCCTCCTGTAAACAACGTTACTGAGCAAACGATGAATGATGGAATGTTTATGAGCTTTTTTGCAGTTCATGCAAAATCAGACGAGGGAGACTCGTGTGCAGAATACGGGTGAAAATGATAACAACGCGCGGTTTGTCACAGCCAAGCAGTTCAAAGAATTGGGACCACCAGAATTTAAAGGAAAGCCGGATCCGATCATGGCGGAAACGTGGGTCAAGCAAATTACCAAGATATTCGATGTCTTGGGATGCACGGAGGAACAGAAGGTTCCATTCACCACCTTTATGTTATGCGGTGAGGCAGACTACTGGTGGGAGTCTGTGAAGCGTACCCAGCCTGACGCACTCAACATGTCCTGGAAAATATTTCAGAAACTGTTCAATGACAAGTAATTTTCTGAAAGTATTCGTCATACGAACGTGGTAGCTGACGCGTTGTGTAGAAGATCGTATACGGTTACAAGTGCGAATATACGAACCCACGTGAAGATAACGAATATACGATTAAAATTGACTTTAATCGATAAAGTTAACGCCGCTCAAGCTATATACTTAGAGCTGATAAATGTGAAGAAGAAGGTTTAAGAGGGCGTTATTCTAGAAGCAAGAATCGACGAAGGGAGGAAATCTCAACTCTCGATGTAATTGACCCATTTAAAATCCTCGATCGAGTAGGAACTGTGGCTTATAGACTCGTTTTACCGCCAAGCATGTCGTGTGTTCATAACGTTTTTTTTCACGTATTGATGTTACGTAAATATGTGGACGGCCCGAACAACATTATTAATTTAGAGCCGGACGAGATAGCGGATGATTTAATGTTTGAGGAGATACGTGTTAAAATCTTGGATAAGAAGGATCATATTCGACGCTCAAAGGTTATACCTCAAGAGTTAGAATTTGAAGTGAAGTCAATGTATCCGCACATGTTCGGCATACCAGGTATGTACATAAATTTCGAGGGCGAAATTCCATAAGGAGGGGAGATTGTGAGACCTCAGATTTTATGAATAAATATTTAATTTTCTCGAAATAATTATGGTGTGGATTTGATATAATATTATAGTTGTGGGTATTATTTATAAATTTTGCAAAGTAAGCAAGTTGTTTTAAAATATTCGTTTGGTCGGGAAATATTCTTTTTGTCGGGGAATATTCGTACGACGGCACAATCATTGGTGGCCCCACAACAGAAGTATAGTCGTAGTTAGAAAACGACAAAATTATCTTTCTATAAAAATAACGGCTGAGGTGTTACCGTTAAAATCGTTAAAACTGTTGAACTACCTGGTAGTAAAAGTACAGTAATACGCGTGGTTGCATAGTAGCACACGGTATTGATTATTGATGCTTACGTGAGAAGTCACTTAGCTATACTCAATTATTGCTACAGTAATTGCTGCATCATATCTCTTAAATTATTGTCATAGTATCATCTGTATAATACGTTATATTATTAAATCAATAATTGAGACGTTGTGGTAAGTTTGGTTATTTTTATGGGGGGCCATATGTCATCATCTAAGAGTCTCTCCGTCAATAGTAATTACCGTCGTCAATAGTATTTACCTTGGTCAATAGTAATTACCTTCGTCAATAGTAATTACCGTCGTCAATAGTAATTACCGTCGTCAATAGTAATTACCTTGGTCAATAGTAATTACCTTCGTCAATAGTATTTACCTTGGTCAATAGTATTTACCTTGGTCAATAGTAATTACCTTCGTCAATAGTATTTACTTTCGTCAATAGTAGTTGTCCCTTCAATATTACCAAGAGTCTTTGACCCTTCGTTAAGACCAAGAGTCATTTGACCCTTCGTTAAGACCAAGAGCCACCCTCAGTTTTTCTATAAATAGAGGCCTAGGGCTTCATTATTTTTCACGAATTCATTCAAGCTATAGAGAGAGAAAGTATAGAGAGAATAAGAGAGAGAGAGACTAAAAGTATTCTGCTACACCACTTTTCCAATATCCAGTTCTTTTAAGGTAGGGAATATTATTTCTTTTATATTCATGAAGAGAACTTCTGTTATTCCATTCTTTATTATTCTGTTGGAATAACCAGTATACGCGGTCTACCCTATACTTGGTGATATTCTTCTATTATTCTGTTGGAATATCTTGTCTGTGTGTTTTACACCGGACCTGGTTCCGTCTTTATTATTATTCTGTCGGAATATCCTGTCTGTGTGTTTTACACCGGACCTGGTTCCATTATTTATTATATTGTTCTTTATTATTTTGTCGGAATATCCTGTCTGTGCGGTTACGCCGGACCTGGTTCCATTATTTATTATTCTGTCGGAATATCATGTCTGTGCGTTTACGCCGAACCTGGTTCCATTATTTATTATTCTGTTGGAATAACTTGTCTGTGCGGTCTATCGCATGCATGGTGATTTCTTTTGTTATTCAATTCTTTATTATACTCAGTTGGTTAAGTTTTGACTTCTATACTCCATGAAATTTGTGGAATATCCTTGACATTTGCGCTTCATCTAGTATCTATTCATGAAAATATTCTCCTGATCAGTCTTGAAGTTTACTCCACAAAGCAGTATCATGTTGACAATTTGGACGTTGTTAATTCTTTGATAAATTAATTCTTGAACTTGTTTTATTGAATTTTTATATCATTGTCATCATCCTCATGTTTATAAAATGTTGAAAGTCATCTGTGGCCTGTAGTGCATAGATGGACTTGGTATGATTATGACCAGGGATTATTCGGTATAATCATGACCGTAATGTTACAAATGATGTGGTAAAAGTCCTCATTGGCCCGTAGTGCATTGATGGACAGTTGTTGGCATGATCATGACCATTAATGAATACACGAATATCCTTGGCCGTAGTGCAGGGGTGATTCGATGATGTGGATTATTTTATTATGCTGAGTCCCAGCGATAACAGTGTTGAAAAACCTTTTAAATCATAAAAGATAGTAGAGTTTATTTTCTACTTGACTCTTTTAATGGATTGCTTGTTCCGCTGCAGTTAAACTTGATGTCTATTATATTTTATCAGTTTAACATTGTTGAAGACTAATGATAACTTATTCTGCATTATCTTAGTCATAATATTTCTTACTGGGCTAGTTGAGCTCACCCTTTCTTTTACTGTTCTCTTCAGGAAATGAGAACGTAGATGGGGTAAGTTGGGGAACGGAGTGATGGTCCGAATGATAGTATTAGTTAGTAGTCCTCACTATTCTATGTAATAGTGTGTTAATAAATGTAATGAGGACTCCTTTTGAGTATGAATACTCTCTAGAAGATAATATTTGTATTCAAACTCACAGTTTATGTTTTGTCGTATTGTACACGACAGTTGTATTAGTAAGTTATATTTGTATTCTGTACTATGTATCTGACGACCCAAGATGGGTGATGTATACTTAATTTTGGGGGCGTCACACTAACAATTCCTGCAGTTGGGTCTTTAACTCCTGAAGTTCAATAGGAGCCATTCGATATGGGGCTTTAGAAATGGGTTTTGTACCGGGTTCAAGGTCGATACAAAATTCAATTTCACGCTCTGGGGGTAGGCCAGGAAGTTCTTCGGGAAATACGTCAGGAAATTTATTAACAACAGAAATATCATTCAAAGCTGACGTATTTTTGTTTAGATCTGTGACATGAGCTAAGAAAGCTTGACATCCGTTTTTCAATAAACGAATAGCTTTATGGCTTGAGATGACAGCGATTGATTTTAATGGTTTGGTTGCTTGAATTCGCATAATAGGTCGATTAGGAATATGAAAGCTAACAACCTTACGAAAACAATCAATTTTTGCATGATGAGTAGTTAACCAATCAATCCCTAGAATCACGTCAAATGCAAGTATTTTTATTGAAATCAGATCGACAGGTAATGTGTGGGACAACTTGAACCAAACAAGACTTATAAACCGTGGATGTAATGAAGGTTTCTCCCAATAGAGTTTCAACAGTTAAGTCAAAGTCTAATTTCCCCGGAATCAAATTTAATCGATGAGCGCAAGTAGGAGAAATAAAAGAATGGGTAGAACCGATATCAAATAAAGTATAGACTTCGTTAGAGTTTATGATAAGCTTACCCGTGATGACCTCATTCGGGTTCCTTGCTTTCTGGGAGTTCACAACAAACGCTCTCCCTTGCACAACCGGTTTTGACTTTTCTGGGACGACCTTTGGTGCCTCCATCCTAGCTGAATTTGTCTTCGGTAAACGACAAAATCGGGCTAAATGACATTCTCTTCCACAATTATAACATGCTTTGGACGGCATCGCGCAGTTTGGACTGATGTGCCCCTCCCCTCCGCATTTGAAACATATGATAGGTGGTCGTTCTCCTTCCTTAATGACATGTGCTAGTGCTGACGTCTTTCCATCATTGTTGAATCTCCTCTTCTTGAAATGCCCATTCTTATTGTTTTGGCTCTGATTACCACCGAAGTGGTTACCATTTCTGGCCTGTTGATTCCCTCCACGCTTGTTGTCACCGCTTCGATGACTGCTTTCACTGGTATTATCATTTTGTCGACTGCTCTCTTTTGGTTGCGTTGTCTCGTTATTGCGCTCCACCAACTGAGCCCTATTTACAGCATCTGAATACAAACACAGTTTATGAGAAACAAGGTGTTGACGTATCTCCAGCTTCAAACCTCTTAAAAATATCCGCGTCATTCTTTCTTCATTATCCACCAGGTAGGACGCAAACCGGGATAACTCCGCAAATTTTGCCTCGTACTGTGACACGGTCATATTATTCTGCTCCAATTTGATGAACTCCACCTCCTTCATGTGACGAATACTCTCGGGAAAGTATTTGTCGTTAAACAGCTCTTGGAACTTCTCCCAAGACATCTTCAGTGCGGCAGGTTGAGTACGCTTTATCGATTCCCACCAGTAATCTGCCTCTCCTCGCAACATAAAGGCGGCAAAGGGAACCTTTTGCTCCTCGGAGCAACCCAAGACATCAAAGTGATTTGCTTTATCCATGTTTTAGCTACAAGTGGTTTGGGTTCTCCCTTAAACTCCGGTGGTCCCAGCTCCTTAAACTGTTTAGCGGTGACCGCCTGAGAGTTTCCAGTATTTCCACCTATGTTGTGGACAGGAGCCGCTTTCACCTGTTGTTGCATGAATTGCATAAAACCTCTGAACATTCCATCATTCATCATCTGGTCAGTGTTGTTGTTTGCATGAGGATTGTCACCTTCCTGATGCACATTATCCTGATTATTGATATGTGGTGAATCAACAGTCGTCTGTGCTACATTGCTATTCTCAACGTTCTCAGATGCCATTTTCAGATACTGCCACAAAATAAAAATTAATTGATATGTCATATATTATCCTTATATTATGACCGACCAATTAAATACCATGCAAATAAACTTAGGTATGTCATACTAGCGAAGGAATTCCCCGTCTCTCCCCTCCTAGTTCTATTCTCACATCTTAGCCAAGGATCATATCCCTAAGCTCTGATACCAACTGTGACGCCCCCAAAATTAGGTATACATCACCCATCTTGGGTCGTCAGATACATAGTACAAAATACAAATACAACTTACTAATACAACTGTCGTGTACAATACGACAAAACATAAACTGTGAGTTTGAATACAAATATTATCTTCTAGAGAGTATTCATACTCAAAAGGAGTCCTCATTACATTTATTAACGCACCATTACATAGAATAGTGAGGACTACTAACTAATACTATCATTCGGACCATCACTCCGTTCCCCGACTTGCCCCAGCTACGTTCTCATTTCCTGAAGAGAACAGTGAAAGAAAGGGTGAGCTCAACTAGCCCAGTAAGAAATATTATGACTAAGATAATGCAGAATAAATTATCATTAGCCTTCAACAATGTTAAACTGATAAAATATAATAGACATCAAGTTTAACTGTAGCGGAACAAGCAATCCATTAAGAGAGTCAAGTAGAAAATAAACTCTACTATCTTTTATGATTTAAAAGATTTTCCAACACTGTGATCGCTGGGACTCAGCTTAATAAAATAATCCACATCATCGAATCACCCCTGCACTACGGCCAAGGATATTCGTATATTCATTAATGGTCATGATCATGCCAACAACTGTCCATCAACGCACTACGGGCCAATGAGGACTTTTACCACATCATTTGTAACATTACGGTCATGATTATACCGAATAATCCCTGGTCATAATCATACCAAGTCCATCTATGCACTACAGGCCATAGATGACTTTTAACATTTTATAAACATGAGGATGATGACAATGATATAAGAATTCAATAAAACAAGTTCAAGAATTAGTTTATCCAGGAATTAATAATGTCCAAATTGTCAACATGATACTGCTTTGTGGAGTAAACTTCAAGACTGATCAGGAGAATATTTTCATGAATAGATACTAGATGAAGCGCAAATGTCAAGGATATTCCACTAATTTTATGGAGTATAGAAGTCAAAGTTTTAATCAACTGAGTATAATAAAGAATGGAATAACAAAAGAAATCACCATGCATGCGATAGACCACACAGACAGGTTATTCTTAACAGAATAATAATAATGGAACCAGGTCCGGCGTAAAGCACAGACAGGATGTTCCAACTGAAAATAAAGACAAAATAATAAAGACGGAACCAGGTCCGGCGTATAGCACAGACAGGATGTTCCAACGGAATAACAAAGACAGAATAATAGAAGAATGTCACCAAGTATAGGGTATTCCGCATATACAGGTTATTCTTAGTCATATCTTTTGGATTGACTAATGCTCCTGCTGTCTTTATGGATATGATGAACCGTGTATTCAAATAATATTTAGATCAGTTTGTTGTTGTCTTTATTGATGACATCCTCATCTATTCCAAAAGTCGTGAAGATCATGAGCGCCATTTGAAGCTGGTACTGCAAAGGCTTCGTGAAAACAAGCTATATGCCAAATTGAAGAAATGCGAGTTCTAACTTGAGAAAGTAGCATTCCTTGGGCACGTGGTGTCAAAACATGGAGTATCTGTCGACCAGGCGAAGATTGAAGCTATACAAAGTTGGGAGCAACCGAAGTCGGTGACCGAAGTACGTAGCTTTCTGGGCTTAGCTGGGTATTATCGGAGATTCGTGGAAGAATTTTTTAGAATCGCTACTCCGTTAACTCAGCTAACTCGGAAGGATACAAAATTCGGTTGGAGCGAGGATTGTGAGAAGAGTTTTCAAGAACTTAAGAGGAGACTTATTTCGGCACCTGTTCTGACAATACCATCTGGTTCGGATGGATTTGTTATCTACAGCGATGCTTCAGGCAAAGGGTTAGGATGTGTTCTCATGCAACATGGGAAAGTCATAGCCTATGCCTCCCGACAACTCAAAGAATATGAGAGGAATTATCCTACTCATGATTTAGAGTTGGCAGCAGTCGTTTTCGCGTTGAAGATTTGGAGACACTACCTGTATGGGGAGAAAGTGGAGATCTATACGGATCATAAAAGCCTCAAATATTTCTTCACCCAAAAGGAACTCAACATGCGGCAACGACGTTGGCTTAAGCTGTTGAAAGATTACGATCATACCATCCAATATCATCCTGGGAAAGCGAACGTAGTAGCTGACGCATTGAGTAGAAGATCATATGCGGGTACGAGTGCAATGGTGTTAACACAAAGACCCATTTTGCATGATTTACAAAGGATGGAGATAGAGATGAAGACTCCAATTACCCACATGATGATATCAAATATACGAGTAGAACCGACTTTAATCGATAAAGTTAAAGCTGCTCAAGCTACGGACATGGAGCTGATGCGTATGAAGAAGAAAGTGCAAGAATGTGCTATTCCAGAAGCAAGAATCGATGAAGAAGGAATACTTCGAGTCAACTCCAGACTTTGTGTTCCTAACGATTTTGACTTGAAGCATAGAATCATGATGGAGGCACATAACACACCGTTTGCAATCCATCTTGGGAGTACCAAAATGTATCATGATCTTCGACATACATTTTGGTGGAGCAATATGAAAAGAGAGATCGCGGAGTTTATCTCGAGGTGTTTAACTTGTCAACGTGTAAAGGCAGAGCATCAAGTTCCAAAGGGTCCATTGCAACCACTTGAGATCCCGAAATGGAAGTGGGAATACATTACCATGAATTTCGTTACAGGTCTTCCCAAGGTTTCTCAAGGCATAGATGCGATTTGGGTTATTGTTGATAGATTAACCAAGTTTGCTCATTTCTTGCCTATACGTGAGACTTATTCTCTTGAACGTCTTGCTCGTATGTACGTGAATGAGATTGTGAGATTGTATGGCATGCCAGTATCCATAGTTTCGGATTGTGACCCAAGATTCACTTCACGATTTTGGGTTAGCTTGCAGAAAGCTATGAGCACGGATTTACGATTTAGTTCAGCATACCATTCTCAAACGGACGGGCAATCAGAGAGGACTATTCAAACCCTTGAAGATCGATTAAGACTATGTGTTCTAGATTTCAAAGGAAGTTGGGATAAGTACTTGCCACTGGTGAAATTCTCCTACAACAACAGTTATCAGGCAAGTATAGGTATGGCTCCATTTGAAGCCCTGTATGGACGAAAGTGTTGTTCTCCAGTATCCTGGGACGAGGTGGGTGAAGCAACGTTGTTGGGACCAGAATTGGTACGCATAACTACAGAGAAGATCCAAACGATTCGACAACGTATACAAACGTCACAGGATCGACAAAAGAGTTATGCGAATCTTATCGGAAGGATGTAGAATTTAGTATTGGGGATCATGTGTAAGACCCCACATTTTATGAAATAAAAGTATTCAATTTTTCCTATTTAGTAAATGGTTAAATTGATAAAAAGTTAAAGTTATGGGTGAAATGTGAAAATTTTTCAAAATAAACAAGTGGTTATAAAATAATCATTGTTGTCGGGGAATATTCGTTGGTCGTGGAATATTCTTTCTGTCGGAGAATATTCGTACGATGTCGCAACTATTTATGGGCCCCATAAGAGAATAACTGTTGGATGAAGAAAACGATAAAAATTGAATTTTTATAATTAACGGCGTAGTTGTTACCGTTAACACTGTTGGAATACCCGGTGGTTAAAATACAGTAATACGCGTTATTGCACAGTAGCACACGGTATTGCACAGTATTTTTGAAATTTTTGATTCTTACGTAAGAAGGCACTACTCAATAATGGTTACAGTAATTACTGTTTAGTATTTTATTTTATTGATTCAATAATTGCTACTTGGATATTTTACGTTACTGTTGTTTTAATAGCTGTCACTACGCAGTATTTTCCTTTATCGGAGCAATAATTCATATTATCTGAATAATATTATTAGATAATATTATTGGCAATGTCTAGAAAGTTCTGTCTAAGGAGAGGCTATTTAATTACGCGCCAGTAAGGAGAAATCCTTACCGAAAGGCCCCTTCTTTCCTGAGAACAGCCTGGTTGTCAATATTGTGATTCTGTAATATTATGTGTGAATAATTAATTATTGATTTATTTGATGAGAAAAATATTAATTTTATGTGGATATAGATGGAAATTTTTTTTTAAAGTGACAATTGTTAAAAATTGATATTTTATCTTCTCTGATAAAATAATATTTTATTATATTATTATAATATAATAATGCTGATATTTTTACAATGAATGTGGAATATACGAGTATATGAGGAGAATGAGTATTTTTATTACAATAAATACTAGAAACATGTTTTGTGTGTCGGTGGACCCCATTTCTTAACTGAAATTTGATTATAGCATGTAAAATCGCCATTTGTGGATTTCGGTCAATTTTTGTTTGAAATTTGGAAAAATTTTCTTCTGCAAAGTTGTAGAGAATGGAATTTCCTATAAAAAATTGCGAGATTTGAATTTTTTTGATAAAATGACTATTTATTATGAATTATTGAACTTCCGAAGTTTCGAAATTATTGATTTTTGGAAGTTTTAATTATTTTTATTAAGAAAAACGTTTTTCTTACCTTTTTTCTAGAAGATTGGTATGTGGGAAATGCTAAGATCTGATTTCAAAGGTGGGCTTGAAAATTTATATATATATATATTATATTAAAATTTCTGATTTGGTGTTCTAAGCAATTTCCTATAAATAGGGTGCTTAGGTTAGAATTGAAAATCACACCAGAAACTGAAGTTTTTTCTCTATTTCTCTCTTTATATTATCGAGTGTATTTTTATGAGTATTTTGATATCTTGAGTGTTGCTATACGGTGCAAGTTCGTTCAGCGTTATTCCAGTCAGAAGTACTGCTCTTTTGAGGTAAGGGATAGTAAGGGATGTTATTTTATTCGAAAATAATATTATTTCTTCAATATCATTATTGCCGAAATATTGGTTGGAGTTTTTATCAAATTTAGAATTTTTCATGTCGGAGTTACTATTCATAAGTTACTTGTAAGACCCCGAATTTTATGAAATAAAAGTATTCAATTTTTCTTATAATTACTATTCAGTAAATGGTTAAATTGATAAATATTAAAGTTAAGGGTGATATATGAAATTTTTTTAGAAATACACAAGTGGTTATAAAATATTCATTGTTGTCGGGGAATATTCGCTTGGTCGTGGAATATTCTTACTGTCGGAGAATATTCGTACGACGGCGCAGTCTTTTATGGGCCCCATAACGGAAAGCGATTGGATGAAGAAAACGACAAAAATAAGTGGTTTATAAATAACGACGTAGTTGTTACCGTTAATACTGTTGGAATACCCGGTGGTTAAAACACAGTAATACGCGTTGTTGCACAGTAGCACACGGTATTGCACCAATTATTGATTCTTACGTAAGAAGGCACTACTCAATAATTGTTACAGTAATTATTGTTCAATATTGTATTTTATTGATTCAATAATTGCTGCGTTAATATTTTATATTACTGTTGTTTTAATAATTGTCACTACACAGTATTTTCTATTATCGGAATAATAATTTATATTATCTGAATAATATTATTAGATAACATTATTGGCAATGTCTAGAAAGTTCTGTCTAAGGAGAGGTTTGGTCATCTAATTGCGCGCCAGTAAGGAAGAGATCCTTATTGGAAAGCCCCCTCTTTCCTGGGAACGGCCTGGTTGTCAGTACTGTAGTTCTGTAATATTATTTGTGTATAATTAATTATTGATTTATATGATGAGGAAAATATTGATTTTATGTGGATATAGATGGAGAAAATTTTTAATGTGACAATTGTTGAAAATTAATATTTTATCTTTTTCTGATAAAATAATTCATTTAAATATATTATTTTAATAATATATTGATGGTGGTATTTTTACAATGAATGTGGGATATATGAGTATATGAGGAGGAAGAATATTTTTGTGGCATTAAATGATTAACACATGTTTTGTGTGTTGGTGTACACAATTCTTGACCGAAAATTTATTATTGACTGTAAAATCGTCCGTTTGTGGATTTCGATCAATTTCTGTTTGGAATTTGGAAAAACTTTCTTCTGCAAAGTTGTAGAGAATTGAATTTCCTATAAAAACTCGCCAGATTCGAATTTTCTGATAAAAGAACTATTTATTATGAATTATTGAAGTTCTGAAGTTCCGAAATAATTGATTTTTGGAAGTTTTATTTATTAGTTTGAAGAAAAACGTTTTTTTATATTTTGTTGGACATCATTAACATGTGTGGCTGGTGTTTTTGACCAATGGTGGGCTAAAGAAAATTTGTATAATTATATTAATATTATATTCAATTTTCTGCTTTGGTGTTCTAAGCATTTTCCTATAAATAGGGTGCTTAGGTTAGAATTGAAAATCACACCAGAAACACAAGTTTCTCTCTATTTCTCTCTCTATATCGAGCGTATTCTTGTGAGTATTTGATACTTTGAGTGTTGCTATACGGTGCAAGTTTCCTTCAGCACTATATCTTGTTTTCCAGTCAGAAGTACCGTATTTCCGAGGTAAGGGATGTTATTTCTTCTTAAATGATATTATTTTCTTCAATATCATTATGCCGAAGTATTGATCTGAATTTTTATTAAATTTGGAACTTTTCATGTCGGGGTTACTATTCACGAGTTACTATTCACGAGTTACTATTCATGAGTTACTATTCACGAGTTACTATTCACCGAAAAATGAAATTTTCTTCTTTTCGTCCAAAATATCTATTCTGGATACTAGCTTTGATTGTATCCATGTTTTGATCATTCTTGAATTTTACTCCACTATGATTGTTTATGAGGTATTTTTGGACATGGATAAACTGTAATACGAATCCCTAATATTTGTTCTTTTGTTTCACTGGATTCGTTTCCTTTAAAATATTTTTCATCATCCTCAGTCCTAAATGATGATATAATTGAATATCTTTGGCTTGTAGTGCAAAGATTGATGATTTCTGATGAATATCTTTGGCCCGTAGTGCAAAGATGAACAGGTGTTGAGATGAACATGATCGACTGGTGATACAAATGAATATCTTTGGCCTGTAGTGCAAAGATGAATATTTGATTAAAGATGGTTATTGATTGTTGTTACAGGGATAAAATATTGATGATGGACTTTTAAATCTTAGAAGATAGTATAACTCATTCTCTACTTGACTCTTCTAATGGTTTGCTGTTTCCGCTGCAGTTATTGATTTAAAACTTGTTGTCTATTGTATTCTATTAAATTTTTCCCTGTTGAAGACTAATGATAATTTGTTGTATATTATCTTAGTCATAATATTCTTTACTGGGCTAGTTGAGCTCATCCTTTTCCTTGTTGTTCCATTTTCTTCTCAGGAGGCGAGAATGTAGCGAGTACTAGTCGGGGTGTGGAATGATGGTTCAAGACAGTTATTTTAGTAGTCCTCACTATTTTGTAAAATAGTGTATGAATAAGTATAATGAGTACTTAATTGGGTATGAATACTGTCTAGATGACAATATTTGTATTTAAACTCACAGTATATGTGTTGTCGTATTTTACACGACAAATGTATTAATAAAGTTGTAGTTGTTTCTGTACCATGTATTTGGCGACTCAGAATGGGTTGGGTGGAATGGACCTATTTTGGGGGCGTTACATTACTATTCACGAGTTACTATTCATGAGTTACTATTCACAATTTACTGTTCACGAGTTACTATTCATGGGTTACTATTCATGAGTTAATATTCACGAGTTACTATTCATGAGTTACTATTAACGGGTACTATTCACTACAAAATTGGTTTCTTTTTCTAACCAAATTATAGTTGATTTATGAATATTACTCTGGAGATTAAAACTATGTATTGATTATATTGATTTTATTATCATATATAACATTTTTATAACCCTGATGTTGAAATT
Organism: Panax notoginseng; assembly: GCA_016801055.1. Taxonomy (NCBI): domain Eukaryota; kingdom Viridiplantae; phylum Streptophyta; class Magnoliopsida; order Apiales; family Araliaceae; genus Panax; species Panax notoginseng. Next base: position 56,974,636 of record CM029013.1, on the reverse strand, counting down.
CTCTTTCACTGGAGTGTAAAGATGGGTAGATTATTGGAAAGATCATGACTAGGGTTCTCTTTGTCCAGTAGTGAAAAGTTAAATTGTGGCTGGTATGATCATGACCATTAAATTTATAATTGAATATCTTTAGCTAAGTGCAAAGGTGAATTGATCAACATGGTTATAATTATTGTTTATATAAATTTTGAAATGATTATATGTGACGCCCCCAAAATAGGTATACAACACCCATTCTGAGTCGCCAAAATACATGGTACAGAAACAACTACATCTTTATTATTACAACACAAGAACTGTGAGTTTAAATACAAATATTGTCATTTAGACAATATCCACACTCAAATAAGTCCTCATTACAATTATTGATACATTATTTCACAAAAATGGTGAGGACTACTAAAGTAACTTCTAGAACCATCATTCCATACCCCGACTAGTACTCGCTACATTCTCGCCTCCTGAGAAAAATGGAACAAAAAAGAAAAGGGTGAGCTCAACTAGCCCAGTAAAGAACATTATGACTAAGATAATACAGAACAAATTATCGTTAGTCTTCAACAGGGAAAAATCTAATAGAATACAATAGACAACAAGTTTTAAATCAATAACTGCAGCGGAAACAGCAAACCATTAGAAGAGTCAAGTAGAGAATGAGTTCTACTATCTTCTAAGATTTAAAAGTCTATCATCAATATTTTATCCCTGTAACAACAATCAATAACCATCTTTAATCAAATATTCATCTTTGCACTACAGGCCAAAGATATTCATTTGTATCACCAGTCGGTCATGTTCATCTCAACACCTGTTCATCTTTGCACTACGGGCCAAAGATATTCATCAGTTAATCATTCATCTTTGCACTACGGGCCAAAGATATTCAGTAATATCATCATTTAGGACTGAGGATGATGAAAAATATCTTAAAGAAAACGAATCCAGTGAAACAAAATAACAAATATTAAGGATTCGTATTTCGATTTATCCATGTCCAAAAATACCTTATAATTATTCATAGTGAAGTAGAATTCAAGAATGATCAAAACATGGATACAATCAAAGCTAGTACCCAGAATAGATATTTTAGACGAAAAGAAGAAAATTTTATTTTTCGGTGAATAGTAACTCGTGAATAGTAACTCGTGAATAGTAACTCATGAATAGTAACTCATGAATAGTAACCCCGACGTGAAAAGTTCCAAATTTGATAAAAATTTCCAACCAATATTTCGGCATAATGATATTGAAGAAATAATATCATTTTTGAATAAAATAACATCACTTACCTCGTAAAGACTGTACTTCTGGTCGGAATACCGGTATAAGGCCGAAAGACACTTGCTCCGATGAATAGAAACTCTCAAAATATCTAAATACTCACAAAATACACTCAATAATCTAGAGAGAGAAAGAGAGAAAACTTGTTTCTGGTGTGATTTTCAATTCTAACTTAGCCCTCTATTTATAGGAAAATGTTAGCACGCCGAAGCAGACTTAACCTGCAACCTGATGGCTTTACCTGCTACTATTCCCACCCACCACATTTGAATAAAAATCTCAGCACATTTCTTCACCAACCAAGAGTGGGGCCCACCAATTCTAGAATTTTCTACCAAAATGATTAACTCCGAAAATTCAACAATTTCTGAACCAGTCATCTCGTAAAATTCATAATAAATCATACGTTCATTTTTAACGGTTCAAAATTTGAGGACATATACTCAACTTATATATGTATAACATATCCAAAAATTACCACGATCCAACGGTCGGATTAAAAATTATAACCCCCGCAAAATATCTCAAAAATCCTGATTTTTAATACCTCCATTCCGACAAAAATACTGATAAAAATCTCAATATTAACTTCTTCATTTTTAACCACAAAAATATATCCCTTATTTATATCCACAAAAATAAATATTTTCTTATCATATGAATCAATAATTAATTATTCACAAATAATATTACAGAATCACATTTATGACAACCAGGCCGTTCCCAGGAAAGAGGGGGCTTTCCAATAAGGATTTCTCCTTACTGGCGCACAATTAGATGACCAAACCTCTCCTTAGACAGAACTTTCTAGACATTGCCAATAATGTTATCTAATAATATTATTCAAATAATATGAATTATTGATCTGATAATGGGAAATACTGTGTAGTGACAATTATTGAAACAACAGTAATATAAAATATCAACGCAGCAATTATTGAATCAATAAAATAAAATACTGAACAGTAATTACTGTAACCATTATTGAGTAGTGCCTTCTTACGTAAGAATCAATAATTGATGCAATACAGTGTGCTACTGTGTAACAACGCGTATTACTGTGTTTTAACCACCGGGTATTCCAACAGTATTAACGGTAACAACTATGCCGTTATTAATAAACAACATATACTTGTCGTTTTCTTCATCCAATCGCTTTCCGTTATGGGGCCCACAAAAGACTGCGCCGTCGTACGAATATTCCCCGACAGGAAGAATATTCCACGACCAAACGAATATTTTCCGACAAAAATGAATATTTTATAACCACCTGCTTATTTGAAATATTTGCGCATTTTACCCATAACTAACTTCATTAATCAATTTAACACTTACTATTTCAAAATAATAAATAGAGGGAATTTAAATTTTATTTATTAATAATTTGGGGTGTTACATTATATATTTCTTTGAGATATGAATATCTTTGGCCCGTAGTGCAAAGATGAATTATTGATGAATATCTTTGGCATGTAGTGCAAAGATGAACTGTTGATGAATATCTTTGGCCCGTAATGCAAAGATGAATTTATTAGTATGATTATGAACAGGAACTGTGATTTGGTATAACCATGATCTTTGATGTTTCAGGTAAAGACAGGTGACGAAAATTATCTTCATCCTGGATGAGAAAAAGAATTTAGAACTACAATTATGATTATGAGTTATTCACATGATTGTGGACAGGAACTGTTGATTGATGTTACAGGGTTAAAACGTTGTTGGTGGACTTTTAACATGGAGAAGATAATAGACTTTATGGTCTATTTGACTCTTCTAATGGATTACTAGTTCCGCTGCAACTATGGTTGAAAAGTTTTATCATCTACCATATGTTCTAAATCTCTGATTTATTACTGATGAAGACTATTGATAATTTATTTATCTTTAGTCATAATATTCTTTACTGAGCTAGTTGTGCTCACCCCTTTGCTTTACAATTCCTTTCAGGTAATAAAAGTGTAGCTGAGTTGAGCGGGGGATAACAGGGGAATAGAACGGTGGTCATCATTTAGTAGTTATATTCGGTGAATCAACTAGGGTGAGGCGAGCCCAACGTTGGAAGGGTGTTTTGCCACTATCATACAAGATGTCTATTGGGTCAACCAAGGATAATTCTGTGGCCATATGATATCTATCATAACCTAGACGCATGACCTCCCATGTACAAAGGTTTTCTTGAGCACTTCCCAAAGATTCTAATTTCTAAAACAGTTTTTGACTATACCTTTATGTAAGGTGTCATTGTGACGTGCTATCCAAGGTTGGGACATGAGTCACAGTTGATATATATTTGTATCCAAACTCACAACATATGTGTTGTTGTATTTTGCACGACAATTGTTGTAATAAAGTTGTAGTTATTTTTTGTACCATGCATTTGGCGACTCAGAATAGGTTGGATGGAATGGACCTATTTTGGGGGCGACACATCATGTATTGTTACGTGTTGCACCATGGAAAGGAGTTACAAGATTTGGGAAGAGAGGAAAGCTCAATCCACGATTTGTTGGTCCATTTGAAATTCTTGACCGAATAGGAAATGTGGCATATCGACTCGAATTACCTCCAAGCATATCTCGTGTTCATAATATTTTTCACATATCTGTGCTTCGTAAATATGTGAAAGACCCGAACCACATAATTGAGTTAGAACCAGACGAAATAGCCGAAGATTTAATGTACGAGGATGTACCTGTTAAGATCTTGGATAGGAAAGAACATGTTCTACGCACGAAGGTTATACCACAAGTTAAGGTTTTGTGGAGAAACCATGCTATTGAAGAAATGACCTAGGAGTTAGAATCAGAAATGAGAGCGAGGTATCCTCACCTTTTCGAAACACCAGGTACATACGTCAATTTCGAGGACGAAATTTCATAAGGAGGGGAGATTGTAAGACCCCAACTTATTAATAAATGAAATTAAATTTTCTCTATTTATTATTTTGAAATAGAAAGGGTTGATTTGATTAATGTGGTTAGTTATGGGTAAAACGCGCAAATATTTCAAATAAGCAAATGGTTATAAAATATTCATTTTTGGTCGGTGAATATTCGTTTGGTCGTGGAATATTCTTGTTGTCGGGGAATATTCGTACGACGGCGCAAACTTGTGTAGGCCCCATAACGAAAAGCGATTGGATGAAGAAAACGACAAGTATAAGTTGTTTATAAATAATGGCATAATTGTTACCGTTAATACTGTTGAAATACCTGGTGGTTAAAATACAGTAGCACACAGTATTGCACCAATTATTGATTCTTACGTAAGAAGGCACTACTCAATAATTGTTACAGTAGTTATTGTTCAATATTTTATTTTATTGATTCAATAATTGCTGCGTTGATATTTTATATTATTGTTATTTCAATAATTATTACTGCACAGTATTTTCCACTATCAGATCAATAATTCATATTATTTGAATAATATTATTAGATATCATTATTGGTAATGTCTAAAAAGTTCTGTCTAAGGAGAGGTTTGGTCATCTAATTGCGCGCTAGTAAGGAGAAATCCTTATTGAAAAACTACCTCTTTCTTGGGAACGGTCTGGTTGTCTTAAATGTGATTCTGTAATATTATTTGTGAATAATTAATTATTGATTCATATGATAAGGAAATATTTATTCTATGTGGATATAAATGTTGGATATATTTATTGTGGTTAAAAATGAAGGAGTTAATGTTGAGGTGTTTTATCAGTATTTTTATCGGAATTGAGGTATCAAAAATCAAATCAGGATTTTTGAAAAATATTGCGGGGTTATAATTTTTAATCCGACCGTTGGATCGTAGTAATTTTTGGATTTGTTATTCATATATAAGTTGAGTATATGTCCACAAATTTTGAACCGTTAAAAATGAAAATATGATTTGTTATGAATTTTACTAGATGACTGGAATTCAGAAATTGTAAAAGTTACGGAATTTGTCATTTTGGTGGAAAATTCTAGAATTGGTGGGCCTCACTTTTGGTTGGTGAAAATGTGCTGAGATTTTTATTCAAATGTGGTAGGTGGGTGTAAGACCCCAATTTATTAATTAATAAAATCAAATTTTCTCTAAATATTATTGTGAATAATAAGGGGTTAATTTGATATAATACTTTGGTTATGGGTGAAATGTGCAAATTTTGCAAAATAAGCAAGTGGTTATAAAATATTTATTTTTGGTCGGTGATTATTCGGTTGGTCGTGGAATATTCTTGCTGTCGGGGAATATTCGTACGACGACGCAGCCTTGTGTGGGCCCCATAACGGAAAGCGATTAGATGAAGAAAACGACAAGTATAAGTTGTTTATAAATAACGGCGTAGTTGTTACCGTTAATACTGTTGGAATACCCGGTGGTTAAAATACAGTAGCACACGGTATTGCACCAATTATTGATTCTTACGTAAGAAGGCACTACTCAATAATTGTTACAGTAGTTATTATTCAATATTTTATTTTATTGATTCAATAATTGCTGCGTTGATATTTTATATTATTGTTGTTTCAATAATTGTTGCTGCACAGTATTTTCATTTATCAGATCAATAATTCATATTATTTGAATAATATTATTAGATAACATTATTGGCAATGTCTAGAAAGTTCTGTCTAAGGAGAGGTTTGGTCATCTAATTGCGCGCCAGTAAGGAGAAATCTTTATTGGAAAGCCCCCTCTTTCCTGGGAACGGCCTGGTTGTCATAAATGTGATTCTGTAATATTATTTGTGAATAATTAATTATTGATTCATATGATAAGGAAATATTTATTTTATGTGGATATAAATGAGGGATATATTTTTGTGGTTAAAAATGAAGGAGTTAATGTTGAGGTTTTTGTCAGTATTTTTGTCGGAATGGAGGTATTAAAAATCAGGGTTTTTGAGATAGTTTGCGGGGGTTATAATTTTTAATCCGACCGTTGGATCGTGGTAATTTTTGGATATGTTATACATATATAAGTTGAGTATATGTCCACAAATTTTGAACCGTTAAAAATGAACGTATGATTTATTACGAATTTTACAAGATGACTGGTTCAGAAATTGTTGAATTTTCGGAGTTTATCATTTTGGTGGAAAATTCTAGAATTGGTGGGCCCCACTTGTGGTTGGTGAAGAAATGTGCTGAATTATATTTCAAATGTGGTGGGTGGGAATAGTAGCAGGTAAAGCCATCAGGTTGCAGGTCAAACCTACCAAAATTTTCCTATAAATAGAGGGCTAAGTTAGAATTGAAAATCACACCAGAAACAAGTTTTCTCTCTTTCTCTCTCTAGATTATTGAGTGTATTTTGTGAGTATTTAGATACTTTGAGAGTTTCTATTCATCAGAGCAAGTTTCTTTCAGCCTTATACCGGTATTCCGACCAGAAGTACTGATATTTTGAGGTAAGGGATATTATTTTCTTCTTAAATGATATTATTTTCTTCAATATCATTATGCTGAAATATTGATATGAGTTTTTATCAAATTTGGAACTTTTTGTGTCGGGGGTTACTATTCACGTATACGGCACTATTCACGTATACGGCACTATTCACGAATACGGCACTATTCACCGAAAAATAAAATTTTTCCTTTTTGTCCAAGATGTCTATTATGGTTACTATCTTTGATTGTATCCATGTTTTGATCTTTATTTTTGAATTCTGCTTCACAATTGATTATTATGAAGTATTATTGATCTTGGATAAACTGTTATACGAATCCCTACTATTTGTCCTTCTGTCTCATTGGATTCGTTCTCTTTAAGATATTTTTCATCATCCTCAGTCCTAAATGATGATATTACTGAATATCTTTGGCCTGTAGTGCAAAGATGTATAATTACTTGATGAATATCTTTGGCCTGTAGTGCAAAGATGAACAGGTGTTGAGATGAACATGACCGACTGATGATACAAATGAATATCTTTGGCCTGTAGTGCAAAGATGAATATTTGGTTAAAGATGATTATTAATTGATGTTACAGGGATAAAATATTGATGATGGACTTTTAAATCTTAGAAGATAGTAGAATTCTTTCTCTACTTGACTCTTCTAATGGTTTGCTGTTTCCGCTGCAGTTGTTGATCTAAAACTTGTTGTCGATTATATTTTATCAGATTTTTCCCTGTTGAAGACTAACGATAATTTGTTGTATATTATCTTAGTCATAATATTCTTTACTGGGCTAGTTGAGCTCACCCTTTTCCTTTTTGTTCCATTTTTCTTCTCAGGAGGTGAGAACATAGCAGGATCTAGTCGGGGTATGGAGTGATGGTTCTAGAAAGATGTATTAGCAGTCCTCACTATTTCTGTAAAATAGTGTTTGAATAATTGTAATGAGGATTTATTTGAGTGTGGATATTGTCTAGAAGACAATATTTGTATTTAAACTCACAGTATGTGTTGTCGTATTTTGCACGACAATTGTATTATTGAAGTTGTAGTTTGCTTTCTGTACCATGTATTTGGCGACTCAGAATGGGTGTTGTATACCTATTCTGGGGGCGTCACAGTTGGTATCAGAGCTTAGGGATATGATCCCTGGCTGAGATGTGAGACAAGAACTAGGAGGGGAGAGACGGGGAATTCCTTCGCTAGTATGACCTGACTAAGTTTATTTGGTGTTTATTTGGTCGGTCAGAGTATAGGGATAATATATGACATGACTATTAACCCTTGTTTTATGGCAGTATTTAAGAATGGCAGCTGAGAACGTTAATAATGGAGTAAATCAGACCGTGGAGACACCTTTGATCACTACCCAGGGGAACGTGCAACAGGAAGGCAATATTCCTCCTGTAAACAACGTTACCGAGCAAACGATGAATGATGGAATGTTTAGGAGCTTTTTGCAGTTCATGCAAAATCAGACGAGGGAGACTCGTGTGCAGAATACGGGTGGAAATGATAACAACGCGCGGTTTGTCACAGCTAAGCAGTTCAAAGAATTGGGACCACCAGAATTTAAGGGAAAGCCGGATCCGATCATGGCGGAAACGTGGGTCAAGCAAATTACCAAGATATTTGATGTCTTGGGATGCACGGAGGAACAGAAGGTTCCATTCGCCACATTTATGTTCCGCGGTGAGGCAGACTACTGGTGGGAGTCTGTGAAGCGTACCCAGCCTGACGCACTCAACATGTCCTGGGAAACATTTCAAAAACTGTTCAATGACAAGTACTTTCCTGAAAGTATTCGTCATATGAAGGAGGTTGAGTTTATTAGACTGGAACAAAACAACATGACGGTGTCCCAGTACGAGGCGAAGTTTGCAGAGTTATCCAGGTTTGCACCTCATTTGGTCGAAAATGAGGAACGAATGACAAGGATGTTTCTGAGAGGTCTAAAACCCGAGATTCGGCAATATCTTATCTCTCATAAATTTTTTTTATATTCAGATGTTGTAAACAGGGCTCAATTATTAGAGCGAGATAATGAGTATGTGCAACCGAGGGACCACAACCAGGGTCATACCGGTGGCGGCAGTCATCGAAACAATGAAAACCAGCAGGGAGGAAAACATTCGGACAAAAGCGGTAACCACTCTGGTGGTAATCGTGGTCGTGATAATAGAAGGAGCGAGTCGGGAGGAGATTTCAAGAAGAGAAGGTACAACAATGATAACGTGAAGACATCAGCACAAACATCAACTGTTTCTAGGGGAGGAGAACGACCACCGGTCGTATGTTACAAATGTGGGAAAGAGGGACATATCAGCCCAAACTGCCCACAACAATCCAAGGTATGTTATAACTGTGGAAAGGAAGGTCATATAGCTCGAGAGTGTTCTGTAGCAAAACCAAGTTCAGCGGGGATGGTGACTCCAAAAGTTATCCCGGATAAGTCGAAATCAGCGGTTCCTGGAAGGGCGTTTGTCGTTACTGGCCAAAACGCGAGAAACCCGAACGAGGTGATCACGGGTAAGCTAATCTTGAATTCTTGCGAAGTTTATACTTTACTAGATACCGGTTCTACCCATTCTTTTATCTCTCCTGCTTGTGCTCAACGTTTAAACTTGACTCCGGAGAAATTGGACTTTAACTTATCTGTTGAAACTCCGTTGGGTGAAACCTTCGTTACATCTACAGTTTATAAATCTTGCATGATCCAAGTTGGCACTATCACATTACCTGTTGATCTTATCTCTTTAAAGATACTTGCTTTTGATGTGATTTTAGGAATTGATTGGTTAACCACTCATCATGCTAAAATTGATTGTTTTCGTAAGGTTGTTAGTTTTCATATTCCTAACCAACCTGTCATACGAATTCAAACTACTAAACCACTAAAATCAGTCACTGTCATATCAAGCCACAAAGCTATTCGTTTATTGAAAAACGGATGTCAAGCTTTCTTAGCCCATGTTATGGATTTGAACAAAGACAAGTCAGATTTGAATAATATTTCTATTGTTAGAGAATTTTCCGATGTATTTCCTGAAGAACTTCCCGGTCTACCCCCGGAACGAGAAATTGAATTCTTTATTGACCTTGAACCCGGTACAAAGCCCATTTCTAAAACCCCATATCGAATGGCTCCTATTGAACTTCAGGAGTTAAAAGTCCAACTACAGGAGTTGTTGGACATCGGTTTTATTCGTCCTAGTACGTCTCCTTGGGGTGCTCCTGTTTTATTCGTAAAGAAGAAAGACGGGAGTATGCGACTTTGTATTGACTATCGAGAATTGAACCATGTCACCATCAAGAATAGGTATCCGCTACCTCGCATTGATGACCTGTTTGACCAGTTGCAAGGAGCACAATTCTTTTCAAAGATCGATCTTCGTTCTGGATATCATCAGCTGAAGATTAAAACTGAGGATATTCCAAAGACTGCCTTCAGAACTCGGTACGGGCATTATGAATTCTTAGTAATGTCTTTTGGATTGACTAATGCTCCTGCTGCCTTCATGGATATGATGAACCGTGTATTCAAAGAATATTTGGATCAGTTCGTTGTTGTCTTTATTGATGACATCCTCATCTATTCCAAAAGCCGTGAAGATCATGAGCGCCATTTGAAGCTGGTACTGCAAAGGCTTCGTGAAAACAAGCTATATGCCAAACTGAAGAAATGCGAGTTCTGGCTTGAGGAAGTAGCATTCCTTGGGCACGTGGTGTCAAAACATGGAGTATCTGTCGACCCGGCGAAGATTGAAGCCATACAAAGTTGGGAGCAACCGAAGTCGGTAACCGAAGTACGTAGCTTTCTGGGCTTAGCTGGTTATTATCGGAGATTTGTGGAAGGATTTTCTCGAATCGCTACTCCGTTAACTCAGCTGACTCGGAAAGATACAAAATTCGTATGGAGTGAGGAATGCGAGAAGAGTTTCCAAGAACTCAAGAGGAGACTCATTTCGGCACCTGTTTTGACAATACCATCTGGTTCGGATGGATTTGTTATCTACAGCGATGCTTCAGGCAAAGGGTTAGGATGTGTTCTCATGCAACATGGGAAAGTCATAGCCTATGCCTCACGACAACTCAAAGAATATGAGAGGAATTATCCTACTCATGATTTGGAGTTGGCAGCAGTCGTTTTTGCGTTGAAGATCTGGAGACACTACCTGTATGGGGAGAAAGTGGAGATCTATACAGATCATAAAAGCCTCAAATATTTCTTCACCCAAAAGGAACTCAACATGCGGCAACGACGTTGGCTTGAGCTGTTGAAAGATTACGATCATACCATCCAATACCATCCTGGAAAAGCAAACGTAGTAGCTGACGCATTGAGTAGAAGATCATATGCGGGTACGAGTGCAATGTTTTTAACACAAAGGCCCATTTTGTATGACTTGCAAAGGATGGAGATAGAGATGAAGGCTCCAAGTACCCACATGATGATATCAAATATACGAGTAGAACCGACTTTAATCGATAAAGTTAAAGCTGCTCAAGCTACGGATATAGAGCTGATGCGTATGAAGAAGAAAGTGCAAGAAGGTGCTATTCCAGAAGCAAGAATCGATGAAGAAGGAATACTTCGAGTCAACTCCAGACTTTGTGTTCCTAACGATTTTGACTTGAAGCATAGAATAATGATGGAGGCACACAACACACCGTTTGCAATCCATCCTGGGAGTACCAAAATGTATCACGATCTTCGACATACATTTTGGTGGAGCAATATGAAAAGAGAGATCGCGGAGTTTATCTCGAGATGTTTAACTTGTCAACGTGTAAAAGCGGAGCATCAAGTACCAAAGGGTCCATTGCAACCACTTGAGATTCCGAAATGGAAGTGGGAACACATTACTATGGATTTTGTTACAGGTCTTCCCAAGGTTTCTCAAGGCATAGATGCGATTTGGGTTATTGTTGATAGATTAACCAAGTCCGCTCATTTCTTGCCGATACGTGAGACTTATTCCCTTGAACGTCTTGCTAGTATGTACGTGAACGAGATTGTGAGATTGCATGGCATGCCAGTATCCATAGTTTCGGATCGTGACCCAAGATTCACTTCACGATTTTGGGTTAGCTTGCAGAAAGCTATGGGCACGGATTTACGATTCAGTTCAGCATACCATCCTCAAACGGACGGACAATCAGAGAGGACTATTCAAACTCTTGAAGATCTATTAAGACTTTGTGTCTTAGATCTCAAAGGGAGTTGGGATAAGTACCTACCATTGGTGGAATTCTCCTACAACAACAGTTATCAGGCGAGCATAGGTATGGCTCCATTTGAGGCGTTGTATGGAAGAAAATGTCGTTCTCCAGTATGCTGGGACGAGGTGGGTGAAGCAACATTGTTGGGACCAGAGTTGGTACGCATTACTACAGAGAAGATCCAAACGATTCGACAACGTATACAAACGGCACAGGATCGACAAAAGAGTTATGCGAATCTTCATCGGAAGGACGTGGAATTTAATATTGGGGATCATGTATTGTTACGTGTTGCACCATGGAAGGGAGTTACAAGATTTGGGAAGAGAGGAAAGCTCAATCCAAGATTTGTTGGTCCATTTGAGATTCTTGAGCGAATAGGAAATGTGGCATATAGACTCGCATTACCTCCAAGCATGTCTCGTGTTCATAATGTTTTTCACATATCTATGCTTCGTAAATATGTTAAAGACCCGAACCACATTATTGAGTTAGAACCAGACGAGATAGCTGAAGATTTAACGTACGAGGAGGTACCTGTTAAGATCTTGGATAGGAAAGAGCATGTCCTACGCACGAAGGTTATACCACAAGTTAAGGTTTTGTGGAGAAACCATGCTATTGAAGAAATGACCTGGGAGTTGGAATCAGAAATGAAAGCGAGGTATCCTCACCTTTTTGAAACATCAGGTACGTACGTCAATTTCGAGGACGAAATTTCATAAGGAGGGGAGGTTGTAAGACCCCAACTTATTAATGAATAAAATCAAATTTTCTCTAAATATTATTGTGAATAATAAGGGGTTAATTTGATATAATACTTTGGTTATGGGTGAAATGTGCAAATTTTGCAAAATAAGCAAGTGGTTATAAAATATTTATTTTTGGTCGGTGAATATTCGGTTGGTCGTGGAATATTCTTGCTGTCGGGGAATATTCGTACGACGACGCAGCCTTGTGTGGGCCCCATAACGGAAAGCGATTGGATGAAGAAAACGACAAGTATAAGTTGTTTATAAATAACGGCGTAGTTGTTACCGTTAATACTGTTGGAATACCCGGTGGTTAAAATACAGTAGCACACGGTATTGCACCAATTATTGATTCTTACGTAAGAAGGCACTACTCAATAATTGTTACAGTAGTTATTATTCAATATTTTATTTTATTGATTCAATAATTGCTGCGTTGATATTTTATATTATTGTTGTTTCAATAATTGTTGCTGCACAGTATTTTCATTTATCAGATCAATAATTCATATTATTTGAATAATATTATTAGATAACATTATTGGCAATGTCTAGAAAGTTCTGTCTAAGGAGAGGTTTGGTCATCTAATTGCGCGCCAGTAAGGAGAAATCTTTATTGGAAAGCCCCCTCTTTCCTGGGAACGGCCTGGTTGTCATAAATGTGATTCTGTAATATTATTTGTGAATAATTAATTATTGATTCATATGATAAGGAAATATTTATTTTATGTGGATATAAATGAGGGATATATTTTTGTGGTTAAAAATGAAGGAGTTAATGTTGAGTTTTTGTCAGTATTTTTGTCGGAATGGAGGTATTAAAAATCAGGGTTTTTGAGATAGTTTGCGGGGGTTATAATTTTTAATCCGACCGTTGGATCGTGGTAATTTTTGGATATGTTATACATATATAAGTTGAGTATATGTCCACAAATTTTGAACCGTTAAAAATGAACGTATGATTTATTACGAATTTTACAAGATGACTGGTTCAGAAATTGTTGAATTTTCGGAGTTTATCATTTTGGTGGAAAATTCTAGAATTGGTGGGCCCCACTTGTGGTTGGTGAAGAAATGTGCTGAATTATATTTCAAATGTGGTGGGTGGGAATAGTAGCAGGTAAAGCCATCAGGTTGCAGGTCAAACCTACCAAAATTTTCCTATAAATAGAGGGCTAAGTTAGAATTGAAAATCACACCAGAAACAAGTTTTCTCTCTTTCTCTCTCTAGATTATTGAGTGTATTTTGTGAGTATTTAGATACTTTGAGAGTTTCTATTCATCAGAGCAAGTTTCTTTCAGCCTTATACCGGTATTCCGACCAGAAGTACTGATATTTTGAGGTAAGGGATATTATTTTCTTCTTAAATGATATTATTTTCTTCAATATCATTATGCTGAAATATTGATATGAGTTTTTATCAAATTTGGAACTTTTTGTGTCGGGGGTTACTATTCACGTATACGGCACTATTCACGTATACGGCACTATTCACGAATACGGCACTATTCACCGAAAAATAAAATTTTTCCTTTTTGTCCAAGATGTCTATTATGGTTACTATCTTTGATTGTATCTATGTTTTGATCTTTATTTTTGAATTCTGCTTCACAATTGATTATTATGAAGTATTATTAATCTTGGATAAACTGTTATACGAATCCCTACTATTTGTCCTTCTGTCTCATTAGATTCGTTCTCTTTAAGATATTTTTCATCATCCTCAGTCCTAAATGATGATATTACTGAATATCTTTGGCCTGTAGTGCAAAGATGTATAATTACTTGATGAATATCTTTGGCCTGTAGTGCAAAGATGAACAGGTGTTGAGATGAACATGACCGACTGATGATACAAATGAATATCTTTGGCCTGTAGTGCAAAGATGAATATTTGGTTAAAGATGATTATTAATTAATGTTACAGGGATAAAATATTGATGATGGACTTTTAAATCTTAGAAGATAGTAGAATTCTTTCTCTACTTGACTCTTCTAATGGTTTGCTGTTTCCGCTGCAGTTGTTGATCTAAAACTTGTTGTCGATTATATTTTATCAGATTTTTCCCTGTTGAAGACTAACGATAATTTATTGTATATTATCTTGGTCATAATATTCTTTACTGGGCTAGTTGAGCTCACCCTTTTCCTTTTTGTTCCATTTTTCTTCTCAGGAGGTGAGAACATAGCAGGATATAGTCGGGGTATGGAGTAATGGTTCTAGAAAGATGTATTAGCAGTCCTCACTATTTCTGTAAAATAGTGTTTGAATAATTGTAATGAGAATTTATTTGAGTGTGGATATTGTCTAGAAGACAATATTTGTATTTAAACTCACAGTATGTGTTGTCGTATTTTGCACGACAATTGTATTATTGAAGTTGTAGTTTGCTTTCTGTACCATGTATTTGGCGACTCAGAATGGGTGTTGTATACCTATTCTGGGGGCGTCACAGTGGAAATATTAACAGGTAAAGTCATCAGGTTGCAGGTTAAATCTGCTTCGGCGTGCTAGCATTTTCCTATAAATAGAGGGCTAAGTTAGAATTGAAAATCACACCAGAAACAAATTTTCTCTCTTTCTCTCTCTAGATTATTGAGTGTATTTTGGGAGTATTTAGATATTTTGTGAGTTTCTATTCATCAGTGCAAGTTTCCTTCAGCCTTATACCGATATTCCGATCAGAAGTACTGATATTTTGAGGTTAGGGGTGTTATATATTCTTCTTAAAATGATATTTTTTTCAATATCATTATACCAAAATATTGGTATGAACTTTTTATCAAATTTAGAACTTTTTGTGTCAGGGTTACTATTCACGTATACGTTACTATTCACGTATACGGCACTATTCACCAAAAAATAAAATTTTCTTCTTTTTGTCCAAATTGTCTATTATGGTTACTACCTTTGATTGTATCTATATTTTGATCTTTATTTTTGAATTCTGCTTCACAATTGATTATTATGAAGTATTTGGATAAACTGTTATACGAATCCCTACTATTTGTCCTTCTGTTTCACTGAATTCATTTTTTTAAGATATTTTTCATCATCTTCAGTCCTAAATGATGATATTATTGAATATCTTTGGCCTGTAGTGCAAAGATGCATGATTACCTGATGAATATCTTTGGCCTGCAGTGCAAAGATGAACAGGTGTTGAGATGAACATGACTAACTGGTGATACAAATGAATATCTTTGGCCTGTAGTGCAAAGATGAATATTTGGTTAAAGATGATTATTAATTGATGTTACAGGGATAAAATATTGATGATGGACTTTTAAATCTTAGAAGATAGTAGAATTCATTCTCTACTTGACTCTTCTAATGGTTTGTTGTTTTCGCTGCAGTTGTTGATCTAAAACTTGTTATCGATTATATTCTATCAGTTTTTTTTCTGTTGAATACTAATGATAATTTGTTGTATATTATCTTAGTCATAATATTTTTTACTGGGCTAGTTGAGCTCACCCTTTTCCTTTTTGTTCCATTTTTCTTCTCAGGAGGTGAGAACATAGCAGGATCTAGTCGAGGTATGGAGTGATGGTTCTAGAAAGATGTTTTAGCAGTCCTCACTATTTCTGTAAAATAGTATTTGAATAATTGTAATGAGGACTTATTTGAGTGTGTATATTGTCTAGAAGACAATATTTGTATTTAAACTCACAGTATGTGTTGTCGTATTTTGTACGACAATTGTATTATTGAAGTTGTAGTTTATTTTTTTGTACCATGTATTTGGCTACTCAGAATGGGTGTTGTATACCTATTTTGGGGGCGTCACAGGTTATTCCAACATAATAATAAATAATAGAATAACAGAAGTTCTCTTCATGAATACGAAAGAAATAATACCCCTTACCTTATAAGAAACTGGATATAGGAGTAGTTAAATAGCAGAATACTTTTCTTCTTTCTCTCTATAGTTTTTATGTCTAGAGTTTCAGTTAATTCGTAAGAAATAATAAAGGAATGAGCTTCTATTTATAGGCGAATGGACTGAATAGTAACTAATTCATGAACAGTCCAAATTAATTTACTTTTAAACGGACAGTCCATATTGATTTACTATGCAGTATTAATAAAATATTCTAATAAACAAAATATTTTAAACAAAATATAATATATTTTATTTATAATCTAATAAAACGAAAACTTTATAAAAGTATTATGTTTTATATAAAAAAAATTACTATACACATACTATGCATGCACTATACAAATACTATGCATAATAGAATATTATATATTCTATTTATAGTCTAATAAAATAAATAACTTTATAAAAGTATTATGTTTTATATAAAAAGATTTTACTATGCAGACACTGTACAAACACTATGCATAATAGAATATCATGTATTCTATTTATAGTCTAATAAAATAAATAACTTTATAAAAGTATTATGTTTTATATAAAAAGTTTTCTGTTTTATTACATTTATAATAATAATAAAACAAAACTTATCACCTTTATTATAATTCACAATATTAATCGACCAGGTCATTTTCAGGAAAGAGGAGACTTTTCAATAAGGATTTCTCCCTATTGACGCGCAATTAGGTGACCAAACCTCTCCTTGGTAGAACTTCTAGACATCGTTAATATTGCAAATAATAATATGAATAACTTTGTCGTCTCAATTATTGATTTATTAACATAACATATTATACAGATGCTATTGTGACAATAATTGAATCAATAATATGAGAGATATGATACAGTAATTACTGTAGTAATAATTGAGTTTAATTGAGTGGCTTCTTACGTAAGCATCAATAATCACTACTGTGTGCTACTATGCAACCACGCGTATTACTGTACTTTTACTACCGAGTAGTTCAACAGTTTTAACGGTAACACTTTCGCCGTTATTTTTATAAAAAGATAATTCTGTCGATTTTTTACTACGACAATACTTCTGTTGTGGGGTCCACTAATGATTATGCCGTCGTACGGATATTCCCCGCCAAAAAGAATATTTTCCGACCAAGCGAATATTATATAACAACTTGCATACTTTACAAAATTTATAAATACTACCCACAACTATAACATTATCTCAAATCCATACCATAATATTAAAAAAAAAATATTTCAAAAAAATTAAATCTTTATTCATAAAATTTGGGGTCTCACACAATCAAAAAGGCTTATAAATAATAAAAAATAAATCTTGAAATGTAGTTAAACTTAGTTTAAATTTGTCTTTATTAAAAAATAAAGCTGTAAAAAATAATTTTGACTATTAAAGTTACATATTCTTTATTTATTCATTGAAATTTGTCTTCATAATAATTTTTTATTTAAATGCTTTGTGGAGTATGTATGGAAAGTGCGGGTGTGCTAAGAATTAATTTAGGCTTTTAGTTTAGTGTGTGTCTATATTTAGTGCTTCATTTTTTTGTGTTCGTGATTTATTATTTATTTATTTTTTGAATTATACGATGCCTTCAGGCACGAGTTATCGCTAGTGTGTGTGTGTGTGTGTGTGTATATATATATATATATATATATATATATATATATATATATATATATATATATAGTAAAGAATCATAATCTTCATCATAGTTATTATTAAGGCGTATGGTATGAACTTAATTATAAAGATCTACAACTATTTTTTCCCATAAATAATAGTCTAATTATTTTTTTATGAATAGTATACAACATATAGTTAGTACTAAAAGTGTAATAGTAGTACTCTCTTTGTTCAACAAAATAAATAAATAGAAATTCTCATAAATTATATATGAGTATAGAGTATACAGCTTAAATTAAATTGCAAAAAAGATGTTTATTAGCTTATAACTTTCGAGCTTGTTTTGTTGTTATTTATAATTTTTTTGATAATTTAATAATCTTTGTGTACGGTTAGTTGTTAATTTTTTTAATTTAATATGTGATAAATTGAAATAACACGGGTCAAGTTTCGAGTTTGAAATAAATATCGGATCAAATCCCAACTCCGAATCAAATTAAATCAATCAAAATAAGATCTTAAATAACTGGTCCAATAGTATATTATTAGGTCATCTTAGCTCACCACTCAAAAAGGTATGACTTAAGTTACTATTGGTAATAACTTATTTTCTTATATAAAGACAAATTGTTCCCATATTTTTCGATGTCGATGTGGGACTGGGTACAAACTTCCTCACTTAAATCTCTGACATCCTCGTCATAACTGATCACACATGGTCCACACATATTTGTCTCTTTAGTCATTGTGAGATAATATCGGTTGACTTCGTGTCCCCACCTCTGGACCTCTATATTTCTATTGCGGGATAATATCACCAACCTTTGTGTCCCCACCTTCGGCAAATCGATCGGATCATCCGACTCGATTTTTTGAGAGTCGGCTCTGATATCATATCAACCAACTCGGGTCAAACCCCGAGATTGTAACAAATCTCAGGTTAAATCCGAATCAAATCAAATATATCCAAATAAGGTCTTAAATCATCAACTCAATAGTATTTTCTTGGGTCATCTTAACCTACCACATACTTACTTAAAAAGTCATAATTAAATGTACTATTGGTAGTAACTTATTATTTTACATACAGACAAATTGTTCACATTTCTTTTGATGTAGATGTGGGACTGATGTATTACATAAATAATAGCATAATAATTTGTAGAGTACAAAATAATGTACATAAAAATAATAGTAATTTCAAACATGCAATAACAGTCAAATTTTATTTGGCACTCAACGTAGGTTTGTTATACATTATTTTATAAAAAGTCCATGATTAAATGTATTTATAACTAGCTGTGTCTCGTGCATCCGACACAAATGGACGATAAGATTTATCTCAAATTTTAGACGGTCCAGATGATTTATTAGGGTGAGCGAAAAATTCAAAATCAATTATATTTTGTTAGATACATTAAATGCATTTATAAAATTTGAAAAACGAACCGACATGGATGTTTTACCAATGTGAATTTTTTCTCACCCATCATTGAAATTAAAAAATTAATCAAACCAATAATTACCGAGTCAACTTGGTTGTAATTATGAAATACAATGTTTACTATATTGAGTCAACTCGGTTAGATAATTATATGAGTTACTGTTGAGTTAACTAGATTGGTTCTTTAGTTAATTGGAAACTAAGCTCAAGACAATCTTTTATATATAGATATTGATTTATCTTATAAAATGGACTTTAATTTATAAAAATTAATAAAAAATCTAAGTACATTTAAGTTAATTAAAGTAATTTTATATCTAAATTTTTGGTTTAATTATTGTAGTGTAGTTAAAAATGACACTAGGGCGAAGTGGAGAGGAGATTACATATCTCATTCTCATTCCCACTTTTATAAATATTATTTGTAACCCATCTCCATTTTAAAATTAAAGATATAATTTAATTTTTAAGATTAAAGGACGACACATTAAATTACAAAATTGTTACGACTCATAAAAATTTAGAATTAAATAAATTTTGTGATTAATAATTTTTGTTATATACTATATAATTATAATAAGTGAAATTACATAAATTTACATTAATTTTAAATTTAGTATAATGTTATTTAGTCTTTAAATTTAATTGTATCTCTTATTTTAAAAAGAAGGGAATACCCGATAACAATCGCTATCCTCCTGGTAAAATTTTAAACTCTCATCTGAAACTTATATTCCTACGAAGTTAAATTTTCTGTGAGTTGTTTTAAAAAAAATGATAAATTGTTTAATTATATTCGCAACAATACATAGATGAAAATAAATTATACATTAATGTATGTATGTACAAATAAATAATAAAAAGTTATCATCTCTAAGCAATATATGATAATTTAATGATATAAAATTCATAAAAAATACGTTTAATTTATCAAATACTACAATATTTACAATTTACATATAAGATAATACATTATAATTATGTAACTATATAAACTAATTTAAGTAATACTCCTATATAATTATTATGGAGGGGAGATGTAAATACCATATTGTCCCTAATATGTAATTATTTGGTGTTTTTTTATTTAAATTTTTGGTACTACTATTTCCGATAAAAGTCAAAATTATCACCCCACAGGTCGAGATCACTTATGAGTACGACACAAATTGTCATCCACTTATCCATGTGTAAATGTAGCCTTTATACAATTATAATATTTTTTGACATATTTAATTATATCTAAATCTGTTTAATTGTAATTGTATAAAATTTATATTAATAAGATTGAATTCATTTTAAATTTGGACGAGAAAGTAAAAGTACGGTTCAGATTCATTTTAATTGATTTAGACAAAAAAAGACGGTGGGAGAGAAAGCACAAAAGAGAGAAAATGAGAGTTAGATGGTTGAAACGGAGGGAGTGAGAGGGAAGATTTCATTACGTCGTGTCTTTTGACACGAACAATTATTAATAATTAATATAATTAAATAAAATAAAATAATTAAAGTCCTACAATTAATTCAAATAAAATAATTAACTGAAATAAAATAATTAATCTTTTTCTATTTGTGGGACAATGAAGTAAAAGAGGTAGAGGACTCAGAAAAATAAAAAGAAGACTAGAGAACGCCGTTGTAAAGAATGGCAACTGGCAAGACAACTCTTACCCGAAGGAACGCGGCAGCAACCTCTGATCCTTGAATTCAACAGAGAGATAAACCTTGGAATCTTCTTCGCTTTCGTCTCTCTCATCGCGTTCCCAAAATCTCACTCCTCCGTCAACTTATTCTCCTCCTCCTTCAAACCCTTGATCTTACCCTATCCTATAATATCTGTTCACGACTCACGATTCCAAGCGAGTTAATTGATTTCGACCCATTTTAGCTTCAATTTAATCAATGAAGCAGCAATTTGTCCGTCTCTTAAGCACTTTATTGCTATTCGCAGTGTTAACTGGCTCAGTTAGTCAGCTTGTATCGTATAAGACTCCGGTTGGGAAGGATTATAACAGCCTTGATCTATCACCGACGCGGAGGTCCCTTTTAGCAGTTCCAGAGTAAGTGTTCATTCTTAACTTATATAGTTTATTTTTTTTTCAAATAATAATTTTACTGCTGGATTAGTTGTTAGAGATGCATTTTATTCATTGTATGCATGGACTCGTAATTGGAACAAAGTGAGTAACCAATTTCACATGTACGTGTTAGCTGAAGAAGCAGAATACATGTTGATGTTGTTATTTGAATGAAACAATTTTTTTTTTAAATTTTAATGCCCTTCTGCAAGTTATTATTCACAATTAGCAGTGAAATCAAACATAAAGCTGAGCAGTTTTAATGGCTGAGGGTAAAATATTCTCTCTAATTGTATCCAGGTTAGGAGATAGGAAAAAAAACCTAAAGGGATGGAAGGAAAGAAAGACACTTGTTTATTCATTCCAGATACAAACAGGGGAAATAAAATTATTACAAAAATGAAATCCTGTTTAGTAATGCTTTAATTTCTTTATATTATTTTATTTAGATTTATTAAACTTTTGTACTTTTTTTTATTAGAATTTATTTTTCAAGTGAACTTTTTTGTAGTTTACTTATTTTTCCATAAAAAGGGAATGCTTTATTCCATCTGAAAGTTCCAGGGTCAGATTGTCTTTGAGTGGCATAGCTACATTACACGTATGCATTATGTGCTAAGACCAATCAGTATTTGCTCTGTAATTCGAACTTTAATGAATTCACATAATTTCCAATAATTGTATTGTCTAAAAATTAAATGAATTAAGATCAAACTTGAATTTGAAAAAATTCTCAAATTGACTATCAAAAAGTCAAATTTATCTTATATTTTGGAACGGAGGAAGTATATATTTGATATTTCCTTGTCTGATTGTTTGAAATTAATTCACTGTACTTCATTTCCTCTACGTTTCAACTTTTTTTTTTGATCTTTGATTCCGACATTTCTTGAAACAGTGAACGTGCTACCACTCTAGTTGCTACATTGGATGGTACAATCAATTTAGTGGATCCTATGTCTGAGAAAGTTCTATGGTCTTATGCAACAGGAGCTCCAATTTATTCATCATACCACACTCCGGTCAAGCATAATACATCCGTACATGGAGCCCTTTACTATGTAGATTGTGGAGATGACTGGATGTTGTATGCACACACTGAGGTTGGCAAAATGGTATGTTTGTGAGTCTCACCTCTAATAATCAGTTAGATATTTTTCACTTGTGGTCAAGCCCAGATGGATCAGGGCTAGGATTTAGAATCCATAATTACTAACCTGTATTATAGCTTCAAAAATTTTAAACTAAGTATCCACTTTGATAGCTTAACCTAAAGGCGTCCAACTGTGATACTAACTTAACGAGGAAGACAAGAAGTTGGTCATCTCAAAATTTAACCCTTCTTTATTTGCAATTGTCCACGAATTCATGGGCACTATTGGGATGATCCATTGCCAACTGTCTGAATTGTTTTTTTGTGGTGATTACTCACTGAGTCACTGGTCCACAATATTGTTCTGTGGTGTGCGTCCGTGCGTGTGCGTGTTTGTGTTATAAGATTTCTGTTTTCTCCTTTATTTAGGCTATGTTTGGAATTTGGAAAAGAAAAAAAAGGGAAAACAAAAATAAATGTTAACAATGAAAAAAATTATCTTGATAAACATAAGTCTAATGACTCTAGTTATTATACTTCACGAATCTCAAAATAAGAACAATTCTAAATTGTAGTATAATGACTCAATAAGAAAAATCCAATATATTGTTAGATTTTCTCTCTCTTTTCATTTCCTGCTTTTTTCTTGAGTTTTCCAAGTTCCAAATATACCTTTAGGTGCTTCCCATTAAGGTTCTGTTTCTGTAATTTGTGTCGTTATAAACTTCAATGCGTGAAAAGCTCTATCACACATTAGTAAAATGTCTTCTATTTGTTTTCTCTCCCTCTTTTTTTTTTTGATTTTTAAAACTCCTTCCCTAGCTTAATTTTGATTATGTGGGAAAAAACACTTGCTGAAATTTCCGCGTTTTTATGGAGGAATGATATAATTTTCTGCATATAAAAGTCTACTTAGATTTATCTGTCAAGTATGCTATGGTTTATTTAACAGGTTTTCATTACATAGGTACTTGTGTCTTTTTTATCATCACATCAATTACCTCATGCTACTAATAATTATCATTGACAGAAACTTGAAAGGAGTATTAGAGAATTTGTTGTTAATACGCCGCACGTGTCAGAGGATGGAGGAATTATGAATGGAGCTATGAAAACTACTGTGTTTCTACTTGATGCGAATACTGGAAGGCGAATACACTCTTACGGGGCAAATGAATATGACGAATCAGAACACAGTGGTTTCTTGAATCTGAAGACAGATGAGCTGCCGCTTCACATCACAAGGACAGATTATATATTGTCATTTACTTCAGCAAAAGATATGTGGAATGTGACAGTTTCTGAAATTGGGGCTACATTTCTTTGTCAAGATATTGAGAATTCAATTAGTGGTTCTCATACGAATTCTGGACATGAACTTCCTTCTGAACCTCCTGTTCAATTTAATATGCCATTACCTTGCCAATCAAAAGCTATTGTGGCGCGATTACGCAGTGGTAATGTGTCAGAATATTTTTCTGGACCGGATAGGCGAGCGCTAGGTTATCATGAAGATGTGATGCTACCAACACCCTCTCCAGATCATATGATCCCTTCACAGCCCAAGGTTGATAAAAGTCTAGACTTTCATCACAAGAATGATGCTGGACCTCTGCTTTCTTTACCTGAACTGACTAATAAATTGGAAATCTCTGGTTCAGATGTGAAAAAATCCCATAGAGTATTCTCCTTAATTTCTTTCCTTCTCATTGTTGTGGGTGTTTTAATCTACGTCTCTGCTCTTCTCCATGGGGAGTCGATTAAAAATCTAAATACAAATGATGTTTCTTCTGTAAGGAAGAAAAATCGGAAATCATTAAAGAATGGAGGTAGTGTTGAAAAAAAGGATAAACGGACCTTGTCTGATCTTGAGGATGGGTATTCAACCATCGAAAGTGATAAGAAACTGTTTTTGAATTTCAACCAACTAACTGATGATTGCACAGATGGGCGTACAATTGGTAAATTATTTGTGATTAATAAAGAAATTGCCAAGGGAAGCAATGGCACCGTTGTCCTTGAAGGAATTTATGAAGGTCGTCCTGTTGCTGTGAAACGCCTAGTCAAGGCTCATCATGATGTAGCCTTTAAAGAAATTCAAAATCTTATTGCATCTGACCGACATCCAAATATTGTTAGATGGTATGGAGTGGAATATGATCAAGATTTTGTTTATCTTTCACTTGAACGTTGTACTTGCAGCTTAAATGATTTAATTCAGCTGTACTCCGATCATCACGAAAAGTCAGAATATACAGGGGCCCAAGCTTCTAGAGCTATGACAGAGTATAAAGTCCACTTGGATTCGGTGAAAGGTACTTTGCAGGATATTGAATTATGGAAAGCAAACGGCTATCCTTCACCTATGCTCTTAAAATTGATGAGGTTGGTTTTCATGATTGAACTATAAAATATGTTACCATTCACATGACATGTCCCATAAATCATATGATTGTTCAAAATTCATAACTGATAAAATATGAGTAATTAAGCTCTGGTTTCTTCCTATAGCTCACACAGTGGGTTTGCATTCATTATTTTATGGCTCACACAATGGGGCCAGGTCCCAACTATGATAATATACTAATTCTGTTTATTTCACTTAGACTTGTTACTGAAGCAGACCATTACTTGCATGAAATTTTCATTTAGGCATGCTAGATGGACTGTAGCACACATTTATTTTTTTTGGCAACAACACCGTAGCACACTTAAAGTGAATATTTTATTGCATATGGTGGAGCAATTCTCGGAACTCATTAACTACTTCCTCTCTAATTTGCAACATAGGGACATCTGTCAAAAAATTGTGATAGTGGCACCATTATTTGTATTTTTCCTTGGTAATTACCTATAGTTTTTAAGTCCTATCTTGCCAGAATTTATGCTCAAATTACCATTTGGTATGGAAAATAGCTACTAAATGGTAGTTCAAATTCCGAGCATCTGAAGTGATGTAATTTTATGTCCATTTAGACCTATGTGATTTTCATTGTAGTCTAAATATTTTTGCACCTCTTATACATGTGGGCATACTTCAATACTGGTTTCAATTGATTTAGTTCAGCATTTTCTGGGTTAAGGGGTTGGGGGAACTAGTCTATGTGGCTGGGTCAGGGGACACATAACTCGAGGGAAAAAAAGTGTAGCATTTTCTTAATATTTTCCTCTGCATCTGTAATACAGGAATGTCGTTTCTGGGCTCGCGCATTTGCATGAATTGGGCATCATTCATAGAGATTTGAAGCCTCAAAATGTTTTGATAGTCAAGGAAAGATCTTTAAGTGCAAAGCTTTCGGATATGGGCATTAGCAAGCGCCTTGTTGGGGATATGTCTTCCTTGGGTTATCATGCTACTGGTAAGTACTTGAATTACTTTTATGACACTATTAGCATTTGTGAGAGTTTACACTGCAAATTTATGCCACAGGCTAAATTGCAGTTGATATCTTTGCATTAAAAATTCGTCAAATATATATCGGCATGTACAATGTAACACTGTTGAGTTCTAGTTGCAAAATTTACAGTATTATTATGGCCAACTTCCTAGAAAGGAACTTGTTTAGACTTCCTAAGTGACCTTACCTAGATTGCTGTGAATAGGCCAGCACATGCCGGATCTTCATTTGTCTGGCTTGGCATCTGAGAAGCAGCTAGAGAACATCTAGATTATTACTATATTTAAAAAAAGACTCGCACATAGAATAATCAGATCTTATTAAGTACCATATACGAAAGAATAATGCTGGTAACATCACATGTCATGGCCAATTCTAATTTATGTACAAGTCAGAGAACGAAAAGACCCAACTATTTGTTAATTTTAAAATTACCCTCGACACATCAGCAGTGCATATGCTGGTATGCATATCAGGTACACCGTACACAAAGCAAATTTAAGTCTTATGGCCAAGTATGCTCCATGTGTTTGTCTTTAACTTCATCTCTCTTTTCTTCACCAAACTTTCTCACCTTAAATGCAACCTGTTGCTATAGCCATAGGTGAAAATGCTTCAAAACAAATATTAATAAAATAATTTTCATTAAATTGTAATATTTGTTATGCATTGCACAAGTGATATGTCAAGTAAGGTGTCTGGTTATCTGAAGCATGCCAGTAGTTTACTGGAAAGTTTAAAAAAAAATGAAAAATAAAACGTGGTAATTTAATTTTGATAGAAGTAATGACTAATTAATTCAGAGAAGGAACTCATAAGAAAAACAAAAACAATTTAACAAACAATTAACTGGATGTTACGGTTTCAAAGTATCATGAAAGTTATCAGTGGTGACCCCAGGATTAACTCCATGTGTTGTTCATATACTTAAAACCATTCTTTACAGTGTCTATTATTTGTTTAGTTTTCTGAATTTAGTACTTGTTGATGAATTATGGCAGGGTATGGAAGCTCAGGATGGCAAGCACCTGAACAGCTTCTCCATGGGCGCCAAACACGTGCAGTTGATTTATTTAGTTTAGGGTGTGTACTCTTTTTCTGCATCACCGGTGGTAGGCATCCATTTGGTGACCCTCTTGAACGTGATATCAATATTACAAAGAACAGAGTGGACCTCTTCTTAGTGGAGTATATCCCAGAAGCTGTTGATCTGTTTTCACGCTTATTTGACCCTCTTGCTGAACTTAGGTAAGAAATTGTGGTGCTTAACATTGAGTACATGCTTTAATTCTACTTCTTGCATTGAAACGAAAATGATTGTTATGTTACTTGATTACTTCTTTCTGCTGTTATTCAGGTGGAATTTTAATGTCATAAATATGGAATGATTCCCTAGTTTTTGTTAGATGGTCGGTATGTGTGCAACTTAGAAAACTTGAGGGAAAGAAAGGAATGGAATGAGATCTAAAAAATTATTTGGTTTGCTTAATCATTCATTACAATATATTTTAACATTATTCTTGCTACTAATTTCGTCTAAGCATAGATATTTTGACTTGTGTTCAATAAGATGTTTTTTCCCTTTTACATATATATTTGCAATGTTCTAAAAGGCGTTGGGTGGGAGGGGCCTAGCGCCTAGGGGGCCTAGGCGTTTTTTTTATATTTTAAGCCAATTTTAATATTTTATCTTACATTTATTCAAACAAAACAATAATATAAAGTAAAACAATCTATAATTAAGATAATAAAGGTCTTTGCTTAAAGTTCAAACACATATCCATATTGTTAATGTCAAAGTTCAAACACAAACATGTAATTTTTCACAGTTCAAACATATTTTTAACGTATTAGTTTTATTCATAAACAAGATTGCTATTAAATTATTAATAAAATTTAAAATTTTAAGAATTTAATTCAATGTTAAAACTTAAGAAATTAAATATAAATTTAAGAATTATATTGAATTAAACTAAAAATTTCAAATGTATCATCACTTATATAATTTAAAGTTGGTACAAGTTCAAAAAATTACAACTATAATAAAATTATCCATTTTGACTTGATATTATTCACTTGTTGTGATTTGATATGCTGCAATTTGTATTATGAATATGGAAAATCATTAGAAAAATAAATATATTAAGATCTGGTTTGGATAGTTATTAAAATTAAAAAAAAATCTTTGCCTAGACCTTGCCAAGGTCCCGCTTAATTTTCTGGAGGGATTTCTTTGCCGCCTTGGGCCTAGGTGAGGTGCCAGGGGGGCCTAGTCGAGGATTTTTAGAACACTGTTTATTTGTTTTCCTTTTCCTTTCTCCGCATTTTCCAAGCTCCAAACATGCCCTTAATAAATAATTATGTGGTAATTAGATTTTTGAGGCACCAATCACGTTTTTTAATTAACAGAATGTAGAAAATAAATAATGTATATCAGGAAGGGCATATATAAACCATTAAATTTGTTTGATTCAAAATTTTATTTCCAATGGCAAGAACATAAACTCCGATGTGACATAAAGGAACGGAATGTTGAATTGTTTATTTCTGTATTTAGTACAACAATCTTGTTAGGAGATTATTAGATTTTTCGCTTGGCAGTTTCCAGACGAAGCTTAATTATTGAAATACTAATTTGTTATCAGGCCAAAGGCATTGGACGTCTTGCATCATCCTTTGTTTTGGAATTCTGAGATGCGACTGGCATTTCTTCGTGACACTAGTGACAGGGTAGAATTGGAAGATAGGGAAATAAACTCTGATTTCTTGAAATCATTAGAAAGTGTAGCACCAGTGGCTTTAGGTGGAAAATGGGATGTAAAGATGGAGCCTGCATTTATCTCTAATATCGGACATTACAGGCGTTACAAGTTTGACAGTGTTCGAGATCTGCTTAGGGTGATGCGGAACAAGTTAAATCACTATAGGGAACTGCCAAAGGATATTCAGGTTTGTTTTCTTGCCAAAACAACTAGTTGTTGAATTCTCGTTTTTTCTATTTGTTGTCTTAATAGTTTGGTTCAGAAATGGAGTTCATTGCAGTATAATTTCTGTTTTATTTGCATCCAATGTCTAGTTGAATTGAACCCAAGATAGATGCCTCCTAATTCTAGATTCATTGCTTCAGTCTTCCAAGTTAAAATTTTATGCTACTCCCAGCTCTTCTGTGAACAGTTTAGAAATGAAATTATGAAGAATTATATTGCTTTTTCAGATGGCCAAAAAAAGTAGTAAATATATTGTTGTTCACGTACGTACGTACCTTCCTGGGGGTGATATTTCTGTGTATTATTAATTACATTTATGTTGGGTTATTACAGGAACTTTTGGGAGCAGTACCTGAAGGGTTTGATGACTATTTTGGAAGTCGATTCCCCAAACTCTTGATTCAAGTGTATAATGTGGTGTACAAGTACTGTAAGGATGACGAGTGGGTTCGCAAGTACTCCAACAGTAATATACTATAAACCAAGCCGCATTCTGTTTTACTGAGGGTGATGGATGATATATTTATCATGATTACTGATCTATCAACCGGGGTCTTGCAGGCTGTGTGCATATACGTGAATGTGGATGTAACATATTGAATGTATGAAACACATCTTAATTTATTTATCTAACGAATTATTGTGTGTGTATATATATATATATATATATATATATATATATATATATATATATATATATATATATATATAGAAATGATCAAGTAAGGGATTCTTTACTTTCTTAAAATGAGGGATTTTTTTTTTGTTTTTTTTTTAAAACAACTAAAAAAAAAGTTTAATATTTTATGGAACTGAAATTTTTCCATAATACAATGTTTTGGGCGTGTTTTGAATATCTATATTAAAAAGTGGTGGTACAGTCTGTTCAGATTGTACATACATGTTTTGTTATACGTATCTAAATCACACTCAAAATAATGTATTATGAAAAAATTTCAGTTCCATAAAATATTAAATTTTTTTTTAGTTGTTTTAAAAAAAAAGCAAAAAAAAAAGTCCCTCATTTTAAGAAAGTAAGGGATCTCTTACCTGATCCTGACCCTATATATATATATATATATATATATATATATATTCTGATTATACTTTGTTTTCAGTTATTCGGGTTTCTGAAATATCTACACATTATTATTATTTGAAATAATAAGAGTTTCAATGAACACTTGACAAAACTAAACTCCCTTCTTGCAGTTCTGAGTTCTTACAGCTGTAGGCCTCTATGGCTATATTTGGAACTAGAAAAGGCTAAGAAGGGATTTGGTCAGTATGAAGTTTATTTTTTGGTAAATTAATAAATTGACCAATAGAATATTGACACACATAGAGTTTCGCTTGTGTGTCGGCATTCTATTGGTCAATTGACCAATTTATTTAAAAATGAACTTCATGTTAACCACTTTCGTTAAGAAGACGGAAAGGAAATATGTCAATATTAAAGATTTTTGGAGATTCATTAACAGATTTCAATATTAATTAATATTATACAAGATATTAGAAAATTTAAATAAAAAAGCTTATTATTTTCCTTATTACTAATGAATATTATTAATCATCTAAAAGATACAGTAAATATATGTAGTACAGTACTTTAGTAAATGTTTAGGCATATGAAGATCTCAATTATCCTTGTTTTGAGCTAGGCCTGACAAAATATGTTTATGGGTTGGTTTTGGTTTTTAAAATATGGTTATGGTTCCATTTAAGAACTAAAACCATATTAACCATTTTTAATATGGGATATGTGGGTTGGAACCATATGATTATGGTTCAAATATAGGTCGACCCATATTTTAAATTTCAAACATAACATTATTATGATCCAATTAAATAAATTATTATTAGATATATCATTTATTAGGGGTGTTAGCCGAGCAGAGTAGCTCGATACTCGACTCGAGATCGATTCGAAAATATGATCCAAAGCTCGAGTTCAAAGTTGATTCGAGTCGAATATGATCCATACTCGTTTTATGTTTAATGATACACGAGCTGAATTCGAGTATATCAGTATTCGCTCAGATTATAGTTCGAGTATTTTATTTTTTCTCGAACCATACTTGATTGATCATATTCGAATACTGGTCTGATCCATACTAATAAGTTAAATATGTGATATTTGTATCAATCTTTATAATTTATAAAGTGTAGTATTAAATTGTGTAAGCTTGTACTTGAATAAATCAGCGAATTGATTGTGTAAGCTAGTAATATATAATCACTAGCTTACACAATCAATTCACTAGCTTACACAATAAATTAGTGGGCGGAGGTGGAGTGGGGTGGTGGGGTGGAGTGGGGTGGGGGTAAGGGGTTAATACATAATCACATAATATTATTTTTTTTGGGTAAGGGTGAGTGGGGGTAAGGGGTGTATACATAATCACATAATATTATTTTTTTTGGGGGGGGCAGGGCGGGGGGTAAGGGGTGTATACATAATCACATAATATTATTTTTTTGGTGGGGTGATGGTGATGGTGAGAGTGAGAGTGGGGGTTGGGGGTGAGGTGGGTGTGGGTGGGTGGTTAAGCTTGTTGAATATGTAAATATGGATGGAAAGAACTTTTGATTTGGAATAAAATATGGGTCTGAAAATGGTTAACTGGTTGGACCTATATTTCTTGGTTCCAAACTTTACCCAACCCAAATAAATAAAAATAGTTAACCAACCCATTTGGTTCCAGTTAATATGGGTTGACTCGACAGTTAACCAACTATATTGCCAAGTCTATTTTGAGCCAACAAAAGTTGGAGAATACAAAAAATAAAAAGCCACAACTATGCCAGATAGTTGATCATATTGAATTTCAAAAATGATGAGCCGGTTCTGGGCAGAGGAAGATGATGATCACACGTATTCGTTTTGATAACAGAAAAAAAATAGAATTAAGCAACACTCCTCTTGTCCTGTCCTTGACTCTAGAGCTGCATACACCTAGTTTTTACCTCATTATCTGGTATCAAAGTTATAATCTCAAGAGGGACCTGTGAGATTGAGAGAGCTCAAACACAATTCCTAAACACTTATCACCTACCTTTCCAAAAACATGAAATCAGAAAATTCACTCACTGAAATTGCATCTCCAGTGTTTGATGGAACAAATTATCAGGTGTGGGCTGTTAGAATGGAAGCCTATCTTGATGCCACTGATCTGTGGGAAGTTGTTGAACAAGTATATGAAGTTCCACCCTTACTAGAAAATCTAACTCTTGCACAAATCAAAAATCAAAAAGAGAGGAAGCAAAGAAAATAAAAAACAAGAGCAACGTTGTTTGCTACAGTCTCATCCACCATTTTTATCAGAATAATGACACTTAAAACAGCCAAAGAAATTTGGGATTTTTTGAAGCAAGAATACGAAGGAAATGAAAGGGTCAAAGGGATGCAAGTGCTCAACTTGATCCGAGAATTTGAGATGCAAAAGATGAAAGAATCAGAAACAATCAAGGAATATTCTGACAGACTTCTAGGTATTGTCAACAAAGTAAGACTCCTTGGTACTTATTTTTTTTATTCTAGAATTGTTCAAAAGATCATAGTCACAGTTCCTGAAAAGTTTGAGACTACAATTTCATCTTTGGAAAACTCAAAAGATCCGTCAAGTATTACCTTGGCAGAATTGTTGAATGCATTGGAGGCACAAGAACAAAGGAGACTTATGAGGAAAGAAGGATATGTGGAGGGTGCTTTTCAAGCGAAATTACATATCAACAATGGTATACAAACAAAAAACAAAAAAAAGGCAGAACAAAAGCAACAAACCTGGAAGTTCTACAAGCAACAACAAAAATTGCCAACGCAGCAACACTCAAGTCTTTCCACCTTGCCCTCATTGCAAAAAAAACCAATCATCCACAAAACAAGTGTTGGTGGAGGCCAGATGTAAGATGTCCCAAATATGGATAGTTAGGGAATATGGAAAGGATGTGCAAGACTCAACAACAAGGAGAGACCAAGGCTGCTGAGGATCAACCTCAAGAGGAGTAGTTGTTTGTGGTATCATGCTTTGCCACTAATAGCTTCACGAAAAGCTGGCATATATATATAGTGGTTGTACAAACCACATGACTTATGATCGAAAGCTCTTCAGAGAGCTTGATAAGACCGTTGTTTTTAAAGTCAGAATTGGAAATGGGACACACATTGCAGTGGAAGGCAAAGGAACAGTAGCAATTGAAGGTCACACAGATCTGAAATTAATTTATGATGTCTTCTATGTTTCTGAAATTAAACAAAATGTTTTTAGTGTTACTTAGTTGTTGGAAAAAGGATATAAGGTGATGTTTGAAAATAAAAACTGTGTGATTAAAGATACAAAAGACATAGAAGTGTTCAAAGTTCAAATGAAAAGCAAACTTTTTGCTTTGGATTTGGTGAAAGAGGAGCAAGCTGCTGCTGTACATAAAGAAGATAGCAATATAGTGCTTTGGCACAAGAGATTGGGTCATTTCCATCATGCCGCTATACATTTCATAAAGAAGAACAATCTGATGAAAGGCTTGCCTGAATTAGAGGAGAAGCCTCCTAAATGTGCTGTCTGTCAATATGGGAAGCAAACCAGGCTTCCTTTTCAACAAAACAAGACCTGTAGGGCTACACAGAGGCTACAATTAATATACACGGATGTGGAAGGACCAATGAAAACACCATCATTGAATAACAATAAGTATTATATTGCTTTCATTGATGATTACTCAAGAATGTGCTGGATATATTTTATGAAATTTAAATCTGAAGTTGATGACATCTTTGGGAAGTTTAAAGCTTGCGTTAAAACTTAAAGTGGATTCAAAATGCAGGTGATCAGGTCTGATAATGGAACTGAATATACCTCCGAAAAATTTAACAAGTTTTGTGAAGATGCATGCATTGAACATTAGTTGATAACACCTTACACTTCTTAACAAAATGGAGTTGTGGTTAGGAAAAATCGAACAATTATGGAGATGACAAGGTGTTTGCTTCATGACAAAGGGTTGCCAAAGAAATGTTGGGCCAAGGATGCTAACACAAAGGTTTTTCTGCTAAACAGATTGCCAACAAAAACTTTGCAAAAGAGGACTCCATTTGAAGCATGGCATGACTACAAACAAAAGTTGCTTAACCTGAAGACATTTGGTTGCCTATGTTTCTCTTACATCCCTCAAGTTAAGAGAGACAAATTGGACAAAAAAGCAGAATCTGGATTTTTTGTAGGCTATAGCTCAATTTCAAAGGCCTACAGGATCTACTTACCATAAAAAAACAAAGTAATTGTCAGTAGGGATGTTTAATTCCTTGAGTTAGATAATTGGAGTTGGGAGAATGACAAAAAACTTGAGGTTCAAGAGGAAAATGATGATGTGGATGATGAACCTGTTACAAGAACTAGATCACTCTATGACATTTATCAGAGGTGCAATATTGCTGTAATGGAGCTTGCAGGGTATGAAGTAGCTGCAACTGATCAAAAGTGGATAGTTTCAATGAAGGATGAGCTAAATATGATTGAAAAGAACCAGATATGAGAGTTGGTGGATAAACTTAAACACAAGAAAACTATAGGAGTCAAGTGGGTTTACAAGACCAAGCTCATTCCTGATGGTTCTGTTAATAAGTACAAGGCAAGACTTGTTGTCAAGGGTTATGCCCAGACGTTTGGGGTAGATTTTTCTAAAACTTTTGCCTCGGTTGCCAGGTTGGATACCATAAGGATGTTGTTGGCTCTTTCTGCACAAAAGGGTTAGTTATATACCAAATGGATGTCAAATCAACTTTTTTGAATGGATACTTGGATGAAGAAATTTTTGTGGAGCAACCTGAAGGGTTCATTTTTAAAGGACAAGAGGAGAAGGTATATCGACTGAAAAAGGCCTTGTATGGTTTAAAACAGGCACCAAGGTCTTGGTATAGCAGAATTAATGCACACTTGGTGAACTTAGACTTTAAAAAAAGTCTGAGTGAATTTACTTTATATATCAAGAAGGTTGATGATGAAATACTTGTGGTATCTCTGTATGTTGATGATCTACTCGATACAGGAAATAACAAGGAGTTGATTGACAAGTTTAAAAAAGAAATGAAAGATGTTTTTGAAATGATAGACCTTGGGAGGATGACATTCTTCCTTGGTATGTAGGTACATCAAAAGTAAAATGAAATATTTCTATGCCAACATAAATATGCAAAGGAAGTCCTCAAGAAGTTCAACATGGAAGAGTGCAAGCCAACTGAAATTCCAATGAATCAAAAGGAGAAGTTTTGCAAAGATAATGGAGCTGAAAAGGTAGATGAAAGGTTGTACATGCGTCTAATAAGTTGCCTAATGTATTTAACTGCAACCAGGCCAAATATCATCATGCATGCAGTGAGTTTGCTATCAAGGTATATGCACTGTGCTAGTGAAATTCATTACGAAGTAAGGTTCAAACAAGTTAAGAACTTTAGTTTCCATAGTCATTCTGATAGTGATTGGGTTGGATGGGTTGATGATATGAGAAACACCTCAGGTTACTGTTTTAACTTTGATTCTGGAATTTTCATTGTGTTTTAAGAAGCAAGAACTCATAGCTCAATTCACAGCAGAAGCAAAATATGTAGCTGTTGTTGCTGCTGCGAATCAAGCTGTTTGGATTAGAAAACTCATGACAGATTTGCATATGGAACAACAAGAAGGCGCACAAATATTTGTGGACAACTAAGTTGCAATTTCAATTGCTAATAATCAGTGTTCCATGACAAAACAAAACACTTCAAGATAAAACTTTATTTTCTAAGAGGTACAAAGGGAAGGAGAAGTGCAGCTAATTCATTGTAAAACAGAAAATCAAAGTGCTGACATCCTAATGAAGGCACTTCCAAATATTAGATATGAATTCTTAAGGCATAAACTAGGTGTATGCAACTCTAGAGTTAAGGAGGAGTGTTGACTGGAATTACTCATGAAGTTGAATCAGTTTCATTTGTTGCTATTCTTTAGTATTATGATCATTTCTTCATCCTATTTTTAGGCACTTGGTTGTTATGCTATTTTTTAGGAGTGTTGCTATACTATTTTTTAGGAGTGTTGACCGGAATGACTCGTGAAGCTGAATCAGTTTCATTTGTTGCTATTCTTTAGGATTATGACCATTTCTTCATCCTATTTTTAGGCATTTGGTTGTTATGCTATTTTTTAGGTACTTAACTGTTATGCTTATCATGTAGTTTCATTTGTTGCTATTCTTTAAGATTATGACCATTTATTCATCCTATTTTTAGGCACTTGGTTGTTATGCTATTTTTTAGGTACTTAACTGTTGTGCTTATCATGTAGCAAATTTTCTGCAATTCAGTTTTCATTATGCTGTATAAATAGATAGCATGTTGCTCAATAAAATGTGTCCCTAAATTAGCTTTCCCTCATTATCTGTAGTCCTTGTTTTCTGAATATCCAACAAACAATTTAATTGAAAAGAAAGGCACATCAGAGCAGAGCTTTCTATATGGTGAAAAATAACTATTATTTACTTCAATATACATGTCAGCAAGCCTAGCAAATTCAATCCCAGATTACAAATATGTGTGATGCTTCGTATAGATACACTTTTCGCACCTACATCTGTGTAGATAATGGCTAGTTATGGTTAACATTTTAACAAGACCAGCAGTTGCAGGTACAAACAACAGCACAAAACCAGATATTAGGGTATAATATAAAACTAGTTAGTATAAAAACTTGGGTCAACGTTACACAGATTGAGTTGCACCTTCAAGACTAATACTTCTGTTTGAAGCCATGTCTCCAAGGCTTTTGTTGGACCCGTTTACTGATGCATCTTCATCGGCCCTTCTATTTGAAGTTCCTTCCTTTTGTTTTGGCTTGGATTTAGACTTGGATACCTCTTCCTTTTCATCAGCAAAAGAAAGGAAGGTCCGAAGACGCGCTGACTGTGAGCTTCCACCAGTTGACTCGGACTCCTCAGGGTAATGCCGAATGAACTGGCGTATAATCAGTATGAAATATACAAAGAGAGCAAGTAAACATGCTAATCCACATATGACAAAGAGTCCGAAGAAGCTTTTTAGAGGAAGCCTGTCTACTTCGAGCTTTGTGCCTTGTGAAGTACAAGCGCTGCTCATCAGCCATTTGTCGTGGATCCTTTGGAGGTCCCCATTCTCAGACAGCTTCAGAATGGCAGTTGACAGATCACTTGCTAGAGGGGAGTCCCGTGGAAAAGCCTGTAGTGACGAAGAATAATATAGTTAACCATCAATGATGAAGAAATCGATAAATTTTTCCGTGAGGTTTGTTTC
This sequence comes from Panax notoginseng, assembly GCA_016801055.1. Taxonomy (NCBI): domain Eukaryota; kingdom Viridiplantae; phylum Streptophyta; class Magnoliopsida; order Apiales; family Araliaceae; genus Panax; species Panax notoginseng. The sequence continues at coordinate 56,937,211 of CM029013.1, read as the reverse complement.
AGAGGGAAGGGATAGGAAGGGAATGTTCTTCCTCCAATTTCGGTGGAAATAAGAACATTTGAAATCTCATAGCGAGAATCTCATTCTGTACCAGTGATAGCTTCAATGCCTGCCATCCAAACATGGCCTTACTTGTTGCATAGCTTGGATCTTTAAATTTTCCTTCTTTTATTCAGATATTAATGGAGTGATTTATAGATCGAATAATTTTATTCAATGGTCAGTTTCACAAAAATATTTCAAATAGTCAATCTCTCCCACACAGCGTTAAAATAATGAAGTTTTCTTTTGTAAAACAATAGCACAAGAACTTGTGCAGGGATGCATATGCATGAACTCAGACACATACGAATCACTGAATGTACAGGGAATGAGGTGATTTAAGACTAGTCCCTCCATTCCAGAAAATTAATACCATTTTGAATTTTGAAAACTACTGATTTTGTAATTAGTAGTACATTTTATATAATTTACAATAATCAAGATTGTAGTATTGACTAAAAATCAAATGTACTCATAGCAATTTTGATATCGAAAATACTGAAATTGACTTTAAAAAAGTAACACGACTGTTTTTTGGAACAGGGGTAGTATATTTATTGTATGCGTGTTTACAAGGGTAAACATAAGCAAACCAAAAGGAGAGGCCAGATGTAGCTTTATTATGGGATTATTATAAATGATCATCATGTTGAAAAAGAAAAGCATTTCAAAATCTGCCATCAATTGTTAATATTATTTTTTTTAGCATCATCCATTTAAAATCTGCAACAGTGCTCAATAAATTTGAATTTTGACTAAACCATAAAAAAATGTATAAAAGGAAAAGAAAAATCAAGCGTCGTCAAAGAATTACTTACAAATCCCCAGGCAGTTTTGGTGAAGTCTTGACCTACAATACTGAATTCACAACGGGTTGAGAGGAAGAGTTCTACATATGCACGATCGTCAATCACTGCAGCAACACCACCGTTGTTGGGACCACGTCTTAAGGCTTCTACATAGTGATCCGGTGTGGTGAGAGGAATAAGTCTCGATTCATGAATGCCAAGTTCATTAATTAGATAATTTCGGGAAAAAGAACCCTGTTGGTAACCAATAGGGTCATCGCTCGTTACTAAAGTTTGTATCCCTTTAATTGGTGAAGAAAGCTTCTGCACTGTAAGGATTGAGGTGAGACTTGCAGTATAGCTGGAATTGATTATTAGAACCACAAAAAGCCATAGGATAAGTACAAGGCGTCCAAGAGTACTGATTGTATTTTCTCCTGCATTAACCAGTAAATCAGGTATTTAACAGGTTTCTTTTTCCTGGCAAGTTGACAAGATGTTAAATCAATGTCATATCACTTACTATGTGAGTAAAACATGGTCGAAAAGCTAAACCTGCAAAGTGAAAGCACAAGAATCAAGATAAGCAAGCTAGGGACACAAAACAATTCCAGCGCAATCTTCTAGTGGTGGTTTTTAGAATTTTGTCATCCACCTATATCTATGGCTTTGAAAGGTTATTACTCAAATGCCTAACATAATCTTTTTTACAGATTAAGGAAATGCTACTGATGGAAGGAACATCCTCTAGTATCAGTAGTGCACCATTATACATGGTTTGCACCTCAAAGAGTAATAAAAGTTTCCCAGTTTTCCTCATATTATAGAAGGAAGTATTTCGTAGGCACATACCATAGAATTGTCACAGCTTGTTTTCTTGGAGGGCCACGAAAATCATCGTTAATCCTATGCTCCAAAATCCAAACAACTGCTCCAACAACCAGGAAAGATATTCCAGTGACACCCCACATCTTACCAGTAAATGGCCTTAGAAAAGCCCAAGTACTGGAATTTGACTTCTTAACTGGTACCACAACAACTAGCCCAGACTCCATAAATGGCTGTGTGAAATCAGCCATTCTCATTCGTGTGGTGGTGATTGCAATGTCACCTACAGCCCCATCATAAACCTGTGTGGGAAGATGATCAAAAAATTGAGAAAACCACAACCTTTTCATGTTACGATATAAACTTGACATTTTATACTCACACCAGTTGTGATCAAGCGCACAAGCTCAGTTCTGTTTGGGTTCTTATGACCATCCCCAAAGGGGATTAATTTGTAAGGGACAGCATATGGCAACAAGTTCAGGGCAGCAACGAAAACATCAATGCAGTACCCTTTGAACATATTTGTTCCCCCCCTTTCTTCTGCAACAAATTCACGGTAGCTAATTCGATTTGTGACTGCAATCCGTAATTGCCTTCCACTTTGCGGAAAGACCCACCCACGGGGTTTCTGTGTTGTTTGACCAGGCCAGATTACACCGTAAAGTTGTTGAGACGATATTGATCGGTTTGGTGGCTTCATATAGAGTGTGTCAGGAGGCACAACTGATAGACCCGAGTAATTTGACCAATATCCAATTCTCCTAACTCCTGTTCCGATCACATTAATAACCTCAAAGGCGGGCCGGATAAGGTTTTTATCCTGTGTGAACTTGATTGGTCCTGTTATGCCCGTCATATTGACCTGTAAAATGCTTTCATGCAATAATTTCCCTCCATTAAAGATGGTCATAGCATCAAGTTGCAAACCACTCCCTCCACGTAGCCCTTTTAACCTCGAATCACTAGAAAATGAAATATTTCCACCTCGATTGAAAAATGCATCAATAGCATGAGCAAGCAGCCAAACAGTGTCGTATGCATATAGACCATACGTACTCAACCCAATAGGGCCCCTCATGATGTCCTTACTTGTCAAGTTGCTCCATCTAGAGACAAAGTTTCTTTTCAGTTCTGAATCTGGTGTGTATATTCGCAATGTGATGACACCTTGAATACTATTTGATGCCTCCGATGAGAGGGGGACTCTGGAATCCAAGAGAGTAGATAGCCAATTAGTAGAAAACCACACATATCCACTGTCCATCATCCCAAGATATTGTGCCACGGCAAGTATATCTAGACCCCGCTCAGCATAAGTGTGAACAACAAGAATCCGAGACTCCATCAAAGCCACGTTGACCAAGGCATCTCTGATGTCAGCTCGGGTTGCTTGAGCCTCTAAAGGTACTTTGTAAGAGATCTCACAGCGTCTTGTGGCTAGTTCATCTGCCAATGCAACTATTCCATTCCTCCCATGATCATCATCAATATATATAGCAATGACTTTTCTCCATTCATAGTACTCAATCATATCTGCTATTGCAGCCATCTGGAACAGATCACTTTGTGTTGTTCTAATGAAATATGGGTACTGAAGTGAAGAGAGGGTGGGATCTGTTGCTGAGAAAGACAGTAGAGGAACTTGAAGCTCATTCGCGACATGAGAAATTACATGAGCTACGACAGAAGATTGCGGGCCTATTATGGCAATGGTTTCACCCTCCATGAATTCTAAAGCTGTTTATCAGTAATGACTAAATTACAATCTCATTAATATTCAAATAAAAGTTATCTCAATGAAGAAAAAATATAAAGTTGTTTATATAGTATTGCTAGAGAATAAAAAGGGTTTACCCTTAATAATGCCCAAAAACATTGAAGAGTTGGTGTCATGCATTGTGAGTTTCAGCATGGTTCCTCCAAGAATATCTGGACTGGAATTCACATCTTCTACTGCAGCTTGTAAAGCAAATTTTGCAACTTCGCCGATTATAGAGTCAAAAGCGAAAATAGATCCAATTTCTACAACCTCAGGTCTTTTCTTAACATTTGTACCAACTCCACTAGAATGATATCCATTGTAGAGTACAATCAACACAACCACCCAAGCTAGACTCATGACAGATTTTCTGATCATAAATCTGTAAAGAATACTAAACAGCTTATCCATGAAGAACTCCTTAATTCTCTAATCTTAATATTTATGACAGCAAATGCAAACATGACTTGAGAGTAATTTGAAGACTCCAGCCTTTCACTGAAAGAGGCTGTGGACTTGTATACGGATTATTATCAGTGGGGGCGAAATCACAGCCTTTCACTTAATTCTCTAATCTTAATATATTTAGAATATTATTAAATTATCAATAATTTATTTGAAATGTATGTTATATATTTTTTTTCATTTCAAAGTGTTTATGTAATAGCATCCGAACCACAATCGCACGGCAACCTCAAATAACCTTTTGTGGTCCACATTCATAACCTGCGACCGACATAAATTATTATCCGGACATGTACAACCTTTTGTGGTTCATAGATTCATAAATTCTTATCCGGACGTGTACAATCTTTTGTGGTTCATAGATTCATATGTTCAAATGAAAAAGAGTGACAGAGAATTTCTAATTTTCTTTATTTATATACTCGTAATATTTTTTTAATCCTCTATTATTAAATATTTAATATATTTGAGATAATAAAATTATGATGATAGATTTAATAATATAGTATTATTTCATATTAATATAAATAAATATACTCTTATCTTTAAGAAAATATTGTAAATAATTTTTTTTTTAAAAAAATTGAGGGAATAATAAGCAAGTCCCTGAAATTATATGTTAAAATTCTTTAATCAGTCCCGGCTGTGTACCATTCAAAACCTTTTCTCTTCAAAATGTTTTGACTGCCTTATTATTAGAAATATAATTTGATTTTTGAGATCAATTATCAACATATTAAAATTAAAATTTATATAATATATTAATTATAATTATATAGTATATAACAAAAACTATTAATTACAAAATTAATTTCATCCTAAATTTTTATTAGTCGAATTTATTTAATTTTACTTGATACAATAATTATAAGTTTATAGTATATAACAAAAAATATTAATCACACAATTTATTTCATTCTAAATTTTTATGAGGCATACCAATTTTAAAGTTTAACATGGCGCCGTTTAAATTAAAAAGTCAAATTGTATGTCTAATTTTAAAACGGAGTAGTATTTAAAGAAGAAAGAATAATTGACAATATTAGTAGCAACATCCAGGTGAGTAACAAGTGCGCGCCTGAAATGAAGGAACAAAAAAAGAAAGAAAAGCAAATGGAAGACCAACTTCTGTATATCTGTTGCTAATTCTACTAAAACCATATCCTCCACAAAATCATGGAGGCTAATTGCCCATCTTACTTGTACCCCTGGGAGGCTGGGACTAAAGAGTACCAAGCACAAGCACCACCTTGCTTGTACCCCCTGGGATGCTGGGACTACCAAGCACAAGCACAAGCACAAGCAAAGCACAAGCAATATTTAGTTTCATATATTGAGTTTACAAACCCTCCTTGCTATATTAACACACACGCCCTCTTTGCTGCATGAAAACCATGAGGCGAGTCATGGCCTCATGGTTTTCAAGCTCTAAATTGGGCGGCTTATATACACTTTAAGCTTTAAAGTTTTTTGTGTTTTACAGTTTAAACATTAATGTTTCAAGTTTAAGACATTAGATCTCAATATCCCAAATTTTTTACATGGTTGCCAACATTCACAACAGTTTCCTTATCTTTATCCCCACTCTGCCGTGTTATTGGGTCATTGAACAGATTCCTTATATTGATTCCTTAAATAATGAAATTTAAAATTTAAAAGTTCCAACAATCAAAACATCAAATTAATAATAATCTTATAATTTATAAAAGAGAGAGTATAATTTATTAATTATATTCTACTGTAAAATAATTTTTATTTTATTTTAAATTTTAATTAATTTATGGAGTGAGTATTGAATGTATTATAGTTGTAAATGTACATAACATCAATATTAAATTTTAAAAAGTTAATTTGTGATTTTTTAAATTTAAATTTAATATGATTCATTTAAATTTTGAAAATAATAAATTTTATAATTAATAGTACTTTTATAATATTTATAATTATATTGACATAAATTAAATAAATTTATATCAATTTTAAATTTGAATACGTTTGAAATTAATTTTTTAAAAAAGTCAATATTAAGTTTATAATTTGAAAATGAAGTAGTAAAAAAATGTCAAGATGTGTATGATTGATGAGTTGTCCACTTAAATGAGGGTGTGAAATGTTATTTTGTATATATAGAGAGCATTCTTTTGATTCCCTCATACTGGGAGTAAAATCCTATATAGGGATTAAAATAGAGAGTCAAATAAGGATAAGCAAACTGTTGGATAATAATTTGTTGATGTATTCTTCAAAATTTGGGATAGAGAATTGATTAGGAAAACTGTTGTTTAATGCTTTAAGGGCCAAGTCCAAAAGGTTTATTTTAAATTTAAAGATATTAAAGTTTAATGTCTCAAAATTGAAATATTGAAAAAAATAAAAAACTTTTAAGATTTAAAGTGAATTTAAGCCCTCTAATTGTGGAATCTCTTCTTCTCTAGGAATTAATACAATGTCAAATCATGGAATTGAGTCTGTCTTAAGCAGCACCTGGACATTTATAAATGGTAGGAAATAACTAAAAAGACATGCTCTCAACTCGACTTAATTTTTTCTACAAAAAAAAAAACGACTTAGTTTATTTTAAGTCCCAAATTAGTTGAGGTAAGTATAAAAACAAGAGAAAAATATTAAAATATATATAGTAAAATAGAACTGTATAATTGTGCAAGCTGTCAATGTACACAGTCGCTGTCAAATAATACAGCAGCTTGTTCTCTTCTCCCTTAAATCGATCCAACAATCATAAATCTTATTCTTCTCCTCTTCCCATGACATCATTTCAGTCCCAAATGGAGCAAAGTAAGCCCCAAATTTTGAATTGAACCACTAATTCTCTCCTTATTTTGGATCTTCTCCCTCTTCTCCTTCAATTGTCACGACTACTTCTCATATTGCAACCCATATCGATTCGTAGCAACAAAATTGTTCTTCTTCTCTGAAATGCAAACCACTTCTGTCGTTCTCTTCTCGCCTAATTATCTTGCTTGGCTAATCATTGACAATATTATGGGTTTATTTTAATTTGAATTTTGGTTTGAATTTAGGGTCACTGATATTCACATTGCTCGAATTTGAGGGATTTTGTAATACCCGTGAATTTTAATAAATTATAATATTAAGAATAAAGAATATTTGCATATTTATTTGAATATAAATATATATAGTATTGACATGAGTTGTGATAATTAATTGAATAAGCATGTGATAATAAAGCAATGTAGTAGAAGTGATGAGAAGCTTGGTAAGCTTGTGAATTATGCCTAGTGTGGCAAAGTGGTGAAATGAGAAAGTACTAATTTATTAATGATAAAATGGATTAAATTAATTAGTACTATTAATAAATAAATAATGTCATTGACTAATTGTTATTCATTAATTATCATAAATAATAGCATGTAAGGAGAAATTATATATAATAAGGTTTTTCATTCAATATAAGATGAGGTGTGACATTGGAATTATTATATAAAACTATATGATAAAAGTAAGCTTAACTTAAGTAATTGACCAAGTTGAATGAAAGAGTCTCATGTGATCCCATGATGTGTGTGAGAGTAATTAAATGAGTATTTTATGGAAGAAAATGACTTTGATTAAATAAATAATCAATACTAAGTGATTATTTTAATATCTATGTAGAATTGGAATAATGAATTTTATGAAAGATAATATTGGTACCCAACTAAATTATATTCTAGTCTAGGGTAATATTATTTGAAATAAACCAATGTACATGGATTATATAATTCTGTGTAATTTAGGAGTAGGTGTATATGTATGCTCATTTGTGGACATATATCATATAAACCTAAGTATGCTAAGTAATGGTTTGGATAAATGCTGAGTATTATAAGGTCCCAAAATCATAGTCCCATTTCCAAAAAGTCTCAGCCGTGTTTTGCTAAAAGCCTATGGCTCTATATTTGCTGAAAACCAAGATGGAGATGATGGCTATGGGAAGGGGAGAAGATGGAGTTAGTGAAGTTTTCCACCAACCTCTTGTTGCACAATGGTTCCTTCAATCCTCCATGGAAACAATCCTTAGGGTAAAACCTCCAAATGGTCAATAATCCCTCTAAAAATAGAAGTCCCCCTCTCAAATGTGAATTGTTGATTTCTATAAAAAAATTTAATTGGAGTGAGAGTGTTGTTGAGTAATCTGCAAATTGAAGCTAGAGTAACATTTCAACTTCACAATTTTAGAAGGTATTTGTAAGACCCCAACTTTTATAAATAAAGATGAATTTTCTATAAATATCATTTTTGAATATTATGGAGTTAATTTAATATAATGTTATAGTTGTGGGTAATATTTATAAATTTTGTAAAGTACGTAAGTTGTTATATAATATTCGATTGGTCGGAGAATATTCGTTTTAACAGGGAATATTCGTACAACGACACAATCATTGGTGGACCCCACAACGAAATTATTGTCAGAATTGAGAAAATGACAAAAATAATTTATTAAAAATAACGGCGAAAGTTTTACCATTGTTACTGTTGAACTACTCGGTAGTAAAAGTACAGTAATACGTGTGGTGGCATAGTAGCACACAGTATTGATTATTAATGTTTATGTGAGAAGTCACTCAGTTTGATTCAATTATTGTCAGTTAATAATATGAATTATTTAGCGATAATGACGTTTTGTTTTATTCGTATTATTAACGTAATAAAACAGAAACATCTTTTTATATAAAACATAATACTTTATTAAAGTTATTCTATAAATAGAATATATTATATTTTATTTAAAAAAATTTTCTTTAAATATGGACCGTCAGATTAAAGTAATCAATCTGGACAGTTCATGGATTAGTTACTATGCATTCTATTTTTCTATAAATAGCAGCTCATTCCTTCATTATTTCTTACGAATTCACTGAACTCTAGAGAGAGAAACTATAGAGTGAGAGAAGAAGAGTATTCTGCTACTTAACTACTTCCTTATTTCAGTTCTTCTTTAAAACGGTAAGGGGTGTTATTCTTTCTTATTCATGAAGAGAACTGTTGTTATTCCATTTATTATTATTCTGTTGGAATAACCTGTATACGCGGTCTACCCTATACTTGGTGACATTCTTCTATTATTCTGTTGGAACATCCTGTCTGTGTGTTTTACACCGGACCTGGTTCCGTTTTTATTATTATTCTGTTGGAACATCCTGTCTGTGTGTTTTACACCGGACCTGGTTCCATTATTTATTATTCTGTCGAAATATCCTGTCTGTGCGTTTACGCCGGACCTGGTTCCATTATTTATTATTCTGTTGGAATAACCTGTCTGTGCGGTCTATCGCATGCATGGTGATTTCTTTTGTTATTCCATTCTTTATTATACTCAGTTAGCTAAGTTTTGACTTCTATACTCCATGAAATTTGTAGAATATCTTTGATAATTGCGTTTCATCCAGTATCTTTTCATGAAAATATTCTTCTAAGTATTCTTGAATTTTACTCCACAAAGCAGTATCATGTTGACAATTTAGACGTTGTTAATTCTTGGATAAATTAATTCTTGAACTTGTTTTATTGAATTCTTATATCATTGTCATCATCCTCATGTTTATAAAATATTGAAAGTCATCTGTGGCCTGTAGTGCATAGATGGACTTGGTATGATTATGACCAGGGATTATTTGGTATAATCATGACCGTAATGTTACAAATGATGTGGTAAAAGTCCTCATTGGCCCGTAGTGCATTGATGGACAGTTGTTGGCATGATCATGACCATTAATGAATACACGAATATCCTTGGCCGTAGTGCAGGGGTGATTCGATGATGTGGATTATTTTATTAAGCTGAGTCCCAGCGATAACAGTGTTGAAAAACCTTTTAAATCATAAAAGATAGTAGAGTTTATTTTTTACTTGACTCTTTTAATGGATTGCTTGTTCCGCTGCAGTTAAACTTGATGTCTAGTATATTTTATCAGTTTATTATTGTTGAACTCTAATTATAATTTATTCTGCATTATCTTAGTCATAATATTTCTTACTGGGTTAGTTGACCTCACCCTTTCTTTCACTGTTCTCTTCAGGAAATAAGAACGTAGCTGGGGCAAGTCGGGGAACGGAGTGATGGTTCGAATGATAGTATTAGTTAGTTGTCCTCACTATTCTATGTAATAGTGTGTTAATAAATGTAATGATGACTCCTTTTGAGTATGAATACTCTCTAGAAGATAATATTTGTATTCAAACTCGCAATTTATGTTTTGTCGTATTGTACACGACAGTTGTATTAGTAAGTTGTATTTGTATTCTGTACTTTGTATCTGACGACCCAAGATGGGTAATGTATACCTAATTTTGGGGGCGTCACAGTTAGTATCAGAGCTTAGGGATATGATCCCTGGCTAAGATGTGAGAATAGAACTAGGAGGGGAGAGACGGGGAATTCCTTCGCTAGTATGACCTACCTAAGTTTATTTGCATGATATTTAATTGGTCGGTCATAATATAAGGATAATATATGACATATCAATTAACTTTTATTTTGTGGCAGTATCTGAAAATAGCATCTGAGAATGTTGAGAATAGCAATAGAGCACAGACGACTGTTGATTCACCACATATCAATAATCAGGATAATGTGCATCAGGAAGGTGACAATCCTCATGCAAACAACAACACTGACCAGATGATGAATGATGGAATATTCAGAAACTTTATGCAGTTCATGCAACAGCAGACGAGAGCGGCTCCTGTCCAAAATATAGGTGGGAACACTGAAAACTCTCAGACGGTCACCGCTAAACAGTTCAAGGAGCTGGGACCACCAGAGTTTAAGGGAGAGCCAAAACCACTTATAGCGAAAACATGGATAAAGCAGATTACCAAGATATTTGATGTCTTGGGATGCTTCGAGGAGTAAAAGGTTCCCTTTGCCACCTTTATGTTGCGAGGAGAGGCAGATTACTGGTGGGAATCGATTAAGCGTACTCAACCTGCCGCACTGAAGATGTCTTGGGAGAAGTTCTAAGAGCTGTTCAATGACAAATACTTTCCCGAAAGTGTTCGTCACATGAAAGAGGTAGAGTTCATCAAATTGAAATAGAATAATATGACCGTGTCGCAGTATGAGGCTAAATTTGCTGAGTTGTCCCGGTTTGCGTCCCACTTGGTGGATAATGAAGAGCGAATGACGCGAATATTTTTACGAGGTTTGAAACCTGAGATACGTCAACATCTTATTTCTCATAAACTGTGTTTGTATTCAGATGTTGTGAATAGGGCTCAGTTAGTGGAGCGCGATAACGAGTCAACGCAACCAAAAGAGAGCAGTCGGCAAAATGATAATACCAGTGAGAGCAGTCATCGAAGCGGTGACAACAAGCGTGGAGGGAATCAACAGGCCAGAAATGGTAACCACTTCGGTGGTAATCAGGGCCAAAACAATAAGAATGGTCATTTCAAGAAGAGGAGATTCAACAATGATGGAAAGACGTCAGCACCAGCACCTGTTGTTAAGGAAGGAGAACGACCACCTATCATATGTTTTAAATGCGGAGGGGAGGGGCACATCAGTCCAAACTACGTGATGCCGTCTAAAGCATGTTATAATTGTGGAAGAGAAGGTCATTTAGTTTGATTTTATCGTTTACCAAAAACAAGTTCAGCCAAGATGGAGACACCAAAGGCCGTCCCAGAAAAGTCAAAACCGGTAGTGCAAGGGAGAGCGTTTGTTGTGACCTCCCAGAAAGCAAGGAACCCGAATGAGATCATCACGGGTAAGCTTATCATAAACTCTAACGAAGTCTATACTTTATTTGATAGTGGTTCTACCCATTCTTTTATTTCTCCTGCTTGCGCTTATCGATTAAATTTGATTCCGGAGAAATTAGACTTTGACTTATCTGTTGAAACTCCATTGGAGAAACCTTCATTACATCCACGATTTATAAGTCTTGTTTGGTTCAAGTTGGTACCCACACATTACCTGTCGATCTGATTTCATTAAAAATACTTGCATTTGATGTGATTCTAGGGATTGATTGGTTAACTATTCATCATGCAAAAATTAATTATTTTCGTAAGGTTGTTAGCTTTCATATTCCTAATCGACCTATTATGCGAATTCAAGCAACCAAACCATTAAAATCAATCGCTGTCATCTCAAGCCATATAGCTATTCGTTTATTGAAAAACGGATGTCAAGCTTTCTTAGCTCATGTCACGGATCTAAACAAAAATACGTCAGTTTTGAATGATATTTCTATTGTTAATAAATTCCCTGATGTATTCCCTGAAGAACTTTCTGGCCTACCCCCAGAGCGTGAAATTAAATTTTGTATCGACCTTGAACCCGATACAAAACCCATTTTCAAAGCCCCATATCGAATGGCTCCTATTGAACTTCAGGAGTTAAAGATCCAACTGCAGGAATTGTTAGACATTGGCTTTATTCGTCCTAGTACTTCTCCTTGGGGTGCTCCTGTTCTATTCGTGAAGAAGAAAGATGGAAGTATGCGACTTTGTATTGATTATCGGGAGTTGAATCATGTCACCATAAAAAATAGGTACCCATTGCCACGTATTGATGACCTGTTTGACCAGTTGCAAGGAGCACAATTCTTTTCAAAGATCGATCTTCGTTCTGGATATCATCAGCTGAAGGTTAGAACTGAAGATATTCCAAAGACGGCTTTCAGAACTCGGTACGGGCATTATGAATTCTTAGTCATGTCCTTTGGATTGACTAATACTCCTGCTGCCTTCATGGATATGATGAACCGGGTATTCAAGGAATATTTGGATCACTTTGTGGTCGTCTTTATTGATGACATCCTTATTTATTCCAAAAGTCGTGAAGATCATGAACACCATTTAAGGCTGGTACTCCAAAAGCTTCGTGAATACAAGCTTTATGCCAAGTTAAAGAAATGCGAGTTCTGGTTGGAGGAGGTAGCATTTCTTGGGCACGTAGTATCAAGTCGTGGAATATCGGTTGACCCGACAAAGATTGAAGCTATTCAAAGCTAGGAGCAACCTAAATCAGTGACCGAAGTACGTAGCTTTCTTGGTTTAGCTGGTTATTATCGGAGATTCGTGGAAGGATTTTCTCGAATCGCTACTCCATTAACTCAGCTGACTCGGAAAGATACAAAGTTCGGTTGGAGCAAAGAATGTGAGAAGAGTTTTCAAGAACTCAAGAGGAGACTCATTTCAGCACCTGTTCTAACAATACCATCTGGCTCGGAGGGATTTGTCATCTACAGTGATGCTTCGAGCAAAGGGTTGGGATGCATTCTCATGCAATATGGAAAAGTCATAGCCTATGCATCAAGACAACTCAAAGAATATGAGAAGAATTATCCTACTTATGATCTAGAGTTGGCAGTTGTTGTCTTTGCACTTAAAATTTGGAGGCATTACTTGTATGGGGAGAAGGTGGAGATCTTTACGGATCATAAAAGCCTTAAATATTTCTTCACTCAAAAGGAACTCAACATGCGACAACGACGTTGGCTTGAACTGTTGAAAGATTATGATCATACCATTCAATACCATCCTGGAAAAGCGAACGTGGTAGCTGACGCATTGAGTAGAAGATCATATGCAAGTACGAGTGCGATATTGTCAACACAAAGGCCCATTTTGTGTGATTTGCAAAGGATGGAGATAGAGTTAAAGACTCCAGGGACCTATGTGATGATGGCGAATATACGAGTAGAACCAACTTTAATCGATAAAGTTAAAACTGCTCAAGCTACAGACCTGGAGCTGATGCGTATGAGGAAGAAAGTGCAAGAAGGTGCTATGCTGGAAGCAAAAATCGATGAAGAAGGAATACTTCGAGTCAACTCCAGACTTTGTGTTCCTAACAACTCTGATTTAAAGTATGAAATCATGATGGAGGCGCACAACACACCGTTTGCAATCCATCTTGGAAGTACCAAAATGTATCATGATCTTCGTCATACATTTTGGTGGAGCAATATGAAGAGAGAGATAGCGCTGTTTATCTCAAGGTGTCTAACTTGTCAACGAGTCAAAGCGGAGCATTAAGTACCAAAAGGTCCATTGCAATCACTTGAAATTCTAGAATGGAAGTGGGAGCACATTACCATGGATTTCGTTACCGGTCTTCCTAGGGTTTCTCAAGGTATTGATGCGATTTGGGTCATTGTTGATAGATTGACCAAGTCTGCTCATTTCTTACCGATACGAAAAACTTATACACTTGAACGTCTTGCTCGTATGTACATAAACGAGATTGTAAGACTGTATGGTATGCCAGTATTCATAGTTTATGACCGAGACCCAAGATTCACTTCACGATTTTGGGTTAGTTTATAAAAAGCTATGGGCACAGATTTACGATTTAGTTCAGTATATCATCCTCAGACGGACGGACAATCAGAGAGGACTATTCAAACTCTTGAAGATCTATTAAGACTCTGTGTCTTTGACTTCAAGGGAAGTTGGGACAAGTTCTTACCATTGGTGGAGTTTTCCTACAACAACAGTTATCAAGCAAGTATTGGCATGGCTCCATTCGAAGCATTGTATGGAAGAAAATGTCGTTCTCCAGTATGCTGGGATGAGGTAGGTGAAGCAACGTTGTTGGGACCGGAGTTGGTACGTATGACTACAGAAAAGATTCAAACGATCCAACAACGTATAAAAATCTCACAAGATCGACAAAAGAGTTATGCTGATCTTCATCGAAAGGACGTGGAATTTGATGTAGGAGATCATGTGTTCTTACGTGTTGCTCCATGGAAAGGAGTTACGAGATTTGGAAAGAGAGGAAAGCTCAATCCTCGATTCATCGGTCCATTTTTAATCCTCGATCGAGTAGGAACTGTGGCTTATAGACTCGCGTTCATAACGTTTTTCACATATCCATGTTACGAAAATATGTGGAAGGAACCACATTATTGAGTTAGAACCGGACGAAATAGCGGAGGATTTGACGTATGAAGAAGTTCGTATTCAAATCTTGGATAAGAAGGAACTTATTCTACGCTCCAAGGTTATACCTCAAGTCAAAGTTTTGTGGAGAAACCACGATGTTGAGGAAATGACTTGGGAGTTAGAATCTGAAATGAAATCAAGGTATCCTTACCTCTTCGACATACCAGGTACGTACTCTAATTTCGAGGGCGAAATTTCATAAGAAGGGGAGGTTGTAAGACCCCAACTTTTATAAATAAAGATAAATTTTCTATAAATATCATTTTTGAATATTATGGAGTTAATTTGATATAATGTTATAGTTGTGGGTAATATTTATAAATTTTGCAAAGTACGCAAGTTGTTATATAATATTCGATTGGTCGGAAAATATTCGTTTTAACAGGGAATATTCGTACAACGACACAATCATTGGTGGACCCCACAACGGAATTATTATCGGATTGAAAAAACGACAAAAATATTTTATTAAAAATAACGGCGGAAGTTTTACCATTGTTACTGTTGAACTACTCGGTAGTAAAAGTACAGTAATACGTGTGGTTGCATAGTAGCACACGGTATTGATTATTAATGCTTATGTGAGAAGTCACTCAGTTTGATTCAATTATTGTCAGTTAATAATATGAATTATTTAGCGATAATGACGTTTTGTTTTATTCGTATTATTAACGTAATAAAACAGAAACATCTTTTTATATAAAACAAAATACTTTATTAAAGTTATTCTATAAATAGAATATATTATATTTTATTTAAAAAAAATTTCTTTAAATATGGACCGTCAGATTAAAGTAATCAATCTGGACCGTTCATGGATTAGTTACTATGCATTCTATTTTTCTATAAATAGCAGCTCATTCCTTCATTATTTCTTACGAATTCACTGAACTCTAGAGAGAGAAACTATAGAGAGAGAGAAGAAGAGTATTCTGCTACTTATTCCTTATTTCAGCTCTTCTTTAAAACGGTAAGGGGTGTTATTCTTTCTTATTCATGAAGAGAACTGTTGTTATTCCATTTATTATTATTCTGTTGGAATAACCTGTATACGCGGTCTATCCTATACTTGGTGACATTCTTCTATTATTCTGTTGGAACATCCTGTCTGTGTGTTTTACACCGGACCTGGTTCCGTTTTTATTATTATTCTGTTAGAACATCCTGTCTGTGTGTTTTACACCGGACCTGGTTTCGTATTGTTATTATTCTGTTGAAACATCCTGTCTGTGTGTTTTACACCGGACCTGGTTCCATTATTTATTATTCTGTCGGAATATCCTGTCTGTGCGTTTACGCCGGACCTAGTTCCATTATTTATTATTCTGTTGAAATATCATGTCTGTGCGTTTACGCCGGACCTGGTTCCATTATTTATTATTCTGTTGGAATAACCTGTCTGTGCGGTCTATCGCATGCATGGTGATTTCTTTTGTTATTCCATTCTTTATTATACTCAGTTGGCTAAGTTTTGACTTCTATACTCCATGAAATTTGTGGAATATCCTTGATAATTGCGTTTCATCCAGTATCTTTTCATGAAAATATTCTTCTAAGTATTCTTGAATTTTACTCCACAAAGCAGTATCATGTTGACAATTTGGACGTTGTTAATTCTTGGATAAATTAATTCTTGAACTTGTTTTATTGAATTCTTATATCATTGTCATCATCCTCATGTTTATAAAATGTTGAAAGTCATCTGTGGCCTGTAGTGCATAGATGGACTTGGTATGATTATGACCAGGGATTATTCGGTATAATCATGACCATAATGTTACAAATGATGTGGTAAAAGTCCTCATTGGCCCGTAGTGCATTGATGGACCGTTGTTGGCATGATCATGACCATTAATGAATACACGAATATCCTTGGCCGTAGTGCAGGGGTGATTCGATGATGTAGATTATTTTATTAAGCTGAGTCCCAGCGATAACAGTGTTGAAAAACCTTTTAAATAATAAAAGATAGTAGAGTTTATTTTCTACTTGACTCTTTTAATGGATTGCTTGTTCCGCTGCAGTTAAACTTGATGTCTAGTATATTTTATCAGTTTAACATTGTTGAAGGCTAATGATAATTTATTCTGCATTATCTTAATCATAATATTTCTTACTGGGCTAGTTGAGCTCACCCTTTCTTTCACTGTTCTCTTTAAGAAATGAGAACGTAGCTGGGGCAAGTCGGGGAACGGAGTGATGGTTCGAATGATAGTATTAGTTAGTAGTCCTCACTATTCTATGTAATAGTGTGTTAATAAATGTAATGAGGACTCCTTTTGAGTATGAATACTCTCTAGAAGATAATATTTGTATTCAAACTCGCAGTTTATGTTTTGTCGTATTGTACACGACAGTTGTATTAGTAAGTTGTATTTGTATTCTGTACTTTGTATCTGACGACCCAAGATGGGTGATGTATACCTAATTTTGGGGGCGTCACAATATTAGCCCTATATATGTTCTTACATTCAAGTTTTGCAAAGTTCTTAGAAAAGTACGAAAATACTGGTTTTGAGTTGAAGAGTTTATGGTTGAAGCATGCTACAATGTGTAAATTTATGCTAGGCATTCTTAATATGGTTAAATATGAAATCAATGAAAGTTAAATGAAGTAAATTGGTCAAGTAACAAATCCATAGTGAAGAGAATCGCTAAATGTGTTAAACTTTAGAAAAATGGCAAAAATCTTGAATTGATTCTTGAATTTGTTTGTTTGTATGTTTGGGATTGTTAGAAGCATGTTAGGGATGTTCAGTAGTAAGTTTATATCAATTAAAGTATCCTTACATTGTTGTTGGGTTGAAGATTGACATGTTGGTTCAAAGTAGGGGAAAAATTTTCCAGACTGCATGTAAGACCCCAACTTATTCATAAATAAAATCGAATTTCTTCTAATTATTATTTTGAATAATAAGGTGTTAATTTGATATAATACTTTGGTTGTGGGTGAAATGTGTAAATTTTATAAAATAAGCATGTGGTTATAAAATATTCATTTTTATCGGAAAATATTCGTTTGGTCATAGAATATTCTTGCTGTCGGGTATTCGTACGATGTCGCAGCCATTTGTGGGCCCCATAACGAAAAACAGTCGGATGAAGAAAACGACAAGTTTAAGTTTTTATAAATAACGACGTAATTGTTACCGTTAACACTGTTGGAATACCCGGTGGTTAAAGTACAGTAATATACGTGGTTGTACAGTAGCATACGGTATTACACAATATTATTGAATTATTGATCCTTACGTAAGAAGGCACTACTCAATAATTATTACAGTAATTACTGTTTAATATTTTATTTTATTGATTCAATAATTGATACGTTGATATTTTATATTATTGTTATTTCAATAATTGTCACTGCATAGTATTTCTCATTATCAGATCAATAATTCATATTATTTGAATAATATTATTAGATAGCATTATTGGCAATGTCTAAGGAAGTTATGTCTAAGGAGAGGTTTGGTCACCTAAGTACGCGCCAATAAGAAGAAATCCTTATCGGAAAGCCCCCTCTTTCCTGGTAACGACCTAGTTGTCATAATTGTGATTCTGTAATATTATTTATGAATAATTAATTATTGATTTATATGATAAGGAAATATTTATTTTATGTGGATGGATAGGAAAATAGTTTTTTGTGTGGATATAAATGAAGAAATTAATGGTGATGTATTTTATCAGTATTTTGTCGGAATTGAGGTATTAAAAATCGTCCGTATGTGAATTTTGGGTATTTTCTGTTTGGAATTTGGAAAAACTTTCTTCTACAAAGTTGTAGAGAATTAAATTTCCTATAAAAAGGACATGAGATTCGAGTTTTTTTTGATAAAAGAGCTATTTATTATGAATTATTGATATTTCGGAAAATAAAATATTTTTATTAAAATTATGGGAGGGACCCACTTTTATTTTTTATAAAAATATGTGCTGAGATTTTTCAAGAATGGCATGCTCAGATGGTCTTGTTCTTGGCATGCGTAAAGAAAAAAATAATAATATTATTTTATTAATTTAGTCTGCTTTGGCGTTCTAAGCATTTTCCTATAAATAGGTGCTTAGTTTAGAATTAAAAATCACACCAGAAACATAAGTTTTCTCTCTCTATATTTATCGAGCGTATTTTTGTGAGTATTTAGATACTTTGAGAGTTACTATTCAGTGCAAGTTTCTTTCGGTTTTACATCCAATATTCTGATCAGAAGTACTGTTATTTTAATGTAAGGGATGTTATTTTCTTTGTAAATGATATTATTTTCTTCATTATTATTATGTCAAAATATTGATATGAATTTTATTGTAAAATTTCTAACTTTTTGTGTCGGGGTTACTATTCACGTATACGACACTATTCACGAATACGACACTATTCACAGAAAAATAAAATTTTCTCTTCTTTATCCAAGATGTCTATTATGGTTATTATATTTGATTGTATCCATGTTTTTATCTTCATTCTTGAATTTTACTCCACTATGGTATATTATGAAACGTTTTTGAACTTGGATTATCTAAAGTACGAATCCCTAATTTTTATCATTTTATCTCACTGGATTCATTTCTTTAAAAAAAAATTCATCGTCTTCAGTCCTAAATGATGATATTACTGAATATCTTTGGTCTGTAGTACAAAGATGAATGATTAACTGATGAATATCTTTGGCCCGTAGTGCAAAGATGAACAGGTGTTTAGATGAACATGACCAACTGGTGATACAAATGAATATCTTTGGTCTGTAGTGCAAAGATGAATATTTGATTCAAGATGTATATTGATTGTTGTTATAGGGATAAAATATTGATGATGGACTTTTAAATCTTAGAAGATAGTAGAATTCATTCTCTACTTGACTCTTCTAATGGATTGTTGTTTCCGCTGCAGTTGTTGATCTAAAACTTGTTGTCTATTATATTTTATCAGATTTTTCTCTGGAGAAGACAAATGATAATTTATTGTATATTATTTTAGTCATAATATTCTTTACAGGGCTAATTGAGCTCACCCTTTTCCTTTTTGTTCTATTTTTCTCAAGAGGCGAGAATATAGCGGGAATTAGTCGGGGTGTGGAGTGATATTTCCTGTTAGTTGTGTTAGCAGTCCTCACTATTTTATAAAATAGTATTTCAATAATTGTAATGAGGACTTATTTGAGTGTGGATATTGTCTAGAAGATAATATTTATATTTAAACTCACTGTTTATGTGTTATTGTATTTTGCACGATAATTGTAGTAATGATGCTGTAGTTATTTTTGTATCATGTATTTGACGACTTAGAATAGGTGATGTATACCTATTTTGGGGGCATCACACTGCAGCAGTCATGCCCGCCCTGGCGGGGGTCATGCTGTGTATAAGGCCCGCCTAGGCCGGGGGGAGAATGTTTAGCAATAGCTATGCCCGCCCCCAGCGGGGGGTCCTGTAGTGTAAATGCCCGCCTCGGCGGGGGTGCTGCAGTGACTGATTTTTGTTGTTGTTTTGTTTTGATTGTTTGATGCAAGAAGTTTTAACTTAACTTAACTTCAAGAACATGCATAATCCTTAAACATGTGTCAATGCATGTTGTAAGATGCTTTGGTAGGTTTGGAGTTTGAATTATAACCTTTTAAAAGAGAAGATTAAGAGACAAAAACAATGTTTATAAAACCTTACGCCTTTTTGGAATCTAACCTTTTGAGCATGTATTTGCAACTTAGTTAATTTTGTTAATACATATGAAATGTGAATTCAACGTACTTTGCATGCTTAGTTATTTGTCATGAAATTTTAAGATTTGAAAACCAATTGAGTCGTAAACTCATAACTTGTATTGTGAACTTTTGAACGACTATGATAGGATGCTTTATGCCTCTAGAGATAATCAACATATTCACACATCTAGTTATACAACCAAATCTAATACATGCAAGCATGCGTAGAAAGAGGTTGTTTGGCGATGTTATGTGGTTTAATGAATACTATAGTTAGTAGTTGATATAATGAGCTCTTTGAACTTATAAAATGGAAATATATGAGTAACTTTAACAAAGGGCCAAACCTAGCTTAAAGGTTCTTTAATATGTGAAGCAACTTAAACTAGAATACGTGAAGTAAGTGATATTTTACGAATACAAATAAAAGTGAGCATAAAGTACTAAAGATTTTCAAAAGTAAGAACAATGTGAATTATACATCTATGAGTTTGACTGTGTATAGACTACATGAGGTTAAATATGTGTGATAAATGTATGTGGATATGTTTGTCAAGGTGTGTGACTAATGAATACCTATACATACATAAATAGGATAACATAGTTCATTGAGGTGATTTTACGCTATAAGTGGTAATCAACGCTAAAGGCAAGTCTCCTAACTCACACAACTTTGAATTTTGTGCGAGTTCTCTAACTTCGTTTGATTCTCATATTGAATGCAAGTTTTCTAAATTCTTTTCATTGTATATTGTATAATCTGAATTGTTGTCATACTTATATCGAGTAAATATCTATTACTATTCGGAAATCATTTGTATGCCTTAGCATTGTTACAAGCATTGGACTTATCGTTCATAAATGCATTATAAAAGTGGTATAAGCCTTTGATTCGGCTAGACTATAATCATGTGTTAAGAAAGCTATCCAAACCAATTGACTTGGTGCGGACTCTTGTAAATCTACTGAGATGAACAACCCTCTTAAAAAGGGGAAATTTTATATTGTCGGGGAACCGACGTGCGCACATGAGTATGATTAAATGTTATGCATAACGTAGGGTACTTTAGGTTGATCACCTGTTGTACTCGTTTATATTGGGTTTACAGTATAATACTGTTAATTCTAGTAAGAGTTCTTAGTCTTTAGTGACTGCTCAGTGTTCATTCTTAATAAACCTTGAAATATTGTTGATATCCTTCAGTCTATAGCAACACTTATTGAACACTCTTGATATTTCTTGATATCCTTGAACTATCAACTACTGTTATACCTTGGAAGATTCAAACGTTATAATTGACTATTCTTATTGCTATATTACTTGCTGAGAAAATTTGTTGCTTATTCTTGCTACCCTAAAAATATTACAGTTAAGGCAGAGCAAGACGGTACATCGAGAAAGGACAAGGGAAAGGGCAAGGCTACAGAATAGCTTAGTCCTTTAAGTATAGAAGTATTATTATTATTGTTATGCTTAATATGATGTATTAAGGATGATTAAAATATATTCAAGTTTAATCACTGGATTGTTGTAGTAATGGTTACGGTACTTTGGGACGCGAATATTTATATTATATCAATGTAAATTATTCTATGATTTTCGTTGTTGATAATTTTAGTTTGATATTAGAATTAGTACATGACAAACTAAATTCGAGATATGAGTGTCTGGATTTGGGGGTGTCACAGATTTTCAGTGTAAAGTATTAATAAGGATTTATGTATTATTTTTTCTATTGATTCTAAAATTTCTCATGTAATAATAGAAGAATTATTATTGAAATTTTTGGCATTTTTTAATTAATTACAATGACTTATGATTTTTATTAACTATTTTTTTCATGTTTTTATTATATATATATATATATATATATATATATATATATATATATATATATTCACGCGTCTTTGGTGAACTTGTTCTAGTGTAGGCTGTTATCCTGCAATTTGTGCAGGTTAAGTTTGAATATTCAATAATTTTAGAAGGGGGGTTGAATAGATTAATTTACTTTTTGACAAATGTTTACCTTTTTAAAATTCAAATCTATTTTCCTAAGTGATTTTTGTTTAAAATATTTATTTAAATATTTTAGTAAATCAAAGTAAAAAGATGGGAATAAAGAAATACCAAACAAAGAACACATCGATATACGTTCACTGTATATATTTAGCTTTTTGAGAATTTTAGATTGAGTGAGAAATGTGGGCAGAGTTTGGCTTTGGTTAGATTGAAGAGAAATTAATGAAGTATGCCAGTATTTATAGGCCAAAAATATTGAGTGAAGTTACTTTACTATCGTAGAGTAAAGAAACGAATTTTTTAATAGAGAACTGTAAGATCGTTGAGTTAATTATCACTTCATAGAGTAGTGAAGTGCTTAGTAGAAAACTATAAAATCGTTGAGTAAAGTATTAGTTCGTAGAGTAGTGAAGTGAAGTCACTCTACTATCGTAGAGTTATGAAAAATTGTAAAGATAGTGATTGTACAATTCACTTTATGTTTCTATACTGAAAGTCAGAACAACTAAACTTGTAGAGTTGAGCCATTCAATTCACTCTACATTTTTATACTGCAAACTAAAACAACCAAAATCGTAGAGTTAAATCATTCTACGATCTGATAATTCACTCTACGTTTCTATACTGAAAATTAGAACGACAAAAATTATAGAGTTGAGTCATTCTACGATCTGAGTATTCACTTTACGTTTCTATACTAGAAGTCAGAACAACCAAAATCATCTAGTTGAGTCATTCTACTATATGAGGATGCACTCTACATTTCTATACTGAAAGTCAAATTTTGGTAGAATGTCATTACGACCAAAATCGTAGAGTCTTATTGTAGAGCATGTAATTACTTACTTGTATCACATTTCTAAATTAATTCTTTGCCCCAATGCACCAATTTTCTGCTCTGTTACATATATCACCAACTCGTTTCAAAATGCATTAAAAAAATTCTACTTAATAAATACACCATTACAAAATGATTTTTCGACGGCTATATTGCACTTCAAAATTATGTTTACTTGACCATTTTGTTGAGTTTGTGATGTTTGCGACTATCCTGCAAACAAAATGAAGATTGACAAGACAAAATGTAAGAAAAACTAAATAAAGATTAACCAGTCGAAATGTAGGAAAAAAGCCACTTAAAAAGAAAGGAAAAAAAGAATAAAAAGAAAGTACATTTGTTGGCCTTACCTTTTCTTTTATTATCTTTTTCATTATCGTCGCCTTTGTTATGTTGATTTGTTATTCGTAAACAACAATAAAATTAAAATTAAATATTACTAATAAAAAAAGAAAATAAATAAATAAATTGATATATGTGTTTGTACCTAGTTTTGGAAAAATAGTCCTATAATAGTTGGCTTCTCCACACTCTCCACAATAACGGGTTTGTTTACCCTTACTTCTTAAGCTACCTCTCTACCCAATTGAAATCTCGAGGCTTTCTTCGGTCTATCTTTATTATCTGCTTGAAGAGAAGTAATAGAAGATGACTGCTGGAAATACATTTTTTTATGAGATCAATATTGATTGCAATCGGAGAAGAACAACTCGTGGCAGTTGAAGGAGAAGACAGAAGATCCGAAATAGGGAGGAAATCGGTGTTTCAATTCGAAATTTGGATCATCCTTTGCTCCATTTGGGACTAAAATGATGTCATGGGAGGAAAAGAATAAGATTCAGGGTTGCTAGATCGATTTGGAGGAGAAGAGAATGAGTTGTTGTGTTATATACTTATATATATATATATATATATATATATATGGGGAAAATGGGTATGCACAGTCGTGCATTTTTTTTACACAGTCAACTAAAAACGACGTCGTTTTGGCTGTCTTGTTTTTAAACAAAAAAAACACGGCTTCTCTCCCACGTTCCTGATCGTGGAGAAGGGCTTTATCCTCCCAAATTAGAGGTTTCTCTCCTCCCTAATCGTAGAGAAGGGTTTCATCCTCCCAAATCAGAAAGCGAAGAACCCTTAAACGAAGAACCCTAGGTTTAGCCATGTCGGTGCGAAGAAGATGAATACGAAGAAGAATTTAATGGTCCAGGTTGGAGTTGGATTGTGTGTCGGGTCCTCAAAACCTGTATTGCCTATTTGATTTCTGTGTTTTATTTCTATTTTTGTTTAATTTTGTTGCTTTTGTTATTTTCGTTACCATATTTGTAAGACCCCAACTTTTATAAATAAAGGTGAATTTTCTATAAATATCATTTTTGAATATTATGGAGTTAATTTGATATAATGTTATAGTTGTGGGTAATATTTATAAATTTTGTAAAGTACGCAAGTTGTTATATAATATTCGATTGGTCGGGGAATATTCGTTTTAACAGGGAATATTCGTACAACGGCACAATCATTGGTGGACCCCACAACGGAATTATTGTCGGATTGAGAAAATGACAAAAATATTTTATTAAAAATAACGGCGGAAGTTTTACCATTGTTACTGTTGAACTACTCGGTAGTAAAAGTACAGTAATACGTGTGGTTGCATAGTAGCACACGGTATTGATTATTAATGCTTATGTGAGAAGTCACTCAGTTTGATTCAATTATTGTCAGTTAATAATATGAATTATTTAGCGATAATGACGTTTTGTTTTATTCATATTATTAACGTAATAAAACAGAAACATCTTTTTATATAAAACAGAATATTTTATTAAAGTTATTCTATAAATAGAATATATTATATTTTATTTAAAAGATTTTTCTTTAAATATGGACCGTCAGATTAAAGTAATCAATCTGGACCGTTCATGGATTAGTTACTATGCATCCTATTTTTCTATAAATAGTAGCTCATTCCTTCATTATTTCTTACGAATTCACTGAACTCTAGAGAGAGAAACTATAGAGAGAGAGAAGAAGAGTATTCTGCTACTTAACTACTTCCTTATTTCAGCTCTTCTTTAAAACGGTAAGGGGTGTTATTTTTTTCTTATTCATGAAGAGAACTGTTGTTATTCTATTTCTTATTATTCTGTTAGAATAACCTGTATACGCGGTCTACCCTATACTTGGTGACATTCTTCTATTATTCTGTTGGAACATTCTGTCTGTGTGTTTTACACCGGACCTGGTTCCGTTTTTATTATTATTCTGTTGGAACATCCTGTCTGTGTGTTTTACACCGGACCTGGTTCCGTTTTTATTATTATTCTGTTGGAACATCCTGTCTGTGTATTTTACACCGGACCTGGTTCCGTCTTTATTATTATTCTGTTGGAATATCCTGTCTGTGCGTTTACGCCGGACCTGGTTCCATTATTTATTATTCTGTTAGAATAACCTGTCTGTGCGGTCTATCGCATGCCGGGTGATTTTTTTTGTTATTCCATTCTTTACTATACTCAGTTGGTTAAGTTTTAACTTCTATACTCCATGAAATTAGTGGAATATCCTTGATAATTGCGGTTCATCCAGTATCTTTTCATGAAAATATTCTTCTAAACATTCTTAAATTTTACTCCATAAAGCAGTATCATGTTGACAATTTAGACGTTGTTAATTCTTGGATAAATTAATTCTTGAACTTGTTTTATTGAATTCTTATATCATTGTCATCATCCTCATGTTTATAAAATGTTGAAAGTCATCTGTGGCCTGTAGTGCATAGATGGACTTGGTATGATTATGACCAGGGATTATTTGGTATAATCATGACCGTAATGTTACAAATGATGTGGTAAAAGTCCTCATTGGCCCGTAGTGCATTGATGGACAGTTGTTGGCATGATCATGACCATTAATGAATACACGAATATCCTTAGCCGTAGTGCAGGGGTGATTCGATGATGTAGATTATTTTATTAAGCTGAGTCCCAGCGATAACAGTGTTGAAAAACCTTTTAAATCATAAAAGATAGTAGAGTTTATTTTTTACTTGACTCTTTTAATGGATTGCTTGTTCCGCTGCAGTTAAACTTGATGTCTAGTATATTTTATCAGTTTAATATTGTTGAACTCTAATTATAATTTATTCTGCATTATCTTAGTCATAATATTTCTTACTGGGTTAGTTGAGCTCACCCTTTCTTTCACTGTTCTCTTCAGGAAATAAGAACGTAGCTGGGGCAAGTCGGGGAACGGAGTGATGGTTCGAATGATAGTATTAGTTAGTAGTTCTCACTATTCTATGTAATAGTGTGTTAATAAATGTAATGAGGACTCCTTTTGAGTATGAATACTCTCTAGAAGATAATATTTGTATTCAAACTCACAGTTTATGTTTTGTCATATTGTACACGACAGTTGTATTAGTAAGTTGTATTTGTATTCTGTACTATGTATCTGACGACCCAAGATGGGTGATGTATACCTAATTTTGGGGGCGTCACAATATTTTATGTATAGGCTTGGAGTGAACAGTACCGGAGTGGTGTTCTCAAAGAATTTCTTATCATTGAGTAGTGTTCTCGAAGCTGTTGTAGTTGATGCTTTTCTTCTTCCAGGTACAATTTATTTTGTCTTTCAATTGAATAAATTTGCATTTTCATTTCTCAACCTTGCAATTACATACTGAGGTGAAACTAGCAATTATTTGCTATGAACTCAATTAGTTGTGGTGCTATTGTATAAATATTTATGCGGATTTGGATTTGACAGATTAGAAGTTAGTTTATGGATGGTGTTATTTTTTACAATAGGATTCATTGATTCTCAATTGTATGAGTTTTAAATTTCTGTAGGTTTTTCATGAATGTTATTAGTATTAATGCTAAATGTGTATTTCTCTTAGGGACAAATATATACATGCTTACCTTGGGGGATTATTGGAGCTGTAATACCTTTGATCTGTATCTTCGTCGCAGGTAAATGGAGCTACTATAGTGGCCAAATCATGATTTGTTTAACTGAAACTTAATAATGTGGAAATATTTATGATGACCTGCTTGTTTAGCTTTAAGAAGTGTAACACGTCAAGATAATTCCAAAAGTATATCATATATTTGCATCTAATTTTGGCTTATGAATTGCAGTTTTTCTCTTTATAATCTTCCATCTTCATTAACTGACTTTGATAAGAGAACTCCTGAGCCAATAATAATGTTAACTAGTTTACTTAATGTACTTTGATTTTTATTAGTTTTAGGAGAAGCCTATTAGAATGTTGTTCAATTGACTTCAAGGTATAGGCTCCTAGGCTCTTTAGTACGTAGTGTGTTTAAATAAATGCTTAATAAAATCGCCTCTTTATTTGCTTCAAGCACTTAGGAGATGTTGTAACAAGTTAATTGCAAATGGGTTGATTTAGTTTGGAAAAGTAAGAAATTGGGTTGGTTTAATTTGAAAGATTTGTTCTTTTCCTGTGATGGGTCAATTTGTATGAATTTAGAGGGTAATGGGGCTAATTTTGAGACTTGTATCTAGGGTTTTGGGTTCTAGTTAATACAGATTGGTTCAATTTTTAAACCTAAGAAAGGGGTTATTTTCACAAAGATTCAATCATATACATTGCTTGTTCAATTTTTTAAGTGGTTTAGCGAATTCAATTTCCAGAGATGTGTAATTAGAATTTTGTATTTTAATAAATGATGGGATTTGCTGCAATTGAATTTGTTTTCTAAGAAATGGATTGCTAGTGATGCTAAAAACATTAACCATTTTAAGTATTAGGACTTATTAGTTTGGACATATATATTACTACCAAGATCTTGAATTTAAATTAATTTGGGTGTTGTATTCAGATGGAGACAAAAAGAAGACCATTGCCAGATTATATTGAGAAGGTCCAGAAGGATGTGACTGTTAACATGAGATTTATTTTGGTGGATTGGTTGGTTAAGGTTTCAGTGGAATACAAACTTCTTTCAGACACTCTGTATTTAACTGTTTCTTACATTGATAGCTACTTATCAATGAATGCTCTTAATAGACAGAAGCTTCAACTTCTTGGTGTCTCTTCAATGCTCATTGCCTCGTAAGCATCTAATGCCTAGTTTTTAGTCTAATTGTTTGGCAACGTTAGTCTGCTCTCTGCTCATTGATAAATCTTTAATTTTGTGATTTATGAACAGAAAATATGAAGAAAGGGAAAGAAAGGATGGTTTTAAACTTCTGGAGCATGTTGGACTCGAGATGGACCTTCATGTATTCTACCCAATTTGTAAGATGTCAGAAAGAGCTCAACAAGAAGCATTTGATGTCAGTCCTCTGTGCTACAAAACATAACCAACCCAGAACAGAGGAAACAACATGTATTATCCTTAGTTAGGAAATTCTTCCGGGGTATTGATTTTGAATTAAAAGAGGGACATGCAAAGTAATTTGTTAATGTTATCCTCAATTAAAATTTTCTAATTAAAATATAAAAAGCAATTGATTATTATCTCACTTTGATATATCATATTTTTTTTTTGGAATTTTTATAACATTCGGATGTTGTAAGCTATACATGTTTTTGTTTTTGTTTTTGTGGAATGTAATTGCCATTAAGGACCTATGTTCATCAATTGTGACAAACTTATCATCTGAAGAATAATATGTATTCTTATTAAGTTTTTTCCAAACAGTATCTGTGACGCCCCGAAAATAGGTCCACACGACCCATTCTGAGTCGCCAGATATCACATAATAAAAATTAAATACAAACTTCGTTTATACAACTGTTGAACGGACGTATAGAATACGACCATAGTTAACTGTGAGTTTTAATACAATATAGTCTCGTAGACAGTATCTAAACTCAAATTGCTACAATGCCGTATAAAATACAGCAGCAAATATTTCAAGACCCCAAAGAAGAACAATAAGATTACTATCTTGTTCATTCTAATGAGGTGCACTTTTGACGCTTCCAAAGTCGGGTTATCATCACCCTATTGTTGTTCACCAAAATCAATTATTAAGTGACGTATAAAATACGACACCCACATCTTAGGTCCTCAATACAATTATATATTGTATGTCATGTTGTTTTATAATATATTGAGAAACTTCGACAGTCTCGGACCATCACACTATTTCTCTGTTATCCCCGCTCGACACAGCTACACTCTTATTACCTGAAAAGAATTGTGAAGAAAAAGGGTGAGCACAACTAGCCCAGTAAAGAATATCATGACTAAAGATAACTACATTATCAATAGCTTTTATCAATAATAAATCAGAGATTTAGAACATATAGTTGCAGCGGAACGAGCAATCCATTAGAAGAGTCAAATAGACCATAATGTCTATTATCTTCTCTATGTTAAAAGTCCACCAATAATATTTTATCCCTGTAACATCAATCAACAATTCCTGTCCACAATCATATGAATAACACATAATCATAATTGTGATTCTAAGTTCCTCTTCGCATCTAGGACGAAGATAATTTTTATCACCTATATTCACCTGAAACATCAAAAATTATGGTTATACCAAATCACAATTCTTGTTTATAATCATACTAATAAATTCATCTTTGCACTACGGCCAAAGACATACAACTGTATTTTAGAAGAGTTAAGTAGAGCATGATATCTACTATCTTCTACAAATTAAAAGTGTATAACCAATATTTTATCGCTGAGACTCAGCTTAATAAATAATCCACACCTTCGAATTATCCATGCACTACGGCCAATGATATTCGTTAGTATCACATCCATGAATTATCCATGCACTACGACCAAAGATATTCATTATTATCACATCCAAGAATTAATATTTCATCGCTGAGACTCAGCTCAATAATTAATCCACATTATCAAATCATCCATGCACTACAGGCCAATGATATTCTTTGGTATCACGACCACGAATTATCCATGCACTACGGGCCAAAGATAATCGTGTTTTTATCAACGGTCCTGATCATGCCATAAAATAATTCATCTTTGCACCCTTGGCCGAAGAGAATCCATAGCCATAATCATACCAAAAATTGTCCATCAATGCACTACTGCCAATGAGGATTTTTATCACATCATTCATCACATTGCGGTCATGATTATACCGAATAATCCCTGGTCATAATCACACCAAGTCCATCTATGCACTACGGGCCAAAGATGACTTTTACCACATCATTTGTAACATTACGGTCATGATTATACCGAATAATCTCTGGTCATAATAATACCAAGTTCATCTATGCACTACAGACCACAGATGACTTTCAATAAAATATAAACATGAGGATGATGACAATGATATAAGAATTCAATAAAACAAGTTCAATAATTAATTTATCCAGGAACCAATAACCAACAGTTTAATAAAGAATAGAATAACAAAAGAATTTCACCATGTTTGCAGTACTTCGCATAGACAGGTTATTCCAACATAATAATAAAGAATGGAATAACAACGAAAATCACCATGCATGTGGTACTTCACATAGACAGGTTATTCCAACAGAATAATAAGTAACGGAACCAGGTCAGGCAAAATTTGCACCGACAGGATGTTCCAACAGAATAATAAAGAATTGAATAACAAAAGAAATCACCATGCATGCGATAGACCGCACAGACAGGTTATTCCAACAGAATAATAAATAATGGAACCAGGTCAGGCGTAATACGCACCGACAGGATATTCCAACAAAATAATAAAGAATAGAATAACAACAGAAATCACCATGCATGCGATAGAACGCACAAACAGGTTATTCCAACAGAATAATAAATAATGGAACCAGGTCAGGCGTAATACGCACCGACAGGATATTCTAACAGAATAATAAAGACAGAATAATAGAAGAATGTCACCAAGTATAGGGTAACCCGCGTATACAGGTTATTCCGACAGAATAATAAGGAATGGAATAACTGAAGTTCTCTTCATGAATACAAAAGAATAATATCCCTTACCGTAAAAGAAACTTGATATCGGAGTAGTGAAGTAGCAGAATACTATTCTTCTTTCTATCTATAATTTCTCTCTCTAGAGTTTCAGTGAATTCGTAAGAAAATAATAAAGGAATGAGCTTCTATTTATAGAAGAATAGATTGCATAGTAACTAACTCATGAACGATCCAGATTGATTTACTTTAATCGGACGGTCCATAATTAAAGCAAAATCTTTTAAATAAAATATAATATATTCTAATTATTGCCTAATAAAACAAATAAATTTATAAAAGTATTTTATTTTATATAAAAAGATTTTACTATGCAACACTATGCATAATAAAATACAATATAATCTAATTATTATCTAATAAAACGAATAACTTTATAAAAGTATTCTGTTTTATATAAAAAGCGTTTCTGTTTTATTACATTTATAATAATAATAAAACAAAACTTATCATCTTTATTATAATTCATAATATAAGTATGAGGAACCTTTATTGTAAGACCCCGAATTTTATGAAATAAAAGTATTCAATTTTTCTTATAATTACTATTCAGTAAATGGTTAAATTGATAAAAGTTTAAAGTTATGGGTGAAATGTGATTTTTTTTCAAAATACACAAGTGGTTATAAAATAATCATTGTTGTCGGGGAATATTCGTTTGGTCGTGGAATATTCTTTCTGTCGGGGAATATTCGTACGACGGCGCAGCTATTTGTGGGCCCCATAACGAATAACTGTCGGGTGAAGAAAACGACAAATTTGAGTTTTTACAAATAACGACGTAGTTGTTACCGTTAACACTGTTGGAATAGCCG
The DNA here is from genome assembly GCA_016801055.1 of Panax notoginseng. Classification (NCBI taxonomy): domain Eukaryota; kingdom Viridiplantae; phylum Streptophyta; class Magnoliopsida; order Apiales; family Araliaceae; genus Panax; species Panax notoginseng. The sequence goes on along the minus strand of CM029013.1, from coordinate 56,905,067 downwards.
GTGGTTAAAATACAGTAATACGCGTTATTGCACAGTAGCACACGGTATTGCATAGTATTTTTAAAATTATTGATTCTTACGTAAGAAGGCACTACTCAATAATTGTTACAGTAATTACTGTTCAATATTTTATTTTATTGATTCAAAAATTGCTACGTTGAAATTTTGTATTATTGTTGTTCAATAATTATTGCTGCACAGTATTTCCCATTATCAGATCAATAATTCATATTATTTGAATAGTATTATTAGATAGCATTATTGGCAATGTCTAGAAAGTTCTGTCTAAGGAGAGGTTTGGTCATCTAATTGCGCGCCAGTAAGGAGAAATCCTTATTGGAAAGCCCCCTCTTTCCTGGGAACGGCCTGGTTGTCATAAATGTGATTCTGTAATATTATTTGTGAATAATTAATTATTGATTCATATGATAAGAAAATATTTATTTTATGTGGATATAAATGAGGGATATATTTTTGTGGTTAAAAAATGAAGGAGTTAATGTTGAGATTTTTATCCGTATTTTTGTCGGAATGGAGGTATTAAAAATCAGGGTTTTTGAGATATTTTGCGGGGGTTATAATTTTTAATCCGACCGTTGGATCGTGGTAATTTTTTGATATGTTATACATATATAAGTTGAGTATATGCCCACAAATTTTGAACCGTTAAAAATGAACGTATAATTTGTTATGAATTTTATGAGATGACTAGTTCAGAAATTGTTGAATTTTCGGAGTTTATCATTTGGTGGAAAATTCTAGAATTGGTGGGCTCCACTTGTGGTTGGTGAAGAAATGTGCTGAATTATATTTCAAATGTGGTGGGTGGGAATAGTAGCAGGTAAAGCCATCAGGTTGCAGGTCAAACCTACCAAAATTTTCCTATAAATAGAGGGCTAAGTTAGAATTGAAAATCACACCAGAAACATAAGCTTTCTCTCTTTCTCTCTCTATATTATGAAGCATATTTTGTGAGTATTTAGATACTTTGAGAGTTGCTATTCAGTGCAAGTTTTCTTCAGCCTTATACCGGTCAGAAGTACTGCTGTTTTGAGGTAAGGGATTGTAAGGGATATTAAGGGATTTTAAGGGTTGTTATGATTTTCAGTTTCGTAATTTTTCTGATCTTCAAAAATTTTGGAAAAATTTGAAATGATATTTTGATGAATTTTATTGATTGTGTCCAAAAATGGTGATTTTTGGATGTATAGATTGAGAGTTATGAATTTTATGAGAAAAGACTATTTTAGAAGTAACAGCTTATAATTCCTTGTGGTTAACTCCAAAATTGATGAAATTTTTATTGGGAGTACATGTATATGATAGAAGTATACTCTGTAAATTTCAGAATTTTTAGACAAAAGTACAATTTTTGATAAATGTCTAAATATTCGGCTATTTTGGCCATATGAAAAATAGTAAATGACTTTTAAAAATTCTGAGAAAAATATATGTTCACTATGGGACTATATTATGCTAAATCCCAGAAAAAAAATATTTTTTGGGACTGATTTGGTATTTTTTATAAAAATGGTCTAGTTATGAGTAAATGAATTAAATATGTTTTGTGAAGAAAGAAAATTGGAAAATAGGATTTTATGGCTTGAGAATCCTATATGAGGTATATGCAGATTTTTGATGAGGGTTTTGGTTATTGATGATGAAATTGTAAGAGTTGGCATTTTATGATGATTAAATGCATTAATTAGTAAAGTGTAAACAATTAAAATAAATTGTTTATAAATTTAAGTAATGTTATTCTTTCAATATCATTATACCGAAATATTGGTATGGATTTTATTGTGGAATTTCTATCTTTTGTGTCGGGGTTACTATTCATGAGTTACTATTCACGATTTACTATTCATGAGTTACGAATATTACTCTTGAGATTAAAACTATATGTTGATCATATTATTTTTATCATCATATATAACATTTTTATAACCCTGATGTTGAAATTCTCTTTCACTGGAGTGTAAAGATGGGTAGATTATTGGTATGATCATGACTAGGGTTCTCTTTGGCCTGTAGTGCAAAGTTGAATTGTGACTGGTATGATCATGACCATTGAATTTACAATTGAATATCTTTAGCTTAAGTGTAAAGATGAATTGATTAACATGGTTATAATTATGGTGTATATAAATTCTGAAATGATTATATATTTCTTTGAGATATGAATATATTTGGCCTGTAGTGCAAATATGAATTGTTGAGGAATATCTTTGGCCTGTAGTGCAAAGATGAATTGTAGATGAATATCTTTGGCCAGTAATGCAAAGATGAACTGTGGATGAATATCTTTGGCCTGTAGTGCAAAGATGACTTGTTGATGAATATCTTTGGCCCGTAGTGCAAAGATGAAGTTATTAGTATGATTATGAACAGGAACTGTGATTTGGTATAACCATGATGTTTGATGTTTCAGGTGATGAAAATTATCTTCGTCCTAGATGAGAAGAGGAATTTAGAACTACAGTTATGATTATGAGTTATTCATATGATTGTGGACCAGAATTGTTGATTGATGTTACAGGGATAAAACATTGTTGGTGGATTTTTAACATGGAGAAAATAATAGACTTTATAGTCTATTTGACTCTTCTAATGGATTGCTCGTTCCGCTGCAACTATGGTTGAAATTTTTATCATTTACCATATGTTCTAAATCTCTGATTTATTATTGATGAAGGCTATTAATAATTTAATTATCTTTAGTCATGATATTCTTTACTGAGCTAGTTGTGCTCACCCTTTTGCTTCACAATTCCTTTCAGGTAATAAGAGTGTAGCTGGGTCGAGCGGGGGTAACAAGGGAATAGAACGGTGGTCATCATTTAGTAGTTATATTTGGTGAAGAAAATAGGGTGAGGCGAACCCAACGTTGGAAGGGTGTTTTGTCACTATCATACAAGATGTCTAATGACATACAACCTCGTGTCATCATAGGACAGGGTTGTGCTCATCCACTTGCTGAGTATATCTATGGGCACTACCTATATAATCTTGGTGTTTGTTTGAAGTATAATTCTCAATTAGAGACAGTGGAGATAATGATAAGTCAAGAGAAGACTCACCATTGGGAAGAATATGATAGTAATCTTCTCGTTTTTCTTTGGGGTTTATTGGGTCAACCAAGGATAATTCTGTGGCCATATGATATCTATCATAACCTAGACACGTGGCCTCCCATGTACGAAGGTTTCCTTGAGCACTTCCCAAAGATTCTAATTTCTAAAACAGTTTTTGACTATACCTTTATGTAAGGTGTTATTGTGAAGTGATGTCCACGGTTGGAACATGAGTCACATTTGGTATATATTTGTATCCAAACTCACAGCGTATGTGTTGTTGTATTTTGCACGACAATTGTTGTAATAAAGTTGTAGTTATTTTCTGTACCATGTATTTGGCGACTCAGAATAGGTTGGATGGAATGGACCTATTTTGGGGTTGTCACAGGTGGTATCAGAGCTATAAGTAAAGAGCCCCGAGCCTCTCGCTGGTGACTTCCTGTTGATGGGGGATGCACCGAAGCCAGACTCTCCGTAGGGGACGCCGTTCTGCGGTGGCAAACTGATAGGTATCAATGTAAGGTGCTGACATAGGTTGGTGTCCAGAGTTACAGGTGGTATCAGAGCTTAGGGATATGATTTCTGGAGGAGATCGGGAAATAGGACTAGGAGGGGAGAGATGAGTAAATCATTCGCTAGTGTGTCCTACCTAAGCTTATTTGTTGGTCAGTCATAATATTGGGATATTATGTGATATGTTAATTTGTTAAATTAACCCTTGTTTTGAAGCTGTATTCTAGAATGATATTTGAAATACAGGAGATGAGCAATGGAGAAATTATGATGACAAGGAAGATGGAATCTGAAATGAAAGGAAGGTATTCTCAATTCTTTGAGATACCAGGTACGTAAATTTCGAGGACGAAATTTCATAAGGAGGGGAGATTGTAAGACCCCGAATTTTATGAAATAAAAGTATTCAATTTTTCTTATAATTACTATTCAGTAAATGGTTAAATTGATAAAAGTTTAAAGTTATGGGTGAAATGTGATTTTTTTTCAAAATACACAAGTGGTTATAAAATAATCATTGTTGTCGGGGAATATTCGTTTGGTCGTGGAATATTCTTTCTGTCGGGGAATATTCGTACGACGGCGCAGCTATTTGTGGGCCCCATAACGAATAACTGTCGGGTGAAGAAAACGACAAATTTGAGTTTTTACAAATAACGACGTAGTTGTTACCGTTAACACTGTTGGAATAGCCGGTGGTTAAAATACAGTAATACGCGTTATTGCACAGTAGCACACGGTATTGCATAGTATTTTTAAAATTATTGATTCTTACGTAAGAAGGCACTACTCAATAATTGTTACAGTAATTACTGTTCAATATTTTATTTTATTGATTCAAAAATTGCTACGTTGAAATTTTGTATTATTGTTGTTCAATAATTATTGCTGCACAGTATTTCCCATTATCAGATCAATAATTCATATTATTTGAATAGTATTATTAGATAGCATTATTGGCAATGTCTAGAAAGTTCTGTCTAAGGAGAGGTTTGGTCATCTAATTGCGCGCCAGTAAGGAGAAATCCTTATTGGAAAGCCCCCTCTTTCCTGGGAACGGCCTGGTTGTCATAAATGTGATTCTGTAATATTATTTGTGAATAATTAATTATTGATTCATATGATAAGAAAATATTTATTTTATGTGGATATAAATGAGGGATATATTTTTGTGGTTAAAAAATGAAGGAGTTAATGTTGAGATTTTTATCCGTATTTTTGTCGGAATGGAGGTATTAAAAATCAGGGTTTTTGAGATATTTTGCGGGGGTTATAATTTTTAATCCGACCGTTGGATCGTGGTAATTTTTTGATATGTTATACATATATAAGTTGAGTATATGCCCACAAATTTTGAACCGTTAAAAATGAACGTATAATTTGTTATGAATTTTACGAGATGACTAGTTCAGAAATTGTTGAATTTTCGGAGTTTATCATTTGGTGGAAAATTCTAGAATTGGTGGGCTCCACTTGTGGTTGGTGAAGAAATGTGCTGAATTATATTTCAAATGTGGTGGGTGGGAATAGTAGCAGGTAAAGCCATCAGGTTGCAGGTCAAACCTACCAAAATTTTCCTATAAATAGAGGGCTAAGTTAGAATTGAAAATCACACCAGAAACATAAGCTTTCTCTCTTTCTCTCTCTATATTATGAAGCATATTTTGTGAATATTTAGATACTTTGAGAGTTGCTATTCAGTGCAAGTTTTCTTCAGCCTTATACCGGTCAGAAGTACTGCTGTTTTGAGATAAGGGATTGTAAGGGATATTAAGGGATTTTAAGGGTTGTTATGATTTTCAGTTTCGTAATTTTTCTGATCTTCAAAAATTTTGGAAAAATTTGAAATGATATTTTGATGAATTTTATTGATTGTGTCCAAAAATGGTGATTTTTGGATGTATAGATTGAGAGTTATGAATTTTATGAGAAAAGACTATTTTAGAAGTAACAGCTTATAATTCCTTGTGGTTAACTCCAAAATTGATGAAATTTTTATTGGGAGTACATGTATATGATAGAAGTATACTCTGTAAATTTCAGAATTTTTAGACAAAAGTACAATTTTTGATAAATGTCTAAATATTCGGCTATTTTGGCCATATGAAAAATAGTAAATGACTTTTAAAAATTCTGAGAAAAATATATGTTCACTATGGGACTATATTATGCTAAATCCCAGAAAAGAAATATTTTTTGGGACTGATTTGGTATTTTTTATAAAAATGGTCTAGTTATGAGTAAATGAATTAAATATGTTTTGTGAAGAAAGAAAATTGGAAAATAGAATTTTATGGCTTGAGAATCCTATATGAGGTATATGCAGATTTTTGATGAGGGTTTTGGTTATTGATGATGAAATTGTAAGAGTTGGCATTTTATGATGATTAAATGCATTAATTAGTAAAGTGTAAATAATTAAAATAAATTATTTATAAATTTAAGTAATGTTATTCTTTCAATATCATTATACCGAAATATTGGTATGGATTTTATTGTGGAATTTCTATCTTTTGTGTCGGGGTTACTATTCATGAGTTACTATTCACGATTTACTATTCATGAGTTACGAATATTACTCTTGAGATTAAAACTATATGTTGATCATATTATTTTTATCATCATATATAACATTTTTATAACCCTGATGTTGAAATTCTCTTTCACTGGAGTGTAAAGATGGGTAGATTATTGGTATGATCATGACTAGGGTTCTCTTTGGCCTGTAGTGCAAAGTTGAATTGTGACTGGTATGATCATGACCATTGAATTTACAATTGAATATCTTTAGCTTAAGTGTAAAGATGAATTGATTAACATGGTTATAATTATGGTGTATATAAATTCTGAAATGATTATATATTTCTTTGAGATATGAATATATTTGGCCTGTAGTGCAAATATGAATTGTTGAGGAATATCTTTGGCCTGTAGTGCAAAGATGAATTGTAGATGAATATCTTTGGCCAGTAATGCAAAGATGAACTGTGGATGAATATCTTTGGCCTGTAGTGCAAAGATGACTTGTTGATGAATATCTTTGGCCCGTAGTGCAAAGATGAAGTTATTAGTATAATTATGAACAGGAACTGTGATTTGGTATAACCATGATGTTTGATGTTTCAGGTGATGAAAATTATCTTCGTCCTAGATGAGAAGAGGAATTTAGAACTACAGTTATGATTATGAGTTATTCATATGATTGTGGACCAGAATTGTTGATTGATGTTACAGGGATAAAACATTGTTGGTGGATTTTTAACATGGAGAAAATAATAGACTTTATAGTCTATTTGACTCTTCTAATGGATTGCTCGTTCCGCTGCAACTATGGTTGAAATTTTTATCATTTACCATATGTTCTAAATCTCTGATTTATTATTGATGAAGGCTATTGATAATTTAATTATCTTTAGTCATGATATTCTTTACTGAGCTAGTTGTGCTCACCCTTTTGCTTCACAATTCCTTTCAGGTAATAAGAGTGTAGCTGGGTCGAGCGGGGGTAACAAGGGAATAGAACGGTGGTCATCATTTAGTAGTTATATTTGGTGAAGAAAATAGGGTGAGGCGAACCCAACGTTGGAAGGGTGTTTTGTCACTATCATACAAGATGTCTAATGACATACAACCTCGTGTCATCATAGGACAGGGTTGTGCTCATCCACTTGCTGAGTATATCTATGGGCACTACCTATATAATCTTGGTGTTTGTTTGAAGTATAATTCTCAATTAGAGACAGTGGAGATAATGATAAGTCAAGAGAAGACTCACCATTGGGAAGAATATGATAGTAATCTTCTCGTTTTTCTTTGGGGTTTATTGGGTCAACCAAGGATAATTCTGTGGCCATATGATATCTATCATAACCTAGACACGTGGCCTCCCATGTACGAAGGTTTCCTTGAGCACTTCCCAAAGATTCTAATTTCTAAAACAGTTTTTGACTATACCTTTATGTAAGGTGTTATTGTGAGGTGATGTCCACGGTTGGAACATGAGTCACATTTGGTATATATTTGTATCCAAACTCACAGCGTATGTGTTGTTGTATTTTGCACGACAATTGTTGTAATAAAGTTGTAGTTATTTTCTGTACCATGTATTTGGCGACTCAGAATAGGTTGGATGGAATGGACCTATTTTGGGGTTGTCATATTTATTATAATTCACAATATAAGTATAAGGATCATAAATTAGCATGTGAAAATATCAAATTACCTTAAAATATTCCGCAAGAAATGAAAACATAAATAACTAATTTAGTGGGCTCCTTCATATAAAATAAAATAGGTAATTACAAGAATTAGGCCCCATAGTCCCACTACCAAACCCCACTACACATACCATATCAATTAAGGTTTAACTCTTATTTATTTTATTATTTTTTTTATGCCGTTTTGTACCAAAGCCAAATTAGTTTGTATCAGCAAGTAGGGGATTCATTCTACAAAAAAATCATTCTAATACTCATATGACCACAAAAATCATATTCTAATTAGAGACTCCATTAATATAGCTGTCGGCCATGACATTGAAAATGTGAAATATTTTATAAGTGATGAAATTCACCAAATATGACACAAGCGTACTCAAATACATTTTAGAGAGTTGTGCACTTCTAATGTAAATATAAATTTAGAAAACAAAAGCTAAAAATAAATATCAAAACAACAAAACATAAAAATGGCAACCAAACTTGGATTTATGGTATATGATAATCATTTCACTAAAATTTCTACCCTTCAGGCACAACATGCTTGGGAAAATCTATTGGGTAATTCTCACATTACATATGCTAAGAAATATAGATCATCCACATCATATGATACATTCATGTTTACTGCACCTATATATATATATATATATATATATATATATATATATATATACATATATATGGTGGCCATGCAAAAAGAGTTTAACTACATTTTTTTAAGTGCGTTCGTGCTCTCTTATCAAAGCATTTCACTTTAAATCAAATGCATTATGCAAGAAACAAAAATAATATTCCTTACGAATATTAAACGAAGATAATATTCAAGTAAAACAAATAACTTTATATAAAATATAATATATTTTATTTTTTCATAAAAAAAATAAAAACTTATTATATATATATATATATATATATAATAAATATATTAATTACCTCCACCGTACGTTACATGCCTCCCCCTCTTTCTGACAAATTCATAATTCACATGTTACAATTATTCATCTCATTATTCTTAGTTTATTTTTCAAGAAATGACATTAGTGAGTATAGAGATAAAATAGAGTTTATCATTTTATGTAGACCCACACAAATTCAATCAATTTGGTGAGTTGTTATTCTTCCAATGGTTGTGCACATTAATTCGGCTACCCATGAAAAATAAAAGAAAATTATTTCCTAGGCCACATAATTTTAATCAATGGTATAGGTAGCAAATTCATTCTGAATTTCTTTTGCCATCAAACTGGGTCCAATCCCCTCTTGTGCTTTCAACCAAACAGTTCTACAAAAGTAACTCCAATGATGTATTTTCCCTAATATCTCTCTCTCTCTTATTAGCATATTTTCGCCAAACTTGGTTTAACAAAGACTTTGCCTAAAACTGGTCAGTTATCTAGTATCTTTGAAAAAGAAAATGTAGAGGCGGCGTGAAGATTACCATAATGAAGCTCATGCATGCATTAGTAGTTACACTACTGATATGCTACTAAGTGTATGCTGTTGCAGAAAAGAAACGCAGCCAAAAGAAAAAAAAAATTTGTAAAATTTTCACATATCACCTTTAATAGAATAATAATTATAAAAAAAATTGAATACTTTTATTTCATAAAATTCGGGATCTTATAATATCTGTGTTGTCGCACAAACTTAATTAAAAAAATAAATTCAAGTATATAAGCAAACTTGTTCAAGATATACATAACACTCCTATTTGTTTATTTATTTCTTCCATATGGAGCACATTTCATGTTGACTTCAACCACACTCATTAGATACATAATCATGTTCTTCAACATCAGCTAATTGATCACAACCGAGATAACTAAGACACTAGTAATTAAATAATTATAATTTACGTTTTCAATCATCATGGCAGTCTTCATTGATTTCGTCCAGAATCACCACCCGTGTATGGCACTGAAAAAGACAAGAACTATATATTAGAAACCACTATAATTATGTCCTTTACATAACTGCCCATGTAACTGTATGCAAAAATGTAAACCGAAAAGTATGAAACATGTTCCCAAACTTGAAATTCTTATGTCAATGTACATAGTTGGAAAATAGCATACGCATAGACTGGAAAAGATTTGTCATATTTATGTTGATTAGCGAACTGTACAAGCATAAGGAACCTCCAAAATAAAGCTGCAAAATCCAACAAATTCTTTGTCCGACACATAATCAAACTAACTATCATCAATAACCAATCAAAGGGCAACCACATAAAATCAGCAATCCAATAACAACCCAAATTAAAGAAAAACTCACCACAGCCCTTATCAATCCACGGTGAAATCAGTTAGTTTGATTAAGACATCAGGAAATTGTTTTCCACAGAAAGTAAAGCATATTGCTTCAAACGGTTAAAACACTTGTGCGTTTATAAACTTACAAATTTTTAAGGAAAAAAAACTAAGACAGACTACAAAAGACATGCTCCAAACACTAACCAACTTTAGATCAACTAGTCACAAATATTTATTTGGATGAAACATTCTTCAGTTCACAATGTTTAAACATCACTACATGTTTGAACATTAATGTTACTGCACAACGATGTTCTAAAACTCAAATCACATAGACTATAAAATATTTCTCAAGAGATTATTCCACAAAAAACAGATCTTCTTGAGTTCAGTTAACAACTAAGCATTCACTTCCACTTGTTCGGGTATCAATGAACTGATACCTTTGTTCACAATTTAGTGACTGTGTATATATGTGTAATACTAATCAAGTGATAATTAAAGCTAAATAACGAATTAAACAAAAATTAAATGTGCCACGATTGTTGCAGAAGAACAGAGGAACAATTGTGGTGAAAAAACCCATTAAAATTCATCAAATCGCAACATCACTTTTAAAGGGGTCACATAAACCCTAAAAATCATCCTACGTCAAACCTTTATCGAATCGAGGTATGAATCAAGGAGGTCTGAAATGGAAGTTGCAATCGAACTGATGAGTAGCCGTGTTTTTGTATCGGTCTGAAGTCGCGATGGTAATCGCAGCGGCGGTGGCGGCAGTGGTAGGGATTTCTATATACGGAAGAGGATTTGGGAGGAGAAGCCCTTATGCGACTGGGGAGGAGATGATGCGCGATTGAGGAGGAGAAGGGAGAGAAGCCCTTATGCAACTGGGGAGGAGATGATGCGCGATTGAAGAGGAGAAGGGAGAGAAGCCGTGGTTTATTATTTTTAACTCCAAAACGACGTCGTTTTTAGTTGACTGTGTAAAAAAAATGTACGGCTGTGCATATCCATTTTTCCCTCTATATATATATATATATATATATATATATATAGAAAGAGAGAGAGAGAGAAGGTTTAAAAATGCCCATAACATTTACCGCGATGTCTATCGAGCACCCTATACTTTTTTTTTGTCCAAAGGTACCCTTAACGTTACACTTTATGGGTCACCCGTGCCCCTGCCGTTAACAGAAGACAAACTGGGTTTAAATTGGTTGACGTGGCAGACACATGGAGGCATAAAGGGAGAAGGTTGACACATGAAAATATGTCATTTAATCTGTAAGACCCCGAATTTTATGAAATAAAAGTATTCAATTTTTTTTTAATTATTTTTCAGTAAATGGTAAATTGATAAAAGTTTAAAGTTAAGGGTGATATGTGCAAAGTTTATGAAATACGCAAGTGGTTATAAAATACTCATTGTTGTCGGGGAATATTCGTTTTGTCGTGAAATATTCTTGTTGTCGGGAAATATTCGTACGACAGCGCAACCATTTGTGGGTCCCATAACAGAATAACTGTCGGATGAAAAAAATGATAAATTTGAGTTTTTATAAATAACGGTGTAATCTTTACCGTTAACACTGTTGGAATACCCGGTGGGTAAAGTAAAGTAATACGCGTTGTTGCACAGTAGCACACGGTATTGTACAGTAATTTTGAATTATTGATTCTTACGTAAGAAGACACTACTCAATAATTGTTACAGTAATTACTGTTTAATATTTTATTTTATTGATTCAATAATTGATGCGTTGATAGTTTATATTATTGTTATTTCAATACTTATCATTGCACAGTATTTTTCATTATCAGATCAATAATTCATATTATTTGAATAATATTATTAGATAGAATTATTGGTAATGTCTAGAAAGTTCTGTCTAAGAAAAGGTTTGGTCATCTAATTTCCCGCCAGTAAGGAGAAATTTTTATTGGAAAGCCCCCTCTTTCCTGGGAACGGCCTGGTTGTCAGTATTGTGATTCTGTAATATTATTTGTGAATAATTAATTATTGATTTATATGATAAGAAAAATATTTATTTATGTGGATATAAATGGAAGAATTTTTAGAAAAGTGATAATTGTTAAAAATTGATATTTTATCTTTTCTGATAATTATATTACAATAATATAATAATGATGATATTTTTACAATGAATGTGTGATATATGAATAAATGAGGAGGAAAAGTATTTTTGTTACAAAAAATATTTAACACATATTTTGTGTGTTAGTGGACCCAATTTTTGACTGAAATTTGATTATAGCCTGTAAAATCGCCCGTGTATAGATTTCGGTCAATTTCTGCTTAGAATTTGGAAAAACTTAAACTTACAAAGTTGTAGAAAATTGAATTTCCTATGAAAAGGACATAAGATTCAAATTTTTTGATAAAAGAGCTATTTATTATGAATTATTGAAATTTCGGAATATTGGGTTTGAATTGATTTTGTTACAAAAAATGTTTAAAACATGTTTTTCATTTTGGTGGGCCCCACTTGCATGTGTTAGTTGCTGAAATCAGATGGAAAGGTGTGCGTAGGAATTTGTTTTATAAATAATAATATTTTATTAAATTTTCTGCTTTGGTGTTCTAAGCATTTTCCTATAAATAGAATGCTTAAGTTAGAATTGAAAATCACACCAGAAACTGAAGTTTTCTCTCTCTATATTAGCGAGCGTATTTTTGTGAGTATTTAGATATCTTGAGTATTGCTATATGATGCAAGTTTCCTTCAGCGTTATTCCAATCAAAAGTATTGCTCTTTTGAGTTAAGGGATAGTAAGGAATTTTAAGGGTTATTATATTTTTTTCAGTTTCGTAATTTTTCTGACCCTCAAAAATTCTGAAAAAAATTTAAAATGATATTTTGATGAGTTTTTTAAATTGTGTCCAAAAATAGCGATTTTTGGATGTATAGATTAAGAGTTATGAATTTTATAAAAAAATTATTTTAAAAGTAAACCCTTATAACTCCTTGTGGTTAACTCTAAAATTGGTAAAAATTTTATTGGGAGTACATGTATATAACAGAAGTATACTATGTAAATTTTAAAATTTTTGCACAAAAGTACAATTTATGATAAATATTTTAATATTTAGCAGTTTTGGCCATATGAAAAATAGTAAATGAATTTTAAAAATTCCGAAAAAAATATATGTTCAATTTGGGACTATATTCTGCTAAATCTCAGAAAAGAAAATTTGTTTGTACTGATTTGGTATTTTTCATAAAAAGGGACTAGTTATGAATAAATGAATTAAATATGTTATGTGAAGTAAGAAAAATGGAAAATAAAATTTTATGGCTTGAAAATCCTATATAAAGTATATATAGATTTTTGATGAGGGTTTTGGTTATTGGCAATGAAATCTTATGAGTTTGGCATTTTAGGATGATTAAATGCATTATTTAGTAAAGTGTAAACAATTAAAATAAATTATTTATAAGTTTAAGAAATGTTATTCTTTTAATATCATTATACCGAAATATTGGTATGGATTTTATTGTAGAATTTTTACCTTTTTCATGTCAGAATTACTATTCATAAATTACTATTCATGAGTTACTATTCACGAGTTACTATTCATGAATTACTATTCACGACAAAATTAGTTTATTTTACTGACCAAATTATCGTTGATTTATGAATCTTATTCTTGAGATTAAACATATATGTTGATTATATTATTTTTATTATCATATATAACATTTTTATAACCCTAATGATGATGTTTATCTTTGACTTGAGTATAAACATGGGGTAGATTATTGGTATAATTGTGACTATGGGTTCTCTTTGGGCAGTAGTGCAAAGATAAATTGTTAACTGGTATGATCATGACCATTGAAGTTATAATTAAATATCTTTAGCTTAAGTGCAAAGGTGAATTGATCAACATGATTATAATTATTGTCTATATAAATTTTGAAATGATTATGTATTTCTTTGAGATATTAATATCTTTGGCCTGTAGTGCAAAGATGAACTGTTGTGGAATATCTTTGGCCCGTAGTACAATGATGAGCTGTTGTTGAATATCTTTGGCCTGTAGTGCAAAGATGAACGGTTGATGAATATCTTTGGCCCGTAGTGCAAAGATGAATTTATTAGTATGATTATGAACAAGAACTGTGATTTGGTATAATCATGATCTTTGATGTTTCAAGTAAAGACATGTGATAAAAATTATCTTCGTCCTGAATGCGAAGAGGAATTTAGAATCACAATTATGATTATGAGTTATTCCTATGATTGTGGACCAGAACTGTTGATTGATGTTACAGGGATAAAATATTGTTGGTGGATTTTTAACATGGAGAAGATAATAGACTTTATGGTCTATTTGACTCTTTTAATGAATTGTTCGTTCCGCTGCAACTATGGTTAAAAAAATTTATCATCTACCATATATTCTAAATCTCTGATTTATTACTGTTGAAGGCTATGGATAATTTATTTATCTGTAGTCATGATATTATTTACTGGGCTAGTTGAGCTCACCCTTTTGCTTCACAATTCTTTTCAGGTAATAAGAGTGTAACTGGGTCGAGCGGGGGTAACAAGGGAATAGAACGGTGGTCTCTAGCTGTGGAGTTCTCCCTAAACAGTATAGAAAAGTGTGTTGTATTTTATACATCATTTAGTAGTTATATTTAGTGAATCAAATAGGGTGAGGCGAACCCAACGTTGAAATGGTGTTTTGCCACTATCATACAAGATGTCTAATGACATACAACCTTGTGTCATCATAAGACAGAGTTGTGCACATCCACTTGCTGAGTATATCTACGAGTACTACCTATATAATCTTGGTGTTTGGTTGAAGTATAACCCTCAATTAGAGACAGTGGAGATAATGATATGTCAAGAGAAGACTCACCATTGGAAGGAATATGATTGTAATCTTCTCATTTTTCTTTGGGGTCTATTGGATCAACTGTAACGACCCCAAAACAGGCCATTCCATCCAACCTATTCTGAGTCGCCAAATACATGGTACAAAAAATAACTACAACTTTATTATAACAATTGTCGTGCAAAATACAACAACACATATGCTGTGAGTTTGGATATAAATATATACCAAATGTGACTCATGTCTCAATCGTGGACAGCACCTCACAATGATACCTTACATAAAGGTATAGTCAAAAACTGTTCTAGAAATTAGAATCTTTGGGAAGTGTTCAAGGAAACCTTCGTACATGGGAGGCCATGCGTCTAGGTTATGATAGATATCATATGGCCACAGAATTATCCTTGGTTGACCCAATAGACCCCAAAGAAAAATGAGAAGTTTACTATCATATTCTTCCCAATGGTGAGTCTTCTCTTGACTTATCATTATCTCCATTGTCTCTAATTGAGAATTATACTTCAAACAAACACCAAGATTATATAGGTAATGCTCGTAGATATACTCAGCAAGTGGATGAGCACAATTGTAAGACCCCAACTTATTAATGAATAAAATCAAATTTTCTCTAAATATTATTGTGAATAATAAGGGGTTAATTTGATATAATACTTTGGTTATGGGTAAAATGTGCAAATTTTTCAAAATAAGCAAGTGGTTATAAAATATTCATTTTGTCGGGGAATATTCGTTTGGTCGTGAAATATTCTTGCTGTCGGGGAATATTCATACGACGGCGCAGCCCTGTGTAGGCCCCATAACGGAAAGCGATTGGATGAAGAAAACGACAAGTATAAGTTGTTTATAAATAACGGCGTAGTTGTTACCGTTAATACTGTTGGAATACCCGGTGGTTAAAATACAGTAGCACACGGTATTGCACCAATTATTGAATCTTACATAAGAAGACACTACTCAATAATTGTTACAGTAGTTATTGTTCAATATTTTATTTTATTGATTCAATAATTGTTGCGTTGATATTTTATATTATTGTTGTTTCAATAATTGTTGCTGCACAGTATTTTCCATTATCAGATCAATAATTCATATTATTTAAATAATATTATTAGATAACATTATTGGCAATGTCTAGAAAGTTCTGTCTAAAGAGAGGTTTGGTCATCTAATTGCGCGCCAGTAAAGAGAAATCCTTATTGGAAAGCCCCCTCTTTCCTGGGAACGGCCTGGTTGTCATAAATGTGATTCTGTAATATTATTTGTGAATAATTAATTATTGATTCATATGATAAGAAAATATTTATTTTATGTGGATATAAATATTGGATATATTTATTGTGGTTATAAATGAAGGAATTAATGTTGAGGTGTTTTATTAGTATTTTGTCGAATTGGAGGTATTAAAAATCAAACCAGTGTTTTTTGAGATATATTGCGGGAGTTATAATTTTTAATCCGACCGTTGGATCGTTGTAATTTTTGGATATGTTATACATATATAAGTTGAGTATATGTTCACAAATTTTGAACCGTTAAAAATAAGCGTATGATTTGTATTGAATTTTAAGAGGTGGCTGATTCGGAAATCAGGTTATAAATCATTTTTGGTAGAAAATTCTAGAATTGGTGGGCCCCACTTGTGGTTGGTGAAGAAATGTGCTGAATTATATTTCAAATGTGGTGGGTGGGAATAGTAGCAGGTAAAGTCATCAGGTTGCAGGTCAAGCCTACTAAAATTTTCCTATAAATAGAGGGCTAAGTTAGAATTGAAAATCACAACAGAAATAAGTTTTCTCTCTTTCTCTCTCTAGATTATTGAGTGTATTTTGTGAGTATTTAGATACTTTGAGAGTTTCTATTCATCAGTGCAAGTTTCTTTCAGCCTTATACCAGTATTCCGACCAGAAGTACTGATATTTTGAGGTAAGAGATATTATTTTCTTCTTAATGATATTATTTTCTTCAATATCATTATGCTGAAATATTGATATGAATTTTTATCAAATTTAGAACTTTTTATGTCGGGGTTACTATTCACGTATACGGCACTATTCACGTATATGGCACTATTCACGAATACGGCACTATTCACCAAAAAATAAAGTTTTCCCTTTTTGTTCAAGATGTCTATTATGGTTACTATCTTCGATTGTATCCATGTTTTGATCTTTATTTTTGAATTCTGCTTCACAATTGATTATTATGAAGTATTATTGATCTTGGATAAACTGTTATACGAATCCCTATCATTTGTCCTTCTGTCTCACTAGATTCGTTCTCTTTAAGATATTTTTCATCATTCTCAGTCCTAAATGATGATATTACTGAATATCTTTAGCCTGTAGTGCAAAGATGTATGATTGCTTGATGAATATCTTTGGCCTGTAGTGCAAAGATGAACAGGTGTTGAGATGAACATGACCGACTGGTGATACAAATGAATATCTTTGGCCTGTAGTGCAAAGATGAATATTTGGTTAAAGATGATTATTAATCGATGTTACAGGGATAAAATATTGATGATGGACTTTTAAATCTTAGAAGATAGTAGAATTTTTTCTCTACTTGACTCTTCTAATGGTTTGTTGTTTCCGCTGCAGTTGTTGATCTAAAACTTGTTGTCGATTATATTCTATCAGATTTTTCCCTGTTGAATACTAATGATAATTTGTTGTATATTATCTTAGTCATAATATTTTTTACTGGGCTAGTTGAGCTCACTCTTTTCCTTTTTGTTCCATTTTTCTTCTCAGGAGGTGAGAACATAGCAGGATCTAGTCGGGGTATGGAGTGATGGTTCTAGAAAGATATTCTAGCAGTCCTCACTATTTCTGTAAAATAGTGTTTAAATAATTGTATTGAGGACTTATTTGAGTGTGGATATTGTCTAGAAGACAATATTTGTATTTTAACTCATAGTATGTGTTGTCGTATTTTGCACGACAATTGTATTATTGAAGTTGTAGTTTGCTTTCTGTATCATGTATTTGGCGACTCAGAATGGGTGTTGTATACCTATTTTGGGGGCGTCACAACAATCCTGTCTTATGATGACACGAGGTTGTATGTCATTAAACATCTTGTATGATAGTGGCAAAACACCCTTCTAACGTTTGGTTCGCTTCACCCTAGATGATTCATCAAATATAACTCCTAAATGATGACCACCGTTCTATTCCCCAGTTACCCCCGCTCGACCCAGCTACACTCTTATTACCTGAAAGGAATTGTGAACAGAAGGGTGAGCACAACTAGCCCAGTAAAGAATATCATGACTAAAGATAAATAAATTATCAATAGTCTTTATCAGTAATAAATCAGAGATTTAAAACATATGGTAGATGATAAAAATTTCAACCATAGTTGCAGCGGAACGAGCAATCCATTAGAAGAGTCAAATAGACTATAAAGTCTATTATCTTCTCCATGTTAAAAATTCACCAACAATATTTTATCCCTGTAACATCAATCAACAATTCCTTTCCATAATCATATGAATATCTCATAATCATAATTGTGATTCTAAATTCCTCTTCGTACCCAGGACGAAGATAATTTTCATCACATGTCTTTACCTGAAACATCAAAGATCATGGTTACACCAAATCACAGTTCCTGTTTATAATCATACTAACAATTTCATCTTTGTACTACGGGCCAAAGATATTCATCAACAGACCATCTTTGCAGTACAGGCCAAAGATATTCATCAACAGGTAATCTTTGCACTACGGGCCAAAGATATTCATCAACAATTCATCTTTGCACTACAGGCCAAAGATATTCCTCAACAGTTCATATTTGCACTACAGGCCAAATATATTAATATCTCAAAGAAATATATAATCAATTCATAATTATATAAACAATAATTATAATCATGTTGATCAATTCACCTTTGCACTTAAGCTAAAGATATTCAGTTATAAATTCAATGGTCATGATCATACCAGTCCATAATTCAACTTTGCACTACTGGCCAAAGAGAACCCATAGTCATGATCATACCAATAATTTACCCATCTTTACACTCAAGCAAAAGAGAATTTCAACATCAAAGTTATAAAAATGTTATATATGATAATAAAAATAATATGATCAAAACATGAATTTAATTTCAAGAGCAATATTCATAAATCATGAATAGTAACTCGTGAATAGTAACTCATGAATAGTAACTCGTGAATAGTAACTCCGATATAAAAAAGGTAAAAATTCTACAATAAAATTCATACCAATATTTCGGTATAATGATATTGAAAAAATAATATTTCTTAAGCTTATAAACAATTTATTTAAATTGTTTACACTTTACTAATTAATGCATTTAATCATCCTAAAATACTAAACTCATAAGATTTTATCACCAATAACCAAAAAACCCTCATAAAAAATCTGCATATACCTCATATAAGATTCTCAAGCCATAAAATTATATTTTTCAATTTTCTTACTTCACATAACATATTTAATTCATTTACTCATAACTAGTCCATTTTCATGAAAAATACCAAATCAGTTTCAAAAATATTTCTTTTCTGGAATTTAGCAGAATATAGTCCCATATTGAACATATATTTTTCTCATAATTTTTTAAAATTCATTTACTATTTTTCATATGGCCAAAACCGCCGAATATTTAGACATTTATCATAAATTGTACTTTTATTCAAAAATTCCGAAATTCACAGAGTACACTGATATTATATAGATATACTTCTAATTAAAATTTTATCAATTTTAGAGTTAACCACAAGGAGTTATAAGCGGTTACTTTTAAAATAGTCTTTTCCCGTAAAATTCATAACTCTTAATATATACATCCAAAAATTACCATTTTTAGACACAATCAATAAAACTCATCAAAATATCATTTCAAATTTTTTCAGAATTTTCTGAAGGTCAGAAGAATTACGAACTGAAAAACATAATAACCCTTAAAATCTCTTACTATCCCTTACCTCAAAAGTGCAGTATTTCTGATTGGAATGCAAAGCCGAAGAAAATTTGCACTGAATAGCAACTCACAAAGTATATAAATACTCACAAAATATGCTTCATAATATAGAGAGAGAAAGAGAGAAAGCTTATATTTTTGGTGTGATTTTTAATTCTAACTTAGCCCTCTATTTATAGGAAAATGTTAGCACGCCGAAGCAGACTTAACCTGCAACCTGATGGCTTTACCAGCTACTATTTCTACCCACCACATTTAAATAAAAATCTCAGCACATTTCTTCACCAACCAAGAGTGGGGCCCACCAATTCTAGAATTTTCCACCAAAATGATTAACTCCGAAAATTCAACAATTTCTGAACCAGTCATCTCGTAAAATTCATAACAAATCATACGTTCATTTTTAACGGTTCAAAATTTGTGGACATATACTCAACTTATATATGTATAACATATCCAAATATTACCACGATCCAACGGTCGGATTAAAAATTACAACCCTCGCAAAATATCTCAAAAACCCTAATTTGATTTTCAATACCTCCGTTCCGACAAAAATACAGATAAAACACCTCAACATTAACTCCTTCATTTTTAACCACAAAAATATATCCCTCAATTATATCCACATAAAATAAATATTTCCTTATCATATAAATCAATAATTAATTATTCACAAATAATATTACAGAATCATATTTACAATAACCAGACCGTTCCCAGGAAAGAGGGGGCTTTCCAATAAGAATTTCTCATTACTGGCGCGCAATTAGATGACCAAACCTCTCATTAGACAGAATTTTCTAGACATTGTCAATAATGCTATCTAATAATATTCTTTAAATAATATGAATTATTGATCTGATAATAAAAAATACTGTGCAACAACAATTATTGAAATAACAATAATATAAAATATCAACGCAGTAATTATTGAATCAATAAAATAAAATATTGGACAGTAATTACTGTAACAATTATTGAGTAGTGTCTTCTCACGTAATAATCAATAATTCAAAAATACTGTGCAATACCGTATGCTAATGTGCAACTGCGCGTATTACTGTATTTTAACCACCAGGTATTCCAACAGTGTTAACGGTAACAATTACGCCGTTATTTATAAAAATTTAAATTTATCGTTTTCTTCATCCGACAGTTATTCTGTTATGGGGCCCACAAATAGCTGCGCCGTCGTACGAATATTCTCCGACAGAAAGAATATTCCATGACCAACGAATATTCCCCGACAACAATAATTATTTTATAATCACTTGTTTATTTTGAAAAAATTTTACATTTCACCCATAACTTTAACTTTTTATCAATGTAATCATTTACTGAATTGTAATTATAAGAAAAATTGAATACTTTTATTTCATAAAATTCGGGGTCTTACATCAACCACGGATAATTCTGTGGACATATGATATCTATCATAACTTACACGCATGGGCTCCCATGTACGAAGGTTTTCTTGAGCACTTTCCAAAGGTTTTAATTTCTAAAATAATTTTTGACTATACCTTTATGTAAGGTGTCATTGTAACGTGCTATCCAAGGTTGGGATGAGAGTCACAGTTGGTATATATTTGTATCAAAACTCACAACATATGTGTTATTGTATTTTGCATGACAATTATTGTAATAAAGTTATACTTATTTTCTGTACCATGTATTTGGTGACTCAGAATAGGTTGGATGGATTGGACCTATTTTGGGGTCGTCACATAATCAAAACAAAAAATACTAAAATTCAAAATAAAAAAAAACATAACATATTTACATTATTTAATCAAAATACTAAAATTCAAATAATTTTGTTAACTAATCAAAATAACTAATTAAATAAAACAAGTTGTATAACATATTTACATCATTTAATCAAAATACTAAAATTCAAAACATAACATATTTACATCAAATACTAATTAAAAAAAATTAAAATACTAATTAATAAAAAATACTAAAATTTTTAATATTACTAAAATCATAATACTAAATAATATTTTTAAAATTCAAAATACTAAATAACGTTATACAACTAATTTATATAATATTTTTAACGTTAATATTCAAAATACTAAATAACGTTATCAATTTTTTTTAACGCTAATATTTTTAATATTACTAAATAACGTTATCAAAATTAACGTTAATATTTTTAGTATTTTGAAAATTCAACTAATATTTTTAGTATTTTGATGATTAACGTTAATATTTTTAAAATTCAAAAATTCAACTAATTCAAAATTTTAAAATAATTAACGTTAATTCAACTAAAATCATCAAAAAATAATTAACGTTAATATTTTGTACTAAATAACATTAATTATTTTGAATTAGTTGAATTTTTGAATATTTTTAAAATTCAACTAAATAATATTTTTAAAGTTCAACTAATTATATCATCAAAAAATATTAACGTTTTTTAACATATCAACTAATATTAAAAAATATTAACGTTTTTTAATATTAAAAAATATTAACGTTTTTTAATATAAAAAAATATTAATATTTTTTTAATATTTTTAATATAAAAAAATTAACGTTTTTTAAAAAAAAATTAAAATTTAAACTTTTTATATCAAAAAATATTAACGTTTTAATATTAACCTCATATCAAAAAAATATAATATTTTTAAAATATTAACGTTTTTTAATATCGAATTTTTTTAATTAAATATTAAAAAATATTAACTTTTTTTAATATCAACAAATATTAACGTTTTTTAATATTTGTTAATTTAGTTGATATGTTAAAAAACGTTAATATTTTGAGAACGTTAAAATTAGTATTCCAACACTAGATATACAATTATTTTGATACTAATTGATAACGTATTTTGATAACGTTAAAAATCAATTATATATTAACGTTAAAAATTGATAACGTTATTTAGTAATATTCAAAATTAGTATTTTTTTAATTAGTATTTGATGTAAATATGTTATGTTTTGAATTTTAGTATTTTTATTAAATGATGTAAATATGTTATACAACTTATTTTATTTATTTAGTTGTTTTGATTAGTTAATAAAATAATTTGAATTTTAGTATTTTGATTAAATGATGTAAATATGTTATGTTTTTTTATTTTGAATTTTAGTATTTTTTGTTTTGATTAAATGACATATTTATATGTGTCAGGGACATTTTTGAACATTCTCCCTTTAAGCCTCCATGTGTTTGTCACGTCAACTAATTTTAATCCCGTTTGTCTTCTGTTAACGGCAGGAGTACAGGTGACAAAAAAGTGTAATGTTAAGGGTACTTTTAGACAAAAAAAAGTATAGAGTGCTCGATAGACATCGCGGTAAACGTCAGGGGTATTTTTGAACCTCCTCCCTATATATATATATATATATATAGAGAGAGAGAGAGAGAGAGAGAGTCCGGATCAGGTCCGGACTCCCGGATCGGACCAAAATTCGGATTTTTTTTTTGTTTTTTTTTTAAAACAACTAAAAGAAAAAAAATTTATGGAATTGAAATTTTTTTGGGTGTGATTTGGGTACGTATAACAAAACATGGTGGTACAGTCTGTGCAAACTGTACCACCATTTTTTAGTATATGTATCCAAAACACGTCCAAAACATTGTATTATGGAAAAATTTCAGTTCCATAAAATATTAATTTTTTTTTAGTTGTTTTAAAAAAAAATTGTCCGTTTTTTATCAGGTCCAGACTCCCGGACCTGATCAGTTCTGTATATATATATATATATATATATATATATATATATATATATATATATATATATATATATATATATTCAAACGGACGTCGTTTTGAGTCATGTTTCCTAAAACGACATCATTTTGACAATGAACGTATATTTTCAGCTTGCATAACTGTACAACTCTATTTTCCCTATATATATATATATATATATATATATATATATATAATTAAAAATTAATAAAATAATAGAAATGATATGTAAATAAATAAAATTAAAATATACCCAGTATATAAAAACACATACTTACATTTGTATAGAAAGAAAACAAAATAAAGACTTTTATCACCGACCATAGCTTAACTTATTTCGTTCCGACAAGTCTGTAAAATTTGGTAGAATGTTTATTTTAAAATAATTATTTAGTTCATAGTTACTAAATTGTAATAACCCAAAAAAATCACATGCTATAATCTGTTGTGATGGATATTGGTGAGGGGGCAAAAGTCGGTGAATGACAAGTTGCATCATGGTGGCTTATCATTTCTTCTTCTTTCTTTAAATAAACAAATCAAGAATTTAGATATTCATCTCTTTTATATATATATATATATATATAGAGCAAGGATTAAGTGCATATCTTTTATTTTATTCACCCGTATTCACCTCTTTTAGGCGACGGTTTCGATCATACAACCGTCGTCTATAATTTTAGCGACGCTATATGTTGTCCGTCGCTAAAAGTATAGACGACGGTTGTATGACCGAAACCGTCGTCTAAAAAAAAATGAGTACAGATAAATAAAATAAGGGATATACACTTGATTCGGACCGTGTATATATATATATATATATATTGCACACACCTGTCAGAATGAAAAAACAATACTCCAATAAAACAATAAAACAAATAGAAAAAGACGCAACTCATGTTCCAAAAAAAAAATAGAGACAAAAAGAAATAAAGACAAGTGGATGACATTGTGGTTGACGTATTTGAATTGGGTACCACTACGCGTGTAAATGAATGGAATCGGTTTGAATATTAATTTATTTAGATTGGTTTATAAAATTTATTAAACTTAAAATAAAATTTAATTAAAATTTATTTGATTACAGAGTCGAATATGACCGAATATGATCTTAAATTAAGTCTGAGAAGTTAAAATTCTTCGAACGAATATGATTCGAGCATTAATAAAAATTTACCGTCTAAAAAAATTTGAGTACTTTATTAAAATTTATACGTATTTAAATTATTTATATTTTGAATTAAATTCGAATCAAAATTTTAATTTAATTATTTGGTTCATTTTGAATCTGATTATCATTAAGTTAATTTTATGATAAATTCGTCAATTGATCAATATAGTGGTTACACGTAAAAAGAGAAATCACTTTTGTAACCAAAATTTTCCGTCCATTTTGCAATCATACCAGTACCACTTAGTTAGGGTACGCGGCCGCACGACCCCAAACCAAAAGCTGCTCATTCATTGTTTTGTTCCCATCTCCATTTGATATATTTTTTCACACCTTCATTTTTTTTTCTTATTAATTATCCTCGTAACAACACAAAGCTCCATTACCACCACAATTTCTTCTTTCATCTCCCAAGTCCCAATCTTTAGACTAGTCGTCTTCAATTCCTCAATTCTTCTTCTTCATAGGATCTGGAACATATGAGAGTGGAAGATACAGGACAAATTCAAATAATCCTGTTTTGAATTCTGAAGTTTGCATCTCTCTCATACAATTAATTAATTATAGCTAAGCTGACTCTCCCTCCTCTGTTCTTGATTCTATCACCAAAAATCCTTTATCCTAAAATCCAGGACGGACAATTTATGCTACTTTCACACAATTAAAATCATATCCCAAATCAACCTTTTTGCCTTTTCGATTTCTCAATTCCTACTTAGTTGCAGTTAATAGTAATATTGATAGATTTATATTTGGGAATTGGCGCCATGGGTTTTGAGAAAGATGAAGCAAGCTCATCTTCATACACCATCCAATTACCCAGAGAAAATTCCCCACTTATCTCTAAAACCCACCTTCTTTCTTCTCAATCCAAGACCTTTGCCAACATCTTCATCGCCATAGTCGGCGCCGGAGTCCTTGGTCTTCCCTACACTTTCAAGAGGACCGGCTGGATCGCAGGCGCCCTCATGCTCTTCTCTGTAGCCATCCTCACCTACTACTGCATGATGCTACTGGTCAACACGCGCCGCCGCCTCGAATCCCTCAACGGCTTCTCCAAAATCAACTCGTTCGGCGATCTTGGTTTCGCCGTCTGCGGCCCCATCGGCCGTCTGGCCGTTGACGCCATGATTGTTCTATCCCAAGCTGGGTTTTGCGTCAGCTACCTCATCTTCGTAGCAACAACCTTAGCAAATATTTTCAATTTCTCAATTAACAATCCCAGCCCCAAAATCTTGGGGTTTTCAGCTAGATCAGTTTACATATGGGGTTGTTTTCCTTTCCAATTGGGTTTGAACGCAATTCCAACACTGACCCATTTAGCCCCTCTTAGCATTTTCGCTGATGTGGTTGATCTCGGAGCTATGGGTGTGGTATTGGTTGAAGATGTAATGATTTACTTGCAGAAAAACCCTGTTTTGCAAGCATTTGGGGGATTCTCTGTTTTGTTCTATGGTTTAGGTGTGGCAGTTTATGCATTTGAAGGGATTGGTATGATATTACCATTAGAATCAGAAATGAGAGACAAATCGAAGTTTGGTAAAACATTGGCTTTGTCAATGACATTCATTTCCCTGATGTTTGGAGCATTTGGAGTTCTGGGTTACTTTGCATTTGGTGAAGACACCAAAGATATAATCACCACCAATTTAGGGGCAGGATGGTTGAGCAGTTTGGTTCAGCTGGGGCTTGCTATAAACCTCTTTTTCACATTTCCATTGATGATGAACCCAGTTTATGAGGTGGGGGAGAGGAGAATCTGTGAAGGGAGGTACACCTTGTGGCTGAGATGGGCGGTGGTTCTGGTGGTGAGCTTGGTGGCGCTTATGGTGCCTAATTTTGCAGATTTCTTGTCACTTGTGGGGAGCAGTGTGTGTGTTGTGTTGGGGTTTGTGTTACCTGCTTTGTTTCACTGGATGGTGCATAAAGAAGACTTGGGATGGCAAGGATGGGTGTTGGATGGGACAATTGTGGTTATAGGTCTGCTTATTGCACTCTTTGGAACTTGGTCTTCCTTACTAGAGATATTTGCAGCCAAGGCTTGACCAATAAATGTGTCCTACTTTATATTTATTAATTTTGTTTGCCAAAATGTATTGTGTGGTCAATATTTTATTTGTTTATATCACAAAATTACAGTTGATATCATATTTCTTTCGGCTATTGGGTTACAAAATGCGTACAAGATTGTCTATTACTCCTTTCATCTCATAATATATGACATTTTAAAATTGTGCACAAGAATTAAAGAAATAGTTAGAAAACACTAAATATAGTATCAATTATCTATAATAGTTTTAAATTCTTATTTATTACCATATTTATCTTATATTCTCTTTCATCGGTAACATTTTTTTATGAGGAATAATTTTGAAAAGATTGTAATTAATTCTCTTAAATTTTCTAAAACTTCAAATAATTTGAAATAAATAAAATTACCTAAAACGTCGTATATTACGAGACGGATGGAGTATTTATAACAGCATCCCCTGTTTGGAACTTCCCCAACTTCGGGTTCATCCTTGTACTCAAGGAAACTTATGTGTATTTAATTTGACAAGTCATTTATGCATTTCAACTTCATCTTTCCTCAATCCCCATTATAAAAGGGGTTTAACTGCAAAATTGAGGCTCAAAGTTTCAGACTTTTGAACAAATTAAATTTGATGCTTTACAATAATTGTAGTATTGTCTAACCCTAAATTAATTCGTAATAATTTTGAATATGAAAAATAAACACTTGCTCTATATTTTGAAACGGAAGAGTAACATTTTAAAGAGGAAGAAGATTAACGTTCGGGGCTAATTTTACAAAAGGCAGAAACTTCAATGATCAGTTTTATAGTTAACCCATTAGCCTCAATGGTTTATTATGAATGAATTTCTTCTTGGCAAAAAAATATAAAATAAGAATAAGAATAAATAAAAGCTTTGTCCATCCTGTAGATATCCAAACATCCACAACAGTAACTGCAACCCAACAAAGACAGGTGGTAGATGATCCTTATAATGAATGAATAGGTGAATCCAATTGAAACAACCATTCAGTTGCTCCTAAAAGCAGTCAATTTAATTTGTCCTCAATGCACCCACCTCAATTTTCACACCACCGTATCTTAATTAGGACTAGTAGGCAATTGCCAGCAGCTGCTAAAAGCACAAATAGATGGAAATACTATCCAAAATATTTTAACAAAAATAAACAAATAAATATCTTCCAATCATTTACTTATTCCACAAGGATTCACGAAGAAATCACAAAGACAATTATCAAAACAGGAAAAAGATGTTGATCAAACTTGAACATAATTCTCAAGTTCAAACAAACATGATACATTTTGATACGCAGTACAAATAAAGGTACACAATATGTTACATAATTAAAAATTCTCTTAGAATCTAAATGTAATGAACCTAAGTTTTATAAAAAAAAAATAGTTGAATCAAGTGAGAATACGCTCTCAATAGAACAAAACAATTCCAAACACCAACTTTAACAAATAATAATCATGGCATTGTATATTTTTTACAAATCTGGGGGTAAAAGGGAAAAAAAATGAGTACTGGAAAACAACACCAAAATCCATATCTATATTTATCTAACAAAAAGGAAAAGGAGAAAAAATCCGATATCTAAAATTACAAGTAGACTAATTCCACTTCTCAGGGCCTCATCTACTGTCGCATGATTCAATATCAAATCAAAGAACATTATGACCATATACCTATACTGACAAACCTCACAACAGGAACACGAGAATATATGAATGAGATAATGATTTATCAGACTAAAAAGCTTTCCAACTATCAGAATCTCCCCTAGGAGTTTCACTCGCAACCGACGTCTTAAATGGATCACTTGACCCAAATGGATCTGTGTCATCAAAAGATGGAAAACCGTGACTATCGTCAGAATCTCTAGTGCTGCTGATGGAATCAAACCTTGTGAAGGAGTCGCGAGGTGGAAAGACTGGATTATAATCAGAATCTGCGGTGCTTCGGAAGGAGTCAAATCTTGCGAAAGACTCTTGCAGTGGGAAGGAACCATGATCATTATCATAGTCCGTAGAGCTGCGCATAGAATCGAACCTTGAGAACTCGCGGGGTGGAAAGAGTCCGCCATCATGCATACTAAAGGAATCAAATCTCGAGAGGTTGTCAAACGAGTGATCTTCTGATCCTGCATTAAACCTTTGTGGAGAGTTGCCAGAATTGTACATGGGGGTGCTTGGAACAGAATCTGCAAAACCAAATGGGCTCTTCTTTTGAAACGTGTTATCTGCAAAAAGTGATGTTCCATAACTAGACACAGGAGTGCTTGGAACAGAATCTGTAAAAGTAAATGGGCTCTTCTTCTGGAACATGTTATCTGCATGGGGTGTGGTTCCATAGCTGGACATGGGGGTGCTAGGAACAGAATCTACAAAAGCATAGGTGCTTTTCTTCTGGAACATGTTATCTGTGTGTGTTGACTCTGTACTTATAGGGCTTAGACCCCAGTTATCAGGACCAAATAATGAAGCTTCACTGTGCCCATCATTACCCGTATCCTACAAGAACAGTAGTTTGAACCAATGAGAAGTGCAACTAAAATAACATGATGTCAGTCCAATATTACAAATGTCCAATACCAATTATACATACCAAAAAAATATAAATAAATAAATATTATGTGTGATGTGTACATGGATGCTCCCATTAGTGCTTTCCAATATATTATTGACAAAACAAGGAGAAAATGGATAAAATTCCCAATATGGTAGTTACATTCCAATATCACTAACTCCAAAATTTACTAAGTCCAACAGAACCAAAATATATATATGAGACAACATAATGAGTAATGTACTTCTATGATACAAGAGAGGATTTAAGCCTATCTAATATATAAAGCCGAAGGCCCCTTTTGGCATTAACAAATTTCTGAAGCCTTTTTGGCTTCTGAAAATGCCCTTCCATTTTTAATGTATTTCCTATTTTGTCCTTTTTATATTACTCCCTCCGTCCCAAATTAAATGCCCAGTTTTGACTTTTTAAAGTCAAATTAACTATTTTTAGAATTAATAATTAAGCATAGATAAATATACTTTTAAAATTATAAAAGTTGGGGTTAGTAGCAAATTGTAACTCTTCACCTACATTTTGGCAAAAATGTTACAAAATTAGTTTTTAAAATGGTCAATTTGACTCTAAAGTCAAAACTGGGCATTTAATTTGGGACGGAAGAAGTAATTTTTTTTATCTTTCTATTTGGTCCTTCAAATTTTATAAATTTATATTTTATCCCACATAATTGACACTCATTGCAAGTGCCACCGAGTACTATTACCTACAAAATTTCTCTGTTATTCATGTGCTGTTTCCATTCAGGAGTTTTACAATTCATATATATAGGAGATCTCACTTTGATGAAGTGTCTACTCATACACAGGGAATAATAGATACAACAAGATACATACATGCCGACACAGTAAATCATTAAAATAAATTAATCAACAAGACACTGAGAGGTAACGACGTCACATCACTAACAAAAATCAATTTTGTAGAAGGTAAATCAAGTATCAATGTGATAGTCTCATTGAAAAAAAATGTATCATGTGATACTTATTGATGAACCGTAAGAATCAATAAATACCATGTTTGTTAAATGATAATAAATGTATAACATGCAAAGGTAGATTTTTTGATATGTAACTACAATATTACAGGTATGTTTGGTACATGTTATTAAGATGAGAACTCATTCCTTGATCATGCATGTTAATTAGATCTCTCTTATTTTGCTTGGTTGTGATAATAGATACATTTTTGACATGTATTAAAATACTATCATAATTTCTAGAAGAGATTAAGTGTCTAGCAAGTGTCTACAACTGATAGCTGAGATGTTTCATACATGTTATTAAGATGAGAACTCATTCCTTATCATGCATGTTAATAAGATCTATCTTATTTTGCTTGGTTGTGACAATAGATACATTTTTTGACATTAAAATACTATCATAATTTATAGAAGAGATCAAGTGTCTAGCAAGGGCCTACAACTGCTAGCTGAGCCAGAGAACCAAATGGGTTCAACTATCTATACCATTTCAAATTGTAGATTAAAGTAAAAGACACTACCAAAATTATTACATGATAGAGCACTGGAATGATTACACTGAGAATAAACCTAAACAATGACATTATGTGCACAAATTTGCTGTCCTCAAATTTCTCACACAGGCTCCAGCCTAAGCATTAAAATGGCACCAAGCAATGACCAATAGCACATATATATGAGTTAGTCTAAAGTCTCTTTTTTGGATAGGTTATAAATTAACCTCTTCATAGTTCATATCTTCTAGTGACCACTAATCACATTGGCAGTGATATTCAAGAATTCACAAGTTGCACACAGCCCTAAGTTTCCATCTTCTAATATATTATTACAATGTCTTTCACACTATCTTAACAGGTTCTATCTCAAAGGGCTGCTCTCTCTGCTCTCTTCTTACTGTTTCATTTCTAATTTTCATATAAAGGAATCATGGTTTAAAAATATGATATTCTATATGTACCGTTGATTTATAGAATCAAAGAAACTATAATTAACGAATGCCCCCAAAACTCTTATATTGCCAACACCAATTAAAAGGTTAGTGGAATGATTAAAGCAACATTGTTAAGAACTTCTGCGTGCCAGAAATGCTTCTTCTACTTTATACAAAATGCTAAAATTGATGTGTAACATGCATAAGGCAGCTGTCACATACCTTCACCGTATCGGTATTAAAGTCCCAGCCCACATCTGTATCATAGTGAGTGTCAAATGAACCCCAGGCTGGTTCATCAAAACGTCTATCCTCAGACAGCATTGATTCAGCACCCCCATGCTCACTGCATTAGTAATCACAAAGAAGATATTTTCACTTTCAAATTTGGGGAAAAAACACCAAACGGCAACAGCCAGAGTAGGAATGGGAGCTTAAACACATTGACCATAAGCTTGAAAATGATACTACGGTTATGCTCATCAGGATAGTATGAAAATCTCAAAGCAGAAAGAAAAATAAATAAAACACAAATGAAATCAACCTCGCACGGGGTGAACCATCTGACTCGATACTCTTCTTAGATGGGGAGTCCTGGAACTTTTTAGATGGGCTTTGGATGACATTCCTACTAGCTGGACTAGCGGGTGGACTTCTTGCTATACCCTCTTCTTTATGGATTTTTTCCAACTCATGTTCAGGGTTCTTTTCTCCATCACCTGGTAGATTCTCTAACTTACCATCAACATTAGAGGAAGGAACAGTTACACCCTCACCCGAGGAAGAAGTTTCTTTTTGAACCAATGAGGTTTTGGTTTTGGGAGGGGCTATAACATTTTGCACATCAAGAGTGAGCTCTTTGACAAAGATGAATCCTGGAAAAGTCAAGAACATTAGCATTACTGGGAAATTAAAGCTTACACGTGTCTGAAAATTTCATAGGAGGCCACAACAACTTCCATTTACAATACAGTTACTTGCAATAGAAAGGATTCAGTAGGCACATTTCAGAGACTTAAGCTGAACACCACTAAGAAACGAGCAGTAAGAATTTTAAAGCACATTATATTGGATGCTTCGTACTTAAAAGATTCTAGGTCAGTAACTCAATCCTACAGGTAATAACTATTTATACCTTCATCTTCAAACCTATCCCACTCTTCATCCCAATCAGCTGCTCCTCCTTGGATGCCAGGTTGCCAACCTTTACAAGTTCATAACAAGAACAGACATGAGAATCAAAAAAATGAAATTACGACAATGCAAGACAACTTCAGGGTAAGGCAAAAATGATTCTGTTTGCTAAGTGAAAACTTAAAGGCAATCTCATTTTTTCTTAGTGACTTGTTATGAAACCATGCCAACTCTTCATATAGGCTATAGCTCCCATAATACCAATATGAAAACATTTTCACTAATGTAACCTTCCATTCACTTTCCTAGGGTAAAGGGCTTGCCACAGAGAGAGAGAGAGAGAGAGAGTAAACCCATGTTATGAAACTTCAAAGCAATGCAAATATAAGCTTCTCCGTTCACTTACTAGGCTCAAAGAGAAGAAGAGTTATTCGTAACTGATGTAGATTGAGAGAAAAATTATTGATGATCCAGTATTTCCTGATTGCCTCATTTCACAATATGTAGAATCTCATGTTGTATAGTTCAATCAAAATTCATATAAATGTTTATCAAATTAACTATTGAACTACAATTTTGAAGTGAATATCAGGAATATTGCGGAGCGCTACAGGGATTAAGTGATCAATGAGACCAAAAACAAGAAAATTCTCTTCACATGCTATAGAATAGTCCAAACACTGACGCAAAAGCTACACTAAACCCCCCTTAATTCAGATAATTGAACCAATTCAGTCAATACAAAGTGGACTTCGTAGTGAGCTTGAAAAGAAAGAAGAGTAAAGAGAAAATAACCACAACTACAGATGCATATATGGTATAGTTTCACCTAAGGATTAGGATAGATGGTAAAGGAAATACCAAATGGAAGCTCAACCAATGTAGTTGGTTTGGCATGTAATCCATAAGTTTTGCAACGTTCATTCAAGGCTTTTACTTGCTCTTCAAGATCCAACTGGATGCGATCAGCGAGAACCTGGGCAACCAAGAAGATTGGACTTAAAAGTTCCAAAGTGTTTGCCAAATCATATAGTGGGTACAATATACCTGAATCTTATCAGCACTACCCTCTTGCTCCAACTTGACAATTGCCCGATATAGGTCCATTTTTTTATCCTAAAAATGATAAAGTTCAATTTCATATCATCTGAGAAAAGATGGAGGGAAAAAATGTACAGAATTTTTTATTCACCATTCAACCAAAAGGAAGTACGCGATATACCTGAATATCTCGAAAAGTGGCCTCCTCAATAGTTAATTTAGAGGCTACATCTCCAGATTGCTTGTATTTATCTTCATACTTCTTTGCCAGAGCCTCAACCTAAGCACAGGTAGCTCCAGTAAGTACATGTAGAACACAAATTAGTTATTAATATGTAATACAGATTTGTAATTCAGAATATACTCAAAAAGATCAGTCACCTCACGTTTATCAGCAGAAACCCTTTCGGTGATCTCATTTAATCGGTTGTCACATCTACTTTTGTATAAAATCTGTCTCAAAATGGCAGAATATATTAGACTAACAAAATGTAAACATACCTTGATACTTGGTGGTGAAAAGTAAAAACTAGCAAAGAACCAAAGCAACAACAAAAAATTTTTAATTTTTTTTATTTAGGGGGGGGAGGAATCTCATTCAATATGAATCACCAAAAAACAAAATTTCCCATAGAACTGAGGCAACAAAAAATTATATAATGTCCATAGTTGTCAAATCGTGAATCGTGTCGTGTATCAAAGACCCTCATATTGTGTTTCATCTTTCATGTATCGCATTATGAATCGTATCATACGATACGGAAATGAAATGAAAAATGCGATATTATATATTTAAACATATAAAACACAATTTATTGGACAATCAAGCATATTAGCTTGATTATATAAAATTAGTCAAGTAAATATTATTATAGACTAAGAAATAAATTTTATAGCTAGATAGTAGCCAAAATACTCTAAATTGATTTATTAGATATTATTTTAGTAATCTTCAGAGTAACATGAGAAAACAAAAAATTCATATTCACCTTTTATCAATAAAACAAAAGAGAATAATTCAAATTAACAAATGGAGATTTATGTATCTACTTATAGCAAGTGACATGAGAAAAATAGAGTAACACTCTAAAGAAGATATAAAAAATTTCATTAAGTGATGTAGAATATGTTTATACTAAAAAAACATATTCATTTAAAATGGTAGAAGGCTTAATCTTTTGGTTCTACATAATAACTTTTTGAAGTTGGTTGTTAACTTTAAAAAATATTGTGCATTGTATCGTTTCGTAAGAATCGTATCAAATCGTAATTGAATCATACGATATAGTGTCATTTTAGATTCACCCTGCAATACGTATCGAATTGTCTATGTATCGTAACGTAAGATACGTATCGCATATATTTTGATACCTATGATAATGTCCTTTATCCTTGAGTTGTTATATATATATATATATATATATATATATATATATATATATATATATATATATATATATCAATTTTCCAAACAAATTTGTTGACGATGAGTTGTTTGTTTATAGATAAAAATTAAAACAGAAACTTGAAAATGTGAATTTGATTGTATGGGCAGTTTATGCACGATATCCAAGGCCACGCTAGTGCCCAGTCAAGTAAGCAGGCTTGTACACTAGACAAGCCTCTTTACCTGACAAGTTTCCAAAAGAACCAAAACTGAAGCCAAGGCAACTGGATTTTATTATGGACAATGTGATGCAAACATGAAGCCATAAGAAGCTCAAGAACGAGTAAACCAAAGATGAAACGACCTTTGTTATTTGGCCCAGCATAAACTAAGGCCCTTTCCAGTGCTTACTGTTTATTTTCAGGTCAGAATACCATCTAGTAATTTTTAGTACAGATGTCTCGATACCTCAATTTATAAAATTAAGGTGTATTTTGAGAATATTATATTTTATGAACAAAGGTTCTAACGAGGGCTAATAAATTGGTTCATATTTGTCTATAATAACTATTTTAGCATTCAAAAAGGGAGTCAAAGTCCTAGAATTAGATCTGATAAGTCTACATACGTATATAGATGGATAATATTTAATGAGTTGGGTCATAAATGGATAATTTTAAATGGGTTGAATATGGATAAATTTAAATGGATATTTGAACCCATCAACCAGTACAAAATTCAAAAGTTAATTTTTTCAATTTTTCTCCATACAACATAAAAACTTTACCTCGTCTCCAGACAACCCTGTCATGTAAGTTTTTCACTAATTAATAATAGGAGAAAGATGAATTGTAAGCATCAATATGCTGTTGCTATGATAAATAAAGTAGCAGATATAGATATTACATATAAATATGTATCTATAATTTGTATATAGTGAGTCACCGTTAATAGAACCAAAGTTGTAAAGCTATAAAAAGTTAACAGAAGAAGACAAAAGCCTCAAAGTCATTCTTTTATATATATAAACCCAAATCATTCTTTATACTATCAAGCTATATCTATATGTCTAGGAACCCAAAAAGACTTCCGTGCTGTTGACCACTTTGTTAGTGTCACTGACGATATCGAAGGGGACGTAATCTAAAGAGCTGAAATTCCTACAATTTATTTCTCTCACCTTTAACCATCCCATCAGCTAGCAGATGGCAGGCTCTGTACATGATGCTGGACTATGCTTGTCATTTACCCATATAACCCACCATTTTACCCACCAACCCATTTATTTTTTGTATTATCCCTTTAACCCAACCCAATTAAGACTTGTTAAAATAAATGAATAGCTTGAGCCATTAGATCATGGGTTAGTGGACAAGTTGATGGGTCAACCACCGGTTTTGCCGGCTCTAGGCCTACTTATCAAGTTATCACTAAAGGAAACACAGAATACACACAGGTGTACAACACACTGCCTTAACAATTAACACGATCTGCCATTTTATAGCACCTTAAGGCAATCTCGAGGCATAAGGCATGCCCAAGAAGACCTATTAAATAAGAGTTAAAAATAATAAACAAAAAAAATTGTAGTAAGGCTAGATCCATCCAACTTACTACTATAATAGTAGACAACTTTAACATTGCTCAATGCTAAATTGCATCCAAAAGTCATAGATTTTAGTAATTTATTTCCCTAAAAGTGCTAGCAAGAGCACCAAAAAAATTAGTAAACTTCAAATGGAACGTAGATACTCACAAGTTCTTGCATCTTGGTACGATAAAACTCAATTTTCTCCTTAGAATCCAATATCTCCTTTTCCAGTTCAGATACCTGCACATGAAAAGAAAGAAGAGTAAGATAGATATAACTTTCCATGAGGCTTTCATGATCATCTAACAATAAAATACCATTTAATTGTGATGAACCCAAACCTTTTACCGTAATTGACACAAATTAATCATCGACAATGTGATCCCCCACTTGCAATAGAGTAACAATGAAATTTTAATGTCTATTGACTAAAGTCTTCATATAAATAAGATCAAAATAAGATGGATAACTCCAAATTAAAGACAACAGTAGGAGATATTATACTATAGGATATTCAAATGATTTGTCTAAGGCAGAATTATGTTTATTTTTATTATCGGAGACGTACTCGATTGCATAAAATGAAAATCGCCAACGGGGTAATCCACGTACAAACAGCATATCAAAAAATTAACATAGAGGGTCGCCACCAAGAGCATATTCCAAGTATTTACATATGTTTTATCGTTTTACCCTTTTTATAAAATATTGTATTGAGCATAAATTTTAGATAGGTTATTGTGTGTGAAGGATTAATATGGTGAAGACTTCTGTCCATAAAATCAGAAATGTTCTTCAGGCACCAAAAAATAATTGATAGCTGATCATTAAATTGGAAATATAATAATAACCTTTTTATCTGCCTCTGTTAACTCCTTAAACTTCGAGTTCAGTAAATTCTGCTCCTCTGTACTAAGTTGGTCCACAAGATGCTTCTCCAGTACTGGAACTCTGGGCTTTTGTTGACTGCGCTGCACACTTTCTTCATCTGGTTGTGGAATTGGAACAGGTCTTGGTGGCTTCCCTCCAGCAGCAGGAGTAACTGGCCGTGGACCAGACATACCTGGAGTTTGTTGCAAACCTAATCAAAGTTTGAAAGACGATGCCACAAATTAAGAAACTAGGACAAAATTAAAGTAAGGGAATGAAATATGAACCTAATGTAACAACATTTACCTGGAATATGTCTCCAGGTTGCATTTGCATATGCAGCAGCATGTTGACCTGAGGCTGGAAACTGTGTCTCTTCAAATATATTACTTGGGAGCACTGGAGGAAGAGGACGACCTTCCCTATACCGTTCCATGAGATAGAGAGCGATACAAAATTCTCTCAAAGAAAGCATGCTATCATTATCTTGATCAGACAAGTCCCAAACCTGCTTTAAGACCTCTGGCAGAGCAAGAATAAGCATAATATGATTTAGGGACATGAAACCAGTCTATTCAGCATGAATACAATGTATGCAATACGTTGAGCGAGACCAATGCTTAGACCTGAGTCTAGAAATAGTTTCTCAATCAGTGGGTGCTTGTGGATTTTTTTAATATTTCCTTCAATTTTCCTTAAAATTAAATATATATATATATATATATATCATAGTTGTCACAGCGCCACGGCGAGACGCGGCGGTAGTTGACCGCCAGAACGCCTAGGCGATAAGGCGCCTGCCATGGCGTCCATATGACGACAAGTAGTTAACAATGTACAATTTATATATTATTTGTTTTACTTAAAAGCATATTCGACAAAAAAAATTATATACATTAAAACTCAAAACATAATAACTAACATTAAGTAATACAATTAAAAACACAATTATATAAATACTTCACAATTAAAATTCAAAAATAAAACACTTGATATTGAAAACTAAACACTACGTAGAAAATAAAGGATTAACCAAGTCAACAATCATCACATATTACAAGTCTAATAAATAATAAAAATTACACGATATAGATAGTCCATGAGTTATGATAAGTCATGGATACAAAATGACTTAATCACTTAACTTGGGCCAGCTACCAAGGCGTAAGCCTTGGCGGCTCGGCGTCCAATGCGTTGCCTTGTTCTTCTCTAACGCCAGGACGCCTAATCATCGCCTAGACGACGCCATGACAACTATGATATATATATATATATATATATATATATATTTCTGTTTAGATAAAAGGAAAATATTTCAATAGTTTTGCTATTAAAGTACCTGTGTTCTGGGAAGCGACAAGTTTAGATTTTAAGATTTGAAGATGTCAATTGAATAGGATTGTAGTTGAGTCAACATCTTTTTTCCTACGAATGTTTAAGTACATACTCCGTATTAAACATAATTGGATGATCATCTAACGTGCTGTAAAGACTAAATGAGCTATCAAGCAGTGTTGGTATAATACTTAACTCCACTAGCTTCCAGTCAATGCATACGTAGATCCATGACGAAATAAAATGAAATGATTACCTCTCCGCAAAACCAAGCTACCCCCATACGCTAAAGACAACTACTAACTATCATTCCATCTATCTTCACGGAATATGGACAAGGTGACAGCAATTGAAACTTTGAGAAGTTACTGTAGTGGGTCATGTAGCAAAGCTATTATTCATGCATAGTAATATTAATAGTGATTTTTTAGTACTTTTTGAGTTTGTTAGCTACATAAATATGCTTGGATGAGAATAGAGACGATGGAAAATTCATACATACGGCTTGGAGGAAGATCTTTCATATCTTTCAACAGCTAATCCTCGAGAGGGGCACCATCAAGCGAGATTAAGATAAGCAGTGATTTCAAATCAAGAGGTTTATCATACTTTGGCATGGTTAGGATTTAATTATTTAAAGGTCCAATGTAGTGTTGTTTTATA
This sequence comes from Panax notoginseng, assembly GCA_016801055.1. Lineage (NCBI taxonomy): Eukaryota > Viridiplantae > Streptophyta > Magnoliopsida > Apiales > Araliaceae > Panax > Panax notoginseng. Next base: position 56,865,710 of record CM029013.1, on the reverse strand, counting down.
AATAGTTGTATTGACAGCTTTGTAAGGAACTTTTGATAAATTAATGAAGATATTGCCTTTAGTTTCTTAACTTCTTCTCAAAACTTTAGGGTTTTGCATATTTAGCCATCTTTACAAGGTTTTTCCTTTGTTTCCCTTAAGAAATTTATGTTATAATAATATCCCGCCCTCTCGTGTTTCCGCCTGCGTAACAAAAGAAGGTCCAGCAAACATAATTCAAAAGCTTCTTTCCCTTCTTTTTTTTCCTGTTTGACAAGAAGGCCCAACAAACATAATACAAAGCACAAGTTCTGTTCTGTTCTTTTGTTTTTCTGTTTGATAAGTTAATCCACCATAAGCATTACAAGGGGGTGATCCACGCTTAACATACAAAAGTATAGAGAAAATAAAAGGTACACCTATTCTCCAAGAAAACCAACCCTACCATACAAAAATGAATCTCCAAAAAGAGATACCTACACCAGGCTCCTAAAGAAAACTCTCCCAAAAAGTCCACAAACTGATGAAGCCAAAAGTGAAGGAGGTTAAGGAAAAGAAACTGAATATGAACAAGAGATATTTCCATGCTTTTGAAATACCAGTTGTTCCTCTCTTTCGAAAGTGCCTACTAAATACTACTGTGGCACCAAGTCCGGCCTCCTCCTGAGCTCCTTCCTAACCTTCAACCCGCTCTAAGCCACACAATGAAAAAACAACAATTTACATTGTTATTGGTAAAGCCTGGTCCGCCTTTTATTCAGAGATGATTGTAAAGCATGTAGTATTCCCATAAGATCGGGTTGGTTGTGGTAATACCAACAAAGGGGAAGAGCACGTGGTAGCGGGTATTGTAAAGGTGGTGATCAACTTTGATAATGGAGGGATTTGGTATGGACAGAGGAGGGAAGGGTGAGGATAACAAGGGGAGAGAGAGGACAATTTTTTTACTTAATGGTAGTTTCCAAATGGGCAGATTGTTTCAAAATGGCTATATAATTGATTTTAATATGATTCACTAATGCCACACAAGGATTAAATGTATACACTTAGTTGCAAGTTACATGCACTTTAGACGAAAAATCTTTCTATTTTCTTTGTGCTGGCATAAAAATTTAGATTAAGTGACAATAAACGTCAATTCGAAACATGGAGGTCCAAAGTGAAAATAGAAGCAAGTTATAAATGACAAAAGTCTATTTTACTACCGCAAAAGAAGGATTAAAGAATAGTTTTAATTAACAAGTCTTACCTCGGGGCAACTTCCAACTAAAAAATAGATTGCGTGCCTGTTCTCCGGTGATTTTTCCATCTCTGTCAGTGTCTACTTCCACAAATACTTTGTTGTACTTCTGAACAGCAGACTGAGTCATCTTTGGCCATTGTAAATGAGGCTGGCCAGAAGCAGAATTTCCAGCTCCACCAGGATACATGTTGGAACTTTGCACTGGAACTGGCTGATTTTGTTTAACAGCTGACTGAAGTTGCTGGTGTTGACTGCCCGTAGGTTGCTGAGTGCTTTGCAAAGGCCCAAGTGGGCTTGGCTCAACGGTAGTTTGAGGCCCAACAGAGGCAGGAACAATGGCTGAGGAGACAGGTACACCACTGGCGGAAGAAGCAGGGACCGTGGACTTTTGCTTTACAGAGGTTTCAGAAAAGACATCTCCAAAGATTGGGTCTGATGCAAAGCCATTTCCTGAAACTGCCAATGCTTTAGAATCTTTAGCTCCCTCCTGGTTAGCCACAAAAGTTGAATCATTTGGTTTGGGTGCAGCAGGCTGTGTTATGGAAGTAGTTGCCTCCAGTCTAGGTTGTGCTGAGGTTGTTAATCCTGATGTTGCCGACCCAAATTCATCCTGAGTTGTGGAAGGAACTTGAGAAGTTATTCCTGCTGGCAAAACACCTGTCCCTCCTCCAAGCCAATCAGAGGAAATACTTGAACTTGAAGGAGGACCAGAAGCTGACATAGTATCTCCCCCGTGCATTCCTCGACTTGCAACACCATGATGTGGATGAAATGCGTTGATGGGAGGTGAGGGACGTGGTGGTCTCAACTGGTTTTGCTGAGGTGGTAAACCTTGTGGCCCTCTAATGCCAGTAGTTTGAGATTGCATTGGAACAGTTCCACTAAACTGTGGATTGGGTGCACCCGCCCTTGTATTTGGCAGAGGCATAGGTAAAGCAGCAAGATTTATCTGGGGGGTAGGGATTTTAGCTGAAGCGGGTCCATATAATGCCGCCCTCACAATATCCGGAGTCAGATCTCGCTTACTTTGTGCCACAGTGACAAGTTTAAGAGCATTATAAAACTCCGTTCGACCAAGAAAACCAGTTAGATTTTGATCTGCATAAGTCCATATCTGCAAAGAACGACTTCATAGTAAGGACTTTCAGAACAAATTGAAAATAATGATTTGAGAAGTAAGTTTCAAAATACTTGGTTCTTTAAATGAGTAAAAAGTACATATACAACTTTTAAAAAACTTGTAACAAGAGAAGTAGGCACGTTACATGTGCATGTCTGTATTAGAAAAAGATAATTGTTGGTTAAATCTTTGGCACATGAGATGCAACTAGATTGCTAAACACTGCATACAACTATTAGGACAGAGATGGAGGACTTGTCAACAGAGGGGGATTTTTTTTTAATAAAACTTTCACCAACCCAATTGACTTAGATTCAAGATAACAGCAGCAGTACTTAAGTGTATCAATTACCCTCGCACTATTTGAAAGGATTGGACTGTGTTATTCAAAGAGCTTTATCCTATGATTACTGACCTTACTATAATCAAGCAATCGAATAATTCCCAAAAATAAGTACTAATTAAACACCTCCTCCCATTTATATATAATCCCCACGATAGACCATGGGACATAAAACCTTTAGTTAGTTCCTCCAATCAAACATAGCCAATCTGTATAAATTATGGTCCTTGCTAATCTAGAAAGACACCTACTTTTGGCAATAAATCATCAACCCTAAGGAAATATAAAGACAAATGATCTATCAATTTTCTTCCAACTATACACCCTTGGCTAAATTCAGCCACCTTGAAGAAATGTCTAGACATATCTTCAAAAAAATCAACCAGGTATAGCTGAATTCGCTCGCCATTAAAAGGATTAATACTTCAAAACACGTTCTCTTTGGCTTGTCATCCTTTAATTGTACCACTAAAAAGTATATACTACACTATAATACACATCAGCATACAAAATCAATATGAGAAAATATGTCAAATTTTGCTGTGAAAAATTAAAGTCGCATACAAGTCAGCTGAAGGAAGTTTTGGGACTTCGAGGATACACACATAGTTTTTGTGTCTCTGTGTAGAAGTTGCATTCAACTTCGGAACACTGAAAAATCAAACTGAATGACCATAATCGTATTAGGATTTAGGGATATAGAAAATGAAAAGAAGATTTACCTGAGCAAGAACTTGTTTAGGCAAATTGGTGGCTTCAAAGAAGGAAACGGCTTCAGCGCCGGTGATGCGGCCGTCCTGATCCAAATCCGCTTTTCTGAAATACAACTCGAATTGATCCATATTCGGCCCCTGGTTCTGCCCCGCCATTTTCACTACCTACCGGTAAACAGAGCTAAGGACAAATCGACGAGTTATCCAAGTCCATATACAAGATCGATATAAAAACTCACCATCAATTATAAAAGATCTAGGTGCTCGAACGCCATTGAATCATTATTGAAGAGGATATACAGAAGATCTGAGGCGTTGAGTTGGGATTTCTGTGTATTGTGCGTAAGAGAGAGAGGGTTTGATTCGTGGGATCTAGAGATTGGCGGGTCGATTTGGGAGAAATATGGATAATATGATTACTGAGTCGCGTCCGAGTTTAAGAGGGTTCTTCGACATCGGCCGTGTTAATTCTTTCTATCTGTTTGTCTGGATCGCTGAGTTGGTGATGCCAGCGTCATCAGAGGTTACAGTTTTTTAACTATTTAATTAATAATTACCGACCAGTTCTAAATTTATTTTATTTTTGGTCATCTAAGGTTTTTTTTTAAATACTCTCTCCATTTTAAAATTAGATATATAATTTAATTTTTAAAATCAAACGACTGTATATAAAACTTCAAATTGATATAAATTTATTTAATTTTAATTGATATAATTATTATAAATTATTTAGTATATAACAAATCACAAAATTTATTCATTCTAAACTTTTATAAGTCGTACTAATTTTGAAGTTAAATATATCGTTAGTTGACCTCAAAAAATAAATTGTATTTCTAATTTTAAAACGATAGAATATATGAAGTAGTTTTACAAAAAGATTTTTTTTCTTAATTAATTTTTTTGTCAAAGGGAGTGTTTTTTCTTATTAATAACAACATAGTCTCACATAATATTTTTATGTTTTTCATTTTAATTTATATTTATATCACTATTGTAAAATAAATACTCTCTAATTTTATATGTGACATGAACTAAAAATACACTTTTAATATTTATAAATTTTATCCACTTATATACACTAGCCCTTGAACCCTTGCAAGGCACGGATTTAGTGGACATAAAATTAGGGCTGAGCAAAAAACGGGTATAACCGAAAAATTGAACACAACCGAAATAATTTAACCGAAATTTCTTAATAATTCGGGTATTTTTTATAATTCGGGTATATCCGAATTATTTTTCGATTTACGGTTATTAGTTCGGATTTTAGTTTTGGGTAATTCGGTCTACCCGAATAACCGAATAAGATGTTGAAAAAATTAAGCCTTATATGGCCCTTATCTATGTTAACCGAACCAAAGTACTCTCTCATCTGTATGTCTTTTCTGTTCTCTCTCTTATCTCACCTGCTACCCTCTCGTCATATCTTCTATGAGTTATTTCTCTTGTCTGCTCAGATCTGATCTCATCACTCTCAGATTTCAATCTCTCATCTCTCAACCGACTCGATCTCGTCTCTTTTTCTTCTCACCTCTCAAGTTGAAGAGTGCCTCACAAACTATCGAACCCCTTTCTTCAGCCATAAGCCTCTAACAGCTTTATCGATATCTTCTTTGGCAAAATCAAAGTATCCTTTGAGCTCAACCTGTTGTCCCGTTCATTCGATACGGCGCGTCGACGCCGTCCATTTGTGTACTATCGAAAAAACTAGGGTATTGTTTGGAAGATGAAGAATGATCAGAAAGAATGGAGTCTACTGTGGTCTTTCGCCGAATTCCTCTATTGGAATCGGTGCATGGTCTGCTGTTATTTTGGATTCTTATTTTCAGTCATTCACCGCCTCACCGGTGCTTCAATTTGTTCTTTTTATTGGAAATCTTTTTCTTGTTTTCATTTGGTGATTGGCCAGTTTGTATTGTTCTGATTTTCTTTACCCTCATGGGTTTCTACTTTCTACCCCTTTTATTGGTTTCCCTTTGGATCTGATGTGAAGGTGTTTATTCTGGGTGGGTAGTTATTTTATTTGGTTGAAACTTGAAACTGGACTAATTTGTTTGGTGCAGGGAGTTGGTCTGGTTTGATTCCGGCAACCATGGTGGTCTGGTTTGCCAGAGATGGTTACAGTTGTTTGCCGAAGATGATTCAAATGTTGTTATTTCAAGTTGGACAGAGATGTTTTGATTTTTAACTTTTTATTAATTTATTACTATTGTTTTGTTGGACTTTCATGTGGGCTGGGTTTTTTTGGCAGGTGTAGTTCAGTTATTACCCGAATATCCGAATGTATAATTCCGTAATTCGGTATTCGGTTAGTTTCAAATTTCGGTTAGTATTTCGGATAGTAAAATTATGGATAATTCGGTTCGGTTATAACCGAATGATCACTCCTAATCAAGCGATATTTATGTAAGGAATATCCAAAAAGAATCTTACAAGGAGAATAAAAGATGTGGAACAATCTTGGTGTGTAAGACAAATCCAACAAGAGAAAGGAAAATCAATCTAGAAGATCGCTTTATTTAGAAGATCTTTTTGAGAAGTTGATTACCACTAGGAAATTGAAACCTACATGGAAAGGAAACAAAAGTGTCCAAGTTAAATGAATCTAAATTACAGTTCAAAGTTATTTTCTCTATAAATAGGTCTCTTGTTTTAGAGAGAAAAGTATTAGGTATTGTATTAGTTTATGTTAGGAGTAGAAGTAGATTAAATTACGTTTTTATTGTACGTTCTTGGATGATCGTTAATTAAAGGGAGTTTTTTTATTTATTTTTAATATTATTCTTTTCTTTATTTTAATTAGTTTAATTATTTTTCATGTCTATCTAAATTATTTCATCTAAGATGAAGATGAAATTAAATAATTATTCGTGATAATATTTTTCATCTCTTCTATTATTTATGCTTTTATGTTTAATTGATTTCGCTTTCATGTTTCGATATTGAAATACATTCGTTTTATAGTTCTTATGTGATTTTAAATTAATTAAGAGGTTTTGATAGATTATTGTTAAGATATGAGTTTTTCATAATCCATGCTTGCTCAAAGAAGTTTTGATGTGTTATAGTTAATCCTTAAATTTTCATAGTCTAAGTGACGCCCGCAAAATTAGGTATACATCACCCATCTTGGGTCGTCAGATACATAGTATAGAATACAAATACAACTTACTAATACAACTGTCGTGTATAATACGACAAAACATAAACTGTGAGTTTGAATACAAATATTATCTTCTAGAGAGTATTCATACTCAAAAGGAGTCATCGTTACATTTATTAACACACTATTACATAGAATAGTGAGGACTACTAACTAATACTATCATTCGGACCATCACTCCGTTCCCCGACTTGCCCCAGCTACGTTTTCATTTCCTGAAGAGAACAGTGAAAGAAAGGGTGAGCTCAACTAGCTCAGTAAGAAATATTATGACTAAGATAATGCAGAATAAATTATCATTGGCCTTCAATAATGTTAAACTGATAAAATATAATAGACATCAAGTTTAACTGCAGCGGAACAAGCAATCCATTAAAAGAGTCAAATAGAAAATAAACTCTACTATCTTTTATGATTTAAAAGGTTTTTCAATAGTGTGATCGCTGGGACTCAGCTTAATAAAATAATTCACATCATCGAATCACCCCTGCACTACGGCCAAGGATATTCGTGTATTCATTGATGGTCATGATCATGCCAACAACTGTCCATCAATGCACTACGGGCTAATGAGGACTTTTACCACATCATTTGTAACATTACGGTCATGATTATGCCGAATAATCCCTGGTCATAATCATACCAAGTCCATCTATGCACTACAGGCCACAGATGACTTTCGACATTTTATAAACATGAGGATGATGACAATGATATAAGAATTCAATAAAACAAGTTCAAGAATTAATTTATCCAAGAATTAACAATGTCCAAATTGTCAACATGATACTGCTTTGTGGAGAAAAATTCAAGAATGCTTAGAAGAATATTTTCATGAAAAGATACTGGATGAACCGCAATTATCAAGGATATTCCATCCTTTGCAAGTCACACAAAATGGGCCTTTGTGTTGACAATATTGCACTCGTACTTGCATATGATCTTCTACTCAATGCGTCAGCTACCACGTTCGCTTTTCCACGATGGTATTAAATGGTATGATCATAATCTTTCAATAGTTCAAGCCAACGTCGTTGTCGCATGTTGAGTTCCTTTTGAGTGAAGAAATATTTGAGGCTTTTATGATCCGTAAAAATCTCCACCTTCTCCCCATACAAGTAATGCCTCCAAATTTTAAGTGCAAAGACAACAGCTGCCAACTCTAGATCATGAGTAGGATAATTCCTCTCATATTCCTTGAGTTGTCTTGATGCATAGGCTATGACTTTTCCATGTTGCATGAGAACGCATCCCAACCTTTTGCTCGAAGCATCACTGTAGATGACAAATCCCTCCGAGCCAGATGGTATTGTTAAAACAGGTGCTGAAATGAGTCTCCTCTTGAGTTCTTGAAAACTCTTCTCACATTCTTTGCTCCAACCGAACTTTGTATCTTTTCGAGTCAGCTGAGTTAATGGAGTAGCGATTTGAGAAAATCCTTCCACGAATCTCCGATAATAACCAGCTAAACCAAGAAAGCTACGTTCTTCGGTCACTGATTTAGGTTGCTCCCAGCTTTGAATAGCTTCAATCTTTGCCGGGTCAACCGATATTCCACGACTTGATACTACGTGCCCAAGGAATGCTACCTCCTCCAGCCAGAACTCGCATTTCTTCAACTTGGCATAAAGCTTGTATTCACGAAGCTTTTGGAGTACCAGCCTCAAGTGTTGCTCATGATCTTCACGACTTTTGGAATAAATAAGGATGTCATCAATAAAGACGACCACAAAGTGATCCAAATATTCCTTGAATACCCGGTTCATCATATCCATGAAAGCAGCAGGAGCATTAGTCAATCCAAAGGACATGACTAGGAATTCATAATGCCCGTACCGAGTTCTGAAAGTCGTCTTTAGAATATCCTCAGTTCTAACCTTCAGCTGATGATATCCAGAACGAAGATCGATCTTTGAAAAGAATTGTGCTCCTTGCAACTGGTCAAACAGGTCATCAATACGTGGCAATGGGTACCTATTTTTGATAGTGACATGATTCAACTCCCGATAATCAATACAAAGTCGCATACTTCCATCTTTCTTCTTCACGAATAGCACAGGAGCACCCCAAGGAGAAGTACTAGGACGAATAAAGCCAATGTCTAACAATTCCTGCAGTTGAATCTTTAACTGCTGAAGTTCAATAGGAGCCATTCGATATGGGGCTTTGGAAATGAGTTTTGTACCGGGTTCAAGGTCGATACAAAATTCAATTTCACGCTCTGGGGGTAGGCCAAGAAGTTCTTCAGGGAATACGTCAGGGAATTTATTAACAATAGAAATATCATTCAAAACTGACGTATTTTTGTTTAGATCCGTGACATGAGCTAAGAAAGCTTGACATCTGTTTTTCAATAAACGAATAGATTTATGGCTTGAGATGACAGCGATTGATTTTAATGGTTTGGTTGCTTGAATTCGCATAATAGGTCGATTAGGAATATGAAAGCTAACAACCTTACGAAAATAATTAATTTTTGCATGACGAGTAGTTAACCAATCAATCCCTAGAATCACGTTAAATGCAAGTATTTTTAATGAAATCAGATCGACAGGTAATGTGTGGGTACCAACTTGAACCAAACAAGACTTATAAACCGTGGATGTAATGAAGGTTTCTCCTAATGGAGTTTCAACAGATAAATCAAAGTCTAATTTCTCCGGAGTCAAATTTAATCGATGAGCGCAAGTAGGAGAAATAAAAGAATGGGTAGAACCGGTATCAAATAAAGTATAGACTTCGTTAGAGTTTATGATAAGCTTACCCGTGATAACCTCATTCGGGTTCCTTGCTTTATGGGAGATCACAACAAACGCTCTCCCTTGCACTACCGGTTTTGACTTTTCTAGGACGGCCTTTGGTGTCTCCATCTTGGCTGAACTTGTTTTTGGTAAACGACAAAATCGAGCTAAATGACCTTCTCTTCCACAATTATAACATGCTTTAGACGGC